>OY804551.1:20562168-21215984 GCA_963680865.1 Spergularia marina | reverse complement strand
AATTGCCTATCTGGCTGGCGGCACAAAAGGCTGTTAGTCGTTATGAAGGATTCTTATCATCAATAGGGCCTCGTGGTAGGCTGATAAGAAAGTTTCTTGCTTGGACGGGTCTTCTGCCTTCATTACCGGAAGCTCACTTTGAATTTGATGGTGAAAACAGTGTGGTTTCTGAACCTCACTTGAGGTGTGTATCAAAGTTGAAGTCTCCCTGTTTATCGTGCTTGTGTCATAGAAGGAGAATCCTTTGTTGTTACTGTAATTTGTGTCTGTGTCTGTGGGGCGTGATGCTTTCTTAAGATGGTTTACAATGCTCAGTATAGCTTGGACGAACGGATATTCTAAGAAAAGGTTTTTACATGCAGGCCAGTTTCCTTATCTAGAATCTCTCTCAATGATATATGGAGACCTGCTACAAGTCAAATTTGTGGGAACAATGTTTGGAAAATGTTGAAAGTCGGCTTCTCTGTCATTTTCTCCAGATCGATTCTGCAGGTACTGAATTCATTGTTTACTGTTGCAGGATTTGGTTCTTGTAATTGGTTTGTTGCCTCCTAGTTTCTTTTCTTTTAAGCCTCAGTTTGACTGGCGTAGTGAGTTTTTGGCTGGAAGCTTTCAATCAGTTACTAACAGTTTATGTGTACTTGGCCTAAAAAAAAGGTTATTTGTACTTATGTGGGTTCTCATCCCAGGAACCTGCTTTCCAAGAATTGATTTTGCTGTACACTGAGGAGCCTGGAGATACACGAGAAACAGAAAAAGCTGATGTTCCATTATTGCAGTTGAAGATTTATGAGAAAATTCCTGTACCGGACTTGCCGGTATCATCTAAAGAAAATCATTTCAATGATTAGATACATGTCACATTTGTAGTTAGCTTGTTCTTCTGCCTTCTGGTTCTTGTTGTTATTCTTATTTTAGCATCATGATCATCATGCAGGTTATTTTTCCACATAAAAAGCTGTCGTTCCGCATATTAGATACCGTAAGTATGCAGTTTCTCTTGTTTATTTTGGATTTGTAAACTTGAGCAATTGTCACTCGTATATTGATGCAACCTTTCTTTTGGTATACTCCGTAGAGCGTAGCATTATAATAGCTGTTTCGTGTTCTTTTGTGCCTTTGGTTGTTGACTTGATGCAGATAGCTAGTAGTGATTAGTTCATTTTCCTATCTAAAGCTATACTTTCTGACGTCAAATATTTTCAGTTTCCATTCCCAATCAGGCAAAATCCTATACTAACCCATTATATTTGATGAGGCTTCCTGTGCAATAGAAGTATCAGTTTCCCTTTCTGATGTAAGAATCCTTTGGTGTGAGCAAATTTCATATGAAAGGATAAGCTTCTAATGTGACCACTTTCAAATTATTATAATCTTATGATCAAAAGTTCTAAATCAGATGGCACATAGAAAATATCAATTGGAAATAGTTGTTACTATGGTTCAGCTTCAACTCCACGGTATAGCTGAAGTGCCTTTGTTCAATGTCAATTCGCGTTGGTGTCTGCGATTTGATGACGTAGCCTAATCTTTCGTCCAGTGGACTTGTGATTCTGAGGCACAGAAAAATTATGTGCGTTCATATATTAGAAAGTTATACTGCCGGTCATGATTGTGGCTATTTGCTTCACGTGTAGGTGCGCCTGGACATTGCGTCAATCGTAGGACTTTTGGCGTTTGCCATAAATTACAGATTTGAGAATGTACTCTCTTCTCCGTATGTATTCCCCTCTTACACACTTTCTTTTTGATTTTCTAGTATCTGTTTTATATGGGGAATTACAATCTAGTTCATGTGAAAAAGCGGTGGTAAATTAGATATATAGATGAATTCCATGTCTTGCTTTGGGAATGTAATCATAGCCCGTGAGACACAAATTGGTTTTATAGCGATGATTCAAAATATATTGCTGCCTTCTAAACCTCTCTCGTTTGCAATGTGCTAAATCAAGAAAACCTTGGAGAAAGGTAAGTTACAAGCACCATTTGATTAGGGAACTCTTAAGATGATTTTTGCCAAGATGATCAAGATAATGTTAAATCTATGCACCAAGGACAGTTGTCTGAATTTCATAATAAAGAGATACAGAGAGAAGTGGTCCAAACTGTGATGAATCCTTGAAATTTTCATATACCATAAGTTATCAATGTTCTTTCAAATGGAAAAGAGAAAAATAATTGAAATTCATCATGGTACTCTGATATTTGATTGATCGCTCCTAATTACGCTGATGTTTACACACAGAAATAGTGCTTGTATTTGACCTCAACAACAACAACAACAACTAAAATACTTGTACTGAACAGTGGAACAGCATGGCATTTGATATTGACCTGTTGAGTGTCTTTTGAGCCTAGATATTGTAGGTTGATGTGAAGAGTCCTTTGAATGAAGATACACTTACATTCTGCAGCCATGTGTGTTTTCTGTTGGCGCAATAGTTAATGTTGGACATTTGGTCTAAGATGGTGAAGTTACTGAATATTTATGAGGACTCTTTTTGGGATGACAGGGGAGAATTTAGCACCCCCAAAAGGGTTTAGAGCAGTGTCAATGTTGCTAAGCTGTATAAGAGTCATTAGGAAGTAGGAACATAAGACTCTTCGCAACTCTGCCTTTATGATAGTATTGAATCTCAGTTCTGGGTCACGATCACAGCATCGAGTTGCTCTTGTCACGGCTAAATTTCCCTCATATTTTTTGGAGTATCTCACCCTCTCAACTACCATTGGGGACGAATCATGGACCTCACATCGTTGTGAACCAAGTATACTATGTATAATAAGGCCTTTTCATATTTATTTTTTTAATGCCGGATGATCTCCTATACTGCCAATAGAAGGCGAATAACCTATCAAAATCGGGAAAGAGCACAAGCTCATCTACTTACACACAAGAACACTTCCATGGTAGACTCAAGAGTTTAGTTACTCCCTCCTTGTATCCAGGAAGTTAACATTTGGGTTAATATGTGAGAGAAATTCAAACCTAATGTTATCTTTCTAAAGAAACAGAGAGAGTATAGGTTACATGGTAATTAGAATGTTTGGTCAAATTTTGATGACAACATCAGATGCATTTCATGGAAGATGGCAACTAGTGTGAGTAATTTTTCTCTGATCATGAAAAACAACGTTATGTGGTCTTTATATTGCAATCTGATTATGTATTTCACAATTATGCTTGCCTGTTTCTGGTTTTCTTCTCATATCAATCAGCTAAGTGTGCCTACATAGTCTCAATTTTTGTTTCTATGTACTTCTACACCTGCATCAGTAGTCTCAACTCTCAAGTATACTGCAGGGTGAGGGTATATAGGATAATTCTTGTTCTGTTGTCCTTCCCAAGAGTGTCACATATTAATAGTGGAATTCCTGACTCATACTCTATCTTTATGGATGTCAACCATTTTGCAATTGCTTTTACTTTATTGAAGTTGTCAAAGACGAAGAAATACAACCTTAAGACTGTGATTCCCTTCTCAGATCTGCTGTGATGCTGGATGTCATTGCTGTGACTGCGCTCATTGTTTTCGTGACACGTGTTGGTCTTGGATACAAGCAAACATGGGATAGATACGAGGTAATCTTGTGCTTTGTTGGAAACGAAAGCATTATGCTGTCTAGTGAAATTCTTTACTAATTTGATCCTGGGATTTCTTGTTTTATCAGCTTCTTGTCAACAGAACGCTGTATGAAAAAACCTTGGCCAGTGGTTTTGGATCAGTTCACTTTCTTCTAGATGCTTCAGAGCAACAGCAAGTGAGCATCGAATCTTTTGTTTAAATTTAAAATAAAAAATAAAAATCTTTTCAAAATTTCAATTGCTTTGAGGCTTAAGCAAAACGACTAGCAACACGATAGGCATATCTCACAAGTAGCTTCCCAACCTGATGTCTGTTTGTTTTCTTGCCAAATAACCATGTGCAGTACAAGGAATGCATTTTGGCCTATGCAATCCTGCTCAAAGCAGAGAAGGGCCAGGTAATATATTCTACCTCGGTTTTCTTGTTCCTTTATATGCACATGACTGAAATTTCTTGCATGTACTAGGACGTGTTCCTGTATCAAATAGGAATTATTCCGTACGCTTAAATCTGGTATTGGTTGTGGTCTTGTTTACTAGCCCCTCTTGGCTGTGACATATTCTGTGGGGTTCTGAGAAAATGGTTCAGATGATCACTTGTCTAGAATATGAACTTCATCTTGTTGAAACTTATTATCACTAAAAACCCACGTAGTACTGTAGTAGTGTCACAGACATCACCTGTACTTTCTTCAAGGATGTTGGACACTTTGACTATTTCCTTACCCTGAAGAACTTCTTCTGAGGTTATTGGGCATCCCCTTTGCAAGCTCATGTGACACATTACCCAATGGCCAATGTATAGTATCCACGCGCAAAGACTCCACAATTTTGTGTCTCTGGTAACCTGCACCAAGTTAAGTAGGATTTTCCCTCCGGGAGGGGGAGGGGGGAGCTAAGAAGTGTACTTATCTTCTTGCTAATGCCGTGGTGCTCACAACTGTAAGCAAAATGCGTATACTGCTGTTGTTATATACTGATTGTCAATTTGTGGCAAGCAAACAACTTAGACAGTGAAAAGTGAAAGCTCACTGGCATTTTGTAAATGCAGTTTCCTTGTCGCAAATCCCTTGGAGAAGAATGTGAAAGATTTTTGTACAGGACATTCAAAGAGAAGGTAACATCATCTATTTGCGTATTTATACCATGAGACGTAATCCTTGTTTATGGCCTACTGTTGAAATGAACGAATGCTTTTCAGGTTCAGATGCCGGTTGACAAGGCTGTAACTATGCTGATAAAGTTCGGACTTGTACAAGAAAAAACAACCAACGGCAGAGAAGTCCTGCACATTGTCCCTTGTTCCACAGCATATGACTCACTTAGAGAACGTTGGGACCGTCTACTGGGTTGAATTTTGGTTGAGGTGCAGCCATAAGCGTTAGGACAATAAGTACACTCTCGCTCAGGACTCAGGAGTGTGCTTAGCAGGAATATGTGCTTGTCTTCCGGACACACTCTTATGTAACACAGTAACAGTCTCAGTTTGTATAAAGTATATGAACTGCCTATATTTAATGAAAGCTTTCTTTTAAGTAAATCTCTGAGTTATCTTAGCGTCCTCTTAAGTAAATTATCTTGCAAAATGCAGGCTCATGATGAACTCGAGTAATGTTGTATTCATTCAGTGATGGTCACTTCGGAAGATATGATGCTGTAAGAGATGTTAGTCCCTTTATTTCATATACTTACAAGCTAGTTGATGATCGAGTAAAATGGAAAAGAACCAAGGGGGGTCACCGTTTCACATACGCTCTTCTAAAACTACCTTTTTACCAACATGATCATGGATGAATACATAAAATTGCGTAGATAGGAGGAAAGGAACAACCCATTTGTCAAAAGCTACAGTAACAATATTCGTAAATGGCATGTTAGCGACAAAATTATGAGCCACAATGTAAGGCATACGTTAGCAACCGAATATATTAGCAACACAACTATGAGCCGTTGCAGCAAAGTACGAGACGGAATATCAAAGCCAATCAAACTGGAACTCCCAACAGCAAGAAGCTAGCCGGAATCGTCAACATTGTGATATCATCTTCCAACTGCTAATGACAATTACATTGTATAACTGCTTCATCCCACAAAATATTTTAGCACTTGGCCATTTCTCAGATCTTGAGCACAATAAATCGACCATTGCTGGAAGCACATATCTCAAAACCTCTAAAATCTCACAGAACTGTGATTTTTTACCAGTGAGGGCCAAGAACCACAACGGAGAGAAAAAGAACACTCAAAGACTCCAAAACCATTGGGTATAAAGATGCCGATAAAACCCAATCAGGCTTAATAACTAACTTGTCTCGGGTCACAATACACATTGCTTAACTAATTGTTTGAAGCAAATTCAGCAAAACTGCTAATTTAAAACAAAAACAGGCGAGATTGCAGAAATATCAGCAATATAAAGCATGACAAGCACAATCACTGATTAGCTCAAGACCTTCTGGGGTTCATCCACTGCGACTGCTTCAAAGGTTTCGCCCTCTATAAGATCTGGAACCTCATCATCGTCCTCATTGACAGTGTTCAGGCCACTGCCATCAGCGTTTGCATTAGGTTGCCCCTTCTGGAACTGCTCTGCAAGCTTCCTCAAGTTGTCCAAGTTATCTGGTCCTGAAACGCATAATAGCAGGATATATTCGATTAATTCGAGTTAGAAGCAGTCATGATGAAAGATTAGCGACTATCGAGTATCTCATATAAATTGACATTCAATAAGAAACTGGCTGGTATGCATACCCAATTGGTTGATAATTCCTGGAAGAATATCTTGCAATTCTGAAAGAGATATAACAAATATGAGTCAGTTATATAAGTTACTGTCCAAAGGTTAAAATCAAAATCAAAATAAAAGACAAGGGCAAGATAAGAACAGCAAAAATCATAGTATAACATGATAAGCAACCAGTGTACACATATGAATGAAGGCTCTTACTCTTGATTTGTGGTGTACCGCTGACAACCCAAGTATTAGCAGTAATAGAAGCTTGAACTGGATGGGGAAAAAAGCCCTCGTCAGATAATAAGAAACAAAGATCCAAAACTTTAACTGAGCAATACTTGCCGCAGGTCCTGCTGTAAAACAACAGAAATGAAGTACAGCACCAACAGCTGAACTCACCTTTAGGGGATTGGAACTGGATAACCTGGTCATCCTTGAAAATGTTCACTTCTTCAATTGAAGGAATAGCGTTCACCCCGATTCTCTTAAGGGTACTCTGCAGTCTTTTGTCATCTGTAGTTGTAGTTTTGTGGACGGCCTTCTTCTTTCTGCAACGAATACGTATTCATGAAACCGAACATACAACTCTCAAGTAAAAAGTAAGGACTTTACATTGAAGAGCAAGTAAAGGAATGAGGCTTAGCAAACCACACACATAACAGGCCCGAGTTACTACATCTAAACAAGACCAGGCAATCTCAGCCTTCTTCATCTGATGCCCATAAGAAGTGAACAGGCAAATTCAAATACATCTTTGTCAGGCTCAGTTAATTCACAGATATGCACAAGAAAGTATAATCTGTTAACCAGGAACAGATACCACAGCCCGCCCAACCCTATTTCCATGTAAAAGTACATAGTACATCATCGTTCTTAATATGCAGTATTGAGGATTTAATACAACTGAAAGCATACACACATCCACACCCTACTAGACGAGTAGACAAATCTTCTCTACTAAGAACACCAAACAGAAAGAGTTCACCAAATGAATTCAGTGTAAACAGCCCAGGTGACAAATCAACATCATCCACAAAGATAAACAGTAATGGAGAAATTAAACAAACGAACTGAAGGTGGAAATGGTGACATTGTAATTATACCTTCTCATGCTACCCTTTCCACCGGTGCGGACGGCACCAGCCATCTTCATGAGCTTCTCCACATTCATCTAAGCAGAGACACAAACATAGAAGCATGTCAATTGGCTGCAGATTCCAGTCAACTACTCATCAACTGTATACTTAATCGACAAACAATAACACATATGCTATCTACGTCAGCGCATCTGCAGACCAACAAGAGGGCAAAAAGAAAGCACAGAGCACCAACAAAAGCAATCGATTCCTTGAAAATAAAACCATCAATTACACAAACACAAGAACTCCTAGGAGAACATGTGATAAAAAGAAACTTCAACATGTGAGACCTAAAGTTCAAATCCATTACAAAGTAACACCAAACAACAAGGCGATATCCAAAGGCGAAAAAACGCGCTCAATTTAGGGAAAAACATAAACTAACTTACAGATGCAGCACTATCAAAACAACAAATCATAACAAGACAATAATTCTAGAAACACATATTGAAATTAAACGAAACCCTAGACAGCCATTACCCAAAAACACAGAATTCCAACCCCAGATGATAGCTTCATTCAAAAGATATCACCATTCACCAGTATTATCTAGAAATGCATGAACTTCAACAAAATCATGGCAAACAAAATACAATAACAAACCCTATAAATCAAATTAAAAGTATCAAACATACAAATTGAACAAACCATAGAAATCAAATTAGAAGTACTAAACATACAAATTAAACACAAAGTTAGCAACTTTATTCATCACAAACAAATACACATACAAAAGATTAAAAGAAAACAAAAAACCCTATCAACAATATCAAAAAAAATCCCACCACAAATCCAAATCCAACAACAAAAATGAACTAATCAGCAAAAATAAAACAAACCCAGATGAAAACAAACAAAACCCACCTCAAAAACCCTAAAACCTCTAGATTTGGTAAAACCCTAATCCGAAAACCCCCAAAAAAAAAACAACAGAAACCCAAATAATTATAAGAGAAATGAAGATTAATAATAATAATAATAATAATAATAATAATAATAATAATGAAATTAATAAGAGATGATTGAATTGAAATTGAAAATAAATGGAAGAGATAAGGTGAAAGATGATACCTTTGGAGGTGTGAGATTTAGGGATTTTTAGAAGAGAGAGAGGAGAGAGAAAGAGTGAGAAAGAGGAGAAGAGACGGCGATGCCGCGAAGCCAAGGACTAGGGTCGACCCTTAATAGACAGTCTGAAGAGGGCTTCTTATTGGGCAAGCTCAATAATGAGAAGATGGGAGTTTTATATGATCGAAATGAATGAATGAATGAATGAGGCTTCTTTTGGGGCTTGTAGATAACGCTTCCTTTCTTTCCTCATCCTACGGTCCATATTCATTTTTGTTGGGTGTCCATTGGGTTTTTGTGTTTTGGGCTTTTTGGATTTCACTTGGCCTATTGACTTCTTGTCACTCGACCTAGTGAATGTGAAGCTACTAATATGAAGTTATGCTCGAGAGTCTAGATGATTATGGTTAGGTCTTGTCACTTGTGGGTAGAAATCAACGTGTCTAAGGTTTCGCGGTTCGAATTCTTGTGTACATACCGCCGCAATATTAGTTGATCCTTTGCTGAAACTAAAAAATGAAGTCATGCTTGAGGGAGGCGATCACATTAGATAAGGTTAGGGGTTAGGGGTGTGCAAATTTTCGATGATTCTATGGTCATTACCGCATGTGGTAATCACCACAAGAATATATTATTTTATTAAGAAATAAATATTTCAATGTAATATTTTAGTTGCATAGACATCTTTCTTTTTTAGAATAAAATTATATTTTATTATTCATTTTTTAGGATGTGTTTGGAATTAATTGGGCAAAAACAATTGTGCACAATATTGAAGAACCATATGCCTCTTGAAAAAGGGGAAAATGAAAAATAAAAGCAATCATTAATTGTCAAGATTGCTATGATTTTGAATGTTTTGTGATCGATCATGGTTGATCATGATTTGATAACCAATTAGCATACTTAAACTTACTGGTGGGCGGCTCTACATACAGCCAGTGATACAGGATTGTCAAGCATTTAATTCATTTAATTTTTAAAGTAATGAATCGATTTTATATAAAGTAATTCTAATGCTCGAGATGTTTAAACAATACCAAACATGTACTATGTTTTACGGTTTTTTATAATATAATTATAGGATATTATATTTTTAAATTAATATAAGAAGATAACAAATCTCAATAAAATACTACATAATATTTCTAAATTAATATAAGAAGATATCAAATATTAATAAAATATTATATTTTTATGGTGATTACCATTAGCGGTAATGACCCTAGAATTTTCGGCAAATTTTGGTACGACATAGGGATATCACCCAACTCCAAACTAGTTTTTGATAGAAATCAGATTCTTCCATCCTGAACAAAGTATAGATCCCTTATTTTCAGCATTTGGACTTTGTACTTCAATTCACCCATCGACATTTACATTTTTTCACTCTCTCGAGTTCCCTTTTAATTTCATCTTTTACTGAACTATAATATACTCCATGATATACTCTTGAATTGTGTCTAGGTGTCAGATGTGTACAAGACTCACTGAGAAAGGAAGTGAATCGAACTATTTTGGACAAGATTCTTACCTATCCATTTTGAACATGGGTCTTTTGGATGTAGATTGGAAAAATGAAAACTTCAATTGTACTGGGTTGGAGACTTTGAGTGTACTCATTTGCATCTTTTTCTACATCATCAAAAGTTTTTACACAATAGTTAATTCAAAATATTTTAGATAATGATATCAAACTATCGACTATCTCTGAAACGTAATTTTGGACTTAACGGCATGTTAGATGAGTGCAAAATAAGATCGAAAAAACAAAACCTTATGGCAACTTTGTCCAACCAAGTTTGTATTAGGGCACAAATTGACTGTGCAACCAACATTCTAATTCGATCCTCAACCTTGCTAACCCAAGATTGTGGTCCTCGCTTCTGAATATCCTAAATCCCACCACACCACAACTCCTCCCACAACACAATGACCCCCGATCACCAGTTCCCCATCGCTCCTACTCCCTACTTAATTAATTCTTATCACCACAAAAGACATGAACGTCTCGAACACCTCAAGACCTTCGTCCTCACCCTTGACCTTCCATACCCAAAACCATTTCATATTTATATATGATATGACCTAACTTGACAATTAAGTGACTGACACATGACAAATTAGTTCGATTGTAGACTTCAAAGGCATGGTGTTCTTCTTAGTGGGAGGTCTTTATGAGTCTTGCCAAATTGAACATGCTTCTACTGTCAAAAACTTCACCTTCCAAATGGTTCACTCTTCCCATCTCCATTTCATTTTATAAGTTAAAACTTTTATTACTTTTACACATGTTTTTGACTTTTTGGTCGTCTTTTACCATTAAAACCAAAAACTGTGTAACTACTAAACATAAATCTAATATTATTGTCAACCTAACTACTATAATTTCATACATTTTTTTTAATTCTAAATGATTATTGAATTATTGATGGGTGTTAATTATAGACTGATAGAGTTATAGCTAATCTCTAACCAAAAAAAAAAAAAAAGTCTTGTAGCTTATGCGATTCCAATCCTACAGTAGATAATTCAATTTTGTATTCTCTATGGGTATCCAATATCCATTGGGTTTGTTGTTTGGGCTTTTACTTATCATTCTCGAAGTAGTGGATTAGTGGATGCACTGGAACTAAGGGTTCAGCACTTCAGCCCGAAATAGAAAATGGATGGCCCGAAATTCTTTGAGATTGGAATCGGGCCACTTAGATTCCAAACCAAGCTTCTTTCTGGGGTA
Source organism: Spergularia marina (assembly GCA_963680865.1). Classification (NCBI taxonomy): domain Eukaryota; kingdom Viridiplantae; phylum Streptophyta; class Magnoliopsida; order Caryophyllales; family Caryophyllaceae; genus Spergularia; species Spergularia marina. The sequence continues at coordinate 21,204,720 of OY804551.1, read as the reverse complement.
TGTTGTCGGGTAGATCGATTTCTTTGGGTCCATTTGAGATTTAAGAAGATGAAAAATCACGAGTCTTTTGATTCGATAAAGTTGTACCCGTATTGGTTTTTCTATAGCCGAGGATGTGGGGCTCAGATTGTTTCGTGGCTTCCTACTAATTTCTTGTAATTTTCTCATAATTCCGGTCAATCAATAATGCAAAATTCTGATGGTTGATATTTGTGTAATTGTATAGATTAGATCAAGTTGAACGACAATGATACCAAACAACGCCTTAAATTTTGAAAATAGAACATCTACATATTGACTAAAAACATTCAATCAACTTGACAATTTAACAATGATTGGAGTTTTCAAGTTCAGTCTCTAAGCCTTCTTTTTGTCGGTAGTAGATAAACTTTCAAATCGAGTCTTCCTACATACTCGTATGTAATTCTGTAAATTGAAATTTCGTTTTTCAGTATGTCAACAAGTGTTTACCTTCTTGCTTTGGAAGAAAAATTAGCTTATTATACGATTTGGTCTACGAAACCAGTTAAAATCTTAATCCAATCGTCCAAAATAAATAATGTTGCATTACCCGTTGTATTTCTGGACACCCCTACCTAACCCACAACTCCAACCACAACGCACAATGAACCCTAATGTGTAATATTCCGGATTTCAGAGGAGATCCCTGAAAGATTAAGGGCTCATATGAGGTGCTTAAAAGGAATGATAGTGCTACTCATACCAACAAAGTCGACTTTCCTTTTAGGAAGCCCATGTGATAAGAACTCAAAAGTTAAGCGTGCTTGATTGAGAGTAATTTCAGGATGGGTGACCTTCTGGGAAGTTTCCCAGGGTGCGCACGAGTGAGGTCAAAGTGCGCCGGAAGGACCCGTGTTGGTCTGTGAGGTCAGCGCACAGCCTGTCAAGCTGCCATAGGTGACTACTCTCGGCTCAGACGATGAGCCGGGGTGTTACATAATGACTAGCTCTAATAAGATCCAATCATCAAGAATTCTCGAACACTCCTCACACTGATGACTCGACCCTCCTCTCCTGAACCACCATGTTTAGGTCTGATCTGACCTTGGAGTTGGAGTTTAATTTGTGGACTCCGGAAGACATCGCGATCTTCTTAAAAGCCTGGCCCATGATACGTAGATGGGAATAAGTTTTGGATCAGGCCCAAAAGGTTTGATTTGTTTCAAGCTTCACCTATACGCGGCTACTTGAAATGGGGCGCTTGATCAAAGCACGTGGTGATGGAGTGTTGTACCAGCGGCCGTATTTGATTACTCTAATGTACTACTCATTCTCACTCCCTATGATCTCCTAATTTCCAAGATGTAGTATTACCGTGGTTGAATGTTGATCGTATGATTTTAAGTCACACTCGTAATCAATTATCATACCTTAAAACGCAGAAACTCTACCATCAACTTTTACTTCTCATAGAAATGAATCTCGAATTAGATTTAACTTGACATTTGGATTATCGCTTTTCATCTCACCAAAATTTAAATTTGTGTGAGAGAGATTGATATTTTGACGATGAATTTTGATGAAATTAGCAACCGTCTTTCAATCAATTGGTATGTAACAGTTGTTCATCATAACATCGGCCATAAAATTTGACGTATTAGTAACAAATCGTGTTTATAGCTTGGCGTGATGCGTTCACCAAACACCATGTTAATCAATTCTTTGCAGTGGCTACTAATATAATACCCTTCGGCTTCGAGCAAGAACGGGGAAAGTGGTGTGTATTTGGAATTGGATGCACGTACATCGTAGACTAAAATCACTAAAAATCCCATTGGTTAAAACTTGTAAAGTAAGAGAATAAGGCCAGGTTAATCATCATATTTAATGTATACTTGTACGAGGATTTAACATGGAGCAACGTGAGAACGTGAAGAAATGAGTAAATTATACAAAGAAGTTGTACTACACGACGGAGTACTAATTTGGTGAATTTTCTTCTGTACCTAGTGGGCGAAAATGAGGACATCTTCAAAGCAGATAGGGAGGTTGCTTCATAGAAAAGAGAGTTTCAGTTGGTAAACCTAATCATGCTATGCGAGCAGGTATCAGTCAAGCAAGACAAGTGGTATTAAATATATTATCTAATCTAATACTATATATTAAAATCTAAAATCAAATCTATTTTATAATGACACTCGACATTCATTACATAATATAAAAATTATTTGCTAATTTATGGAATATAATATAATTTATGGTGATTATGGTGGTAAGCTAATTTATGCAAAATAATAGTGTTGCTAATAATATTATTACAAAGATAAACTGCCAATTTCATAAAAATCAGTATAACAATATAGATATACAGCTCGGGCGCGGGCCGGACATGCATGCTAGTTATATATTAAAGGCGATAACCTTACGCTTAAAGACAACTTCAAGACCCCATAGAGCATTGATTACATCATCAGAGATATCAAGACCTTACTCAATTCTGATCTTTTAATCACCGGAAAATCCACCATATCTATATAGAAGGTAATAGAGCAGTTGATTGGTTAGCCAACTTAGGGCACTCTATCCTTCATCACCGGGATGATTCCCCCTCTTCTTGGCTATGTAATCCTGATTTAGTTTTTATCCTTCACTTTAACAAGAAAGCTAATACCCTGGGCAGAATGATCACCTAATTTAATTCTTACGCTATACCCCGCTTACTTTTCTAAAAAAAAAAAAAAAAATCCATTATATAATTTATGTTATCACTTGTCCTTTTTATGCGTCAGAATTTTTTGATGTGGACGGTATTCTTTATTTTTTTAGAGACTTGGTTCGAATGAACGATATGTTCTCTGATTTGACATGATCTATATAAAAAGAGTAATATGATCATCATTTCAATGAATTTCATTTGAATTTCATTTTGTTTTTGGTTTACCTCTTCAAGTTTAGAGAATCAGCCCAAATACGTGTCCTGTTAATATATATTTTTTTTAATTAGTTTGAATATGAAGTTCAAATAAAACCTAAAAATGTTGAAGAAATCAGTGGGAATACATACTATAATGTGGGTATAATGCATTTTGAATTTTTGTGTCTTTGCTAGTGCTTGCTGCACAACATAGAAAATTTTACTATCTAATTATCCTATCCTCGATGTATGAATGTATTTTCAGCTTATTCCATTCTTGTTTTACAATTCTAATTTGTACTCTTGAGTTATACTTTTCTGGGAAACTTCGTCCATTCTTGATTTTTAAAGTTGGATTTCATGCTCACTGTAAATTTATTGGTCGTTTGGTTGCCAAATAAAATCATGGAAATTCAAAATTCTTATGATTTAAAAAATGTGGAGTTGTTTGGTTGACCAAAATCATAGGAATTCATAATTCATTGGAATTTCCAATCCCTATAAAAATAGAGGAATTGGCTTACCTAACACCCCATAGTAATTGGAAATTCATGACTATGTTTGGTAAAACTAGCTGAAATAGTAGCTGGACGCTGAAATAATAGTTGAATGCTGAAATAGTAGCTAAAAGCTGAAATAATAGCTGCAAAGTTTTTAGCTGATAGTATTAGGAGTGTTTGGCAGAATTAGCTGATATAGGAGCTGGTATATGTTAAATTACATAAAAATACATTATTTATTTTTAATCTCATTTTATTTTAGTAGATAATTGAGGGTAAATTAAGAATATAATTATGATAAGCTAGCTTATTTTAAATAATAAGTTACATGGGGTAACTTCTTAAATAAGCTAGCTTATTATTTAAGCTAGTGGTGTTACCAAACCAACTTATTTGGTCAATGAGCTTAAAAAATTAGCCAAATAAGCTATTTTGGCCAAATAAGCTAGCTTATTGTGCATATCAAATATAGCAATGTGGAAAAACATCATAACCTACATGTAACCAAACAATTTTGAGAAATTTACACTGTTGGTGTGAGTTCGACTTCGGGATAGATGGGGTCCAAATCTCTGTCCTGTGCAATGAACAAACGGTCAAGGGGGCCCGGTTTTACCCAGGCGACACCCCTCCGACGGTCAAGTCAGTATTGGGTGCGATCGAGAAATGGGGTACCGAGAATCACTTATCTCAAGAATAGCAATAAAATGGCTTTTGAGAGCTCAGAGTCCGAATCCTCCTAAGTGAGGGAAAATGAGGGGTATTTATAGTGGAGGAGGTACCCTCAAGGAATACTCCTAGGGGTCCCCCCTTCATCTTGACCCTCCATTCCCTTGACATCCAACGGATGATATTTACTGGATATTAAGGACATCATTGGGCTTTATCAAGGGCATTGAGTCTCCTTTCCTAAGGGTTGTGGCCTCATTAATAAAATGAACCCCAACATACACGAATTTATATTTCTTGTGAAGTTGCACCTCATGGGAATTACGAATTCCCGCATGCAATCAAACGACCACTTTAATATTAGGGTGATGATTTTGTCAAGGCAACTCAATATCTTCCAAGACAATTTTACCAATAAAATAAAATAAAATCTTTCAAGACAAATATGTCCATTATACGGACTAGGTTCAATGAATCTGCGTTGCCGCTGGTAATTACAGTCTTGGCAAAATCATGACGCTAAAATTATCATGCTTCTCACCAAATTTGAGTGTGCTATTACTTTAAAATATTATACATTCACTTGATTCAATATGTCTACTCCGCATTGATCGAGTAAATATTGCCTAACAATGTTACTTATTATTTAGGTTTTTATTTAGGATGATCATAGGAGTCTATATGTAGACAATAGCAAAATTGTCTATAGCTTAATCAAGTGTGGTAAATTAAAGATGACATGTAGTAAAAAATATGGTTGTTTAGTAAATTTAGCTTATTTGAAGTAAATTTATGACACTGGTAATAAAATCAACATTGTTACGGATCTATCAATAAAAATAAAATCAATGACCCTTAATTGTCTCTATTTCCTTATAATCCATCATTTCCCGAATTATATAAAAAAAATTACTGCACCTTTAATTATTTTTACTACAAATTAACCATAGACATTTTTTTCACCTGTCTACATATAGACCCATATATAGTATTTTCGTTTTATTTATGCAGTTTACAAATTTTAATAGAACACGCACCTTAATTTACACACTACATACACCATATCCAATATTACAAGTGCACGACAAGTTTCATTAGAAGAAAGTCGAATGGTATAGTACCTAAGAAACTCGCTCGTTTCAAGAGTTATATTATATATTGTCGTAAATGTCATTCATAATATATATGATCATTAATATTTACATATAAACTCATTGAGATTATTAGCTACCGCATTACTCAAAACGTACATATATAATCTATGGTTTTTCTTTTGCCACAAATTATTGCTCAGAGTAGATTCATATTGAGAGAGGAGAAAACGTTTCATAATGAAGAAGGGAAAATGAATATATGTGAAACGTTTCATAGAGAAAAAAGCAGATGAAACGTTAATGAAGAGACAATTATGAATAAAGGAAATGAGTACATGCATCTTTTCCCATCACGTCATCAGAACATTGCATTGTCGGCCGCTGGTACTCCTGGTAGGTCTTATACTCTTATGATGATGGACATTTTCTCAATAATTTATTAAGAGAACAACTCTATTATATCGTGGTTCATTTTTTTTTTTAATTATTTGTGATCATTATATTACTTTTGTTAATCGTTTTATTTAAAAGTTTAACACTTAATTTTTGATTTGTAAATGGGTCACTTTATAAATTTAACCTAACTTTATATGATTGGATCTTCCAAAATTATTGATAATGTGATATACAATGGTAAATTAATACGATCACTAAAAGTATTATCATGGTTACAAACAAAATATAAAAAGTGTCACATTGTAACAAAATATAGTGATCTCTCAATAAATTATTGAAATACCTTCTTTATTTTATGAGACTTTGTGGACTAATTTAGTGGTAGTCTAGAGTATATTGATTACCTCAAACTCTTCGAACACGTCTAAAAAATGTCTAAAAAATTTCAAATTTTTTAACCTATGTTTTAGAAGGGTTACCCCAAACTTATGGGGATAGATGATTCACCCCTAATTAACAATGTGTAGTGCCGCCTTCTTTAGATACATACATACTACCTCCGATTTAAAGAGATTTTACTATTTTCTTTCGCAGTTTTGAGTTGGTATGTTAAAGACTATTTTTAGACCAAATGAAACCCCCGTTTGTCTTAAAGTCAAGTAAACTTGGTAGATTGTAATGTAGAATGAAACATTTACTAGTATTTGCAGCAATTGAACGATTAAATTGGTCTAAAAATAGATTACAACATGGCAGCTTAAAACTATAAAGAGAATCACGAAAATCTCTTTGAGTATATATTTGGTTTTACCCGACTGTAAGTGTAACAAATAGACTGCACTTTCACTTGAAAAAAAAAAAAACACCATTGTGTAAACACTAGTATAACATTGAGAAGTTTTAGATCAGACAACCTTCAGTTTTCGTTTATACTCCATAAGTCCATATAAATTACTTTGATTAATATGGTTAAAAATTGTTCTAGCGGCTTTTCACATTTGTTTTTATTCGACGTTTGCCTATAATTTCAATTACCTTTTCACGTTTCTTGCAATTGCGTAACATCTCAACAACTAAGTTATTGAATGCGAAACATTCATCTTAACCAAACTTTTGTCGAACACACAGCGTACAGTAAGTCAAATTGAATCCGACCTCTTGCATCGCAGCATCGCTAAGTAATTGATATTGGATAACATTAAAATAATCGAGGAAGTGGAGTCTGTAGTGTGAACGTATCATTTCAAAAATGTCTATATAACGATATGTTAGAAACCTTAGTTTCTCACAAAAACAAACTCAAAACATCATCATATATACACTTCCATACAGCAATTCTTTCTAGTTAATTATCTGTTTGTGAATTTTCGAAGCAATGGCTGACGGTAGTGAGGAACTGATTCGCGACCGCGGTTTCTTCGACTTCAACCGCCATAAGGAGGAGTTGGAGAGAGACCCCTATGTGGATGACGATGAAGAAGATGACAGTAGTGATGCTGAAGATGATGAGGAGACCCCTAAGGACCTCAAGAAGGAGTTGAAGCGCCACAAGCGCCTCAGCAAGCTCGGCAAGGTTACCGCCCTCTCCACTGGTGCCTATGCATTGGTACGTCTAGTCTTATATATATCCTCCTCTTTTCAGTACTTACTCCGTCCTTTTCATTTCTTAATCAACGTTTTGGTCCGAATATAATTAAATGTGATAAAAAGATTAAAAGTAAAACGTTTAACCATGTCTTATTTAGGGTTTTGAGCATATACAAATAAATCATTGACTACGTCGTCCTGAAAACTTCGTAATCGGTTTCTTAATTAGCTTGTCATTATTTTTGGTGTAATAATATCTTGGGAAAGAATTATCTCAATCAAAATTCTAATAAAATGCATTTGGCCAGTATTTGATCTACGTACGATTGTATATATGTCATTAGTAAAATTACATGCTAACTATCATACCGCGGTACGATGGGTGCAGCACCAAAGGCGTAGGGCAAAGAAGGACCCTGAGAACGCGGCCAAGTACAGGAGGAATCAGGAGATTGCCGTGGCGGCCGGGTTGGGAGCTGCTGGATTTGCCTTCCATGAGCGTCACAAGAAGCAGGATCTCAAGGATGAGATCAATGATGAGTAGCGTGACATTCACGGCTGATCTGATGACTACTACTGATATTCATCACCATATATATGAAGAGTGATCCGTTTCAATTTTATTTCGATTTCAATTTCAATTTCAATCTCAACGAGTATGTTGATGTTCTTCCCTTTGCTTGCTTAGCTTATTCCTAGCTGCTACTCTTTCGTTTTTATAATGATATGATGAATTGAATAACACTGTAGACTGAATATGAGCGAGTGGCTCTTTCTCAACATTTATATGCTATAATATAATGATTTGCCTATTTATTGAGTTCATGATCAATCCCCTATACTTAAAAATGTAGATTGTCTTGATGATCACTTTAATATGAATTCAGTTTAATCAGAGATCTCGAGTTTTGTGTCCTTAACGACCTCAAGGCATAGTATGCACTCTCCACTCGTGCATGATCGAGTCGCATTAAAAACACATGAATGATCCGACTAAAATCCAATAAATTAAATCTGGTCTTTAACATAATATAAATAATACAACTACGATGGAGATTATGTCAGACCTTTTCAATTGAATCATACATGTAGCTAGACTCGTAGCTTTTGCCAATAAAAACATAATATGATCTAGACGAGGGAGTACAATTTAGTCACAAATGAGTCAACTGTACTCGATCTACTAGTGGGAGTGACACATGATAAATTTTAGGTCAAAATGTATGGCCAAGGTTCATGTTTTAACTTTTAAGTCTAGTTTGCTAATTCTATGGCGAATCAATACTACTTGTACCAAATTAACATGGAACGGCGGCGTACGTGATAAAATAACTATTATATTACAAGCATATAGTATGTACTATTATGTACTATCAACTAATTAACTTGGTGAATTTTCTTCGATCTCTACCAACAAGTGGGGAAAATGAGGACATTTTCGTTGGGAGTTGAGGTGGAGCCATAGAAAGAGACTGAATATTATTAGGTAGCGTTTGGAAATATGAATTTGAAAATTTGTAATCATTTCAAATCCATCATTTGAGAATGTGGAATTCAAATATAAATTCAATGTTAGGGGAGGGTGGGATTTCAAAATGACACCTCTTGAGGTGTCATTTGTTTTTGGCCTAATTGAATTTGATACAAATTTCAAAGGATTTGACACAAATCCAAATTCTCAAATTATTGAGTTCCCAAACATGTGATTTGTGTCAAATTTGGATTTGAGAATCAAATCCTTGTTTCCAAACACTCTCTTAGGTAATTCAGTCATTTACCGGTTCCTTACACTACGCCAGAAATTGGATATAACACCGGGTCTAAAAGCACTCAGACACCGGTTACACCCGGTGTCTGGACTGCCGGTGTCTTATGCTAAGACACCGGTTACCATAAGAAAACCCGGTGTTAAAAGGTACCATAAAAGACACCGGTTTAGTACAAAACCGGTGTCATATGAGTCATTTACCTCATGGTCAAACTGGAACATAAGACACCGGTTTTAAGCACAACCGGTGTCTTAAGTTCAATTTTTTTTTTTAAAATTCATTTCATGGGAAATATCGACCTACTGTTCCCCCACCTACTAGTACCACCACCACCGTAGAAAACCACCTCGCCTCAAAGGTTTAAAATCATTAAAAGATTTGAGATAGATGTAAAACTGTAAATTTAATTATACAAAACTCTCATTAGATTCACATGCAATCACACCAACTACACAAATTAGAATGATTCCACACGTGATTTTAACTCATGTGAAACAGGATGAATTTATATAACATTGCTATTAAAAAAACAAATTCAACAAAATCATATAGAGACTATAATTAATTGAACCTAATCAACAAAATATCTGAACGAATTTACACTTATTACTAAAAAATAACACAAACTCTTTCTCACCCCTCCCACAAATTTCCAGAATTAATCAATCAAATCCTATATATCTCATGAGCACAACAACCATTTAAACAATCAAGAAAAAAAAGGCCATAACCGACAATATCATAAATCATGAGAAACTTACGAGTACGATTAGCGAAATCATATCAAATATGGATTGATGGTACAAGAATAGAATCACACAAATCTTCGATATTAGGGCAAAATCTTGAATTTTGGTATCGTTATTAGCTTATAAAGGCGTAATCTCGTCACCAAAATTCAAGAGCAAGCACTATTGTGGAGTAAATCTGGGTTTAAGAAAAGGAAAACACAACGATATGGGATGAACGTGAAGAAATTTTAGGTGAGATGGGAAAACTATGAAAAAAGAAGAACAATAGATGAAAAAATGAAGAAAAGTATATCTGATATTTTAATTTGAGAGGAGATATGAGAATGAAAAACTGGGAAGAAAGAGAGATTGAGAAAAAGAACAATTATTCAAGAAAAAATGAAGAAGGAAAAGTAAATCTGGAATTTTAATTTGGGAGGAGATAGAATGAAAAACTGGAAAGTTAGAGGAGTGAGGACGTAGAGATTGAGAGAAATGTGAGGTAGTGAGGGACAGGGTGGCGGAGAGTCAAAAGATCTCATAGAAAAGTTTTTTTTTTTTTTTTTTTGGTGGTAACATAAGACACCGGTTTTCAAAAGAACCGGTGTCTTATGTATTGAATAAAAATTTGTTTAACTCTTTAATTATTCCAGGAGTACATACGACACCGGTTGTACAGAGAACCGGTGTCTTATATTGTTCCATAGAATTTGTTTTTTCTTTTTATTGCTTTTAATACCGGTTGCCATGTAACCGGTGTCTTAATCTTTTATAACACCGGTTATTTACCTTCCGGTATTATATGTACCGGTGTTAAATCCAATTTCTGGCGTAGTGTTATACTTGTATGCCTTTTCCTCTTATTGATTTTAGTTCTTTGGAATTTGATTAGACTGAACGATGCCTTCCTTGATTTGACAATAATAAAAAAAAAAAATAGAATTTTTCCGTTTACCTCATCAGGGCGGCAATAGTGACCCATCAACTTCTCACTCACATACAACCCGATTATTGTACAATTGGGTAAAGTTTTAGAGCCAAATTGCTACCTTTACCGATGTTAATATGTAGATACTTGTTGAAATTGATTATCAATGCCATGATTTACAACCCATACACTTTTATACTAGCACGCACGTTATCATTATTCAATTGTATAGTATTACCAAAATAATCCAATATATATGCAATGATATTTTATGAACTCTCACTTGATTTTATAACTATCATTGTCCCGGCCAATAATACATCAATAATCAATAATATATAGTATTATTAGACAACTCATTTTTTGACTAGTCATAAGACCTCTGATCCAGATAACTACGTGACGTGTTTTGCTTATTAAAATCGAAATTTTAGTCAACGAAGTTTATCCTACATACTGCTCACCAAAATTTGAGCAATGCTAATATTTCAAATTTTCTGATCAAATGACTCAATATATTGCTCAATGATGGGGTAAAATTGCTTAACAAATTAAATGATAAAATATTGCTCGAAAGTTACCAATGCAACGGTTAAAATAGCTATTTTTACCGAACAAATTATCAATCAAACTAAAAAATAGCCTTTTGCGAATTCGCTGAAATTCGATAATAATAATAATAATAATAATAATATTAATATTATTATTATTATTATTATTATTATTATTATTATATTAAGGCAAGTAGTGGAGTCTATAGTAGTTCGATCAATCATGACAAAGATGTCTATATAACAACATGTTGAAACCTTAAGTTTCTTACAAATACATTGTCCTCAAAACGTTGATAGATCTCAAAATACTTCAAATAATTTAGTTTCTAGTAAATCTATCTCTTGTGATTGAGAGTAATGGCCGACGGTGAGGAGGAGAGGCGCCACCACCATCTCTTCCACCGCCACAAGAAGGAGGAGGAAGAGGAGGACGATGATGATGAAGTAGATAGCGATGCTGATCTTGATGATGAAGATACGCCTAAGGACCTCAAAAAGGAGCTCAAGCGCCACAAGCGCCTTAGCAGGCTCGGCAAGGCGACTGCCCTCTCCGCCGGTGCCTATGCATTGGTACGCAATTTTATTCCTCTTATTATTAACTAGTACAAGTCTTGAAGGTTTTTAGCGTACGTAGACATACATTACAAATATATATCGAGGCATTAAATCATTGAATTAACTAATTAATTTTGTACCTTGTATGAGTTGAAATATTCCTTTATCGTGATATATGTCTAAAGGCCCGAATTTACCCTCTTAGTTAGCTAGTCGATCATTTCTTCGATATATAATGATAACATCATAATCAAAAATCATTTCGGTCAAAAGTCTAATCAGCAATGCGCATTTGTATTTGATCTACGGTTAATAATTATCATGGAAATATATAATATGATATATACTACCATACTATACATGATAAGGTAGACTAGTAGTGATCGATGTCATTTAACCCATATATATTCGGGTGATGATTGGTGCAGTATGAGAGGCGCAAGGCAAAGAAAGACCCAGAGAACGCGCACAACCACAAGGTGAAGCAGGAGGTTGCGGCCGTGGCCGCGTTGGGAGCTGCTGGATTTGCCTTCCATGAGCGTCACAAGAAGAAGGATCTCAAGGATGAGATGGATGAGTAACGTGACATTGACGACTAATGACTACTGCCATTTTTTCATCTATATATCAATTTCAATTGCAACTTCAATCAGTGTGTTGTTCTTCCATTTCTTCGCTCATTTTTTTTTTTTTTTTAAGGAATTTCCTTGCTTGCTCATTATTCCTGGCCGCAGCTCTTTGGCTTTTTTTTTAATGAATACGACTGTAAACACTACTGTATAATGATTTTCCTCTTTACAATTGCAAAAAAGAAAAATTGATTTGCCTATTTACTGATCTTATTATTATCAATCCCGTATTCTTAACTTTGTAGACTTTAAATGCGCGCTTTGATCAGCTTATAAGGTTCATGATGATTTAGTTTAATCGGAGATCTCGAGTTTGATATTGTACGTTGACTTTAGAGGAGATGATATTAATTAGTAGGTTGTTAGTTCACTTTGTACTTTTTACCAGTATTTATGATTTATCGATCAACTTAAAAGAAAAAGTATTCAACTCATTAGATTCAATGGTTCTTGTACTTTATTGTAATATAATCACGACCACAATTCTGATTGGTCGGATAATCTTAGTTTGATCAAACGGAGGCCAGGCATTTTATGATACAGCTAGCAGCAACTACATACAAGTTTGACTATATAGCAATCATCACGCACGGTAACACAGTACAGTTCGTACGTATACTAGCCAACAACGTAACTTCACGCTCACAAGATCAAGTAATCAATCTAGTGATGTTATTACAATCGCAAACTATTGGCACTCTTTTATGGTTATTATTGATTAAATCAACCACATAAATCTTATTCTTTAAGCTGTTCCATTTTCCTTGTTCTCGAAGGAACGAGGAAGAAGTCCCTTTTCTCTGCAAGTCTCAACAGCTCCTTTGTACATGTCCCTTAACCCATACTTGAACTCGAAACCCAAGTCCATCACCTTCTTAGACGATAAATGTACAAGCTCCATGTCCTCTTCGAAATCCTTGAATCTGTTACAAGAAATGTGCTCGTCAGTCCAAAAATAATTTGGGGTCGGACTATCAATTAAAATACGAAAAGTAGACAAAGCGATGCTAATTAAATTAGTCAATGCATACTTGGTAGGCACATTGTACTCAGGATACTCCTCCCTTAGCATCTTCGCAATGTCATATATAGTAGCATCACAAGCAGAGGCGATGTAACGTCCCTGCGCCTTAGGATGCTCGTACAGGAAAATGTGAGCCATACAAAGGTCATCTAAATGCACAAATTGTCCCTGCTTGATAATTGTATAGTGTGATTCAGTCCCTGCAAATGTAATAATTTTTGTCGTTTAAGTTACATATAATGCTAGCAATCGCGTAGTAGATCATCATTAGTAATAATTAACCAAATTCGTGCTAACTAGAAAGTTCGAAAATTACTTGTTATGGGAGATAATGCAGTGATGAGGCTAGGGGGCATAGTTGGCATGATGAAGGGTCCAACAACCAGAGGTGGAATAATACTGATGAAATCAAGATTGTTCTCTACTGCATACTTCCAGGCTGCTTGCTCTGCTAGCGATTTCGACACGAAATACATCTGAAGAATTCATAATTTTGACGTTATTAATTACTTGTAACACATCGATTGAAATCGAATCAGAGCATCTTAGATGAAGAGTGTATGTTACGTGTTTTAATTAAGTCTAATAGGCTAATACTTGGCCTTGTTCATTTGTCGCTATCTTTGGTATCGTATTCTGTTTTTAGTTTTCTAAATTAAAATCCTGTTTTTGAAAATCAGAAAAAAGTGTACGTTCAGTTTCCAGTTGTCAGTTTTCATTTTTTGTATGACTACTATAAGAACAAACAATTTAAAGTTAATTTTATAACTCATTTAACTAAATATTTTACGCAAAAAAAAAAAAAAAAAAAAACCAAAAACTAAAAACGGCAGTGATACCGAACAACCCTAATTAGTGTGCATGATGCACTGCACCGTGTATGTTTTGTAATTCATACGCGGTCTTAAAAATAAAATAACACGGAAAAAGAGTGAAGTTACCCATCCAGTCATTTTTACGGAGCGACAAAATTCGACATCACTCCAACAAGACTCATCATAAACAGGTTTTTGCTTCTCTTCCATATTGACAGTTCCAGCTGACGATGTGAAGACCAACCTCCGAATTTTGGCCTTAACACATGATTTCATTATGTCTAGTAAACCATTTATTGTAGGTTTTATCATCTCATTCTGTAAGCAAAACAGAACATATACACAAAGAATTAATTATTATTATTAAGTTGAAATTAATTAGACGCTTGTCAAGAGAAGTGTTAATTAAGCAATTAATTAACCTCAGGATCCTTGGACTCGAAGTCCATAGGGGTGGCCACATGAAACACCCCCGTGCATCCGTCGACGGCGGCGTCGAAACTTCCTTCTACGTTAAGGTCTGCCTTCCATAGTGTCAAGTGAGTCTTGGCACGGGGCAAATCCAACAAATGTTGCACTTTTTTCATGTTATCTTCAAAATAAAACACACACTGAATTAATCAAACCAAACGTTTCAGAGTATAACTTACACGTATATAAACGTTTGGTTTAAATATATGGGAAAAATGCAAACCAAACGTTTCAGAGTATACAGTAACTACAATCACTAGAAATAACATACGGGGGTCTCGAACCGTGGCGCGGACGGTGTAGCCACGCTCTAGGAGTCTCATGATAAGCCATGAACCTATGAAACCAGATGCACCAGTAACGCAAACAGTCTCCCCTTGAACGGCTATAACGTCTTGTTGATTTTCATCTTGTGTTGTAGAAGAAACCATTTTAGTAAATAAAGGAAGGTAAAAGATAGTATGTCAAAATGTAATATGGTGATGAATTTTGATGCAAAAGGATGGTCTAAGAAATAATTTTTGAGATGTTAAATGAAGAATGTAACGTTGGTTTATATATAAAGTATCATCTCATTTATGATGTCCTTTATTCGTCACTTATTCATTCAACGGTAAATCAAAGGGTAGCTGGGAGTGTATATACTAACTCACTTAATGAAAAGTATTGTATAAAATGGAAAAAACAAACATAACAAAAAATATGAATTGTTAAGGCTCTCTTTTACGTTACGGGATTAAATTAGCCCGTCGTCGTTATTTTGTTTTCTTCTAACTCACATTTGTTGTTTAGTGTGGGTGTGTGGTGTGTACTGTGGATATGGTGGTATGGGGAGGAGTATTTGGGAAAAGTTGTGGCACGTGGCAGAGCTACCAGTTTATGGTAATACGGGAAGATTTGGGTAGATGGGGAAATGAGAATGTGTTAGTAGGTGGTTGTCTCGTGTATCAGTTTATGTCGCTTTTACGTATGCACTAAGAGAAACGCAATTTAGATCACCTGGTTGATTAAGTTTCTAAATCAGGGTGATTATTCTTTTTCATTGTGGATTACAAATTTGTAACGAGTCATGCCATATTGGTATAAATCGATCAGTCTCTTATGGCATATTGCCATATTGGCGGAGTACAATTAAGGATGCGTAGTGCGGAGCCGACACTTAATTGTCGTAATATATATTTTCTTTTTGTTTTCTTACGATGATTACTTGAAGAATCTATTATCGTGAATGGATGGTCACTCAATGTCTCAATCACTCATAGGGGTTAGATGTACAAGTGTGTATTTTATTCCTAATTTACCTTATTTATTTCATAAAATAAAATAAGATTAAAAAATAACTAATGCATTTTGTGTAATTTTATGTACATCAACTCCTAAATCAGCTGATTTTGCCAAATACTTCTAATTCTATCGACTAAAAACTTTCAACTACTATTACAGCTATTATTTCAACTTTCAGCTACCATTTTAATATTCGGCTACTATTTTAGCTAGTTTTACCAAACACAACCCCTAGTCGCCGCGAATACGTACTCAGCGTCACCAATAATAATATCTAAAACTCTAAGTTTTAGTTTTTAGAACTTGTGGTTTCAAGTATATATTTTGAATAACTTAACCAAGTGAACTATATGATGGTTTATTTTATTATAAGTTAAGAACTGATATATAATTCACCTTATAGGCTAAGACCCTGTTTGATAGGACATGATAAAATTAGTATTCAGATCAATTCAAATCAGATCATATCAGTAATGCTAAAAAAACTATCAATGTATTTGGTCCACAATTGATACTAATTCGTTGAAATTCAATCAAATTTTCAACAAATTAGATCAGATCAGATGAGTTTCAGAGTTATTCAAATCAGATCAATTCAGAGTCATTCAGATCAGTTCAGAAAGATGTAGTCCAATCAAATAGCCCTAAAAATTTGTTTGCCCAAACTTTAGGGCCCGTTCGGTATCACTGCCGTTTTCAGTTTTGTTTTTTTTGCGTAAAAAATTTAGTTAAATAAGTTACAAAATTAACTTTAAATTGTTTGGTTCTATAATAGTCATATAGAAAATGAAAACTGAAAACCACTTTTTCTGGCTTTCAAAACCTTAACTTTCAAAAATGTCTTCTGAGAAATAATTTTTGGATACTGTATCTCGATTTTGTACGTTTGATCAGTTTTAAACTTCTAGAGCCCAGAAGTCAGTCCAATAACTTGGGCCGAATACACCTTTACAGCTAGTTGAAGTGGAGGGCCCAGGAAATCAAAGGCAACGTTTGATTGAAAATGCCAAACGCAGGGTTAAATGTGTCATTTTTTGTCTCTGTTTCAAGGACACTTTTGTCCATTCGAATCCTAATTTCAACTCAACCAGTCGCCACCAAAACCATGACTGTCCACAACCAGTCGCCACCTTCAATCACCGGTTGAACAACCACATTTTGCTGGCGAATGTGAATAGACAGCTCCGCGTCCATAAACAACCAAAATTATCCGACGGCTTGACAACCGGTTTGACAAGTTCCCAGTTTTTTTATTTTGTTTCTAGCTCCTTTGCTCACTGTGCGTTCCATTTCCTGCGCCTCAGTTGAAAGTGCTTTGTCTCCAATTCAATTTTTTAGTCAGGCAACTTACGGGCAAAATATGGCACTACATATATATTTATAAAGTCAATCAGGCAATTTCCAACCCTGTAAGCGACAAATATTGACATATTAACTTTTATACATTACATAAGCACTGGTTGTACGTCCTACTATAATATTACGATTATACCTTAAATGTCTCACCTCTAGATAATTTACTACTTAACTGTTCAAAGGAGGAGTAAAGATTTCAGGGATCAAAATTGAACCACGTAAACTCGTTGCTACTAGCCTACTATCTTCCCGAGCAAAGACGTAAGAAAGCGGGGTTGTTTTGGAATTTGGTGTACGCTAATATTCGATCAATACTTGTAAGACCAACGTGCGAACGTGAGAAAATGAGAGTGTGGGGGTGAGTTTCTTCGAAGGAGAGTGAGCTAGGACGCCTCGCCGAGTACCTGCAAAAAGGGAGCCTGGTTTTCGCCAGGCGTCGCCCCTCCGACGCTTAAGTCAGAATATGGCTCGGGGAGGGGTGACACTAAAGACAGAAATGGTCTTTTATGCGTTAATAAAGGGAATAACCAGGAAAGTGATTGAATGACAGAATTTGTGTAAGAACTTGGATCCTGTGGAAAATTATTGTCTAATCCCGGGAGTATGTACTCCCGGTGATGTGGCAGACACATCTCACTGAGGTGGACAAGAACCGGCCGGAAAAAAAAAAAAAAACTTTACTCTCTCCTCCCCACTTCAATCCCAGATTCCCAGCAACCACCTACCGCGTCCCCGAAGATGCCAACGGAGACACCTCGCACCGGCGACTTACCTCGACCACCGATCATCGCGTCATCGTCGCTCTCTCAATCCGCCCAAGGATCTCGACTCTCTACTTTCGCTCTTGCTTCTCCAACGCGGTGTAGATCCGATCCGGCAGTTGAGAATAGGGTCGGCGAACCAGTACATGGAGGGCGACTGGGCGGCTGTCGGAGTTTGGTGGGAAGGCGGGATGTGGACGAGAGAGAAGATGGGAAATGGGTCTGGGTGGGTTCGAGGTTTTACATTTTTGTTTAAATGGTCAACGTTTTTTTGATTTGGAGATAGTGGTATAATGTGTACATGACTTTATGTTACCCCAACTCCTAACAATTAAATATGTACATTTTTTTTTTTTGTTAAAACACATTTTTCTATGATATTTATTGTAGGTAATTGATACGAGTACTAAATTATACACGGTATAATTGTTACATTGAGTGCACGATTAACGCATAAAGGTACATACTTTAGGCGCAAAAAGTACATGATTGATTGTCTACAATACGTATTATATGAATAAGCTAAAATACAAAAAAAATAAAAAATTGTGGAGTAATTAATTGATATGCTAAAGTAGTATGATGTGTTAATGTACATAAATTTAACGCTAAAGTACATCATTACTACAGTAAAGTACATAACTAGTTAAGTACCACATTATCGTATTTTAACGTATAAGTTTTGTACTTTAGCTTATTAACTATGTACTTTAGCGTAAAAATAATGTACTTTACCTTATTAACTATGTCATTTAGCATAGAAATAATGTATTTTATAAACTATGCACTTTAGAGTAGAAATAATGCATTTTACAACTTTACATTGATACACCAAATGCATCATTTTAATGCATAAAAGTATGTAATCTCAATTTTTTTTTTTTTATTATCATTTAGTAGATGGTTAAAAGTAATATATATGTTTAATAAATTAAGTACATTATTAATATATTAAAGTACATGCTTGATATGCTAAAATACATTTTTTTTTGGCGAGGCTATAATACATTTTTTTTTTTTTGGCGAGGCTAATATACATTATTGATATGATAAAATACATATAACTTACTAAGCTAAAATACAAAGTGTTTCCCATAATGCGGAAACGTTATATTCTAGTACATGACTGATACACTAAAGTACATAACTTTAATGCTAAAGTACATAATTAATATGTTAAAGTACATAACTATTCGTTAAGGTATAGAATACAATTATGCACTCTAGTGTATAAATTATGTACTTTAACAAATTAATTATGTACTTTATCATATCAATTGTGTACTTTAGCGTAACAAATAATATACATATATTTTAGCGTATTATTTATGTACTTTAACATTCGAATTACGTACTTGAGTGTATTCATTGTGTACTTTAATGTATAATGATATACTTTAGAATGTCTATTATATATATATATATATATATATATATATATATATATATATATATATATATTTTAAAGATCGTCTATTATGTATTTGATCGTACAAAGTTACTTAAATATAAATAAATAAAAACAACTGGAGTAAACAGAAAACAAAGCATAGAAAATGAGTAACAACATTCCCATTTCTCTCTGTCCTCCCACGTTTTTACTGACTTTACTTCCACATTTTTCTCCCTTCCAAAATCCCATTTCTCTCTTCTTCCCATTTCTCTCTCTTCCTCATCCCATGCCCTAACCTAACAACCACCCCGCACTACCACCCCCCACACGCAGCACCACCAGTCCACCACACCTTCCACTGGCCGGATCTAGCGTTCAACGCACCCACGACGCCCAGTCGCGCGCTCCCCTTCTCCTTCTTCCCTCTCCTTTATTTCTCTCTTCTCTCGATCCCTCACTTCCAGCCGGCCTCGATGTCGCCGATGACGGAGGTGGTGGTTGTAGACCTTACTACGCCGGTGTTGGTGGACAGAGGAGTGAGAAAAGGTGAGTTTTTAATATGTTTGTTTTTTTTTTTTTCAAAATAAACCGGTTTCTTTAATTAACCGATGACGTGCGCGTGACGTGGGGTGTGACGTGTCACCGGGACTACCTAGTCCCGGGACTATGGTATACACGCCGGGATCCTGTAGCTCATAAAAAAGGGGGTATTTATAGGAAAGAATGAGGGTCCTAGTAATCATCCTAGGTTTTCCCACTCCATCCCGACCCTTCATTTTGCTTTTATCTGAGGACTGCCTTTAACTGAGTTTTGTTGCATCATATGGGCCTTTATTAAGGTACACTGCCTTTAAGTGGTACCAACAGAGCCCCTCGAAGCTTGGTCGCGCCCTTCAATGCCGACATGGGCGGACTCATTAGCGGCGACTAGGGTACGACCCCTGGCCGCCCTTTATCGAGGTGTACTAGGTGGACCTTGGTAAAGCCGTGTGATGCAACGTACCCAGTTGAGGCTCTCGAACACTTCTGTGTGGTTTAAACTGCGTCGAAAATTTCACCCACTTAGTGGTGGGGATTAATGGCTCGAACCGATAATGGTTCGAAAATTTCACCCCTTTCGAGTCCTCGATCCCTCGCCTGGGAGAGCTGGAAAATTTAGCCCCTTAGGCGGGGGGATTGATGGCTCGAACCGATAATGGTTCAAAAATTTCACCACTTTCGAGTCCTCGATCCCTCGCCTGAGAGAGCTCGAAAATTTCGCCCCTTAGGCGGGGGGATTGATGGCTCGAATCGATAATGGTTCGAAAATTTCGCCCCTTTCGAGTCCTCGATCCCTCGCCTGGGAGAGCTCGAAAATTTCGCCCCTTAGGCGGGGGGAGTGATGGCTCGAACCGATAGTGGTTCGAAAATTTCCCCCCTTTCGAGTCCTCGATCCCTCGCCTGGGAGAGCTCGAAAATTTCGCCCCTTAGGCGGGGGGAGTGATGGCTCGAACCGATAGTGGTTCGAAAATTTCACCCCTTTCGAGTCCTCGATCCCTCGCCTGGGAGAGCTCGAAAATTTCGCCCCTTAGGCGGGGGGAGTGATGGCTCGAATCGATAATGGTTCGAAAATTTCGCCCCTTTCGAGTCCTCGATCCCTCGCCTGGGAGAGCTCGAAAATTTCGCCCCTTAGGCGGGGGAGTGATGGCTCGAACCGATAGTGGTTCAGAAATTTCACCCCTTTCGAGTCCTCGATAGTGATTCGAAAATTTCTCGTCTCCTGTTTCCTCGGCTCGCTTTGTTTTTCGCATTCCTTGCTGTCCTTGGGATTCGGCGGGAATTTTGGCGGTTTGCACGCCCGCTATCTCCTCGAATCCCGCCTAAAGTAACCTCGGGAAAACTCGAAAAATATTTCGACTCCTGCGTCGTAATGATGACTGACGGCACTTGGGAAGTTGTGTAAAAAATGCGTTTTTACGTTTTTGCCCCTCGTTTTTTACCCCTATAAATAGGGTGAGGGTTTCATTCACCCTCATTCTTGATTTTTCCTCAAATTTCTTCTCCAGAATCTCTCCTTTTACTCTGCCCATGCTCCTTCTCCGGCGCAGCTCTCGACTTCGGCGACGCTATTTCTTCTCTCCGACCTCACAGTAGCTTTTTTCTCCGATTACGGTACGTATTTTTATCGTCTTTCCACGACTTTTCATGTCTTATTTTCGCTTGTCCGGTGACGAATCCAGGATGTCGGTCTCACTCCGGCGGCAATGGGACGCCGGCCGAGTGTGGAGACTGGGATCCCAGATAACTTCCGATAACATACTCGACTTTCGAGGTCGGCGGTGGGAAGCGATAACGCCACGCGGCTGTCTTGCTTTCCCCACTTCGACCCTTCGATTCTTCTCGACTTCTAGTCGACCCATCGAGTGTGGGGTGTTCAGTCTCGTCATCGGGGGAGGGAAATGAAAGGCGATGGCTCGCATAAGGTGAGAGTGTGACCGCCTCTCTTTCTTTCAGATGGCGAGAACTAAACAAACGGTTCGCGAGAGGTCTGTGGGTTCAACAGACCCGAGACGGGGTCGAACCATTCGTATCGATCCTAACTCGGGTATCGACCCCTCGCAGGAACCCTCTCGTTCAATGGCGTCTCGAGCCCCTCCAAATAGGGTTCACGCGAACACATTCACCACGGCCGTGATCGACGAACAGTGGCGGATGTCTCAGACCGATGATGCTGTTCGGGCTTTCGAGAGGGAGAATCGCATTCGCGATCCCTTTACTCTAGTGGTCCCTGCAGCGGGATCGGCGTACGCGTCGCCCCCAGACAACTGCCTCGGGGTGCATGCGTTGGCCTTTTCTTATGGGTTTCGCGTACCCTTGTGCTCCTTCTCTCGGCATGTCCTGAACTACTACGACATTTGCCCCTCTGAGCTCTCCGTCAACGCCTTCATCACCTTGAACGACTTTATCATGACTTGCCGAGCGGCAAGGATCCCACTATCTATCAACCTTTTTCGGTACCTTCACACTGCTACCAGCGACCAGTGGGGGTTTAAAAACTTCGCCGTTCGAGGCAAGACGGCGACCCATCAGATCGTTACCCACCCCGGGAAGCCCGGGCGAGGGCCCGACTGGAAAAATATGTTTTACAGGCTCACTACGAGCGATGGCACTTCGTTGAGTAGCCACCTCGATGTACCGTACCGATCCCCTGGTCGTCGAGTGCTTCGGGATACTGTTCCGAGGCTCTCTAACGCCGAGGATCGGTGTACTATTTTTTCCAACGGCTCGGTGGCGGACCGGGAGACGAGACATGGGTGCCCACCCTATCCATGCTGAAGGATCCGGTCTGGTTGATATATTCGGGCCTTGTTCTACCCGAGAGCGACGCGGAGGAAAGTATGCCTCGATCTAATGTATGCTTCCCTTATACACATTGCTCTTCGCTTAACTCGTTGTCCGCTTTTCAGGTGCCGCTCATGCTCAAGTAAAAGCGAATCTCGACCGTTGGAGTTCCACTATGCCGAACCTGAATCGACTCATGGCTCAAAGGGCTAGGAGGGAGAGTTCGAGGAGCGCTCGAAACGCTGCACGAGCCGAGACGGCTCGAACGACTCCGCGAGGAGGCGAGACTCAACCGACGGGGGATCGCCAAGCTACAACGAGGGCGTCTCCATCGTCTCAGCCTCAGCCTCTGTTGACTGGGCCAACTCAGCCTCGGCCATTTCAAAGGGGTGCTTTGGATTTGGGCGTGTCGACCACTCCCATTCAAGCCACGCCACTCACTATGGCTCCAGCTGCCGCCCTTTCGACGGCCGGAACCGCCACTCCCCTTGACTCTGTGATCCCTCGCGGGGCGATCATGCAGGGTTCAGCGGGTGCGGTTCCGAGACAGGGGTTTTCGGGCGTCTTGATTGGACCCGGGGAGCAGACTCCTCGTCGTGATTCGAAAGAGGTGAAATTTTCGAACCGTTATTGGTTCGAGCCATCACTCCCCCCGCCTAAGAGGTGAAATTTTCGAGCTCTCCCAGGCGAGGGATTGAGGAGTCGAAAGGGGTAAAATTTTCGAACCATTATCGGTTCGAGCCATCACTCCCCCGCCAAAGGGGTGAAATTTTCGAGCTCTCCCAGGCGAGGGATTGAGGACTCGAAATGGGTGAAATTTTCGAACTGTTATTGGTTCGAGCCATCACTCCCCCCCGCCTAAGGGGTGAAATTTTCGAACTCTCCCAAGTCATGGGATTGAGGCCTCGAAAGGGGTGAAATTCTCGAACTCTCCCAGGCGAGGGATTGAGAACTCGAAAGGGGTGAAATTTTCGAATCATTATCGGTTCGAGCCATCACTCCCCCGCCTAAGGGATGAATTTTTCGAGCTCTCCCAAGTCATGGGATTGAGGCCTCGAAAGGGGTGAAATTTTTGAACCATTCATAGTTCGAGCCCTCACTCCCATCCCAAGGGGTGAAATTTTTGAGCTCTCCCTAATCATGGGATTAAGGACTCGAAAATGGCGAATTTTTCGAGCCATGTATCGTTCGAGCCCTCACTCCCATTCCAGGAGTGAAATTTCGAATCCACATGCTTCGAGCAAGTCAGAAGAATAGAATACCTCGAAAGCGGTACGTTACATCACATGGCTTTACCAAGGTCCACAGAGTACACCTCGGCAAAAGGGCGGCCAGGGATCGTACCGCAGTCGCTACTAACGAGTCCGCCCCTGTCGACAAGGAAGGGCGCGACCAGGCTCCGAGGGACTCTGTTGGTACCATTTTGGTATTGGCCCATAGCACTTAGGTTAGTGTACCTTAATAAAGGTCCATGTGATGCAATCAAGTCAAAAAGATATCAACCATCGGATTAAAACATAATGGAGGGCCAAGATTGATAGGGGTACCCTTGGATTATTCCTAGGACCTCCACCACCACTATATATACCCCCTTCCTTCGACTAGGGAAAGAGGGGAAAAAGGTTCCAATCTCTCTCTATATACTATTTTCTCTCTCTATGCCTCAACTTCTGACTTGGGCGTCGGAGGCTCCGCCCCGGGCTACAGCTCGGGGCTCGGAGTTTCTCCTTGCAGGTATAAGGATGGGTTGATTGAGGACCCCCTCGTGGAGCTCGACATCGTTCGGTTCCAACAGAGAGCTTTATCAACTAATTGTCTAATTTGAGAAGAGTTATGGATTTTTAATAATCTCTTACGTATATTAAAAGTGATGAGATGCTTTAAAATCAAATGATCAATAAAGAAAAAGTCGATTTAATGTAGTGGACCAATGCAGTGGACCACCACGACGTGAGAGAAGGGGCATGAACGTATAATCCACTATATTTTGTTTTATTTGTTCTTATGTATATTATAAGCCTACTTATAGAAATAGGCGGACTCTAAAAAAGCAGTAACTTATTTACTATAAAAAAACAATGCTTATACCATGCTCCCGGGAGCACAAGGAGCATGGTGGTCCTCCTCACAATAGATGAGTAGGGACCACAATTACATAGATTTTAAATTATTTTAAGTGTGGTCCCCACTCCTCTATTGTGAGAAATACCACCAGGCTCATTGTGTTCTCGAGAGCATGGTATAATTTGCGATAAAAAAGGTAGTCATAACGTCACATCATGAATCAACTTATCCAAGCCCTTTGTGCTTGGCAAGTCATAGACTCGCGCGAGTTTATAATATGTAGGGACAAAAGAGACTGAATCAGTTAAATTTTTTTGTGGCACACATTATCACTACCTTAAAAACATACAGAGAAGTTGAGCCATCTAAAACGACTGGTATTAGGTAACGCAATGATCAGCTCGTTTTGTATGTGTTCTACAAGGAACAACTTGAACTGATCCTTCTATTGAACTTTATTTTCATTTGTTTACCTTTTTGGAGCACCCACCATCAACGACCTAGCTAAAAAAAAAAAGTCTTTTTCCTTCGCTTTTTCCCATCCCCCTCGTAGAAAAAATTAAAGAAGAAATCTCAACTATGAATTTGTCCATCCAATCATCTCTATAATTTGGCTATTGCACAACACAAAAATCTTCTTTAGTTGCAACGACTATATGAAGATCAACATACCAATTTACTTTTCTTTTTTCCTACATAATGTTTAATAATAACTACTACTGCGTCTCAATTTAAACTACCCATGAAATCTGAAATCCTTTCACGTATTCAAATGCATGTCATGGAAAGTTTAATTTGAGACGGAATAATAAAATGTCTAATTTTTACAATTTTGATTACTCAATAACTCGGTGTAGCGACATCGAATTGAACGTCACACTCATCCCAACTATTAAGACAGCTACTTTGCCAAAAATATATTTTATCACTTAATCTGGAAATTAAATGGATAATAATAATGACCTCTTGCCAATGCGCTAAGAAATGGATAGTAATAAGATAGAGCAAGTTGAGTAGTCTAATTAAAAATGTCTAATGTGATCGATCAAGTCAAAGAGACGCGGCTAAGTTATATATCACTTATATGCCTATATAACGACATGTTGAAAACTTAGGTTCCTACAAAATTAAATTACACTACTCAAATTGTTCTAAACATTGTTCCCAAAGTACACCCCATATATTTCGTTAATTATCTCTTGTAATTTGTTGTAAAAATGGCCGACAGCGAGGAGAAGAAGCACCACCTCTTCCACCGCCACAAGGAGGACAAGGTTGAGGAGCCTAAGGACCTCGAAAAGGAGATGAAGAAGCACAAGCACCTTGGTAACCTCGGCAAGGCCACCGCCGTCGCTGCTGGTGCTTATGCACTGGTACGTATACGTAATTATATTTAGCGGCTTCTTAACCAAGCTAAGTTTTTAGGGTAATTTCCACTTTCGGGAATAGATCTAATATACGTAAAAGTTTATTTACGATCGATTGTCTATTATATGCATCAACTAAAAACTTCCAAGTTTTTACGCATAATGCATGTTCTCGTATATTGTGCATGAAATGTTCCATCATTACGGCCGTCATATATCCCGTGTCCGCGCGGGGTTTTGAGGTTAATTATATTATATGATCATATAGTCTTTTCTGAAATAATACGTATAGTTCATTCATACCAAAAAAATTATCGCAATCAAAAGTTTAGTCCAGTTCGAACTAATTTTATGCATACGTTATTTGACATGAATTGATATTGTATGAAATGTGCAGCATGAGAAGCATAAGGCAAAGAAAGACCCCGAGAACGCACACCGCCACAAGATTTCGGAAGAGATTGCGGCCGTGGCTGCGGTGGGTGCTGGTGGATTTGCTTTGCATGAACATCACAAGAAGAAGGAAGCCAAGCATGAGTTGAAGGAGGAGCGTCGTCGTGAAGACTGCTGATTTATGACCATACTTTAACATCTGTCATTTCAATTTTATGTGTTCCCAATTATGTAAAATGAGTGTATTGTTCTTCCATTATATTTCCTTGCTCATTCCGGCCACTCTATTATTACTTAATAGATCGGATTAATAACATTATAACAAAAACATGAGTGGACTTTTTCTCATCATCATATATATGTATTCCGTATGTATCATCTAATAAATCATTATTCGCCTAATTGTTATTGAATTCATCGATCACCTTAAAAGTTATTTACACGGATTTACCTTTGATCGATTTATTATAAATTACTATGAAAATTCAATCCTGTTGTGATGAAATTCAATGCAAGAGCTTTATCGCTCTTGTATGCCTAAGACTTATCATACAAACAAAGTAGATTAGTCATATAGGTAATTTAAAGTAGGGCCAGAGCATCGGTCCCGGACCGAACTGAACCGAGGACCGAGACTCAGAAAATTGTGGACGGAGGACCAGACCGAATCCCCCCAATCCGGTCCGGTCCGGTCCCTTGGACCGAGTGGGCCGAACCGAAATTTCCCAAAAAGCCTGGACCGAGTAAAACTCGGTTCGGACCAAACCGGTCGGTCCGGTCCGGTTCTCGATCCGGACCAAGTTTCTGCTCTCCCCTAATTTAAACAGGTGATAATCGCAACGAATTGAAGATAATTCTGTCTAATAATTCGTTATCAATATAAATTTTACATTAGAATAATGGACTTAAATTTCATATCATGAGCTATTGGTCATAAAAAAATATGGTTCCAAATAAAGTAAAAGTCATGAAGTTGGATATAAAAGGAATATAGAAAGACAATGCATCTTGACGCAGTTGTACATTTATCATTAGTCTACTTGACATAAAGTTGTTGTATACATTTACACTTAAATTACCTTCGAAACGAAAGAAAAGAAAAAGAACTCTTAATTAATTGTCATCATTCTGAAATCATCTTATATGCGGTCAAAGCCGGCCAATGGATCGAGAGCGACATTTTAGAGACACGGCTAAGAATTTTACGATTAACATGGACGTGAAAGTACGAATTTTCAAAATCGACCGACCAATCAAATTTAAGAATAATGACAAATTGGACAAATTGGAACAAGGAGTTATCTATCCCCTAACCAGCCTATATAAGTACATGTTGAAACCTTAAGTTTCCCTACTAAATCTAGCAAACTCCGAGTGAAGTTCTTTGTTAATTAATTATTTTCTAGTTAATTTATCTCTTTGTGATTTTGAGTGATGGCCGACGGCGAGGAGAAGAAGCACCACCATCTCTTCCACCGTCACAAGGAGGAGGATGAGACGCCTAAGGATCCCGAAAAGGAAATGAAGAAACACAAGCACCTTGAGCACCTCGGCGAGGCTACCGCAATCGCTGCAGGTGCTTATGCACTGGTACGTAATATAAGGCTTCACTTTCTTTCAAATCAGATTAAAAAAATTTAAATCAATTTATTTCAAATTAAATCAGATTCTGTAAGCATGATATAGTATCCAATATATTCTCAATATTAATTCACTTAAATTCAGTTAATTTTCGCCAAATGCTTATAAAATAATCACATCAGATTTGAGTGTCATATATATAGGGACTTATTATAAGCCTATTAACTTTGATTTGCCACCATATATCTTACCAAGTATATATCCCGGCCATAAGACTAGACTAGACCGGATTAGATATATAATTGTATTCAACATATACAACATACTAGTATATATATACTACGGTGATATCTGATCTCAATGCACGCATACTACATGAATTTTCTTATTAGCTTTCATCTTCGAATGGATATATGAAAAACATTCATCTTACGTACTCGTTAGTGCGTGTATACGTATTACTTGACTCTTCATCTACTTAAGCACCCCTTTAGCTAATAATTTACTATAAGTCATCATTTGACCCGAACTGAAACCGGATGAAATGTGCAGCATGAGAAGCATAAGGCAAAGAAAGACCCAGAGAACGCGCACCGCCACAAGATATCGGAGGAGGTTGCGGCCGTGGCTGCCGTGGGCGCTGGTGGGTTTGCCTTCCATGAGCATCACAAGAAGAAGGATTCCAAGCATGAATTAAAAGAGCAGCAGAGTGACTACTGATTTAATTATGAGCATATATATAATGTCTCGCATTTCAATCTTAATGTGTTTTAATTTGTATGCCAATGATCAGTACTGTATTTTAATATGTTCCATTTCCTTGTAAAATCAAATAAATTTATTGAATAACATTGTACACAATACGAGTATGTGCCTGTCTGTTTCACAACATTAATGTCATAGGGTTACGCTTAGTTTTACTGATGACTACAAATTTAATATCCTTAACAACTACGAGTACATATATCAACCAGCAATATATAATGTGAGCAATCTCATTGCTATTATGCTATACATAAGCACTTTGATCGACTTAATCAGAGGTCTTGAAACTAACATCATGTACTGGAAATCGATGGTGGTTTTTTCTATTTAGGCCGCCGCTAATTAAAGAATTTCTCACTCTAAACGGATGATCGATGCAAACCAAAACATTTTCAATAAAGTTGTGGAATTAAAGTGAATTATGGACTACCGAATTCAAAAGATTGTAATAGAGACCATAAATAAGAGACCTTGGTGGTTTAGCCCAAAGCATGCCAGACATTCACAAATTGACAAATTAGAAGCTCCACCAAAAAAAGTTGGTTCCCTTAATTAATTACACATACGGTGTACTTTGTATAATCCACAAACATGTGTTTCAAGGCTTGGACCCACGACTTTAAGCTCAACTCCTTTCAAGTCACTGTGTAAATTAATTTTGTTTTTTCGTGGGCTCATTTGACTATTTCCTTCATTTTTGATAGGGATTTACAATTCATTTTCAAAGCAACCTAATCAATCAGCCTGGCCTCTTGATTAAAGACTTTGCATCATATCTTGGTTAGTTAAATATAATTTTGATGTAGACAAAATTTGAATATAGTTTATGTGATCTTAAATCATGCTAGTTGGCTAACATTCACATGACAAATAATCGTCATTCTAAGATCGCTATTGAGGGGTCATCATGTTATCGAAGTACTCTCTAGCTAGTCTCTACAATCGGCACAAGAACTTAGAGTTAGAGGCTCCAGAGTCCAAATCAAATATGACCAAGAAAATCAAACTCCTAGAATTGCTCCCATAATAATGTTAGCTCTCTATATAGTAAACGATTGATCGAGTATTATTAACATGATAAGCATATATAATCTAACCAAACGTTAATAATTTAATGAACATACACTATACTTCTAAGCTAATAATCATGCTCATGTTTGAACTATCTCATGTAAGAATAGTTCAACAACCGGCCAATTGTCAGCTTAGTAGTTAAGACATTAATGGACCTATCATAATTGTGCTCACACTCCAAATTATCCATCCATGTAAGACAAACTTTCTCACATACATACAAACAACAACAACAACATCGAATCCTTATTCCCAAAATAATTTGGGGAAACTTTCTCACATACATACGCGTAAATTAAAATGACCCGATGAAATCTTTTGGTCCTCGTGTTCTTATTATATCTCCCCGTTTTATTTTACTAGTTTGAATGGGTATGTTGAAAATTACTTTTAGATTAAATGAAAGACTCGTTTACCTTAAAAACACAATGCAGAGTAAAATAGTAAAACACATCTGATTTTGACGACAAGTGAACGTCTATTGATTTGGCATAGGACTATAGGAGTAACTCAGAACATTAACAGTCAAAATTAAAGTCAAAACAACGAAACAAATTAAAAAAGGGAGTGAGTAAGTCGTTAGCAGTGTGAATCATCCGTCCAATTTTCCTATTGCACTTCATGTACACCACCAGTGTCGTGTGGAAGAAGTTGGGGGGCCTGGGCGAATTTCAAGAATGAGGCCCCTAAAAGCCAATAACTCGTACTTCTATTAATCAAATAATGAAAATTATTGAATTCTTTTTTTTTTTTTTTTTGCTACAAAAATTATCGAACTCTAAATCATAATAATCGTATAAAGTATTTCTGTAAACTATAAAGTCTACTGAAGAGGAAAAAAAAGATATTATAGGTGTTGTACATCGTAAACCAAAAGCCTAAAATCTAAAAATTTATGACAAAAACATACTAAATGGGCATGATGGGATTCAAACCCAATATGATTACCATGTGAAATGTATTTTACCAGTAGCACATTTATTGATGTTTAGCAGTCTGTATAGTATAGTAGTATACATAATGGCCCTGGGCACAAGCCCGGCTCACCTAGCCACGTTCATTTACCCCACTAATCACATGCTAACATTACATTATTTTATTTTTAAAGATTTTATTTATTTGAAAATATTTGTGAACCGATAGCATGTAATTGGTGGGGTACATGAAGTGAGATATGTAGATGGGAGAGATAATCCGCACTGAAGTCGGGTAAATTATACCATGCTCCCGAAAGCACAAAGAGTGATAATTAAGTATGATCCGTATTCTTTTGTTGTGAGAACAACCACCGTATTCCTTTGTGTTTTCGAAAACATAGTATAACCATTGCTAAAGTCATTAGGGTCTCTGGCTTTTTTTTTTATGAAGTTTCCACGAAAGTTCAAACCTAATTATGTCTATTACAGAATATCCTTATCCAATCATGTAAAAATTAAAAATGCTTTGCTGGATCAACGTCAGCAACTACTAAAAGAATAATGTTGAAATGATCATATTCTTGCTTAAATCATGCAAAAAATTCCATGTGATCATGAGTCTGAATCGTCGTGATATCAACTACTCTTACAAGAAAATCATCAGATCTAGACAAATTAGTAAGCAAATTAAAATGATAAGGAAATTTAAGATTTAATAATGAATATAATTAATGTCCACCAAGCTAATATAAATGATTAGCTAAGACTCCTAATTAAAGTTATATATTATATATGTAATATTAGTAAGCAAATTAAAATGATAAGGAAATTTAAGATTAATAATGAAAATAATTAATGTCCACCAAGCTAAATGATTAGCTATTAAGACTCGTAATAAAATATATATAAGAAGATCACAGTTTTGATGAGATCCATTGAAATTCAAGAAAAATAACTTAAACCCATTTAATTCTCAAAAATCAAAGATGGCTGATGAAGAGCACCACCACCACCCGTTCCACCACCACGAGAAGACGGCTGAGGAGACTATCGAAGACCTCGAAAAGGAGGTAAAACACCACAAGAAAGTTGAGCACGTTACTGGCTCTATTGCTGCCTCTGCTGGTGCCTACGCTTTGGTAATATAATTGGTTTCTCCCTTTAGCTTCACCTTCAATTTACTCACCTTTTTAAATAAACTTAGCTTCCTCATTTACGTGATGATAACTATACGTATATACGACAATATATATAACTGTACGTCTTATATCGACTGACTGGATGTTTTCATGTTTATAATCTCATGCATAACATTAAGATTATTAGAATTTCGCCCCGTAGATATCAATTATTGTTGATATAATATATATCGACTATT
The DNA here is from genome assembly GCA_963680865.1 of Spergularia marina. NCBI lineage: Eukaryota > Viridiplantae > Streptophyta > Magnoliopsida > Caryophyllales > Caryophyllaceae > Spergularia > Spergularia marina. Next base: position 21,172,469 of record OY804551.1, on the reverse strand, counting down.
TATTGTTGATGTTTTGACTTTGTAAGAACTAACGTTTATATATGTACGCGAAATAATTGGAATAATAATGTAGCATGAGAAGCATGAGGGACACAAGATCAAAGAGCATGTGGCAGCCGCAGTGGTCACGGTAGCGGGTGGGGTGGCGCTACACGAGCACCATGAGGCTAAAGAAGCCAAAGAGGAACTCAAGGAAGAAGAGGAAAAACTCCACCCACATCACCATCACCACTTATTCCATCGTCATGGTGATGATAACAAAGAGTAAAATTGTCACTTAATTGGGACGGCATTCATTTGTCTTCCTTGATTTCAACATTATTTCAAATTACTATATATCATTGGGAATTTTCTTCAATATTATTATCACAACCTAAATAAATATATATGGACCGTGTAATTTGTACGTGAAATGGACTTGGATTGAATTCTATGCAATCACTTTCATTTGTTATTTGTTATTCATGTTCTTGATTTGATCCTTATTCTATACTCCGTATATCGTAGTTTCTCTCATATCGAAACGGATCGGAACAAATTAATTAAACTCGATTAAGCTTTTCGAAAATATGTTATTTCCAATTTAATTTCAAGATATGTCAACACCTAAAATTTAACTCAGATGATCACTATAAAGTCTGATAATTCTCATATACGGTGCTAAGGATTTGAACCGACCACTTTATTTTTCAGATAACTTGACTTCTTAACCGCTATAGTCGTAGGGTGCAAACCCAAGTCCCACATCAGAGGAATAAAGAGTAAAAAGACCTCCTTATTATCAAATTAATTAGTATGAGTCATTTTGGAAAGGGTTTCGAAAACAAATATGTGAAGGCAACCCAAAGCAACAAAATCATACTAATTGGACGAGTAGGCGACAGGCGCAAGGCCCCAACATACGGGCTCGACCGACTACGAAGGAATGATGGATTGTATACAACCTTTTATGGGCTGGGCCATACGGTAGTCCAATCTATGGACTATGGACTACCCATTAGTCGAAAAATCATAAGTCTTATGTTCTTCGAATCAAAAGCTCGTATCCAAAGGGCTATATATGTTGGAATTGTTTGTGCAGTAGAATTTTTAATTTTTTAACACTTGTACCCGAATTTGAGGATAAATTATATCATGGTCCTGCGAGCACAAAGATAATGGTGCTCCTCTATTATGAGAGAAAAATGAATAAAAATTCATTTTTTAAGTGTGATCCCTATTCTCTATTGTGAGAAGGATTATCATGCTCCTTATGTTCCTGCGAGCATGGTAAAAGCATTGAAATCTGAGCAATGCAATAACACTCCAAAGTGGCAGTAGACACGAACTTTTATTGCGTAATAGCAATGGAGCTTAAACAAACACTAATCTCACACCATCTATACTCGTAGATGATTAAGAGATTACCTTAATTCGACAGGAAAATAAATAGCATTACACTGGTACCACTTATTTATTATACAACATGGCTAATTAGACATGTCGTCGATCGATAGTTTTGATTAAGAGTTCATTCATAGCACACATATATATGTGATGTGGTTTTACCTTGTAAGATACGACAGCTTGTGTAGGAGAATTGCGAGCACTACCAACTAACATAGTGTGGGACTAACAAACCTCTCGTTATTGTTGTGTAGTTGATCATTCAGTGATCAGCAGCAAATCCAACTTGCATTATGCTTGGTTTCTGGTAGCTTAAAATCCCCATATCAGGCTTGATTTCTCCCACAGTCTTCACTGACCAGAATTTAGTAGGATTTTCAGCAACCTGTATATCTATTGGTGTTGCGAAATTGCCGTCTTTAGACCCAACAATCTGCACACTAAGCTTATACCACTTGGTCACCAAGCTAGCCACCTCAACATCACTCTTCACCTGATCAACAGTCTTCTTCTCAATATATTTAAACCGTGCTGCCTCACAACTCATCTCAATGCTATACAGCAGGAACAAAGCTTGCTTCTGCTTGAAGTCTCCTTGTTCTGTGCTTTTTCCATATGCAAATCGCATTGCTTCTTCCAAGACTGGCAGACGAAACTCTAGCTGTTTGATCTCTGTGTTGGCCGCAGCTTCAATGCTGTTGTAGTCATGATTACACTTCATTTTTTGACGGGTAATATCCTTGACACCGGGGAAGGCTTCTGCCTCCGTGATTAAACCCGGAAAGTAGAACGCTCGGCCATTACCCTTCTCGTCTTTGTCGCGATATGCGACTAAGTACAGGTCTGCTGTTTTGAGTTGCAGGGTTACTGATATCGCTGGTTTTGTCCCAGCAGCTTTCGCATTAACTTGAATGTACAAGTATTTTTTCTTGTCATCAGGTGCTTTAATTATGGGTATGTCGTAGTAGCTTTTGGAATCTTTTACTTCATTTCGTACCTGTGCCACAAACGTTGGGTAATTCGTTGGCGTGTTTAAATCGAAGAGTATGTCACAAGCTGCTGGTGCAACCGATAACATACATATCGCAAACACCGCTGTTACAATTAACACATTCATCTTTTCGCCTTTCATTTCACAGCGGCCAATAACCTCAGATCAGGGTATACGTACGACTGCCTGCACCTAAGATACGCATCATTGTGTATGTACTCTGTTAGTTGAATGCATAAAGTACTGAACAACATTTTTCAATTAATACTCGATCTCTACATTTCATTCATTTATTTACATATTCAAAGCAAAACGTCAAAAAATGAACCATTAAGTGGATGGAGTGTCTGCAATGTTAACAATCAGTCAATCATAACAAAAGAGCATTTCAAGGTTTATACATTCTTTCTTTCATCTGTTAATATTTAGTTTGAATATGTGATATAGTTTTGAAATAAACATTGGCCAATGAAAAAAACGAAAAGAGTAGTTAGTGAATGTAGAACGAGGTTGAGTATATAGTACTAGTACTACTACTAGTAGTAGTAGTAGTATTGATCTAATTATAGAATAGATTCGTTTATCAACATGATTGCAAAGTTATCTGTGGACTCTGGAGTTAACAATTCAAAAGATCGCCTCAAAATATGGAAATGATACATATTTAGAGCATGATTAAACAATCCAGAAATCAAGAAAATGCAAGAGTAGTTACTTACTGGAGTGTTAAGTTCAAGGGGTAACTCAAGCCTGCAAATTAAAAGTCTATGACAATTTGGATATTAATTTGTAATGGTATAGAAGTAGGATGCATGGACTACACACATCTTGTCTGCTTAAATAGGCAGATAATCGAGTTAGATAAACTCGAAGAGAAAGACCTAGCCATTAATTTATTCTAAAATTTCTTAATTGTTTAATTTGCACACGATGTATATTGTGTTTAATTATATTAATCCGAATTTGACTAGAATAAATTTCATAGGACGACAAAATTCTCTTCTTAAAGGATGTATTTTTAGTGCTCGATATTGACATCTTTAATTAACTTTGTAAGAATAATGTGTCAGCACAACCTAGAGCTTTCGGTATATATTTTACTTTATCAAGCAAGGGATTGAACGAATATTGTAATCGACTTGATTTCGCTTAAAGCCATCTCGAATTATTCAAGCCCTACTTATACAAATATCTATGTTCAAAGCATCACCTACTATTATTGCTTGATGCATGACATGATGACACGAATCAAATTTAGATGTCATTGTAATTAAACTCGCAAGTCCTCAGCGAAAAGAGAAGGAAAAACATATCGGTACTGTAGCACCAGTTTATCCACGTTTATATTATGCAATTCCTCTGGATTATTATAATTCGACCTGCCTATTTGTCTGTACATTGTCACATGCACACAAATCGATCAACCAAGTTTTTGCATAATTATTGTACGGACATTTATTACTTAATGGAATAAAACACGGGAATATCCCCATCATCACATGTTCACTTACTAATTGACTCAATTATTGAGATTGAGATAATTAAAAATTAATGGTTCTTATCTTAATAACGTTAACAAGCACTAATAAAATTAATTTACAATAAAAAATATAAACAGCAAAATTGAATGGGTAATGATTTTGTTTAGACAAATTAGTCTCTTGCAAGACAAATATATCAATTATATGGACCAAGTTCAACGAAATTGTCTTGGCAGTAGTAGTTAGACTCCGTTTGATAGGACGATATCTTTTTGAACTGATCTGATTTGAATGACTCTGAACTGATCTGTTTGGATCTGAATTTGTTGAAAATTTGATTGAATTTCAACGAATTAGTATCAATTTTGGACCAAATATATTGATAGTTATTTAAACTTTTCTGATCTGATCTGATTTGAATGATTCTGAACTAATATGATTACTAGTTTTATTAAGTCCTATCAAACAGAGTCTTTACTGGCTTGGCAAATCATCGCCCAACTAAAGTATATGGAGGTAAATTCAATTGTTTTGGTAGTAAAATTTGATTACTATAATAAAACTAATAATGTTAATCAAAGATATTTTTAAGTGTTTACAATGTACACATTTATCATTCGGCAACAAATTGTATTTGGAGTGTAAAAATCATCAAGATGATGACTCCATGTCTCCATATCGATACTCTCTCCCTCCTTAGTCCTCCCTCTCTTGCATTCTCATCTTGCTCTCCTCTGTCTCTCTCGCTCTGCGATCACTCCCCAATCTCTCACTGCACCGTAAATCGTTTCCCATAATGGTGTAAATTGAAATCATTTACTGGTTTTATTCCACATCCAATCATGCATATATATGCATATGCAATTACATTCTAGATTAGACTACTATTGATCCAATTATACCCATAATCTAAGCATGATAAGTCAGTTTGACAGCTACGTGTATTGCAAGATAAATGATTTAAAGTTTAGACTCCAGACTTTAGATGTGATATAATAGTCTAATTCTGAACACGACAAAAAGGGAAGATAAGACATTATAAATTAATTTACGAAAATAAAATATGGGCCATGTAAATTACATTTCTCCCTTTGTAATTAGCTTCACCTTCTATTTTCTCATCTACTACTCTCTTCATATCATTCATTTTTTTACGTTGGACTTGATCGAGTTTATACCCAACTTAAAAAAATGAATAAAATGGAGGGTGTATTAGCTCATGCGAACTGATAACTACACGTATGTACTCGAGCGTACGACAACATATATATTTAAGAAAATAGGTTGATCGAGTTGGTTAAAGTGTCATGTATGTGGAAGTTTTCTACTTATAACTTGAAAATTAGAGCTTTGACTCTTTGAACATTTATTCATGAGTTGTCATTCGTATTAGTGAGTGTGCTATTTGGCGTGACCGTTTGACGGTTTGAGTGGTGAAAATATTCACATTACTCCTATAACTTGTTCCTTTGACATAGAAGTACTCCCTCCATTTTTTTTTTGTTCTTTACGTTTAGTTTAAATCAGTGAGAGGAATTCAAGTCAAACGTAAAGAACCAAAAAAAATGGAGGGAGTATATAAGATGGTGTGCGTTGTGCCCTACAGATCCTATAAAACGAAGGTTCTGGACTTGGTATGGCCCGATGAAGTCCAGTACATTATTATAAAATGATTTCAGCCCAATTCAATATATTGCTGGCCCATTTTAGTAACATGACTTCAGCCCAACTCACTATATTGCTGGCCCAAGTCTACTGCTTCTCAAGAAGAAGGCCTAACACTAAGCCCCCTCCCCTCCCTTTCCCTTCCCTCCTTCCCCCCAGTGCGGATCATCTATCCCACTTTCATGTCCTACTCGGTGTACCCCCTCCAATCACGTTCTACCATTTTATTATTTTATCTTTTAAAGATTATATCTTGTGGAAAGATTTATGAAATGGTAGCATGTGATTGGAAGGGTATACAGAGTGAGACACGAAAGTGGCACATGTGATCTACACTGCCTTCACCCTCTCTTCCTTCTCTCTCCTCCCTTTTCCATTTCGAAAATGTATCCAAACACATTGTAACAGCCATAAGAATAATGAATTTGGCTACTTAGCCACTGTGTGATTTAACTTATTAAACAATATTTTCAAATCTGATCAGATTTATTCAAATCAAATCAAATTAGATCAGTTTCGTTCATTCAAATCATATCATATCAAAATTATCCAAATAAAAATAATAAATGTAGTCTACTTCTAGTTATGAATTCGTCTAAATGGGGTTGATTTATCAATAAATTCAATTCAAATCAAATCAAATCAATTCAATTCAATTCAAATCAAATCAAATTACAAAAAAGAGGTTCAATCGCACAAGGCCTTAGCTATCCATTTTTGTATTTACATTTACCTCTTTTCGGCTGCCACAGTGTCAGCTAAGGCTTAGTTCATAAATCATTTCTTGTACTGGCGGGGGCTTATCCTGAAAGAATGGAGACAAGTAACCTATCTTTCGTCGATAAATTTTACCACTCATCACCATTCTCATGATACTTAAAAAGACGATGGTGAACTCGTTTTTGTTCACTCAAACGTACATTATAAAATGGAACAAGTTAACACTAAATGAAAATACGGAAACGATACAATATGTACTCTACACACACTTAAAAAACGACCTACACATAAGGTTATGCAGCCTGGGGCATTGATCAGTTTGGCTGGGGGTGTGTGGCCGTTCAGAAATTAGAGGAGGAAGTAATTAATACTCCCTCCATTTTATTAGGTTCCTTGCATTTTGTTTGAATATGTGAGAGGAATTCAAATCAAATGCAAAGAACCTAATGAAATGGAAGGAGTAATTAGTATCAGTAGTTACTTTTCACCCGTGGTCAAAGTATACGGTAAGTTAATAATACACAAACACAATGCAGATACGCCGCTAGTAAATACCATGGGTTAATAAATAACAATAATTGTGCTATGTGGCCTATGTCCAAACAAAGTACGAGTACCTACAAGCTTAAGTTCAGCATTAGGCTAATAATAGTAGCTAAACTTTGCGGTTTTGGAGTTTAGTGTTTTGGACTATTTTACTACTGTTACTGTTAGCTTAACTGTACTTGATTCATACTCAATCTCACACCGTGTAACGAGGAATAGTGTAATGGAGTAATAACTAACCAATTACCGATTCACCGAAAGTTTGCATTGGTTTGGCCAATTGGCCGCATGGTTTGACTGCTATATATATATACATTGATTGTGAATGTCTTCTGTCTCATTGTAAGTGTATTCTTAATAGGACAGAGAAGCGTATCGGTTCAAAACGGAGCTAATTTAAGCCAAATACATACTACTGAAGACATGCAAATTTCGGTCCAATCAATTTTTGGACCGACAAAGTAACGGAAAAAAAGAAAGAAAAAAAAAACAATTCTTTACGAAATATGTTGCCCACTTGCATTATCCCATTAAACCCCATTTGCGCGAGTGATGTTAGAGAGATCTAACACTCTCTTTTCATTAGTTTGTTAGCATTAGCAACACTCAAATGTAATTAATTAAAGGTCTTTATAGTGGACAAAACGAAGATCTGCACTAAAACGGTTTATAGTTGTGTATTAATACTATACTATACCTTTAATAAGCTACTTTCCACGCATACGTGGCAGCCTTTGAAAGCATCCACAACCAAAAAATTCCACGTCATATCCTATGTGTCGTCCCGTTATGCAATTTCATTCTCTCTCCTCCACGTTGTCAATCCCTTTGATGCGTGGGCTCAACAATTAAAACATATCTTATGACCTTTAGTCTTCCTCATGACATGAGTTAAAATTTGTGGGTACTTGGAAAGTCTTTTATTCAATATTAATATCAAACATGTATTAAACATAGTGTATTTTGGCTATTGGTTTGCCAATTCGTAGGTTACATTTGAATTCAAGGTACTATATATATCTTCGTAATTTGATAGATATTGGTGTGAATAAAATTTCATTTCATTTCATACATATAAAATGAGTTGGTCACAAGAGAAAAATTTTGTTTGACAGAGAGATATAGAAATGTTATTTAGTGATTTACTCATACAAAGATTTACAGAGGTCTTAGAATGAGTATTTGTTATATGTATTTATCGTAGTAAAATCTTCGAATATCTATGTTTTACTATGTGATTATTGATTCCAATTTGTTATAATTGATATAGCTATATAGTTTCTAAACTACTATCATTCAATAAGATCATCTTGGTTGTGTATATTTTTGATTTTGTAATTGGCGATTATATTTTACTTTGAATATTTTTAGTTTTCAGCTTTCAATATTGTAAGGGCACCAAACACATCAATTATTACAAATTCATCCAACAAGAATCTTAATACTCAAATTTGATTTGACACATCTCTTTGAATCGAATATGGTCATATCAAAATTCGCTTAAGACGTTGATGAAACAAGAATTATGTGTCGCGTTGTTATTGTTGTCAAGTAGAAATTTTCAAGTTATATGTGTGAGGGTCATCTTTAGGATAGACGAACATTTATTGAATAGAAATACATTCATTTTCATATTCATATGGAGACTTTTAGGGCCTGTTTGGTATCGTTTTCTGTTTTCAGTTTTCAGTTTTTTTGAAAATCAAAGTCTCGTTTTTAAAAACCAGAAAAAGTGGTTTTCACTTTTTAGTTGTCAGTTTTCATTTTCAGTATGACTATTATAGAAACATAAAATTAAAATTTATTTTTGCAACATATTTAACTAAATTTTTTGCACAAAAAAACCAAAAACTGAAAACGGCAGTGATACCGAACATGCCCTTAATTTTCTTATAGCATGAGACTTTTATACATTAAATTCTAAGGTAAGTTCAAAGGTTTTTTTACCAGAAAAATTAAATTGTTTCTGTTATTCTTTGATTTGTCAAAAACTTGAGCTACAAGCATGTTGTTTCAAAATAGTATTTACTTTATTTTTTATTTGATTTTTCTAAAAGAAAAGAAAAAAACACTTTGCACAAAAATTTAGAGTTGTTCACTTGAGCACTTTAGCTAGGCATTGCGGGAGAAGGAATATATAGGCGGATTATAAATACAAATGTTTTACTTAGAAATATGGTGTAGAGTGTTACTACCTATATTGATTAATATATCCACCACCGTGATGTTTCTAAACGTTTTACTAAGTTTTAGTCATAAAGGTAATGTCTACCGTTTTCGTTTAAAAAGAAGCATAAAGAACACCCGTGAGTTCACGGGAACAAAAGCTAGTTATCTTTTACCCATCATGTATTTTTGTTTTCCGTCATTAATATAAAGAGTCACACATCCTAATCTCTAAACTAAAATTTGAAACCCTAATACGCCACTCATGTGAATTCCATGAGCTTGACATGAATTTGGCACAAACTCACTCTTGTCTTGGACACATGTCGTACTAAATAAAAAAGAATGTTTCGGAATAATGCACAAGTTCAGGGGATCATAACGTTTCTTGGCGGAGAAACCATAAGCCGCCGAAACATAAACATTGTGCAACAGATCCAAAGAAACGTTACAAAGAAGATATCAACAAAAATTAACTGACCTGCACCCAACTCATCAAACATCACTGAACTTTTGTTAACTCAAAAACTCACACGATTACCTTGGGAATGCCAAAACCTTAGTAAAATTCGAAAGCAACAATCTAAATTCTCCTTTCTAGTACTCGACATTTCCGGGGTTGTTCATACATGTCCTCGAATTGAATTTACGTTTTCACCCTGATTTCTTACCTTCTTAAGGACAATCTTGTAAAATCCCTTTGCATGGCAAAATACAGTGCGGATCACCTGTCTCATTTTCTTATCCCACTCTATGTATCCCTCCAACACATTCTATCATTTTATAAATCTTTCCCAACAAAAATATTTTTAAAAATTAAATTAATGGAAATGTGATTAAAAGGGTACATAGAGTAGGATAGGAAAATGAGACAGATGATTTGCACTGGGCAAAATATCCTTTCATTTGTCCAAGAATCTTACCGTATACGGTAACAAAATCATCATGCAATAATATTGTCACTTCTTTTTTTTAATCAATTTCACTTTTCACACTGCTATATATACGTCCACACCTTCCCTAAACATATATATCCATGAATGAATAATTCCGCTTCCGTTTTATTATAAACATACAAATCACATTAAAACGCGATTATGAAGAAATCAGGTTTTATTTTAGCGGTGTTTATGCTAACGTTATCCCTAGGGAACACACTAGTAAAAGGCGACGACGGGTCGTTTATTAGTAGAAGAGGGGTGCAATTTATGTCAAATGGGGGTGTTTTTTACGCAAATGGGTTCAATGCATATTGGATGATGATTGAGGCTTCTAACCCGTCTACGAGACCGAGAGTCTCTAATATTCTCCAAGAAGCTTCAAATTATGGGCTTACCATTGCTAGAACATGGGCTTTCAGTGATGGTGGTTCATTGCCGCTCCAAATCTCTCCTGGCTCTTACAATGAACAAATGTTCCAAGTAATACTTTTCGCTCTTTTTTTGTCTACTTTTTTTCGTGTTAAAACGAGAATCGAACTTTAATTTAACGCCTCTAACCACGAGGGCGAACCTTTTAATTCTATTTTTGGGTACATTGATTAATTTTGTTAGCTGTTTATGGTAATTGAAATGAAGGGTCTAGATTTCGTTGTAGCTGAGGCAAAGAGGTGTGGGATAAAGCTGATAATGAGCTTAGTGAATAATTACGCTGAATATGGAGGAAAACCGCAATATGCTCAGTGGGCTAATTTGGCTAATGAGGATGATTTTTTTACTAATCCTGTTACCAAGGGATTCTACAAAAATCATATCAAGGTAAAAAAAAAAATTCACATTTTATTTTTCGCGTTCAATTACTTATTATGGAATTAGTTCCATGTATGTTAGAGTATGATATAAGCATGCAATCAAGGTATATATATGGTGTAAGATTATATGAGATTTTATAGTACATAAGATGAGCAAATTCATCACCCCTAACCTAATGACTAGTACAATGTACATAATAATGACATATTCCGTATTCACCATTATAATCTATATTCATCCTCTATCACATAATAATATTTTTAGTGTTTAAATCTCCTTTTTGAACTAGTATCTGAAAATGCGAGCCAATAATCTTTACACATTTTGATACTACATACGCAAAATTGTGTAATTTGTAGACTGTATTAACAAGGGTGAACACCATTACGAAAGTTGCTTACAAAGATGACCCCACAATTATGGCTTGGGAGCTGATGAATGAGCCTAGGTGCAAGTCAGACACATCCGGCCGAACCCTTCAGGTTTGATCCACCTCTGTAATTAAAACTATTATTCGAACTTACTTCCGAATTCCAGTCGTGTTATTTGATTTTTGATTTAACGTTGGTTGGTTGACATGAACCTTCATAAGGACGCTAATCCAAAATATTCGTTGTAATTTTCTATAGTCACGGATTAAGTACTATTAATTCACCTCTTTTCTCAACGAATCATTGTCATTTCCTGTGCATGCCTAGCCTCAACATCTTCTTGCAATGCCCTGAAAATTTGGCCTGTGAGGCACGGTTCTTATGAGGTTTGACCCTTTAAGCATGTAATAAAGGTATGCTTTGTATGGTGAACCTAACATTCCAACATTACTGGGAAGCATAAAACAAATTATTTCATCCATTTTTATTTAACTCTCCACGTTTAGTTTGAATATATAAGACGTAAATAACACCGGTCAATTGGTGAGGACATAAAGGTCATGATACTCGGGTTCTCCTTTAGAAGTTGGTGTTGACTAGTAAAAGTACACAAATTCATTGTGTGAGAAGTTGGTCATCACATTGTTATATATATGTGACTATGTGAGTATCCCTAGTCTAGTGACCTCTAGGCCAGAGTCTTCGAGACCTCCGTTAGATAGGTACGGTTAGAAGTATCCAACATGAGTGCATGTTTAAGTGTAGGGCTTCTATTTTATAAAAAATAAACCTCTTGTTTTTCAGCTTAACATGACGGATGTCAGAGTGTCGATTATCCATAAACGCTCGAATAATGTTGTCGCTTACTTGTTTTTAAATATTTTGTCCCCCTGTTATTCAGAACTGGGTTGGTGAAATGGCTGCGTACTTAAAATCAATTGATTCCGCCCACCTGCTGGAAATCGGACTTGAAGGGTTTTACGGCGCTTCGACACCAGAGAAGATCCAAATGAACCCTCATAATGTGATGTATGGAACAGACTTCATTGCAAACAATCAAATTCCTGGTATAGATTTTGCCACAGTCCACTCCTACCCAGACCAGTGGTAATTACCTCTTCTGACTACTGAAAAACTCAGAGAAATCTCATCTGTTTGCAGCTAATAACTGTGTAAATGTCGACTGTACTTTCATGCAGGCTCAACGATTTCAGTAGCGATGTGCAGCTCGGGTTCCTGAACCAGTGGGTGAATCAACACATAGCGGATTCACAGAACACTCTTCAGATGCCAGTAGTGTTTGCAGAGTTTGGCAAATCTTACAAACTCCCCGGCTTCAACCCAGCCGACAGCGTTAAACTGTACAGTGTGATTTACAATGGTATCTATTCGTCTGCAAGCAAGGGTGGTGCTGCTGCTAGCGGGTTGTTTTGGCAGTTGTTAGCTGAGGGAATGGACACTTACTGCGATGGGTATGAGATCGTGCTGAAAGATAGTGCTTCCCTCGGTTCACTTATTGCTGACGAGTCACATAAAATGTCCAACTTAGGCAAAAGAGAAAGGAGAAGAAAACTTCTCGACTTCTTGTCATAGATTAAGCAGGATGTGCCTAGGAGAGAACTAAACAGGCGAACAGCAGATGTTTAATTATAACTTAAAGACTGGTTTAAACTGTGTTAAGAGAAATTCGTAGCATCTAAAGTTACATGCTATACATATATACATGATGGAAATGTTAAAAATCTTAAGCATGCTGAGCTTATTCTTACAAGCTAATCCTCAGCTGTCTGCTATCTTCGCATATCTTTGGATCTAAACCACCATCCCGTCTTTTATGGTTGCATTCTTCAATATGACTGTGATGCCTGACTTGATATAGAATCCGTCATCTGGTCTATCTGCTTCATCTACTCCCTGGAGAACATTCAAAGTGCGAGTACAGTAAAAGATTAATGTCTAGTCATTAAAGTTTGACAAGGTTGGAAAGGCAGTGGCAAAAGAAGTCTTCATATAACTTACATCCTTGTTCGTAATGATCACATCTCTTCCAATTTTCGCATTCTTATCGATAATGCAATTCCTACGCAAATCATATTAAAAGTTAGGAAATGTATGGGGAATTAGTCAGACGAAGTACACCTTTCAACTGCACATCATATACAAAATTTAGTCCAAAGTGTGGTATGAGCATTTCATTTGTTACCAGAGATATGAACCTTCATTTATGACTTGATTCCCATGTTGTAAATGTGTCAATACGCACATGTATAAAGGAATGAAGAGTGAGAGAGACTTACCTAATTTTGGTGTTTTCACCAACACCAATGGGAACCTTTCCCTCGGCAAGCAGAGACGCAATTTCTGATTCCGTTTGATAATAATCTGCACCCATCATCAAAGTGTCCTGCAAACCAATACGACGCCTTTGCTTCAGGCGGCTTTCAAGGCTTATTGATCTATAGAACATTGACACAAAAGAGAATATATCGAACCTGAAACTCCACACCAGATTCTAATCTAGATCGAATGCCAACTATTGAGTGTTCAATGCTACACTCATGTATAAAACAGCCATGGGATATAATCGAATTAACAATCTGCAAGGAAATACAGTTAACCAGCAGGATGATATATGGGAGAAGAAATGCAGGGGATTAAGAAAGACAATACCTTGCACCTATCTACTTTAGTAGGAGGCAGAAATCTGGCCGATGTGTAGAAAGGCGTCTTTGGGTCATAAAACTGGAATTTGGGAGGCTGCATAAATCAAATGTTAGATTTCCTTTCTCGGCATCAGGTCACTAAAACATGACACTACAGCAATTAACAAGCCTTCAGCCCTTGGAGGCTTGGGGATATATAAATAGGCTGCTTTTAATAATATGTCCTATAAATGAATAAGATATGTCGAATGAGAGAAGACGGACCTGTTCAGTAAGGGCTAAATTAGAATCAAAGAAAGACTTTATGGTACCAATGTCCTCCCAGTAGTCGTTGAACAAATAAGCCTGAAGGTGTCATCAAAGACAAGGCTTAGGGTTATGTTAAATGGACTACATGAGCCACACAAGCGGAGGGTTGCGAAGATGAAATACAGAAGAGTTCGAGGCAGAGCTTTGTTCACCTGGACATTGTGCTCTCCAACTGCCGAAGGAATAATCTCAGAGCCAAAGTCATTGCTTGAGGGATATCTTCTATCTAGAAGCTCCCTAAGGACATCAGTTCGAAAAACATACACACCCATAGATGCTATATAAGGGTTTATCATGGCTTCTTGCTCTGATAGTCCGAGAAGGGTGGTATCAACTTGCTGCACAAAAGTAATCAGTGATCTAGCATGTAATATCTGGAAACAAAAATAGCACATGGATCAGCAGGAGAAAAAGGCAACAATACCATAGCCTGTAGATCGGCCCCCTTTGGTTTCTCCGCAAAGTGGACAATCCGCCCAGTCTGGTCAATCTTCATCAACCCATAATCTGATGCACGGCTGAAAATGAGAGCAAATTTTAAATCAGCGCCTATTATTGAACATATTCAAAATTTCCAAGCACCTTACTACACTGACAATGGCATAGAAACATCCTTGTCAATTTGTAATCCTTACTTCCCCTACTAATGGCTACTATGATCAAGCCGAAGGCTGAATAACAACGTGAACTCCTTCATCCTTGTATACACGAGGACTTAGCCCTATCCCAATTTTGGTAGAAAAGTCTACTATCGCATTAAGCCATTAAGGTAGCTACAGTTTTAGCAAACATATGAAAGACAAATGTATACCTGTCATCCATAGGGACACAAGAAACTGTAATATCAGCATTGGTGTCAATATGCTTCTGTTATAGATGACACTTGCGTTAGAATAATTCTTAAACAACTTGGCGGATATGTGAACATGTCCATTCATTAGATAAAACGTATTACCTGCACAAAATCCATGTAATCCATTCGATATAGATGATCACCAGATAAAATGATTATATTCTCCACATCCTTGTACTTTGAATCCTGCAGTTCAGGGCAATAGGATGAATCCTAAAGCTCACTCTGGAACCTCATCTATGAAAACAATGAGTTGAAAGAGCCATAGTCTAAGCGCATACCTCAAATACCCAGAAAAACTGCCTCACAGCATCAGCTGTACCCTGGAACCACCTCTTTCCTGCCTCTCCAGGAGTTTGAGTAGCAGCCAGAACCTAAGCAACAGCAGTAACCATTAGTCCATTACTAACCTTTTTTTTTTTTTACCAATGCCAACTTACTGTTGTGTAATCCATGAATAAGTCTATACTTTTTAGACTATCATTGAACACACTTCAATTTCACAACTATTGGCAATATTCCTGGTAACTCATTAGCACTGTCTACAGAAAATAGAGCTAGAAAGCGCCAGCATGCTTGATCACGCTTTTTAGTGAAGCAAACTAAGCTCATGAGGTCAAGGCAACATGCAAATAGGCTCCCACATCACACTATCAAGCATGTTATTATCCACCTAAACCAAGCCGCCTAGGTAGTTACAGACTCACATTAAAACGACCACAAATACTTCAAATGCTAGACTCAGTTGCTTACCTCCACAAAACCATCCCCAAAATTCACACCATCCCCGAAGTTGTAGGTTCGAGCAAGGTGGCGATTGAGTGAAAATGAATTAAACTGTGTGAGAATGATAATCTTCCTAATCTCACTGTTGATGCAGTTGCTCATAGGCACATCAATGAGCCTGTAGCACCCTCCAATTGGAACCTGGAAACCATAGTATCTATATAAGCCATTCCAAACATACTTTTACCATCTGAGCCAAAAAAATTTGAAACATCCACTCCTGAATCCTGATAACTCCTAATTCTCAAATACTGGACTCCTACATTAATCTACATCAATTGAAAATACCAGTGAGGCGAAATTTAACATTTCTAATAACAACAGTACTAAGCTATAGACCAAGATTCCTCTAAATATGATTAGAAGGTAACATTTTATCATACCGCGGGTTTCGCCCTCCTGCTGGTAAGAGGAAACAGACGAGTACCAGCACCTCCTCCCAATATAATTGCAGCTACATTTTTAGGGTCTGCCTTTGGAGTTTCAAAGAATGTTTGCTCAAACTTCTGCATTACAACACACCACCACCAAAAATGCATGCTACTTTACAATCACTAATAACCAAAAAAACCAAACAACAAAATCACATAATACTAACAAATTTGTACCAAAAATACACATTATGAAAACTTACCACAGATTCTTTAACATTTTGATTAAAATCTGATGTAAGAACAGAGAAAGCAACCCCAGGTTTATTGACCTTTCTGCCCTTTATACCATTTGCTCTTAAATTCTTGCAAAACAAAGATCTTAGATCCTTGCTTTTGAAGCTTTGGCTGATTTTCTCCCCTAAAAAACGATTCTTCCCAGAATCTCTTATATAAACACTGGGGTTTAAGGTTGCAGCACTTGATTCCATTCCTAACATTTCTTTAATACTTCCTAAACAAAATCATATATAAACAATGTTAGAAAGCTAAAAGATCTCAACTTTAGATAAAGTATAAGACAAAATTCAACAGACTATGCTAAAAAAAAGTTGAAATTTCTTTGTGAGTGATTATAATAATTCAATCAATAAACAGTAAAACAAGGAAAAATATGGAGATTCACAGGAAAAACTAATAATTCATACCTACTGTAGAAATAAAGCTAAGTAAAGTGTGAAGAAAATGTGAACTTTATTTACTGACCCATATTACAATTTGATCATTTCACTGCAAACTAATTCATACCCAGAAAAAGTGAAAATCAAATTAAGCTCAACATAGAAAGTGGGTTTGTGATATTAAATTCAGAATTATATGTCATTATGTTCTTAATAAATGCCTGATAAAAGACGCAAAGTTCAATACAATAAGCGAACAAGATTCAAACTTCAACCTGTTGTAATAACGTTATTAGTGGAGGTGTACCCAAGATTTTTTGCTAATTGTGGGAAATTGCTAGTGTTTGTGTAGAGGTTTTAGGAGAGAAAGTGAGATAAAGCTTCAAAATTACGTAATGAAAATTCAAAGAGGGTATTATTAGATTCTGGAAAGAGAAATTGTGTAGTGGTCAGTGGTCACGAGATACGCTGCAAAGTGGAAGCAAGAGTACAGTGGTTGTGTTAGTACTAATGCTTGACTTAAAACTTATTCCTAAGCTAAAATTGATCTTCTGTTTGTTTTTTGTTTTGTTTTTATGATGGTGACATAAGGAATTTGATGATGGTGGTCTCATCGAGTGTCATCACACTACACTCGTTTAGAAATAATTATGACACTACACTCGTTTAGAAATAATTCGATTATTTGGCTAGCGCTTGTATCACATTGAATAATTATTTCAATCTCGTTTTACACGGATATTTGTAGGTTTAAGAGTTGAGACAAATTGGACATAAGTCGTATTTCTAATCTGCGTCATGGTTTATGGTTTAAGTATCACATGTCTAGTCATTCATAAGACCAGAAAGATAAGTCGATGAGTAAGAAAATGTAGCGTATACAGTACACATATAACTTATGTAGAAGCTTTAGAAAATAGTTTCTTCAAATGGTTTGTATTCATCACTAGGGCCAGAATTACACTAATATTTGTAGAAAGATATATAATGTGCTTGCTCATATGACAATTTATCACTGACGAATATATCACAATAAGTAAAAACCGTGGACATTTACTAATGCATGTGTGCTCAATCTTTTGCAAAAATGAAAATGTTTCGATAAATTTTTTTAGTATAAACACATCTGTCCCGAATATATTAAAATCGAGCATGTAATATACGCGCCGGATAAAGTCTTAGGGTAGATTTGTTTATTTCAAATAGACCTTAAATTTAGAAACTAAGTTCAATTGGAAATATAAATATTTAATTGTAAACAAGTAAAAAATGAAAAATTGGACGACTGACGAGGAACCGACGATGAGGTTGTCCTTGAGAATTGTACCCCTGACGCTCTGATGCTGGCATTGGATCGCGCGTTTATTTGCTGCGCCTAACTTCCCTTTTGCGGCATTTCTCAGACAATTGTAATATGGGATTCCCGTGATACAGGTTTTGGACCCTTTCACAAAATATGATTACTTCACTAATCTTTTCTATTTAATTGTTTTTCTTTATAATTTTTTGTTTACAACTTGTTTGGTATAGAGGAATTGGACGGAAAAAATTAGAAGGAAGAGAAAGGAACGAAAAGAAAGGGAACTAATTTTTCCTTTGTTTGGTTTTCATATTGAAAATTTGAAAGAATTGAAAGGAAATTGGGTGTTTTATGCTGTAAATTGTATTTCCTTTCAATTCCGCCCGTTTTGGGAGGAAAAGAAAATGAAAGTTTAATGAATGATAACGATTGTTCCCTCTCATTTCCTTCCATTTCCAGTATTTTTTTACGAACCAAACATTGGAAAGTGAACCAAATCACTGAAAATTAGTAAAATCTATTTCCTTTTCTTTCCATCCACTTCCTTCCTAACAAACAAGCTGTTAAGGTAATACAAAGAGTAAGGGGTATAAAAAACAAATATACCCAAAAGAGTATCTTATAATTTTCCTTTCTCTGACTCTTAACGCCACTACACTCTCCAATCTCCGTGTTCCCGTTTTCATAAAAACTTTTCATCTTAAAGTGGTTTTTTTACAGTTTCATTTTCTATTAAATTTCGAATGGACTCTTTAATTTGTATAATATGATAATGGACACACGCTAGAAAAATCGATATGATAAAGTCACCTTTCAAAACAAAAGGCGTCAATTAAAATGAGAAAAATGTTATCATTTTTCATGCTCAAAATCAACTACGTAACGCTACATAGCGTTCCCCCTCAACAAATAACAAGTTGTAAATGAAATTATAGCTCCTTATAGCCACTAACTTATTCATAAACTCTCATATGAACAATGTGAGAGCTATCACTTCTTAGAGCCGTCAATCAGGTGGATTGGATAGGTTTGTGTCAAGTCTTATTTGGTCAATATCAACTTTTGTGTCGGGTCGATTTTCTTTCACGGGTAAATTTTGTGTTGGGTATCGTCAGTTTATAATCGGGTTAAGTTACTCCAATGTTATTACAAACTACGGAGTATAATTTATCAACCTCAAAAGAAAAAAAAAATGTTCTACTCCCTCCAGTTCTGAATGATCTTCTTGTTTCCTTTTTGAGTCAATTCTAAATAATTTTCTAATTTCCTTATTTGTTATGTTATTTGTTATCGTAATGGATTGTGACCCACCCACATTCGTTTTTCACCACATCTTACTACCTACAAAAAAATCCATGGCACTTCAATTGTGGAATATCAAAGTTAACCGGAGGGAGTACAAAGTTCACATAATTTGTAAATGGGGTTGCTAAATGTAACCTAAAAAATACTAGCGTAACCTATTTTTTCCATTTTTCTTCCACAATTACCCTTAATGATATCCCCTACCTACAATTAGGGACCAAAACCTAACTAGGGACCGCCCGTCACCTGTCACCATGGCTCTCGTCCCCTGCGACGATGCCCTCCTCTCCACCCTTCACTTTCTCCTTTTCTCCATTCTCTTGGCGACGATGATTGGAAGGGGTGACGCCATTTGAGGCAACTAGGGGGTCGGGGAAGGGGCGAACGGTGGTTTCCGTGGGCTGGGAGGACGGATATTGGTAGTGTGTGTGGAAAATGGGGGATCGAGAGGAGAGAGAAGGGTCGTGAAGATGGGGCACACCACGATAGTAGCCCGTGATAGCTCAGTTGGAGACGCCGGTGTGTCGCGCGGCTGAATGGTGGTTCTCGCCAGTGGGGGCGCCGGTGGTACTGGGGTGGTGGAAGGGTGGGAGACAGGACATGGGAGAAGAGAGAAGAGAGAGAAGGATGAGGATGACTGATGAGTTTAATTCAAAATTTAATTAATTTTAATTTTTTTATGGTCAAAATCTGAAAAATTGAGATTTCATTTGTTAAAATTATTATAAATAGGATTTAGGGTATTTGTGTTATTTTGGAAAAAGTGAGGACATAATGGGTATTTCACCAGGTTACATTAGTAGAAAAAAAGTTGCGTTTAACAATTATGTTTGTAAAAATACAGTCCACGGTGAGGCCCAACCCAATCAACCAAGTTGGGCCATAAAACCAAACCCAAACAAGTCACAGCCCACAAAACAAAACTCTTCAACTTCACGCTTCCCCCATCATCTCCATTTCCCCACCACATCCAATCCATTCCCATTTCTTCCAGAGAAAAAAAAAAAAAAAAAAAAAAAACCACCAGAACCTAAGAATGGCGCTAACCCTATCCAGCCAATTCCTGGCGAAACTCCCACCCACCCAAACTCGAACCCGACCCGGTACAACAACGACCCGGCCGTCGGTGATATCGTGCAGGAAGAAGGAGCTCCACCCGGAATTCCACGACGATGCAAAGGTGTACTGCAACGGTGAGCTGGTGATGACGACAGGTGGGACCCAGAAGGATTACACTGTCGATGTGTGGTCGGGTAACCACCCTTTCTACCTCGGTAACAGGTCAGCTGTCCTGGTGGACGCCGACCAGGTTGAGAAGTTCAGGAAGAAGTTTGGTGAGTTGTCTCAAATTATGGAAATTCCTACTCTTAAGGGTGAGATTATCTTGCCTCCTAGGAAGAAGTCCGCCAAGAAGAAGAAGTAATCTTTTAATCTTGTTTTAATTTTTTTATTGTTTATGTTGTTTTGTGTTAAATTTGGGGGTTAATTGTACTTGTTTAATAAATATGATTATTGTTTATATATCTTGTTCAGTAAATGAACTGTTGTTAATTTGTTACGAGAATTAGATTGGCGTGGCGAGTTTTCGATACAGGATTACATGTGTGGTGTTAATTTGGGTGATTGTTTTGGTTTTGCTGAAATGATAATGTTGGTGTATTGTGATGGATTGGTTTTGAGTGAAGTGATTGCCAGGTGAAATTCGGGCGTGGCGAGTTTTGAAGGTTTTTGATACTGCATTTTGTATTTGTGTTTGCTAGGAATGTAAGTATGTGGTGTGGTGGTATCAAAGGTTGTAGCTTTTTAGTGACAAATTATGGTGTTGTTTTATGTTTTGTGATTGGTTGATGCCGGATCTCTCAGGTGGGCGAGGTGTTAGGTTTTTTTTTTTTTTTTTGGTTGAGTTTTCGACTTGAAAATTTTGGATTCTTTGGTGCTGTTTTGTAATGTGTAGTTCTGTAGTGCCTAAAGTATTAGCAATGAATTGACTGGTTGTGAACTAGTGATCCTAGGATGGGGTGAGTTCTTAAGGTTGTCGTGTGAATTGTCAAGAGGTCATAGTGGTTTGACCCCGAAATCTTATTATCTCACCTCGTCTTAGCATTAGACTTGTAGAGGAATGATACAGTTATGTGATCTAGGTGCAAAACTTTGGGATCAAAGTAAATGTAGGTTGTGTAGCTTAGTGTTGAACTTGGCTGTAGTGTTGTAATGAGGAAGGCTCCTTACCGGAACCTCACTAATATTGTGTCATGAACTTGGATAATTTGAAATTTTGAAGTTACTAGGGACTGTGGTGACTTTGAAAAATTAATTGAAAGGAGATAACTTACTATCAATGGGGCTTTGGAAAAGTTTGATTCAGATTTTTATCTTTTCAAGTTAATGAAATTTAAGTTCCTATTAATCTAATAAAATGCTCCACCCGATTACCAATTAATTTTCCTCTACGTAATGCCTGCTGAAGTTGGTATAGACTGCTATTCGGAATTGATGAAGGAAACCGTATGCTTGGTGGTACAGCTCCATTACCATGGACATTTCAACTAAAATACATACAAAGTCATTACCTGTTCAATTCATAACCTGATACCAAGATGTTAGAGTACAGGTTAGTATGGTAGAGTGTTACGTGCAATGCTTTAGATTGTAGTGGTTTTTGAATTTTCATGATCAACATTGCCAGATTTTTTTTTTTTTTTTTTTTTTTTTTTTTTTTTTTTTTTTTTGTGGCAGTATATAGTACCCTTCTAACCTTCTGATATACAGATACAGTGATGTTTCTTTGTAGTGATCGAGTGTTAAGATTGCGCGGACTTTTTTTTTTTTTCCGGTGCATAGTACACTTTGTCCACGATGTTTTTGAAATATTATGGCATACACAAGACGGTTACTAGATGACTATTCATGTTAGCCGACCCCAATCATTTTGGGAATAAGGCTTGGTTGTTATTGTTGTTGTTGTAGTAGTGCATAGTACGCTTCTTGATATACAAATATAATGAAGGTAGACTGCCTAGTTTCTGATTTGAGTGAACAAATATCTTGGGTTGAAGTGCATTTGTTCCTCCTGTTGAATGTTGAAGAAGGGATGAAATTCTTTTATGTGGTAGTGCTTTGATGGTAGTTTTAGACTTCAGCTACACTACAGTTAGAGAAGTGAAGTAGGTGGTGACTCTATAGCTGATTCAGAGGTCCAAGTCTGTGTGTTTTTTTAGCTTGTTTGAAAGTACTGCTACAAGACTTGCAGAGTTTCCCTACTGTCAAACTCTTAGAGGCTTGGTTATTCGTATTTGTTGAAGTGTTTGCGTACATAGCTACACGGTGCAGTTCCGTAAAAGTTAATTTTGTGCATTCCTTCCTACTTTCTAGTTCATCCTCTCACTGGATAGGCCATGCCAGAGTCTTGTGTGATTCTCTTGCCAAATCATTTTTCCTCCCATCTACCTGCTTCCGGCTGTTATTGATGCCTCCCTTTTCATCGGCGTATTACAGTTTACAATAGTTTTGCGCATATGAGATGAGACAACCCGCCCTCCCCCCGTCCTGCCTTGTCGTGTTTATTGTGCTCCCCCCGTCCTGCCTTGTCGTGTTTATTGTGCCTCGTGGAGTTATGGAATACGCTTGCGTATCTGGTACTTATTGTTGCCTTTTTTTTTTTTTTTGTTTTCTGGGAGCATTTTCATTTACTGTTACGGAAAAAGTCCCATCAAATTTCTCAATGTGAGATTACCTACCTCACACATGTTGGTAATAAAAGCGTACTTGTGGACTTGTGGTTCAGGGAAAGACTTATAACGTTTTTTACATGTGAGCGTTCCACATTGAATAAAAAACAATCACTTCCCATTCTGGGAGTGATCATCATTCATGGCTTCATCACATAAATCAGAATGACCTCACAAAGTTCAAGTCACCCAAAATGAGGAGGTGGAGCAGGGCAATAATACGCGGAAAAAATGCCATGTGTGATGCAATAACAGTGCTTCGGCCTACAGCATAGATGTTGCTCTGTATGCCATTCTTTTTTCACTTGGTGCGAACTGCGAAGTTGTGCTTGTGGAGCACGTCACTTAATTACTCCACCAGCTTGTTGCCTAATTTCCCAGATTTCCGAGTATTTGAGGAAATGGGTTTTTAATGCCATTGCAACTTTATTGGGCTTGTTTCACCCAAAACAGAACTAAGCGAATCAGATCCAAAAACGTGATGGGCCTTTACTTGGATTTCGAATCTGCTAGCCGTAGGGCTCTATGTAGGGGTGCGAACTTGTAGCCGAGAGTGTCGAATTTCAAGGTAAATTTGTGAGTTCGTTATGAGAGTAATGGTCTTACACCACATAGTATAGTCGTATACGAGTGTTAAATTTCGAAAACTCACCAAAAAAAATGCAATGTTATAACTGATACGTGGAGCTAATATGCCTTGAGAGACATAAGGTAACTAATGATTAAGAGATCAATCTGTTTTGAGGATGCTCGTAGTGGTGAATTTCACCTCGCAAAGTCGAGAGAAACAAAATATCCCCAATACTATTCGAGATAGAGTTTAAATTTTTTGGATGAGCTTTCAAAATGACCTTTAAGCCACTAGGTGAAATTTCCTCACTTGTTTACGGTTATGGGGTCAATTGATTTCAATACAATGGGGGTCGTTGAGTGTTATTCAAGTCTTCTAATTGCCCCCATTTGAGCTTCATATAAATCTATGATTTTGAGATAATGCTACTTAAAAGACCTTAGGAAGACTAAAGTGTAATTTGCAACGTAAGAAAGCGAGACAAAAGTAAGAAAAGTATGGCACACTTTAGTGTAGCAAAGAGTCAATAGAGCCGGAAAGATGCCATTATTTCAGTAAATTAGTGACATCTTCATATCTAATCTAAATCTGATTAATAATTACCCTTTCCATGCTGCGTTTTGCACTACATTATTGGACTTTTTTAGCCTTTTAAACCTCCATATTTCACCACATTATGGTATATTCGTATCATTATGGGGTACTAATTGCCTTCCGAGGCAAGCATTTGTGATGGGCAGCGATAATGCAGTAATAATGTAATATAGATACATGAAAGGGAGGTTGATCTGATTACATATGAGTCAAAAAATTGACTTTCGGCACAAAGGTATAACATTTGGGATATCATGCCGTATTTGTTAGATGATGTTTGAACTTACAATGTGGTATTAGATGCGCACTAGTAAAACTCGTAAATATGAGACAATCTGCAGTCTATCGGAGTAAGTTACACAACAAGATGTATAATTCGAAATGTTTTAAACCTATCTGCCTTTGTAACCAGTTTAACAACCCTCGCGGATTAGTTTGACTTTTCTTTTAGCTTGTTTAATTTGTAGTAGAATGGATTTCTACATATCATGCCATATATGGTGGAATCTAAAAATTAGCAAAACAAACACATAGCATCTTCATATCAAGTCATTTTTCAACGTCGCGAGGGAATAAATCAAAAGAAACACTTTTGTCCCAACAATTGATGGTGATATGCAAACACAAGAATTTGGACGAAAAGAGATCAGTTTAGCTTTGGCCATGATTTCATTGTCTTAGCATATAAGGATAGCATATTATTTTCACCATACCCCCCACCCTTCCCAAATCTATTGTTTCCTCTTTTATTTTTGAAAAACCCCAAATTCCGAAATGGCTTAATTAGTCTATATATACCATGGTAAAAAGGTTCAAATTTTGCGTCGTAATATTATTACAACGACGATTCTGCTCGTGCCTAATTATCCAAAAAGAAAACTATTGTAGTTAGTAGTTACTAAGTACATACCAATATTGAAAAATAATTGTACCTTACACAAAAATTATACTCCCTCCATAAATCAATATATGACGTTTTCGGATTACGAGATAAGGGTTTGACTTGCGATTTTTGAGAGAAATACATGTCGAAAAATTATGAAACGTATGTCGTTGGATTCGTACCGGAAAATAAATTCATGCAAGTATTGTTTCATATTTTTTACTAATATATCTTATGAAATATTGACGGATAAATGTGATGTCTCGAAATGTGAGAAAAACATATATAACTTAATAGAGGGAGTAAGAAACTGTATTGTTTATCCCTAGCTATGATTAATTATAATTATGTGCTATATGGAGAATGTAATTACCACCTACGATTAGTAAACTTTACAAAGCCTATGAAAAAAAAAAAATCCAACGGCATATATACATGCATGTACATGCATGTACTCCATAGTTATGGGAGATTCAAACTTTCAAGCAATTTTAATCTTTTTACTATATGGGATAACATGATTAAAACTTTATGCACGAAAAGCAAGTTAGTAGTATCATCTTTGGGACTCATCAATTATTGCATCTCTTTTTCAGTTTTTTCTCCAACTGTTGAAACGGAAAATGTAAGTCACATGAATCTCAGCTTCAACTTAAAATGAATCAAACTTTATGATCTTGAGGTACTAAGGATTAACACGTTTACCCCTCTCTTTAGCAATAAAAACATCCCCTTTTGATTGAATAATTTTGCATTTGCATGGGTAATAATTTAACCCTAAAGTCTAAGGGTTGGTCGACCCCTTATCTTTCACAAACTCCTATCATTCTCATGTTTATTGTTGCCACAATATGGGAGCTATTAATTACTATATATATGTTTTCTTTCCAATCTATACATGTTGTTTGCCATTACTCAATTAGATGGATTGACATTGTTCACCAAACTGGCAAAGACATGTTCAAAAGTTTGATTTGAGATCATGTAGACTGTAGGCACAAAAACCTATAGGCGCGCAACAAAACGATCAATTATCCGGGATGTTGTATGATATTCGATTTCATCATACGGTACTATTTCGTTAAGTCAAACATGCATGTCTCAGTCGAAAAGAAGAACGCCAAACACAAATTGATCAATATTATTAATAACGTTGTTAATTTCAGATATATTGTGCTATTTTTTGTCCATTCGACTGGTGATAATTCATTATTTTTGAATAATATGTTAACGTGATCCAACCAACACCTGATAATTCGAAATGGGGACTCTCATTTCAACACAAACCTATCTAGAAATTGGAATTGTAATAATCTGAAGTGACCCATATATGGTTGTACGAAGTCTACCTATACGAAAGCAATTTGCTTGGTCTATTCTTTGAACAAATAACATGCGACATCGCACATGCATGTATAAGATAGCTTATTAATGCTTCATATACGTGTCAGTTATAAACCAGGCATAAATGCAACTTTTATTATAAATCATAGGCCTGCCCTGCCTACATATATTCCGTAATTTATGTCTTATTTAACGAATAACATTTTGTTGGATCTCAAATTCGCGAATTATAGTTGGTTAACTGTAACATTTAGTTCCGCAATCGCAGAACACCTATAGCTACCAGCTACCTGATGAAAAATGCAAGTTTTTGTGCGAAGTCAAGATGGTGAGTTGACTAAATCGAGCCGAGCTTTGTATAACTACTAACTAGATTTCATTGTTGACCCGTTTGTCACTTTTAAAGCTATGGCGACTAAAGCTAACACAAAATTTAGCACGTCGGCAATTGAAACTAGGTTGTGACACTATGATAGTAGTGAAATTACCTGCATGAACAATATGTAATTATCGGTGATAAATTTTGGCCTATTGGCGACTTTTTGTAGGCACAAATCAGTACTCTCGATCTCTACGGCAATTGATGCACGTTTATTGCAAGAGATCAAACTTGAATATTTGTTTGAATTGATTGGAAATCATGTTTGGTTAACTGAAAATTTTAGATTTTAGTTGAGCAATGGAAGTAAAACGTACATGATGAAAAATGCACAGTTAATGGTCAATTTTAGATGGTGACTAAAACGAGCAGCTTAGTATAAGACATTTTAGACTTGTTTGTCAATCATCAATCAATATTTTATACTCCCACCGCCGACCAAGCAACTCCTTTTCTCTGTTTTATGGCTCCAAAATTGTCTTTGCACTTCACACTTTATTTTACTTTGTTATATGATTTGAGCCCAAAGGACTTTCTTTTGTTTGCAATTACATCTTTTTAAGGCTTTAATTCCCCATTTCGGATGGCTAGTATGCATGAACAAACAACATAAATCCAAATATCCAATCAATGCTTTAGCACTAATTTGATGTTATTTCGTGGGTTATTTTGCGTAACCATGATTTGATTTATCATCGTTGTTCCTGTTTCTACCTTTTTTACACTAAATCATAATACTCCACAAAAATTTGATTGCTTACTTAATTATGATCTATTCCGGTTTAGTTATACATTCGTAATATCTATATGACACATCTATCAATATACATTTTGCTTTCTTACAATTCTGTAAAATGCAAACTAAAAGAGTTAGTTTTGAATTTTGATTATTTGAATGAGACTCAATAACAAGTTTCTAATAAGAGCTTAGCTTGTACTTCATTTCTAGTAATTTACATTCACATAAGATGGTTTTTACTATAGTAATAATGTTCTTACAATTTGCAACTGAAATCGATCGAACATGAAGTTTACGAGTATTGCCTCTCTATTGAAACGTATATACCCTATTTATAGATGGCTCATGATGAAAATTCCACAAGAATAGGAGTGTGAAGGTTTTGGTGTTTCCGCAAATTCGACTTAACCATAACCCAATAAGAATCACACTGATCAACAACTACTTTGCAATACAAGAAAGACATGCGAGCAATCTTCCAAGCCATTCATTCTAAATATCAGAATTAAATTCAATTTCATACCCAAAAATAAAAGTTCAGGCAATGTGTGAATAGTAGAAACCAATCAACATAATCCCACTCATGTTTCTAATGGTAGGCAAAATGATTTCGAAAAATATGATTGACTCAATAATTACTCCCAACAAAACTGTTTCTTATTTAAACCTGCTAATATTATCTTCATCAGCTACTATTCTCTGCACATAAGAAGATTAAGAATAACCATATACTAAAAAAAGAAGGGTTTAATTAGGATTAGTAGGTCCTCTCTTTAAACCCTACGGCCACATTCTAACCTTTTTACGTGTTACGACCCCAGCATTTTCGGCTATATTTCCATAGACTTGTAGCTATTTTATGTACTATTACTAGTCTCCGACGTACTATTCGTGCAATTGTGTAAATCTTTACCGAATGATATTATTTGCTTTGGTTAATTAATCTTTCAGTGCTAATAAAGTTGTATAATGATGGGTTGAAAGTTGATCGATCATCTCGAGAGATTAAATTGGAGAATTAATTAAGCCAAGCTGAACTCCTTAGCTAGTACCATTTTGTTGTACGCCCTAGTCCTGATGATGATTGATTAACTAATCTAATCAATTAATTAGGTAGCGGCAAACTAATCTAGTATATATGAGTAGGATGAAAAGCTTGTTTTGTAAGGCTCATTAGGGGGATGTATTGATAGAGACATGTACTTTCATAGCTCTAAACTTATTTAGGAGAGACAATATTATGATTGTTTTTCATGTACTTGTATGCTAGCTAGCTATCAAGAGAAATCTATCAAAGTTTAGGTTAGGTGATCAAGTGCATTATTATCTAACTAAATCACAAGAGTCGTCATGGATGTGTTAGCTTGATTCGTTGATTGTAGTAAATCGATCGTTCCACACGATATTATTGGAGATATTGTAAATTTTAAACGAGCATAGAAATAATATTGGATATCAAAACGCCAAATGATCAACTTCATTAATTATAGGATGCCTGAAACTTTTATCATTTGGAAATAATAATATCTGGCAACATATGGTTGATTTGTGCAAGTTCCATCAACATGCTTGTAACGAAAGTTCGGTGAGAAGAAACCACCATAATAATTATTCTAATTTTGTTCAACTCATTTTTAACGTTTAATTTGTACTATACAGAATTAGATATGAGTATACTGATATACATCTCGCGAATTTTACATGGATAATTGTACACCATACAAAAAGTGTTGTTATTTCAAAGATAAAGACATTGGATTGGTCATGAAATCCAAATGTTATTCAACCAAAAAGGGAGCATGGTACGGGCAAGAGATGGATGAAGAATTGAAGATCCATGAATCATGATTATTATTCATACAAAGCCAACAAATCTTCATAACTACAATAGTAATAAGATATATACATATAAAAAATAAAAAAAATAAAAAAGGCACCCAAAGCACACGACGGGTCTTGTGTTTGACGAGTCTTCTTTTTGTCTCAACATCACAAGAATCAGTATGCTCAACATGTGCGCCCGTTGTGTTACTTTTGAATGAAGCACTGGAGCTGTGCCACTCTAAAATTTTATTCAAATTCAACAAATCTCAAATCTGCATTTCATTTGATTCACAATACAATCATTATTGTACCTACTATATTAAGATTATTGTAGATGACTCTAATTCATGATTAACGTGCTCTCGCAATGTTAATTAATTACCATTGTTAGTTTTAGAGGAGTACTTCTAATGTCATATCATACTCATGATCATTTTGCCGCGAGAAAAAGTTTGTACAGTAATTCAAGTTTCGGAAAAATCAACCATATCGTTGTATCCATGTTATCTCATCCTCTCTGCCCTACCCTGCTACTGTGCCTCGACCACCATATCCACCACGGCTCCATCTCGCGAAACCTAGCTCTGCCTCCGGCCTCTCACAATAGTTACATTAGTTATTAGGAGAGCTACATACTACTACTCCGTATTTGGTACGTTAAGGTTAGTTAGCGCAACCAAGGAGTCACGAGTGGTAACAAACTAACAACTATAACAAGTAAAAAGCAATATCGTACCATTGCAAAAAGTGCACGAGCGCTCCCTGCCTGTGACATAACCCAACTCCTTACCATGCATGCATGCATGAAACTAATTAAATCTACTCCATATGTTTGTTGTAAATTTGTTAAACGTACAGTTGAATCCTTCAATTTTTAATTTTGACCTTGTAAATTCTGGTAAAAATAATTAAGTAATACTTCAATTATTTTGATAGTAAAATCAACTCTTCAAGTAGTCATGGATCTCCCACTTCGAAAAAGTTACTTATTATGCTAATTTCCGTCATTCAATAGTTTCATAAGGATCATTACAATACTATAACTTTTTCAATCTTTTCTGGTGCAATTACTGTAAAGAAAAAATGGCGGATGTTGGCAGTTGGACAAACTATAATTCAGGCTATTTTGTTAAGGATATAGAGTTTTATGTTAAAAAAAAAAAAAAAAAAAAAAAAAAGGTTTAAGGTGAAAATAATTAAAACGCCGTTGCCGGGGATCGAACCCGGGTCACCCGCGTGACAGGCGGGAATACTTACCACTATACTACAACGACCTTGTTGACTATACGGTAATTTTGTTAATACTTAGCCTTAACATTTCAGTCTGCAAACACAGACAGTCGGATTAGTTTAGCATGCTGCACTTTCTGCCTATGTTTCTTTAGTGCAGCAAATGCTATTCATCAACCCCGATCCCCATCTGTTCTATTCTTCCCAATTCTCACAAGTTTCATTTCCGAGACCACTTCTTATGGTTAGAAATGAAACTATAATCGCTAAAATGTTGTAGAATGCAATCGGGTTCACGTTTTAAAAATGAAACTATAATCGCTAGAATGTTGTAGAGTACTAGTTTAGAGTCGAGTAATATAAATCTCGTTAAATAAATGCACCAGATTGAGACATTTTAGAATCAAACATTAACGAGTATTACCCAGATTGAGATATTCATAATTGAACATATTTATGAGTATTATCCAAATTGCGATATTTTAGAGTCGAAGTTTCAAAAAAGAAAAAATCACAATTGACAATGTGTGATTTTTTTTCCCCTCTTATTTTGTCAGGACATCTACGAGTATATT
Organism: Spergularia marina; assembly: GCA_963680865.1. Lineage (NCBI taxonomy): Eukaryota > Viridiplantae > Streptophyta > Magnoliopsida > Caryophyllales > Caryophyllaceae > Spergularia > Spergularia marina. The sequence goes on along the minus strand of OY804551.1, from coordinate 21,141,258 downwards.
TGACGATTGATGGACTTACCAAAAATCCAAAATCGTAAAAAATGATTGTAATCCAATAAATTTATTTTTCGTAAAATAATCTAGTTACTTTTGGAAATACTTGTAACACAATCATTCCGTCAATATTTCAAAATGAGTTGGCACTCACAAATCAAAGTCCATGGTAAGTTTACAAGCTTGCAAACCCGAAAAATGTTCCAAAAATAAAAAACAAATATCTCAAAGCATCGACCTACTTTAACATTTGAATATTTCTATTCCATAATTATTATAGGAATAAATAATTTCAAAAAAAAAAAAAGTTCATTTCCCAATCATGTTCACCTTAAAAAGCCCTTGGACACACTCTAGATAAACGTAACTCATAAGCCTCCTATAAAAATGCCCCACAACCCCCTCTTCTTATTTCCTCACTCCCTCTTCCCCCACAATTTCCGCCTCTCTCTCTTCTCTCTTCTTCTTCTTCATACAACATTAATAACAATAACAAAAAAAAAAAAAAAAAAAAAAAAAAACACACACACACAGAGAAAAAAAAACCGTCAGTTTTAAATTAAATCCCCAAAAAATTACAGCAAAAACCTAAAAGATGGAGACGATATTTGAAATCGACGGAATTAAAGTTGAGAAGGAGAAAGCGATGGAAAGATACAGATTATTCCAGAAAATCGCGTACATTGTGAGAACTGGAGAAGTTTTCGCCGCGATTTTAATTGTGTTCTTTACGATTTCGTGGAGTTCGTCGTATGTTCCGGCGGTTTTTGAATTTCTCGGCGGATTTCTCCGGCGATCGTCGTCGTTTTTGTTCTCTTTACCGGTTATGTTCATTATCGGAAACGCTATCGTCATTACACTCTTCGCTAACGTTTCGCCATCTCGCGACGTCGAAGAAACGTCTTCCGACGCTTTCGGCGTTTTTCTACCGGAAAATGTCGTCGCCAGTGGTGACGCCGACGCCATCATCGCCGCCGCTGCTTCTCCGATTGCAGAGGTGGAGAAAGAGAAGGAAGTGGTGGAGAAGGTGTACCGAAGGACTCAGTCGGCGGCGATAGTAGAGGTGGTGAAAAAATCAGCTGCAGTGGTGGAGGAGAAGGAGGAGGAGGAGGTTGTTGAGAAGAGAGAACTCCGGCGATCAGCGACGGTGCCTCGTCGAAAATCCGGAGACGGAAGCGTGTCAGTGAAGACAGCGGCCGAGGCGAGGAGGAGGAGGTTGTGTGAGGAGGATGAGCTGAGTAATGAGGAGTTTAATAGAAAAGTGGAGGAGTTTATTGAGAAACAGAAGAGATTCTTGACTGAAGAATTTTCTCTAGAGGGTAAAAGTTTAGTTTTAATTAATTAATTAATTAATTACGGCCCCTTAGTAATCACAATCTCTGTAAGTAAAAAAATTTACTGTACGAGATTGATGATGAACAGAGGGTAAAAAACAGAGGAGGAAGATAAAAACAGAGGATGAAAGTGTCGAGATGTATTTTATTTTTGGCACTTTGATGAGAGAGAGGGAGAGAGATCTTGGTACGTGATCTGTTATTAATGTACAGTTTGAGGTTGATAGTAAGTCAAGTCAAGTAATTATGTCATGGTAAATTAATCCAATATATATATATATATAGTCCTCCTTAAGTACTCATTACATATGGTGGTTATAATTTTAATTACTACTGTTGAATGATGAGGTTCTTTGTTTCTTTTTTGGTGTTATTGTTGATCGACTATTGTAATTGTACGTGTTGTTTAGATCAGATGTGTTACGTTATGCATGCGCCACACTTGTAACATCGAGAGTGTATAAGGGCTCGACTCGTCAAACAGATTAATCGAGGTTATGCGTGTATTATTAAGTGTTGGCAGGGTTGGATAATGGATTAATGGCAGGTACGCCGTACAATAGAGAAGAAATGTTAGTAGTAGTGGATAGATTCTGTGTAGGTGCATAGTGGTATGAGAACAAAATGTTATGTTTGCTATGGGAACAAATGTTTGTTGCTGTGTTTGGTCTGTTTAAAAAATGCTTATGTATGTAGTTTATTATTCCCAAATGGTGCCGATTGACAAATTCATGCATTCAAAATTTTATGTTCATTTCTTGCTATCTAAATTGGTGATACATATTGGTATTTGGAGAATTGGACAGTTCACAAAAGTCGGACAAAAAATCGACTTTGCTTCAAATTGATATGAGTAGAGAATTGATAATTATGCTTATACAATTCATTGTATTTGCACATTAGATATTTGTGGAGCTGTTATCCCGTTTATCTGCGTTTATTGTGCGGCGTTTATTTGAAGATTGAAAATATAGCAATAGGTCGAACTCATATGTGGCAGTGGCAAGGTGATCCCCTACAAGGGGGATGTGGTGGTATCTGGAGGAAAAAAATATGAAATACTCTTGGGTACTTATTGGTCCTTAGAAATTAATGAGAGATCGGGCATCTACCAAGGGTAATGGTGATGTGGTGACAAATATTATTCTTCGAGGACTTTTACAAACATTGTTTGGGCAATTCTTCTTTCTTCCTTTGAACATTAGAATCCTTATTCTAAAATCCTTGACTTCTCAATTCTCATAACGTCTTACAATAAAGTACGTAGATTGTAAAAAGATAAACAATTATCTCAATTTATTAATTTGTGTTAGTAGCGAAAATGTCCTTGAAAGAGTTTGCGAGTTCTATATTTGATTGGAGAAAACATCTAATTAACTATCGAAAGAGAAAAGAAAAGCGTAAGAGTTGAGCCTCATTGGAGCAGAATGTGTAAAGTGTATGACATACATGATATCGAATGTGATAACTTGCTTTTGTACAACACATTGTGTGCTATGGCTCGATTTTCAATCTTAAGATAATGAAACACATTTAAGCATATGATCGATCACCTATGGCTGTGGCTATTCTTTCAATCATCAATTGTTATGCGTAAATATGTTTTATTATAATTTAAATAATCGAACTTTTACAATGAAGAATGTGTACTCAGGTGTTTGTATAAGACTCAACAAAACTCTACCATGATATAAGAACAATAGTTAATTTTCTCCCGGAATCAAACATGGTGAATATGTGTTATAATATTCTTCTTTGTAAATAAAAATATCATGATTTGATACATCGAATTCGTACTTAATCGATCACTTTGGTGCATGCTAGTTTTAGACTACTAGGTATACTGGTGTAGTGATACCCTAAAGTTTAATTTAAGAGATCATATATGGACAAAATCATGTCATTATAAAGTCTTTAGTAGGTTGTCTTAAAAAGTCATACGGGGATCGATAGAATGTCGCAAGATAGTTCGTGGGGTGATCAAGAAGAAAACAAGTTTGTATGTACATGGAGCCATGTAGGTCATGACTTGCATATGTTGAAGAATGAAGAACTTTGAAGTCACAAACTGTAATGGTAGCAAATTATTTTTACATGTAGATTTTTTTTTGTCCTTCTAGTAATGAACTCAATTATAAATCTTTCTAGTAACAATTACAGTTATGCTAGCTCCACAGTACCATGATCATGATATGCAATACCCTTTATTCACTAAAGATGATAATTGGATCAAATTAAGAACGTTTGTTGCTCGACCTTTTTATTGGTTGGATAACTACTGATGTCGTGCGTGGCCGTTTCGTAAAATAGTGCACGTATAACAAAATTTTCACTAATTAACTTGAATGTATATGTTTCTGACTTTTTAAATATTCGCTATCTTAAAGTACGCAATGTTTCAGAACATATTCTTGCTCTTGAAAGTTGGTTTAAATGGTGATGTTTATCCATTGTTCTAGACATTACAATGTGATTAGGGTCTCAGCTTATGTTTCCCACAGATTCTTCCTTTACTGTTTTTAAGGAAACCTGGCCTCTTTGATAAGTTAAGGTTCTCTAATCTGGTTTTCATGTACAACTGAAAGTAATGTTGGGCCTTTTGGCTAGAAGGAACATTTCTGTTAGTAATATTATTGATGCCCCAAATACAAAGCAAATGTTTGATATTTGATCACTTACACATATTTACCTTTCCAATTGAAAGGAGCTCCGATTCTTTACGGATCTCATCGAGGCCATCAAAGCTAAGGTTATACTTATTCCCTACTGTTTCAAAAGATTAGTTAAGGGCACCAACATCTCGATTCTTCACGGAAATTTATTTCTTCACGGAAATTTATTGCGTACACCTGAGAATCAATACTATTACTTACAGTAGATGTTATTTAACGATAAAATAATCGTATTCAGCCCATTAAAATGTATTTATCCATAAAATACATGCTTCCGAGAATATGATATATGAGTTGCTTACCGATTATATTATGATCTAGAAAGTTAACACCACTCACCTTTTGGATTGAAAATTGTTCCATTGTAGGGACATATATATTGTTCATGAATTTTATTCTTGAGTTTTGAGTTTTCATGCTTTGTCTCCATTAACTTTGCACAAGCATTTGTTGTGTGTATAGGGACCCATTCGAATAAGGGAAGCAAAGAAGGCCGACGGACAGTTCCTTGGATATATGGGGTTGTGCCAAAAAACGATTCTCTTCATTTTCTCTTTTGTAATACTTTATCCTTAGTGCTGCTTGTTGTAGTTGGTCGTTTCGTGAAGTAGCTAGCTCAAGTCTCTTATCCATTTTGAATTTGCTATGAGCTAGTACAATTGTATGTGTTAGGGAAAAGGAAGATCGTAGGTTCATTGTTGCATTTCATTAATTTTTACACGCAAGATAGGAGATCATCAATTGCGAATCGAAAATAATAAATGCAAACTAAAATAAAATAATATAATCAAATTGATGTATACGCTTGACTGAAGTTATCAGGCCAGGTCTAAAGAAAAAAACAACGATACATATCCAACTTTTGTTTTCCCAATTTCATTTGATAATTAATTACACTATAATCTTATAAAACATAATTTTAATTTAATCGGTCGATCTCAAATAAAAGAGGCAATAAAACAAGAACACTTACACTACCATTTGTTATTTGCACCTATAGCAATATCTTGATAAAAATGCAATAGTTTGACCTAATTTTGATCGTTTGCGGGAATTGTTATATCAAAACCTCCTCTATTATCATTCTTTTGAAGAGGGAACCATCAAATAATGTCAAAATAATAATATAATTTGGTAGCAGAAGCTACTTACAAACATAATGAACTTTAATATATTGGTCATTGTTCTTCTTTTAGAGTGACTAGATTGAAAAGTAGCTAAGCTAGATTCCTTGGCTTGTTGTTTTGCGGAATTATCCAAATTCATAATTGCCATTAATCTTCTTTATTCTAAAATGATGATTAAATTTTTCTAAGTTTAGTTTTGAGTTTTTATTTGACAATGTTTATACCGCGGAGTCATCGCATGTGTACGATGCTCCATAATTCGCCTAAATTTTAATCAACTTGTGGAATATGAAGAGCCTTAACATCGTAGGTTTAGTATATATAGATTAGTCTAATCATATAATAAATTAAGAAAGTCAGCCCATATTGCTCCGTGGATCATAATTAACTAGTACATTGGTGCTGTTTGTGGATGCCAATATACCATTTATCTATAATGCATGCAACGCTTTTGACAAGTTGCTCTACATGTAAATATTGTGTAGGAAGTGAAATACGATAAGTTTGGGATTAAATTCTCTCCTACAGTTTGACAAATTCGGCAACTACTTATACAATCTTATTAATTAAGACACCATTATAATTCTGGATATATATGACTGTAGGTTGGTGACTTCGAATGCAAAACACAACATTGTGTCGTGATGAGCATGCCTTCTCATTTGCACTTCTGCAGCATAAAAGCAACATTTAGATGCAATGCGATGTGTGCTTGTGAATAGGCCACGGTCCACGGACACAGAAAAAGAAAGCATGGCAGAATAATACCTAAAATGGAGCAAGACAGTAGTAGGGGCCTCCTCTAAGATGCCATAATGAGAAAACTTGGGCAAGCCGTAGGTACAAAGTACACTTGTCAGGCAATCTGATTAGAAGGTCGTGCATTTCAGATTTTCAGTTATTTTTTAATACTAAAGTCAAGGTAGTATTCAAATAAAAATAAAAGTTAGAGAGAAAACATAAGAACATTGAAAGTGAGACTACAATTATTAGGAATAACCCTTTCTAATAAATAATACCTCAAATTAATTTTTTCTTTGTAAGTAGAAATTTGTGAGTAAGGTAGGGTGCTTATCCATGTATGTGGCTTTTTTAAGTGTGATAGTGGTTATAAACTTGGCCTTATAAGGAACAATCATATGATTGTTATTAGTAGGAGTACATATAGTAGTAACGTGACAGTTTCGGAGTGGGAGTTGGCTTTAGTTTGGTCTAGAGGTGATCATGGGTCGGGGCGGGCTGGGCTTGGGGTGAAAAAGTAGGCCCGATGTGCATGACAGGCTTTTTTTGGGCCTAGTTGGTCGGCCCAAGCCCAACCCATTCGTGCCAAAGCGGGCTTTCGGGCTCGTTCGTTTTTTTTTTTAAATTATATATTACTTAACTTAATTATTACGTTTTTTTTTTATCACTTTACACATTAATATCATCTAGTACTTGAATATTTAGTTTTATAATAAATTATTTTACATTTTTAAAGAGGTTTTTGATGTTATTTTCATAAATTACAATATTTTATTTTATTAATAGTAATACTTTTATTATTTTAATATGTTTTATTCACTATATGTAGCCTAAATTTGGTACATTGAGTACTTTAATTACAAAATTCGTCATAATCCGACATCATTTACACTAGTTTACATAACTTAGGTTTATAAAATTCAAAAAAAATGCATTTTTTTACAAAGCGGGCCGTGCCAAATTTCGGGCCACGAGTTCGGCCCAAGCCCGGCCCATATTATTGCGGGTTTTTTTCGGCCCGGGCTTTGGGCCATTTTCGGGCCTAGTTGGTTGGCCCAAACCCGGAAAAAAGTCGTGTATTATATTTCTTATATGAACTTTTCAGGTAACCTATTTATGTCTTTGAAAAGTTAATTATAGTAATCTACTAATCCATATATATACCACGAGTACCTTTATAAACTCGCTTCGATCTAGAGTAGTACAAGTGTCTATGGACAATGGCAGCTTTATTTGGTTCATTAACTCATGCATTCATATGATCCTTCTCGTAGGGACTCTTCCCATGTACAGCACTACAGCCCACCAAGTCACCAAGTGTGTTCATTTCATCTGTCCCAAAAATGATTTGTGTTAGTCTAACAGCTAAACCTATATGGCCATGTCCATGTATGTATGTGCATAATTGCGTATAATTGGTTACATACTATTCCAGTTAAGTGTTAACAGGGGTGCCTGGGTGGAAGAGTATCCTATCCTATTGTAAGAATAATTCGGCAAGGTTTCATAATAAAACGAATTCAATCGTATATACAGGAGCATGTAACACGCCCAATGTATTAATATTTGTACCACGCCCACCTCAATTATCGGATGCACGCACTAATAATCTAATTCGTATGTAGTATGGCTGAAAGGATTGAAGAATCAAGTTATGAACAGAAGGGCAAATCATGTTAACACAGAATCATTAGGTAGGTGTGTAGCTAGCTTAGCTAGTTATATCCATAAGGAAAAGTGAATAATCTAGTTGCTAGATTAAGGTCACCTTATCCAAACTTAAGACATATAAGCTAGCTAGCTGTAATGCATGGAGAAACTTTAGTTAGATTAGTTTTTTTTTTTTTTTTTTTTTTTTTTTTTTTTTTTTTTGATTTTGACAAAGTTAGATTAGTTGTTCTTTTGCATTATTTTAGGTTGGTACCTACAAATATGCTTCCTCATTTCTAACAAATCATGAACATATAACATAATTAGACAATTGTTGTTGATTTTGTATTAATACTAAATTGAGTTATACATATAGTCTTAATATATCCAGCTTATACTCCCACTTTCACGTAGTACATGAAGTTCAAACAAAGTTTGTCCAAAGAAAAAACAAAGGCCTTATCTACCCTGTATCTTAGGCTCTTAGCTACTACACTACTTGAACAAGTAGTTGCTTTGTTAAGTAGATTTGAAACACAAACTTGAACATATGCATTTTGAAATTCGTTATTCACGGACACGTGTCACTTTGATGGGACACCCGCTCTTTAATCTCGAGAACATAGCCCACTTTTCGACAGTTGGATCATGGTCGATGACCTTCCACCTACAAGAGATGTGCGGGTTTAAATATGTTATCGACTGGAAGGATGTTCGTTAAAGGTCTTTACATAATACGTGTAGGTGTAAATGTGAAACTCGTACTTGTAATTGGTGACTAGGCGGTAAAGGAATACAAGCATCATGGCCTTGGCAAGATTCATGCCTAGACATGTCCTTCCACCTGCACCAAATGCTAGGAAACTGTATGGTTTTGGTTCATCCTGCATACAATTAAAACAGTCTTAATTAGATTCACAATACCAAGCAATTTAATTAGCGTCAATAATATTTGATCCCGATTATCTTACATCAAATCTGGAGGGATTGAATCTATGTGGATCAGTGTATAATGCGGGATCAAAGTGTATAGATCTCGCATCGACATTGATATTCCATCCTTTCTTGATTGTATGCCCTGTATAATAAGAAATACGGAGTAATTAACATTTCAAACCTTCCAAAACATGTTAATTACTGTTGTTAATTGTGTTGAATTAGATTGATCAAATTTGCTAGATATACAATTATATATTTGCTTAGTAACAAACCTTGGATCTTGCAACCATAGAGTGCAACTCTTGGGAACCATGGTACTATGGAAGCCATCCTCAAGGACTCTTTGACCACCTAGCGACCAGGATGGGACAAACCGACTAATCAATATCTTTATTGGCAATATATAAAGTAACCCAATTGTCGCTTAAATCATTATCTTTATTGATCTTTCTTTTGTTGACGTGTTGAAAACGATATCAGGACAACTAAATCAAATGATGCTACAAAATCGAGTTAATTTGCATACCTTAGAGGCATATGTCATGTCATTTAAGTCCTCCAATGTAAGGTACGGTTTCCTTCCAAACTTTTTCTTTAGGGATTGTAGCTCTTCCTATTCCAAAACACAACAATGTAATGAGGTTACAATGAAGTTTGGTGTACACATTTTCGCATAGTTAGACTTGCATAATATGGCAGAATAGGCTCAAGATAACAACCTGAATAGCTTCTAGGACACCTTGATTTTCATCCAAGTACTTTACCATCCATGAAATCGCGCTAGCTGTGGTGTCTTGACCTGCATAGAGTAAGCTCTTTATACCACATTGCATAGATGAGTTCAATGTAACACCTAATTCTTAGATAGATTATTGGTTCGTTACCTGCTATGATCATGGTTAAGATGTTATCTTTGATCTGCGTAACTGTTAAGCTTGGCTCTTGATTTTCGGAACATGTATCCTGTTCCAAAGCTTGTAAAAGACGTTCTAAGAAATCCTTATGATCATTAATATTAGGACCTTGTGCTGAATTTGTGTCTCTTCTTTTTCGAATCATTGTTTCTAGCATGTCCATGATTCTTTTCCGTGCCTGCAGGAGCAAAAATGTAACAATTTGTTGATCATGGTATAATTTCTCATTCTTTAGAAATACAGACGAATATATATATGTCACCATGTCAGATCGAGAACACATGCATAACTCTTTCCAAGTCCGCGCGTCTAGAACAATCTTGCAAAAGATTAGTTGAAAAGAGGATACAACTAGCTAACATCGAGAATTCAAGAGGTTTGCTACCCACTGCACAAATCTCGGAGTACAACGCAAAGTGGTAGGCTGGTAGGAACATTCACCTTGAGTCCCATGCTGAATCTTGTGCAGGGAAACTTCAATGGAAATGCAAACATAGCTTGACAAACACAAGCAACATCTTTCCTCAACATATCAAGCTCATATCCATCTTCTAAGCCCAGTAGCATCTTACACATGGCTTGCAAGGTCATCTGTACCAAATCAAACAGTGGGTTTAGATGGCTTATGGCCTAAGGTTTCTCATTCTGGATGAGACCACTAAGGCCCATATATATACTACTGGCCCAACTTTGAAAAGCCCCAAAATTTACTAATCCACTAATCGACCATTTTTTTTTTTTGTAAAAACTTAAATCAATCCAAGAGTTCCGGTGATGCTAGCCCCAACACTGTGATGTGTATACCCTACCACTCTACTCATTTTCCTCTCTAATGATGTGCCCCAACACGGTGTTGGGGCTAGCATCACCGCTCTAGTTACCCTTTTACAATACTTCTTACGAGTCTCACCAATAAAACTGTTATGAGGGAGAAAGCTACATTCCAAGAAGTCGAAAAACGAACCTCAAGAGCTTCGTCAAGAACCATGAATTTTGCGTTATTCTCCCAAGTCAAAAATGTTGCCATTACAATTTGATCAAATTGCTTAGTGAACTCGGCGATGGAGGCCGAAGAGAATAATTCAAGAAGTTGCCTTCGGACTAATTTGTGGGCTTGGCGTGATGCACAAAGGATGCTTTCTGGCCCAACTACCTCTCCAATTGACCTTATGTACCTCTTTGTGAACTTCCCCATGTCATTTCTTAGTATCTCTTTTGCCGACTCTATGCTTGACACAAATACATGATTTTCTCCAAATATGTGGGTTTTGAAACATTTCCCGTACCTACACACACACGCCAAAAAAAAAAAAAAATAAATAAATAAAAGTGACATATGTTATATGGTGTTGACATTCTTAACATTTAACGACATGTTTGTTAAACAATATTGCAATGCGTAGATGAGTAATTATTTGCGTAAGAAAAGAAATAAAATAACAACGAATAAGTTGAGAGTTCACACGATATATCACACACAGATTGCCTATATGTATTTAGAATTTGCATTGGTGGATATGTGAATTTTGTGCATGAAGACCTTTTCCCATGAGTATTATGACGTAAAGAGAGATTAATGCAAGAGATTTGAAGGAGTTCGGTGAATGCAAATATTAACCTATTGTTTTAAGGCAATGTGCTTGAAGTAGACTAGTAGAGATATCTTAAAAGTGTCAAGTCCAACTTCAAAATTACTCACAAATAAGTTCCAGGATGATAAAGTATTGATCATAATATTTCCTTATTTATCTAAATATGCAAATTTATATATAGCAACCTAATAAGATGCATAGCCGCATAGGCTATCCATAAATTCTAAAAGCAAATTGCTAGAGGTCTACAGTGTAGACACAATTAATTTGTCTACAATGTAAAATTGAGTTAGTAGTAGACTAGTAGTAAAATTGAGATCGGAGTAGTAAAATTAATTATAATGAAAAATGCAGGTAGTAAAATTAATATTGTGAGTAGTAAAATTTTGCTTATTAGATTTGAATTTAAATGCATTTGGTTGGCTTAGTTGTAACAATGATAGGAGAAGTAAAAGATCGAAAGAAAGAGAGCAGAGGAAAAAAGAAGGCAGATGATAAGCCACGACAAGAACCGACTGGGGCGCATAGCCGCCCATTGAAGTTGCTCTTAGAAACACTTGTTTGGTGGGTGACGCATCATATTAGTGTGCCAAATCCTACGGCGGCTTCTAGGTTCAAAATAAATACTAGGACGATAACGTGTGGTGTTATTAACATGCATTGGTACCTTGTAGTAGTTAGTAGTTACGGAGCGCCGGACAATTTGGACCCCTCAAAATACACAATTATCAATACTACTCTTTCCATTTCATTCAGTTGTTTAAGTTAGGCCGAGTTTTGTGAGGGGAATTCAAATCCAACGTAAACAATTGAATGAAATGATGGAGTATTACATTCAATTCACGGGAACTAAAAGCAAAATTAATTGAAAGAGACCTAAAATTGAAGAATAGAGGCAATCCTTCGAAAGCATAACCAGGCCATCCCAAATCCCCAATTCCTCGCGACAATAACCTATAATGTGACTTTTAAGCCGAACTAGTTTGTATGCCCGACCCGCGCACAAGCTGCATATTTATATTGTTATACTCGGTTTATAAAAATTTCGATTTATCTTTGCTATATTATTATTAGCAACGATATTATTATATTATCAATTTATACTCACTTATCATTTATTATTCCTTTCCACTTGTACATCACATGTTATACTGTCTCATTTTCATTCCACTATCTCATCACCCGTTATATCACATTACATTTAAAATTATCACTATATATTATCAGTTTACCACCATAATCACCATAAATCATACTCCATCCAATTTAAAGAGATTTTCCTCTTTCTTTTTGCGGTTTTTAGGTGTCATGTTGGGAGTTACTTTTAGACCAAATGAGTCGTTGACTTGTTACAAAAATTAGTACATATTTTATCCTGCAATGAAGTCTACCAATTCCACTTGAATTTAAGGCAAACAGGTCTTTCATTTAGTTTACAAGTTGTCTCAAAATGGCAACTCAAAACTACAAAAACAAAGATGAAAATCATTGAATCGGAGGGATTATTATTTTTCCATTAATGAGCTAATGATTACCATATTATATGATTATCTACCAAAAACCATATTATATGATTATTTGGTGTTATCCAATTAATAAGTGTCAAGTGTCCTTCTCGAAAATACTTGATTTTAGGTTTAATATATCAAAATAAGATGAGGAAGGAAACAAGATTAAAATAAATATCATATACTCGATCTGAACATCAACTCGGTTACATTGTTTTAACCTATTCTACTTGGTAGACAGTTCACTAATTTTGTGCGGATCATAAACTAAAAGGCAATCTATAGAGGGTGTAGAGAATTACCATATATGGCGAACTTGAACAAACTTGTAGAAGCCTTCTTTGCTATAAATGGCAGCCAAGAAATGCAAAGTCTCTCCTATAAGAGGGAGTAATCCTCTGCTTCCTGGGGGAAAATTCCCTTTTTGTCCTCCATAATTACGGTTATTTTCGCAAAATAATTGCAATTTCTTCACACTTATTAATAAGAAGGGGAGAAGAAGAAGAAGAAGGAAACCAACAATAATATAGAGAGATTCTTTGTAAACCAAAGCAAACATAGCTGATAATTTGAAGTTGTTAGTTTGTTAAAAATTGTGTTCTTAATAATCTCTCAATTTATAACTTTAAACTATTGTATGTACATTTTTTATTCTAATCATATCATTATTCTTTGCACTTATGATGATAAGAGAATTTCTCCAAATAATTTAAACTTAAAGGTAAGAAATTATGAACTACTAGTTGATGGTAAATTATGAATTAACGATGGATCAAGAGCCACGATTAAGGGAAAATGATAATGTTGGTATCTTGGCCTGCATGATGTTGCGCAATGTAGTCCCTAGTGTTCTCCACTCGTTAGTGAACTTAATTAAAGTGGCCTTTTTGTAAATTAGTGGGTTTAATTGGTTCCTTCCTTGCTTTTGTATCTACCATGAATTTCTTAGCCAGTTAACCATATGATGTATACAACACGTACGAGTTTGTCTTGGCGTTAGAAGATTATGTGATGTTTTAGAAATATTTAAGGAATGCAAGCAATAACCTTCTATCGCCAGTTACTATTTAGGATGTTGTTCCTATAAGAAATAAAAAGTTATCTCATCCATCCACTCAACCTAAATCTAACGGTTTATAATAAATATCAAAACAAAAACAAAAAACTAACTCAAACCAATATCGTTTCAGAAAAAAAAAACCAATCTCACTCACATTTTTCTCTCTCCTCTCCTTCCCTCTTCTCTCTCCTCTCCCACCGCCCTTACCGTCGCCGCACACCAAGAACCACCACCGCCATCAACGGCACCACTAGAAGCGGCCGACTCCGATAATTCCTATTCTGGAATCATCGGCCCCATTTGAGCAGTAAACCACGCGAAAATCACCATGTTCATCCCCTTTTCGCTCTTGATTTCGTCACATTTGGCCGCCGTCGATCTACACGCTCGCTGGAATCATCTTTTCGTTTTCGCACATAATCTGAAGCCGAGGAGGATAGAGATTGAGGAGAAGGTGACTATTGAGAGATTGAGAGATTGAGGAGGAGGCGTCGAAAATTGGACGTTGATATCTCGATTGACGGCGCTGACTATTGTCGACGCGACTGTGGTGGTTCAAGAGGAGGTGAAGGAGGTGGTAGGGCGCCGGAAATGGAGTAATTTGAGGAGAGAGAAAATGCATGAGAGAGGGAAAATGAGGGATGAAGAGGCGGTGGATGTGTCGCAGAGGCTCGCCGGAGGATGGTGAATACGGTGGTGGAGGTGGTGCGAGATAAGGTGGTGTACGGTGCGGTTGTGGGTGGCTGCGTGGGTGGCCGTCAGGTGGGGGGTCGGGTTTGGGGAAGGGGGGGAGGGGAGGAGGAGAGAGAAGATTTGTGCATTTTATTGTTAAATGCATTTTATTTTAATACAAGTGCATTTTATTTAAAATGTCTTTTTCAAGTGCAATTAATTCAAAATGTATTTTATTTTAATTTCAAGTGAATTTTATTCAAAGTGCATTTTATTCTAACTACTAATGCATTTTATTATTATTGAGAATCGACCAAATGCATTTTGTTAAATTGGATTTAATAAGAATAAGTGCATTTTGTTAAATTAGAAGTGCATTTTATAAAAATAAGTCTATTTTGTTAAATTGAAAGTGCATTTTATAAGACCAAGTGCGTTTTGTTTGATTAGAAGTGCATTTTATAAAACTAAAACGACAAAGTGCATTTTGTTAAATTAGAAGTGCATTTTATAAAAATAAATGTATTTTGTTAAATTAAAAGTGCATTTTATAAGACCAAGTGCATTTTGTTTGATTAGAAGTGCATTTTATAAAACTAAAACGACAAAGTGCATTTTGTTAAATTAGAAGTGCATTTTATAAAAATAAGTGCATTTTGTTAAATTAAAAGTGTATTTTATAAGAAAAGTGTATATTATTAAATTTGAAGGGCATTTGATAAGAAAAGTGCATTTTGTTAAATTAGAAATGCATTTTCTAATAATAAGTGCATTTTGTTAAAGTAGAAGTGCATTTTATAACAATAAATATTTTGTAATTAAAATTGCCTCTTATAATAATGTAAGTGAGTTTTGTTGAATTAAAAGCACAATTTATAATAATAATGCCTTTTGTTTGAATTTTTTTTCGAAATAGGGCTCAAAAAATAATTATTAAACAAAATGGGTTGGATTGAAAAATGTTCAATCTTATGGGGTGCACGTCACCCCATTTCAGGTCCGGGACAAAACCGCCAGTGCCCCTGGCGGTTTTAAGTGAAGAGAAATCGCCACCCTCCATGGCGGTTTCTTCACAAAAATGAGTATACAAATCGAGTGGGTGATATTTTGGCCGAGGGTGAAACCGCCATGGGGGGTGGCGGTTTCACTTAAGTGAAACCGTCACCCCACATGGCGGTTTCACCCTTGGCCAAAATATCATCCCGATATAATGTCAATCCAAAAAAAAAAAAAATTGAAACCGCCATGGGGGGTGGCGGTTTCACTAAGTGAAACCGCCACCCCCCATGGCGGTTTTACCCTAGCCAAAGTATCACTTACAACCTCATAGCTACTGTTCAAGACAGTTAAAACCGCCAGGGGCACTGGCGGTTTTGTCCCGAACTTGAAATGGGGTGACGTGCACCCCATAAGATTGAACATTTTTCAATCCAACCCATTTTGTTCAATATTTATTTTTTGAGCCCTATTTCGAAAAAAAAATTCATTTTGTTTAGATGTGTTATTGGTTTTGTAAGTTTCAATCGCAGATATTGATGTACTATATATGTACTTCCTACCTTTCCTACCATATATATATATATATATATATATATATATATATATATATATATATATATATATATATATATATATATATATATATATATATATCTATCTCTAATATATATATGTAATCCTGAACCCGCTCAATTCCCACGCTGACACGTGGCATATAATAATATTATTATATTATAAATAAAGTTCATCCAAAATAGGATATGGTAAGTAGATACTATATGGTAATATTATTCTAATAAAATAACATTATTAATCACTTGATTTATGGTAATATTATAATTACTTAATTTATGGCAATTTGATCAAATATCCCACGGGTGTTTCAAAATGGGATTTTGACTTTTGAAATGTGACTTTTCCTCTAATTACGTTACAAATATCCCACGGGTGTTCGAAATGGGATTCTAGGTTTTGAAAGGTGATTTTTCGTGTAATTACATTACGAATATCCTACGGGTGTTCGAAATGAGATTTTAGATTTTGAAAGCTAATTTTCCATCTAATTACATGACAAATATCCCACGGGTGTTCGAAACGGGACTTTAGATTTTGAAATGTAACTTTCCATCTAATTACATTAAAAAAATCCCACGGGTGTTCGAAACATGATTTTATGTTTTTAAAGGCGACTTCTAATTACGTTACAGGTGTTTGAAATGAGATTTTAGGTTTTAGATAAAAATTTCGTTTACATTATTTTAACATTTAAACATAAGTAGCCCGGGCATTGCACGGGCCATCAAACTAGTATATATATATATATATATATATATATATATATATATATATATATATATATATATATATAGAATTAGGATCTCGTGAGGTGCCTCTCCTCAGGTGAGGCGTGAGGTTCTATCTAAGCCATTAGATCTTACAAATTGGATGATTCAGAATTTCAGATTACACCAGCTCCACAAATAAATAAATAAAATAATAGATTTCACCAGCTTCTCTCTCTCCATTTTTACTCCTTATTCTCCCTCTCCTCATTTTTCTCTCCTCACCGTCTTTTTCTCTCTCTTCCAACCGTCGCCGCTTACTCCAATCGCCGCCATTGCCGCTTCTTCCTACCGCCGCCGCTTCTTCCAACCGCCGTCGTCACCGTAATCTCTTCTCGATGTCATTTTCGGCGACGACCTAGGGAACACGGCGATAATCCACCTGCTTTCTCTCTCCTTCAGGCGCGCCTCCGCCGTGTGACACTCTTTCTCCTCGCCGTCGTGTAATCTGGAAATTTGGCGACGTCGTGTGATCTGGAATCTCCGGCGACTGTTAGAATCATGATTACGGTATAATTTTCTTTATGTTTATTCGATTTTCAGTGTAAAAATCACAATTTAGGGTTTGTGTAGTGATTTTGGTTGATTATCGAAGATTTGTTGGAGAAATGCTTATTCTTTAATTTCCGTTTAATTATGTCATTTTATCTTCGATTAGTTTCTTTTATTAGAAGTTTTAATTGATTTTGTTCATGAGAAGTTTTAATTGATTTCGCCTAATTTGATTATATTGTAGAGTTCCACAAATCATCGGCGGCATTTTAGGATTCGGAGCAAATACGGTTGTCTTGATTATAATGATGAACCTGTGTATCTTTTATGTGTTTTTTTTAATATGTTGTGTGATTTTGTGGGCTGTCTTGTGTGATTTTGTTTCACTGTGATTCTGTGTGGATTTGTATGATTTTGGTATCATTTGTATGATTCTATTTGTTAGTGAGAGTGATTCAGTTTGCTAGTATGTGTGATTCTATTCGATAGTGTGATTCTATTAGATAATGTTTGTGATTCTATTCGATAATGTGTGTGATTTTATTTTTAGTGTGATTTTATTTCCTAGTGAGAGTGATTCTATTGAATGGTGTGTGTGATTCTATTCGATAATGTGTGTGACTCTATTGGTTCTTGTGTATGATTCTATAGGTTTGTGTGTAATTTTATTTGTGACTTTTTCTGTTAGTGAGAGTGTGATTCGATTTAGCGTGATCTCTAAAATGTAGTGTGTGATTCTATTCATTCTTTGGTTTATGTTACTTTTGTTTTAGGTATGATAGTTGCAGCATTTCACACATTGCATTTTAAGTATGAGTTGGTTCATCATCACTTTGGTCATATTTATTACATCTTTGTTTGGATTCTCTTCATTTTGTTGATGAAGCTCAAATCTGATTTTTAGAATCACAGTGGTACTTGTATAAAATCACAATGTTAGTGGTATAGATATCACACTGATTGTTGGTTTATACAAAGTTTAATTCAAATGTTCAATTATACGACCTGCACATTTGTTAGTGTGTGATTCTATTAGTTAGGGTGTATGATTTTATTCCAATTTTAGTGCTTTCGGCAATTTCTGATGTTTCTATGTGGATTTTTTGCTTTTGGATATATAACAGTAGCTTGGTAGCAAGTAGCCACTAATAGGCAGTGAATGTATATGTTATTGAGGTAAGTGGCTTTGGTTCTCTGACATGGAGTACTTGTGACTGCGATTGTGGAGCAGTTTGAGCATTTCTGATTTACGCCGAATTTCGAGCTGATTTTCTTCGTCTAGTTTCGATTTTGGTATGATGTTTTATTTGTTGAGTCCGTGGCTGATGGGCTGTAACTTGGGGATGTAGGAATGTAACTAAGCGAGCTAGGACTATATACAGGTGAAGCGGGACTGTAAACAGGGGATGAAAGGCTGTATGAAGGAGGTATAGCTTGAAACTATATAGTACATACATTTTGAGCCGGTTAGATGTATAATTTGAGAGACTCTTACATTTGGGTTTTCTTTTCTATATGGACTATGAAATACAATCTAGAAAGGCTTCAAATTTCCACTCAAAAAGGTTGTTAGCTCAATGGTAGAGCGGTGTGCCACTGGCACATAGATGTGGGTTCGAGTCCCACTCAGCCTAATGTTCTTTGTTGCTTATTGTTGGGTTTGATCGAGTTAGAAATTTACAATATACATTCGGCTGTGATTTATTGCTAGCAAAAATAGGACCCTGATAAATAAAGTCGATGCATCATTATTGTCAAGCACTTGATGCACAGGCTATACTAATAGCATCATTTGCTACACATTACTTCCTTATGATCTAATGTCAATCCTTAAGAGACCGGGGGTGGTCTACTGCACTAGATTAAAGTTTCCAAGAATTTGGTAGCTGGCGTGGGACTCGAACCCACACCTTGTGCAAAGCACGATGCTCTTCCTATTGAGCTAGCCAGCTTTGAATGAGAAGAATTTCTTACTGAGATTAGAAATAGCATATCAAGCAGTCTCATACTTATAGGCTGAGAGTGAGCTCTCCACCGGATCTAATGATCCGCCATGTTGAACTGCATTAGAAGGTAACCAGTTTTGGAATAGAGTGCCCCACCCTAAAGCCTACAGATAATATCTGTAACACCCCCGAATTTCAGCCGATTTTAAAAACATTATTTTATTACAAAAATGCGCCAAAATCCGATAGTATTACAATCGATATACAAAGCTGAAAAAAAAAAAAAAAAAACAATACTAGGCCTATACAAAACTCTCTACAATCTTGCACAGCGGAAGCTAAACACACCCTTCAAGTAGGACCCACATGTAAATCCTCCAACTAACCTGAAATCACAAACAGAACCTAAGGACCTACCCCATGACGAGTAGCCCGAAGGATTTTAACACGTCAGCCGAAAATGCTGAGTAACAGACTCTACCTCGTAAAAAAAGTTTGTCATGGTCAATGAAATACACCCACACATAAAGATCAAATTATTACAGTAATCAAATTAATTAAAATTAACTTAATTAGTGAGAGTAACGAGAGTCCGACCACAAATTACATAACCAATTTTAAGATTACTACATTTGCCGATTTATTCTACCAAATAATACTTAATAATTGCAAATAGGTTGAGTCACCTCAGCGCCAACCGCCCAAGAGCTAGCAATAAATAATAAGAATAATTTGCAAACGGGTTGTGTCACCTCAGCGCCAACCATCCAAAGACTAGCAAGACATATTGCAAATGGGTTGTGTCACCTCAGCGCCAACCACCCGAAGACTAGCAATGAATAGTAATGATTGCAAACAGGTTGTGTCACACTGTCACCTCAGTGCCAACCGTCCGAAGACTAGCAATGACAATAATAAGAGTCACACTTACGTCAAAAAAAATAAAAAAATAAAATAAGTCACACATCATTTATTGTTCCACTTTAGTTCAGAGAGTGACGACCACATATCGTAAATCATATAACCCAACACCAATCAAGTGAGTGTGCGTCAAAATAATTTCATTAATAGGGTTCTAATCGTTGTTAATAACAAATAAGCACATATGCAGTACTATGATCATCAACTTAACTCAAAAATCACAAGTAATAACACAATCCAAACTCTCACAAGTTCACTGATCAAGTGATCAACATTCAAACCTCCTTCTACAACTCGTGTAAAGTGTATACAAGCACTAGCTAACAAGATTCTCCGCTCAAATCACACATAACTAACTCTTAATCCATTCTCCGAATTCTTGGTACGTACAACACATACAAACCATTGAAATTTATACCACTCAATAATTAATAACATAGTAGACATGAGTGTGTAAATCAATCACATAATTCACAAAAGTATTGGGTCAAATACCCATTATAAGGTCTAAAAGTGGTAGACATCGTGTTACCTTAAACACGCAAGAATCGGTCCAGGTCTGATTACACCCGACAGACCGCCCCGAAAACGTCTCTCAAATCACCCCAAAATCGACGAATAAACAGGAGGGTCAAGTACGTCGTCCAAAACGAAGATGGATGTCGCGGCAATACCATGGATCAGTGACGAAATCGTTGATCATATGATCGATTGATGGAAATGTAGGTTGAACGATTAACGATGACGATCAATGATGCCATGATGGTAACGATAATAATCGAGGGTGTATGATCATAATGATAGGGAGAGAAGATGGTGATGTTGTTGATGTTGTGGGGAGGCAGAGGGTTTCATACGGGGTGAAGGAGAGAGGGAAGCAAGAGGGTTTATTTTTTTATACCAAAAATATATATACTTATTTTTTTTTTTATATATCAATTTAAAATCTAGATCAGAAACCCGTCTCAAATACGGTACTCTTAGATAGATATAGTTATTTATTATGATCACAAAACTAAAGTAATAAATTAATAACATAAATGCGTCTAAAATTTTGGGTTGTTACAATATCACTTCACCTAATGCCCGTTAAAAACTAAATCAGGACACTCTATTTCACTGTCAAATCCCTTCGGTGATGCACAACCAAAGAAGCACCAACATCACAATAGTGTTCAGATAAAAACCTAGTACCACACAGCTCAACATATATAATCTCACCAATATGATTCCATATACTAACCAATATGATTCCGTAAACTAACCTATGTGACTCCATATACTAACCAATGTTATTCTAGTACCTAGGGTTTTAAGACCTCGATCTGATCGGCAAAAAAATCAATTAAATCGAAATGTTCATGAAAATCTGAAATCACAAAGCGAATTTCATTGTAATCTACGCCTTTTCGAAAAGAAAAAACTATATTATTTCTTCGATTCGATCTGTTATCCAAAGAAATCGGATTGAAGCTTTGAAATTGCATGAGAAGAGAAAAAGAGCTGAAGAGACGGAACAAACCTGATTGACGGCAAGAGAAGGAGCTGCGACGGCGGCGACAGAGCCTCGGTGGCGACGGCGATAGAACCTCGTGGCCACGGAGCTGCGACGACGTTGGTGAGAGAAGATGAGTTTTTTTAGGAGAGGAGGAGGAGAGAGAAAGCACGAGAGGGAATTTGGGAGGAGAGAGAAAATGAAATGAGATTATGGTGGATGGACATGCTGACCCATGAGACTTGGTTAAGGGAGCGTGTAATTCCATCTAATTTGGGCCGTTAATCTTATCAGATCTGACGGTCCTCGTTAGACCTCACGCCTCACGGGAAGGGAGTACAGGCGGGTTCAGGTGATGTACTCCCTTCCCGTGAGGCGTGAGGTCTTCTAAGGACCGTCAGATCTAACGAGATGGATGGCCGAGATTAAAAGAATTACAAGCTTAAAAAAAAAAAAAAAAAAAAAAAAGAGAAAAGGAAGGAAGTCAGACATTCTTTCCCTACCATTCTAGAAATAAAACGCACGCCTCTTTTCTCCACTTTCTCTCTCTTCAACCCAAAAATATGGCGATGGATCAAATTTCTACAACAATGGTCGCCGCCGTGCTCTATCTTTACTATGAAGTTTTTCCCCAAATCAAAACCCTAGAAAAAAAATTTGAATTTCACGAGGCAATTTTGCATCATTTTCGGTTACGATATAGAGGCAAATTCGCACCAAAGATCGATCGAAGAAAGGTGGCGGAGTACAAGCTCAAATTCATCTTAATCAGGTCGGTTTTCGTTTTCTTTTGATTAATTCCCAAATTCGATCGATTTTTTTTTTTTAAATTTCTGTATGATTTCGATTTTTAGATAGAATTTGCGATCACAACATGTTGGTTATTGAATCACACATGTTCTCGATTTTTTAATAGAAATTGCAATCAAAAGGTGTTGGTTATTGAATCACATGTTCTCGTCGATTCCACTGCCTTGGAAGGTCGCTATAAAAAAATTCATCATCAAAACGATCTTAAATCAGGTTCGAAACTGCAAAATGTTCAGGAAATTCGTTTTTGTTATTTGGTAAATTCGGCTCAGTTTTATTAATTGATTTTGCAATCACACTATTGACTATTGAATCACACCCGATTTTATCATTGATTTTGCAATTACTCGATTTTACAATTGGTTAGGTTATAGAATCACATTGGTAAGTATATAGAATCACATTGGTTACTATATGGAGTCACATTGGTCAGTTTATGGAATCATATTGATGAGACTATATGTTAGGCTGTGTGCGATTGTATTTGTTAATGTGATTCTATCCTATAGGGTGTGTGATTCTATTCCATAGAGTGTGTGATTCTATTAGTTTCTATTCCATAGAGTGTGTGATTCTATTAGTTAGTGTATGTTTATATTTGATAGCTTGTACGTACGTATGATTATATGTGTGTGATTCTATTCATTAGCTTGTGTGATTCTATTCATTAGCTTGAATGATTATATGTGTGTGTTGGTGTAAATTTGTATCCGTCTGGGTGTGTTATTCTATTGGATGGAGTGTGTGATTATATCGGATGGAGTGCGTGATTCTCTCCGTTGGTGTGTGTGATTTTATTTCGGATTGATTGTGATTCTATCCGTTGGTGTATGTGATTTTATTCGATGGTGTGTGTCATTCTATTCGATGGTGTGTATCTATCCGTTGGTTTGTGTGATTCTATCGGATGAAGTATGTGATTCTATCAAATGAAGTGTGTGATTCTATCGTTGGTGTATGTGATTCTATTTGATGTGTTGGATATCTTTCTGAACATGAGCCTTTGTCGAATATAGTTTCTGTATGTTACAAGAGGCAAGAGACAGCTACGAAACGCTACACCCGAATTGTTAGCAGTTCTTGATGTGCTTGTTATGCTAGAGTAATTGCTTTAAACTATCACGGGTGACCGCTGTTAGCGCTTTTAATGCAATGCCTTTACTGCTTATTTAGCCAATATATTATATGGCGTTTTCCTTGTATAAAAAAAACAAAAAGATAAAAAGTATTTGCTTCTTAAAGCCGATTAGCTCAAATTGGAAGAGCGTTGTGCGACGCACAAGGTGTGGATTCAACTCCCATGTCGGCTATATAATACTAACAAGGATCTTGGTTTCTCTTGGTTTTTAAATGTATCGTAATGTCAGTTCAAGTGACTGAAATTAGGTTTCTAAAAGTCACAGTAGGCCACAGAAGAAGGAAAGAGTTGTCATTGGTACTGATTTTCGACTTCAAACCCAGTGGTTAACGGTTACAGTGATCAAGTATGACTATATATGCTCAAATGGCTCATTTTCCTTTTGTGAGCAGGCCAGCCTCACCATTTCACAGCAGAGCCAGGCGAGTACTACCACCATATTCTTGGTGCTTACAACTGTTCTACAAGCAGACTTCACAACTCTAGCCAAAAGAACGAGACGGATCTCAACATGAACCGTAATCTAGTGCAATTCTTAAAGCTGGAAACCGGCGATCCTGAATCAGAAAATTTCCTTTCACACTTTTATTCGCCTATGTGGGGATCGAATCCACACCTTGTGCAATAGCACAATGCTCTACCACTTTGAGCTAATAGACGTGATAGTACATTCACAATATGATAACAGTAGATGATGATGCCTTGCAAGCGCTAATAATACTTCATTTTAAAACGTCACCTTTATGACTTTCACAAATGACTAACCATTATAAGCCTAGAATCCTGCCGCCTAGAATCCTGCCGCAGAATTCTTAAACTTCCCCCAAAAAGAATGGATTCATATCAAGTTTGCAAAAAGGCATAGACCAGCAAACTCATCAACATACGTTTTCAGCACTTTCAATTCACAAAGCCAAAACTCCTCTATAAATCACTGACAAGTCAACTACAAAGCTCAGGAATTGCAACAATCAACACTATCACTATCGAATTACGCGCTAATGGAAAACTAACGCGACTACAAAGTACCATTTCGGTTCCAACATAAAATTACACTATCATATATTAAGGGTCAGGTTAAAGCTTATTCTCACTAGAATAGGATATAGGAGCAGCACATCCAGCAAAAATGAAAAACAATATAAACACAGCAAAGTGTATGCTCCATCGTGACACACTGAAATGGACACATCATTTGCCTAATTTTGTACCAAGAACCAACCTCCATTAAATCTTATCCAAGGTGACAATGACTCTACAAACTAAAACATCATATCAAAATCGCAAATCGAATAGAAGCAAACTTAATTTGCATCTCGCTTATTTCAGAAATTAGTCCATTTTGAGTCTCATCAAGCACCTGTTCTTTCTCCTCATAATATCATACAAGATATTCAACAAAATCATACAAATTTACGACAAAATCACAGAAAATGTCCAAGAAAAATCACACAAATTTTCAATAGAATCATACAAATTATCTACCAAAATCATACATATATCCACACAGAATCACAATGAAACAGAATCACACAAACATCCCACAAAATCACACAACATATTCTAAAAAATCACATAAGAGTATCATACACAGGTTCATGTTCATCTTCTTGCTCAGACTTGACTTCATCAACATCAAGACCAATTTCTTCTTCGCTGAAATGTTCCTCACGCTGCCTCTTCTTCCTTTTATGTAATACTACAGCACGGTAGGCATCTAGGCGTAACTGCTTCGATCATCCTTACACTACACAAACAAAATAATTGTCACTTATACTTCACAAAAACATGCGGAAAATAGAGTCATAACTTGTGGAAATAGAATCACACGGTAGCGCAAATTTAGAGAGGAGCAGCAAACCAACAGTTCAATTAAGAAACACACAAACAAACAATAAAATCAAATCAGACCTCACGCAATTACAAAATCAAAAACCTCAATTACAACCAAATCAAATAAAAAATGAAGTAAACCGATCAAATTAATCCAGATTTTTACGCATTTTTCACAAAAAAAAAAAATCAATTAAAGAAAAAATGAAGTAAACGACATCAAATTCAAAGAACAATAAGAATTCATAGAGTCGACAAAATGCCAAACCATGGCGAATTCGCCGCCGTAATCGCCAGGAAATCGCCGGAAAAATACATAGATCGAACTAATTCAGGTTTCGAAAACATACGAAACAACTAGAACAACATACCTATATCAAATCGAGGATGGAGAGTCCAGCCGAATTTTGCACACGACGAGGAGAGAGATTCTAGAGCACACGACAACGACGGAGATGCGGCGGCGATGGCGAGTATTCGACGGCGAGGAGAGAGAGTCGCCGGAGAACTGCTGCGGTGGAGGAGAGAGAGTCGCCGGAGAACTGTTACAGTGGAGGAGAGAGAAACGGAGAAAGTGTTTCAGGAGAGAGAGTGAGGAGAGAGAAACCTAAAATGCAAATGGTGGGAATTTGGGAAAGCCAGGAGAAATTTATTTGTTTTTAGTTATTGACATGTGGCTGTCGATCCAGCGTTGAATCTTGCTAATCCAATGGTTCATATTGGACCTCACGCCTCACCTAAAAGAGGGGACCTCACGAGATCCTAATTCTCTATATATATATATATAGGAAATCTATCAAATGAGAAGTATTAGTTTCGTGAGAAGTGAGAAGTAATCTCAGCCATCCATCTCACTTAATCTAATGACCCACATTAAAAACAGAAATAAAAGAAAATTAAAACTAAAAATACACCTAAATCCCCAAATCACTCACATTTTCTCTCTCCTGCCTCTCCCCCCTCCCACTCTCTCCTCGGCTCTAACACCCGCACCACCACATCGCCGCCGTCGGTGTCCACCGATGACAGCCATTGCCGATTACGAAACCACCGGAATACTCGTCGGACCACCGCGAGGCTTCGTCCTGCATCAGTCTCCTCTGTCGAGCACCATTTGGCTGCAAAAACCGCCTTCTCTTCGCGCTCGTTTTTCCAGATTTGGCCGCCGCGAGACAGCCATTGCCGGCTTCGATGCCACCGGTCGACTGCACTAACCATGGCGGTTCTTCGTCGGCCATCCTCGACCTACGTCGGTCTTCACCACGCGACGTGCAACGCCTTCTCTCTCCTTCTTTTCGTTCTCTTTTTTCCAAATCTGGCAGCCGACATTGATAACCACCGGCGATCAACATATCACCGGCCTCACCTCTCTTTTCCGCACAGATTGACTTCGCATCCTCTCGTTTTCGCCTCCGTGGACGGAAATGAAAGGGCGGTGAGGTGAGAGAGAGAGGCGAAATAAGAGGGCGGAGATGGTGGAGGAAGTTGTTGGAGGGGGTAGCGCTGATTTGGCGGTGGTAGCTGTACTATTCTAGGGCGACTGCAGGTGTAACACCCCCAAATTTCCTTTCCTTTTCAAAAACATTTTATCGAGAATCAAAACACAAATTAGGAAATTCAGAGGTGTCACTCCGCACTCGAGTCAAAGACCCGAATGCAAGGAGATTTCAAAAGCCAAACTACAAATGTCTAATAGTCTAAAATAGTCTATTACAATCCATTAATTAAATTACAACAATTCGAAATATGAAATATAAAATTTGTCTAAGTATAATAAATGGTCTAATAACTTAGAGTCCACCTAATATCTAATGAGTCATCGTTCCCGCATGCATCAATCATTGCAAACCTGTGGTGGATTTAAAACACAAAAACCACAGTTGAAAAAGTCAGTGAAATTGAGTAAGCTAACACCTCAACGTGTAGAAAACCAAAACTCTTACCTGGATTTTTAAAACGTTTTTAGTTTTATTTTCGAAAACACACTTAGCACATAAACATATAATCATCCAATAATAATTCCAAACCAGTAGTTAAGAGTCATATATCAGAATCCACCATTCAATTCATCACATACTCATAGTATAAGAAACATTCCATAATCCACAATTCCTAGTTAACAATCCACATTCCATAATCCATCGAACATTAATTTGATAATGAGTAAGAAGTTATAAGTCACAATTCATAGTCCACAATCCATAATCCATAATCCATAATCCATAATCCTTATTATTTAGAAATGAGCTGAATCTTTTGCCAATTCATCCTATCAACCATAATCCATAATCCATAATCCAAGACAACTAGACCTTAAGTGTGCACACCCCCTACTGGGTGTTTTTAACCCAAGTAGAGTAGACTAGAGCCTAACCCTCTTAAAGACCGATGCGGTGGGGGTAATTAATAGGAGTCGATGCGACTCAAACATTTGAATAGGAGTTCTTTTGACTCAAGCAAATAAATAGGAGCTCTTTTGGCTCGAATAAATAATTAGGAGTTCTTTTGCTCCGTCTAAGTAACCAATATCTTATTGAGAGAGAGTTGATGATCACAGTTCATATAAAACGATACCAAACCAACATCACAATATAAATTGGCTATGCGTCCACAAACCAAACCAAATCAACCAATTCAATATACATTTAATCTTACCATTGAAAATAACATGTTTGTCACAAGCCATACCATATACCAATATCAATACAATAAATCCAACCAAATCAAAATACAACAATCGTATAAACTGAATCGTTCTCCACCTATCATGATACTATGTTTTCATCCAATCACACCATTCACATCTAGCACATAAGTTTGAAAGATTTCTACAAGTTTAAGAAAGGTTGAGCATGCTAGCTTACCTTTTAAATATACACAGGAACACAACAGCACAACGGTCACTAATATTCTTCGTCTACGAACTCAGGTGCTACAATTACAACCAATAATCCCAAATTAATACTAATCTCACCCAATCATTCATCTTATACTTATCTTAGCTCTACTCTATATGCAATGCTCACCACAAGCTAATTTCTAAACCAACAATTATCAATTTAGCCAACAATTCTACTTCTAATTCAATAATTAAATACTAATACTCAATAACTCTCAATTTATCTTAAAAATTCCCAAAGACTTAAAATCACTTTTAAAACAGAATCTAATTCATAAAAATCAATCCTTAATTACTAGGATTTATTTAGGATTTATTAATACAATTTATATTATGTTTTAATTATCAAAAACATGTTTTAATTACACAAAAATTCATAAAAACGAATTAAATCAACTAATTAACGAAAATCAGTTTATAATTATATAAATCATCTAATTTTCGAAAACCCCAATTACTTTAATTATTTAAGCAAATTATACTAATTAAGAAACAATTTCTCAAAATTACTTCAAATTACAATTCCTACAAAACATGAACCAAGACCAACTCAAAAACCCAATTAAAATTAAGAACCCTAATTAAAAGATTATTAGCACACTAAAAGCATAACTTCCGGAACTAATTGACCCTAATTCGATTAATTAAGCTAATTAACCCAAAAACGTGATTAGTAAAAATCAACCCAAATCAAGCATCAAAACCAATTCTTTGTGTATAAAACTAACCTAATCGATTACCCAATACTTATAACATATCCTAGGACTGATTAATGATGATTTGAAGTAAGAAAACGAATTGAAACGATGTTTAATAAGGAGGACGAAAAAACAGGGGAAGCTAGGGGCGAACACGTTACCCACGGCGTGAAAGAGGAGGAAAGGGAGCAGTGCGGTGGTCGGAAGAAGAAGAACGGCGGCGAGCTGGGCAGGAGAAGATGGCGAACTGGGCGGCGAGTTGATGAGCGGAGGAAGAGAAACAGGGGGTCGATCCCCTGTTTTTATAGAGAAGAAAGAGGGAGGGGGGTTCGGCTTCTTTTTTTTTTTTTTCTTTTTCAATCCGTTCGTTTTTTTTTTCTTTTGTTTGTTTTTTTTTTTCTTTTTCTTTCCTTTTTCTTTTCTTTTTTCCTTTTTAAAATCTGATTTCCTTTTTTCTTTGGGTTTGGGCCAATTGGTGTGGGCTTGAGTTGTTGTAGTGTTTGGAAGATAGCCCAATTCAGAAATTAGTAAATCCTATATAGAAAATCCGACTCCAAAATCCATTTCCGAACTCGGTTTTGAAAACGACAATTTATAATTAAAATATTTTCATTTCAATAATCTAATTAATAGATCTAAAAATATTAATATACAATACTTTAAAATTTCGGGATATTACAGCAGGGGTGGTGGCCGGCGGGGGAAAGGCGGGGCAGTGGCAGGGGAGGGTGGAGGTTGGTGGTGTGGGAGGAGAGAAAATGGTGAAGATCGGGGCTTATTTTGTCAATTTTGTTTTAGTTTTCTTTAATTTTTTTTTGGTTACGTAATTTAATTGGTAGAATTAGCTTGAAGTTACGTGTTTTAGTTAGTAGAGTTATTGGAGTTACGTCTTTTAGTTAGTAAAGTTTTTTGAGTTATTCGTGATAATTGTTGATAATTGTTAGAGTTACGTGTTTTAGTTGATGGAGTTAATTCGGAGTTATGTGATTTAGGTTGTGGAGTTATTAGAGTTACGTGTTTTATTTGATGAAATTAAGTTGGAGTTATGTATTTTAGTTGATGGAGTTAAGTCGGAGTTACGTGATTTAGGTAGTGGAGTTATTAGAGTTACGTGTTTTAGATAGTGGAGTTATTAGAGTTACGTGTTTTATTTGATGAAATTAAGTTGGAGTTATGTGTTTTAGTTGATGGAGTTAATTCAGAGTTACGTGATTTAGGTAGTGGAGTTATTAGAGTTTCGTGTTTTATTTGATGAAATTAAGTTGGAGTTATGTATTTTAGTTGATAGAGTTAAGTCGGAGTTACGTGATTTAGGTAGTGAAGTTATTAGAGTTACGTGTTTTAGGTAGTGGAGTTATTAGAGTTACGTGTTTTATTTGATTAAATTAAGTTGGAGTTATGTGTTTTAGTTGATGGAATTAAGTCGGAGTTACGTGATTTAGGTAGTGGAGTTATTAGAGTTACATGTTTTATTTGATGAAATTAAGTTGAAGTTATGTGTTTTAGTTGATGGAGTTAAGTCGGAGTTACGTGATTTAGGTAGTGGAGTTATTAGAGTTACGTGTTTTATTATTAAAGGAAATTGTGTTGGAGTTACGTGTTTTGGTTAGTGGAGTTACGTTAGAGTTAATGAATTTTCGTTGGATTTGGTGGAGTTAATAATGATACTCAAATTAGACAATTTACTTTATGAAGTTAGTTTACTGGAGTTACGCAATTTAGTTAGTAGAGTTAAGTGACTGGAGTTAAGAGTTTTAGTTAGTGGAGTTACGACTGGAGTTATGCAGTTTAGTTACTGCAGTTATGCGAAATCAATGGCTGAGATTACTTCTCATTTCTCACCAAATTATCACTTCTCACTGGATATATATATATACCCCTACAAGATTGGGTATTTAATTAATTGTGGCTAATCCTATATCTTTATATAAAGTTGAGTTGGATAAGTGTGGAAAATAGGTTACCATTTAGGCCCTGTGCGATTGGACTGCATTTTCCTAGATTTGATTTGATTTGATTTGAATTGAACTGATTTGATTTGATTTGATTTGAATAAAATTGATTTGATTTAATCTGAACTGAATTAATTGATAAACTAACTGCAATTAGACGAATAAATAACTAGAAATAGACTGATTCATTGATTGTTATTTGGATATTTATGATTTGATTTGAATAAAACTGATCTGATTTGAATAAATCTGATCTGATTTGAAAATACTGTTGAATAAGTTGAATCGCACAGGGCCTTAATAGTCTCATATTCATTGAGTCAAAACTTTAGGAAACTACGGAGTAGATGTTTACATTAATTAAAAAGGTTCAAGTAACCTAACTTGAGTTCACACACTACTATGTATCAATGATTCTAGCAAATTGTGCATATGGTAATTATCATATAGAATAAATATAATTATTTAATATTTAAAACAAATATGTACTATATAAATCTAACTAATTTCGCCCACCTAAATATACAATTTATTGATCGTGGGAAATACGAGACTCTATCTAATCTAGCATATGATACCAAATCTCCAAACGAAAAATTATAACAAAATGGATTCGGGTAACCTGGTGTATAATTGTATATACGAATATACCCATGATTGATTGTATAATACAGCAAGTACATGGATTGCTGGCAAGTTATTGCATTATTGCGTAGGGCCGGGACTAGTACATTAGTGTTTGAACTTTGAACCACATGCAAATGGTACGTCGTTCACGAAGGTGAAGCCTACTTTCTA
This sequence comes from Spergularia marina, assembly GCA_963680865.1. Classification (NCBI taxonomy): domain Eukaryota; kingdom Viridiplantae; phylum Streptophyta; class Magnoliopsida; order Caryophyllales; family Caryophyllaceae; genus Spergularia; species Spergularia marina. The sequence continues at coordinate 21,109,731 of OY804551.1, read as the reverse complement.
ATTATGGAAATTACCAAAATGATCACTTTCGAGTTCTTGTTGGATAAAAGATGATGATCATCCAAAACCTTACCATACCTAAGAAAAAGCTCATCCATAACATCTGCCCCAAAATGATATTCCAGCATTGATTCAATCACAGCTCTATGCATCTTAGCTATCGCTACTCCCCTTGTAAGTGCCGGAGGCGACTTACATGAATTTAACTCTGACTCCTCGTTGTTACTCTCTCCGTCCCACTCAATTTTAATAGTTTCGTAACAATACCCGTCAAAAGAGGATTCCTCTTCAATCAATTGTTTCACTTCTTCAAGACATGGCGCATAGAAAGGCACACTAAAAGAGTCCATCTTCTCTTCTTCTATAAGGCCCTGTGTATAACATGCAAAGTGTATTTTTTTTTTCTTTCGTTAGTATCAACTTGATCATCTCCCAACCTTCAGTTTTTATCTTTTCATAATTAAAATCGTAACCTTTTAATAATTATTACTGTTTCACGGACTAACGGAATAAGTACGAGATAGATTTAACAAAAAATAGTCATGCAAATTATATATAAATCCTCCTATGAAACAATTTCACGTAAAATTGACATGGGGACAGTGGCGGATTCATGCCCAAGGGTATGGGGTCCGCGGACACCGGAAAAATTTTCGGAAATGCAAATTTTTGGGTTAAAATTCATGAAAAGTTCCCTTAAATAGATAGAGGGACACCATAAAAATAGATTAGGACACCGGAAAATATGATTTCTAGATCCGCCTCTGCATGGGGAACAACTAACCTCGGAAACCATGGTCATAAGAGCCTTAGCAATGAAGTTCCAAGGATAGGAGTCCTCTTCAGAAGTGGGTTCATTGGATTTCCTGCCCATGAATGACAGCACCATGCGCCCCCCAGAAACCACTTCCTCTGAACGACAAACGAGAAATGACAGGAAATCCTTTCGAAATTGCAACCTGTATGCATTAATCACATAGCTTGGACTTGTCATTGAAATATATATCTCCCCCTTGTTTTGCATTTTTTGATTTTCATTAGCATTCAATCCCTCTGGTACCTGCAAATTACAAATTATATATTGTTGTACACATACAACAACATTCCATCGTAGTAAAAACCGAGATAACCTTAGCCTCTTCACTAACACAAAATTATTTCTACAAATTTAAAATCCATTTAAAGATAATATATCGAGTACTTCCTCCCCCTATATATTTAAACTTCCAATTCCATCTTGCACAAATGCACAATAATTTTCATTTAACAAATACATTTAAAAGCTAATTATCACCAACATTTTTATCTTGCATCCTAGTTATTCCCTCGAAAAAACCGTAATATTTTTGGAAGGGGAAGAACAAAACCCAAACCCCAGAAAAGATAATGAGAAGTTTAAAAAGGATCAAAGGAGTATATATTATCATAACGTCTGATCTAACTAAATAGTACGCGTACCCCTGAATTTACACTTGATCGCCACCAAACATGTGCACCATATATCTTATACTCCCTCTGTCCCAGTTCAAACGCACATATATTTCATTTTGGGAGGTCCCACCACAAACACCCCATCCGTTTTGGGACATATTTCTTTCTCCTACTTTTATTATATTATCACATCCTCTCTCACATTATCTCTCTTACATTTACTAATCCTCACATTCTTTCTCTTTATTTTTCCTAGCTAATATAATCCCACCCAACTTACTACTCCCTCCATTTAATTCATTTGTTTACGTCGGGCCGGGTTTTGTGAGGGGAACTCAAACCCAACGTAAACAAATGAATGAAATGGAGGAAGTATATCAATTTCATTTATTCCACTACTACAAATACCCCACGTGGGGTTTGAGCTAGGATGGAGGGAAAACTATATATTAAAAGTTGTGACAACAACATTCACCGGATTCAATTAGGACATCTCGCATGACAAGTGACATCATAGTTAAAAGACAAAATAAAAAATATCAGTTGTTCACTTAGCTTGTTGCACATATCTCCAATAATGAATGTTCACTTGTTGCAATAATCAAGTACATATTTATTCTGAATTATTACAGTCTATCAACTCCTCTTTATTTAAGGCAAACATGTATTTAATTGGTCTACAAATAGTCCATAATATGACAATTTAAAACAGTAAAAAAAAAGAGCAAAATTTCTTTAAATCGGAAGGAATACATATCTAGCATAAATGCGATAGCTCAATATAACAAAGTGAATTCGGGTGTAAACGGGGTAGAAAAATCAGATCTGAATTTTTCTCTCTTAATCGAGGACTTTTCTCGTGCGTAAAGACACATAAACTACCAAATAGTCACATTTCAAGAGGACAATCAATAACACGCCATATATGTATGTTTGGCTCTATATTGCCAAGCAAGCTGTGGAGGACATTGCTCTCTTGTACAGTTATTGTACGTATGATTTTTATTATTACGACCAGATTAAGGGCCACATATATCTGCAATTTAATTAGTTTGGTCACTCCGCGATACCATGTGATAGAGAGCCAACTCATGTTGGAGATAGTCTTCCCAAAGTTTAGTTTTACAATGGTAGTGGTCGTTTGGTTGTATACGAGAATTCGTAATGTCCATGAAGTTTCACTTTCAAGGTTGTAGAAATTCACAGGAATTTCTCAAAATTGTTAGGTTGCATGTAGAAGTTGAATTCCCACATGAATTGCCAATTACCAATGGGGGGTAAGGTAAGCCAATTCCTCCATTTTGTGTGGGAATTCCCATGATTTGTCAATTCCCATGATTTTAGGCAACCAAACAACTTCAAAAAATTTAATTCATGGGAATTCAAAATTCTCATGATTATGAGTTGCAACCAAACGACCACTTAGAGTCGTCCTATAGTGAAGAAGTGAACGGAGTTTGATAGCACTTTGTGCGGTTCTAATTAAGGATTAACGTTTTGTTGACGGTTTATATTTAGTAATTGTAATTAATTAATTTATTAATTAATTATAATTATTGGTTTGGATAAGGACAAGTAACCACTAATAACTTTCGGTAATTATTTTTGGTGGTTATTTGGATAAGGACATGTAACCACCTATAATTTCCGCGGTAGTTATTTTGGTGCCCCTTCATCCATTATATAAACCCACATGGTGATAATAAAATTCTCAGTTCACATTGATTTTCCTCCTTCAAATTTCTTTAATTGTCAATGTCCATAAAGATTACTTAATTGCTCTTCTTGTAATCTAAGTTTAGGGATCAATCCTAGGGGTACTTAACCAGTAACCCAACATCATTGATAGTGGGGGCTAATAATACCTTAAGGACAGAGGTTATCTCGTCCCTAATCATAGTTAGTATAGTTTTGCTTTGTTGTAATTCATAGTTTGTATTGTAAATTCCCAACAACTCAACCAAATTAAAGTCGAGACTAATGGTTGAGACCCAATAATTAGTTACCACTCCATCTCAATTTAAACTTCTCATGCAATTTGAAATTCTCTTACATAATACTATTTCATGGAAAGTTTAATTTGGGACGGAGTGATATATATCTTAACACCATAATTTATTATTACTAATCGACGATTAAGTTTCACTATCTATTATGGAGTAGTAGTCCATACACATATGCTGAGAACGAAACAATAATAAATGCCGTTAATTATAGTCGTACGTACCTGTGAGAGAAAATGCAGGCTACAAGAGGAGTGAACAAAGTTCAAAGTCTGATTAGGGAGCAACCTTCCATAGAAATTACCAGGGAGCCCTGCTATGAAACAAGGCCCAAAATCAGCACTCTTTTCTTCTTTTATCATCTTTTGGAAACCTTCCACCAACGTAAACACTTCATTGAAGTCATTCCCTGGCAAATCAACCAAGTACACCATGAACTTGTTGGTTACGTGTCGTCTCGCTTGATCAACCACGTCCATGATCCACGTCACCGGCTCTAGGGCAGTGGCGCCCGATGAGCAGCCGAGTTCTGCCACTGTTATGTTATCCATCGGAAAATCTGCATTATTGCTGCTAAGGTAGTCTTGCATGGCTGCTTCTATAAACGGCTTTGTCATGGACAATATTTTTCTCTGTGGATAAGAAACATGCAATTATTACTAATTAAGTCACCGTAGTAGTATAATTGTACGTAAGAACGAGTTACATGTTGTGTAAGTAAATAAATGATGAATTGAACGAACTACAAAATGTTGTCGGGTTTAAATTAACGGGAATATAAGTTAAAAGTATACTTTCTGCATCATGTTAAAGTTAAACTCTACGGGCAGTCGTTGTATCTTGTTACTTTAAAACATTCTCATATCTAATCTGTTTGCTGAAAGCTATATTATAGATGATGAATGAAAGAAGACGGAATTTAGAATTTGCCTGAAGGGTAGAATTTTTCGCATAACTCGTTTCCCCTTTACCTCCTTTCATGTGAAACACTTGAGGCATATTGGTTATTATCCCTAACCGATACGATAATAATATCCCTAAAAAATAGTACAATTGATACGATTGGATGAGAAGAAAAAAAATGACAAAATTTTAAGACACTCCAATACTTTTAAGTTGATGCTACTATTTATAATGTTATAGACTTATAGCTAACCCGGCCCTATTTAAACGGGTCATGACCCAACTCACAATGACGGGGCAATAAAACCGATAAAGATCCGACCCGAAAAAATAAAACCCAAAGGGTCAGGCTAATAATTAAAACAAAATATTCGGGTCCGGCTCGTTTCGTATCGTTCACTCTCCACTCATGTGGAGTCATCAGTCATGTCACTGTATCTCTCTCTCCTCCATTTATTCGAAGTTCATGCCAAAATTGTTGCTCATGAACTTTAACGTTGTCATTTTGTTGGAATTTCAGCGTTTTAAGCTCTGTAACTGTTAATTTGGTAAATTTTTTAGTTCTGTGAATTGTGAATTTTGATAATTTGTGTATTTCTGGATGCTTCCTGATGAAGTTTCTTCTGATTGAATGAAGAAAATGGAGATGAAATTGGAGGCGAAAGATGCCGCGGATTGGGAATACCGAGGCGAAGGAGCGGTGAATCTTGTGCTTGCGTACACTGGATCATCTCCTGCTTTTGTATGATCATCCTTTCCGATTATTTACCATGATTTTTACTTTGATTTTTTTTACTGCATGTCGAAGATTTACTGCTTTTAATCATGTGACAATGTGGCATTTTTCAATTTTTTAGCTTTGTTGTGCTATTATAAGGTTCTGTTTGTTGATTCTGATATTCAAATTCGCGATTCAGTTTTATTGCGTAAGAAAAGTTAGTGTGTTGGAGAAGCTTGATTTTTGTTATTTTGCTTTAGTTTAGTTATGTAGTTATCAGAAGTAGTTAAATTTTGAGCAATATCTAGTGAAAAGTTGGGCAAAGATCAGTAAAATTTTGCAAAATTCAGCGAAATTCAGCAGAATTAAGTGAAGTCGGGCGAAATTAGGTAGCGGAGTGAAGTTTTGTGGAACTAGTAAAATGTAAGTTATAGAGGACAAAGGCGTGCAGCATCCGCGGTTCCCCCCCCCCCCCCCCCCTCTAAAATTTTGTCAAATAAGGTTTACAAGTGATGATATAAGTTTATGGTGATATTTTATGTTTCGGAAGGATGAGTTAAAGAAAGCAAATCCTTAGGTTATGTTTGGTTGGTATATGGTCACGTTTGAGAAGCAATGTAATTTCCTATGGCATGGATCGGTGTAAAGTGAAGGAAGTAGGCGAGGGTGACATGTAAGGGAGTGTAAATTTTGAAGTGAATACATCTAGTTTGTGTGATGCAGTGATGGTACGAACACAAGCTATTGTTATTAAAACGAATGATGTACTTGGCTAGTCTTTACTTTTCACTTCCAAAACTCTCCCCTACATTTCTCACAATATCCCTATACAGAATCCATTGCAATGTGAGTGTGTTCTCGGGCCTTAACTTCCTGTTCATCTAGTGCCTGTTGACGGGGTAGTACTTGTTGAGCTCTAAAGAGTGAGTGAGAACAACTTCCACTCTCACTTTTCCAGTCTGAAGAGCTCCTGAAGAATCTATTGAAGACTGTGATCAACCTACAATTCAGGATTTGTCTTCCCAATACCAGCACCAGAGAGGAATATCCCAGCGCGGAATTTTATCTCAACTTATATAGAGTTATATAATGTCAATACTGTTACAGCTTTCCTTCCGATGATATATCTCGAGGATTAATAATATCAGTAGTACTTGGCATGGATTCTAGTTCTACTCTTTTGGCATTAATGCTATTTTTGGTTGCTTGGATTTTTTCGACAAACTTTTTAGTCGGCAGCAGAAGCCTAGAGCCTATACGCTGTTGTGATTTGGAATTGCATTCTGCTTATAGGTGTACAATGGTGACACCTTTTTTTTTTGTGCTGGTTGGATATTTTGGTTGTGTTTGAGTTATTTTTAACCACCAGTCAGTTTCTATGAATAATACAGATTGGGAAAGTAATACGAGTGCAGAAGGTCCCGAAAACCAAGGGAAAGAATGAGCATGTATGCTCCTTTGTATCTAAGCACGAGCTCTTACTGTGGGAAGGCTCTGGTGCTTTTATAAGATCACCAAACAAGGAAATCGCAGAACAGCAGTTTGTTCAGTGTGTGATGATTCCTCTGTTAGGACCTGAGTTTGTTGATCCTGGGGTATGTTGTTTGCCATGTGTGATTCCTATAATGTCTATTTTATTTGGCTTTCTTTCAGCGATCTTCTAGGCTTATATCTCGGGCTGGCTTAAGATTAGTTCTTATTGTGGACTGGAAGCGAACTGCCGTTAAAGAATTTGCTGTCGTCTCTAATGGCATTACTTGTTCCTTTATTTTTGTTGTACACAACAGTTTTTTTTTTTTTTTTGTTGTTTTCCAAGTAAAAAAGTGAGGTACTCTTAACTGTTTCTGTTGTGAGAGTTAAATTAGAATTTGACTTACATCCTTTCGGAATACAATGAAGAGTCCAAAATTAGGGTGAGGGAGTGGGTTGTAATTCGTAACAAGCAAAAGATAAATCTGGAAGATGATTAGCCAAATAGAAAACCGAAGATGGAAACACTGTTTTGAGTGTTGCCTATGCCTTCAGCGTTGCTGTATATAAGGACAATAATTGACAGGAGTAAAAGGAACAGCATTCTGAGAGTAATGCTTTCGATGATGAACCTTAGATGGAGGGACATCCATCCATTACAGTCTCCTGACATCCATTCATGTTCTTTTTTTTTTCCCATAGCGGATAACCCAACCCTGTTTATGAAAGAGCTGAAGTTCTCTTTCATTGTTCTTATGTTTGACATGTCTTTCCATTAGTTTGTGGGTTCAAAACAACCCGTTGATTTCCTAACCACTAGGCCAACGGCCAACCTTGATCCTCTCAACAATCTACCTATAGTGGAATTGTGTACTCATAGTACACTATGGTTTAGTATTAGTTTGTAACTTATGTTCTTAGTTAGTTCACTTTTCAAATGTGGAAACAATGCAATAACCATACCCATCTTGGTAGGACAATTATCATGATATGGCCTTGCTATAGAAATTTGGTGAAGTTTGAAGTACAGAAGCTTATGGTATGAATCTGCATGATCTAAAATATTGTTCGGACATTATGTATACTACATGTTGTTAGGACTCCAATATAAGGGAGTATGATGTGCGAATGTCTAAATGTGCCATTCTATTACGCCTTTTTATATAATGCGTGACACATTCCTGAAATTTTCTTTCCCAAACATGCAGTCATGCGTCCTTGTATCGAGGGAGTTTCTGGAGTCGGTTGAAACAAATGTACTCTGCCAGCGCCCTCTTTGGAGAGTCAATGCAGCGAATGTCAACATTTCTGCTGATTCAGTGTTGCTAATGTCAGATCATTCTGTATTCCCAAGTAGTGAGTAACTCGAGAAATAATTTTATGTATACATATATGTGTGTATGTATGTTTGTATACATATTGATATACATAAATAAGGATCTTCACATCTGTAAGGTTTAAACCTAGGAATTATTTAATATGAAGTATTGGTGGACATTCTGCTTGCGCTTTCAAACTCTAATCAGATAATTCCTAAGTGAAACTAAAGAACTAAAAGGGTACTATATGTCATGATCGCATGTTCTCCTTGATTTAATGAACTGCCGGCTATCTAACCTTGGTTATCTTATTGTTTTCCCTTAGGTACAACAAAAGGTGATTCCTGTATATCAGTGGAAATAAAGGTGATCCATTCTTATATTAATTATGCTGTTTATAATTCCTTTTCCGCCCCTCCTCCTCTCCATGTACCCATTTAAATCAGTAAAATTTACATAATTCCCATGTTCATTTAGTTTCTTTTGATATCAGTCTTGGAAAAAATTGATAATTTTTTTTTTTTGTCATTTTAAGTTATAATTGGTTTATTGGTTCACTTGGGCAGCCCAAATGTGGTTTTCTTCCGTCTTCAAGCTTCATATGTGATAAAAATGCCATGAAGAAGAATGTGTCTCGATTTCAAATGCATCAAGCTCTCAAGCTCAAAGAACTCGAGGTAAAGTATTTAATTTTATCATGCTGAGTTCAACAGTTCAGAAACATAATTTTGCTTTAACTAATGGTCATGAATTTGTATATCTTTGGCTTTTCATAGTTATTGTGGATTTTTGTTTCCTCTGACGAATGATCGTGCCCCCTCAGATACCACAGTTGAGTGAGTATGATCCTCTTGATTTATTCTCTGGATCAAAGGAGAGGATCGACAGAGCCATTAAGGCCCTATTTGTGAATCCTCAGAACAACCTGCGTATATTTCTTAATGGTTCTCTCATATTCGGCGGAATGGGAGGTGGTGCCAACGGGATAAGTTTTTCCAAAGCCGAAGCGTTTGAAGATTATGTTAGAGCTTTCATATGCAATGAAAATGGTTCAAGTACGACTAGTTTTATCAATCTCATTGGGGAAGCGATAGTTAAAATGGGCGTTCTTGATAGACTTCTTGAAGTTCAGAAGCTCGACAAAATTGATATTGAGGGGGCGATTCATGCTTATTATGATGTTGTATCCCAACCCTGCAAGGCCTGTGGACATGCGGCTGAAGATGGGCAGTCAAGCAAATACAGCTCTCTGCATTCCGTTTCTTTAGAAGAAAGTCTGAAAATTGTGAAGGACTACCTGATAGCTGCCACAGCCAAGGACTGTAGTTTAATGATTAGTTTCCGCCCTAGGCAAGGAGAAGATCCAGAGTCCCATTATAGATCTATATACCTGGACTCAACCAATCGAAGGTTTGAATGCAAGGTATTGCTTTTTTCATATTTTTATTTTTGAACTTAAAGTTTTGTTGCTAAAGGTGCCAATTACATTAAGATGTACACAAAAAATTACAGTAAGACCTTGCGTTACAAATGATATTGAATGCAATATAACAAGTGCCCTTACTTTGATGATATGCTTGTCTTTATACACATTGATGGTACTAAGACTACTAACTACTAATGTTGGGCTAGGATGGATGTTAATAAGTGTTCAACTTGCTTCAAATTTCTTACATTAACCTTCCTATACTAATGTTATGTACTTTTCATTCTAACAGGCATGTTTTATTGACCTTGATCTGAAGCCCTTGAATAAAATGGAGTATTACTATGAGTTGGACCAGAAGATTGTTAACTGCTACAGGCAGATGGTTAAACCAAGGCTTAAAACGGCAACAGCTGGGACCTATGAGGGGTGTGAAAAACCAAGGCTTACAACGGCAACAGCTGGGACCTATGAGGGGTGTGAAACTGGATATTGAACACATTGTGAAAAGGTAACTTTGCATGTGACTATGGCGGCTTGATTAGGGTTATAGTTAACCACGTATTTTTGTCATCGTCTTTCCTCGATTGAAATAGGTTCATGCCTCCACCTATCTACTTGGTCATTCTTAGTCCCTTAGTCTTACATGCTCCAACCTTCTAGTTAGTATTCAGTTGTCCATGTGTTATCTATCAGGCTTTGGATGGACATGAGTTGAGGAGATGCCTTCCTGTAAACTTCTAACAATATTTTTCGAAAAGATGGTCGTGGATGTGTGTGAGATTTTATATTCTAAATGTTTGTTCAATTTTTTCCCCCTCAAACTAGCATTGAATAAGTATTATGCTGCCTCATTAAAAGGTGAGGTGTGAATCTGTCTAGCTCGGTTGGAATTATAGCTAGCTGATCTTACATACTTTAATCAAGTTATTTCTGAATTATGTACGTCTATTTGTCTGTGTATTTTGACACTGAGATTCTTACACTGTTAACTTGGTATCGGTCTTCGAGTTTGTTATGTTTGGTCGAAGGTTTCTGCTTTCCCTTATTGATTTACTTGATTTAGCCATACTCTACTCTATTCTTCAGATGGTGTAGTTGTAGCGTGAGGGAAACCTTATTCCACTTGCTTAATCTGGCTTGATTGATTCAAGCCTTATTAATTTTTCATTCCAAACTTGCAAACCTCAAGTTCTTCTGTTTTGCTGCAGAGAACTGTGGCCTCGTGGATCTGCGTTACACAAAGTACAGACACAAGGTTATGGATCGGATTGCATGCATCTACAAAATAATATCTTCCACAGTCCGTAGCTCCAGAAGTATAGTCAGTGCAGCCACTGAAGAAAGTGTAAAAGCTAAAGAGAAGAAACGCCTGAAAAAGAATGATGTCACCGGAAATGTCCGTCAGAGGCTCACAATTGTAGTTCGTGATGTATTTTGCCCGTCCAGTTTTATCAGTTAACATGTTCTGTGCTGCGAGTGTTTAAAAAAGTGTTAAAAAAAGAATATGTTATCGAATTTGTTTTTTTTTTTTTTTTTTTTTTTTTATATATATTTTTTTTTATCCCCTAAGATGAAGTGGACGTATATAGATCTTCTATGGTTTTGATATGTCATACGGAGAGGGGTTAGCCGGACCGATACAAACTGTCTTGTGATAGGAAATTGGAGTGCATTTCATTGGAGATTTTGGTTCCATCTTGAACTAGATAGGACTTGGAGCAATGCTGAACTAGAACACATAGGTGAAGGCGTCTGGCTCATGGCCGGAGTCGTTTAGCTCTTCCCTAACTTCTAGTGCATCTCTATTCTCTAGCCTGAAGTGCCTATTATGCAGAGTTCTCGAATTGCCATTAGTGCTCGAAATGCGTTGTGAAGGACTGTTTCGGAAATGACCCAAATTTGTTTTGGGGCTTTCTAAGGGTGTCCCTTGGCCGTATCAATCATATTGGAGACCACTTGATGCCACACATGTCCAAAGACTCCAAAACTAGCCCGAAAGTTGCCCCGTTTCACCACCTCTTTTTCTCCGAACAAATGATAATTTTACAAGTTAGCTATAATATTTGGGTCGTTTTCCACCCCTTGGACAAGTTTCGTTCTACCTAGTGCCCAAAAATGAAACACAGTGGGATGGGTCCACTTCCCGGCCATGTTATGGCCACGATACTTAGTGATCGTTTGGTTGTCAAGAAAAAACATGGGAATTCAAAAATCCTATGAATTGAAATTTTTGGAGTTGTTTGGTTGCCTAAAATCATTAGAATTGAGAATTCATGGGAATTTTCAATTCCTGCAAAATGGAGGAATTGGCTTACCTAGCCTCCCCGGTAATTGAAAATTCCTGTGGAAGTACAATTCCTACATGTAACCAAACAATTTTGAGAAATTTATATGAATTGGTACAATTTGGTAAGTGGAACTTCATGGGTATTCAAAATTCCCTTATACAACCAAACGACCATTTACTCTTTTAGCGGAAGTAGGAGTGAAGTATCATTTGGCCGGAATATTGGTTTTAGGTGTGATGTGTTACAAAAAAACCGATTCTTAAAGATATTAAAATAAGGATTTTTCTAATATGTGCCTAAGGGCCAAATGTTAATTTTATCCTTGTAACACCCCGTAATTTTTAGGACTCTTATTCAATTAGGGTGTTACGTTTTAGGACTTATTTAAGAGATTAACTTCTATTTTTGGACGAGTTTCCTAATTGGGTTAGTTTTTATGGTAGTTTACCTAAATACCCTTACAAATACTCCCACTACTACACTATATTGATAAAAAAAAAAACAAACCAAGCCCTACCTATTACTATTGTACGCGTGAAAGAGAGAAGCAAAGAAGAGAAGAGCGAAGAAAAGAGAGAAGAGGAGAAGAGGCAGCGGCAGCCACCACCACCGTCGGTCCACCGCCGTGCACCACCGCCGGCCGTCACCACCACCACGCCCACCTTTCCCTTTTACCCACTTGGTCCTTGATCAAGTGTAGTAAGATTCTCACCCCTTTTCCTCATAAATTTAATTAGGGCTTTTGAATTCATGTTTAATTGATGATGTAAAGCATGAATATGATTGTGGTATTGTGATTGGTGTTGTATTCATTGTTGTTTGAGGATTTAAATCATGAGATTACGAAGTTATGAAATTAGGGTTTATAAATTAGGGTTTTTGCGTTTGATGATGATTTTATGGTTAGAATTGCATGGAATTTGATAGGGTGACTTGTTGTGATATGGGTAACATGTAGTATAAATTTGGGAAGATTTTATAATGGTTTGATTGAGTTAAATAGCCCCTGTCCAGATCTCGTTTTGTCTTATTTTTGGGTGTTATTGTTGATATTTTAAGTGTTTAAGTGATTAAAAACGTTGTTAGTATGTTTGTGAAGTTGTGGTGAAAATTTGGCGCGGATTGGGGTTTGTTTGGTCGACGTATGATCACATTTGTTTTGGGGTTGTCTTGTGTGGTTTTGTGTGTGTGGAGTATGGGTTGTGAGTATGAGGTAGTCATTAGAGGATATCTACCTTGTGATTCGTAGTAATCCGTTTTGTACTTGACACTTGCTTTGGTGGTGACTTTGAGGAAGTACCTTTCGTGGACTTTTGATACTTCCTAGCATTGTGAGTGTTGAAGGTAAGAACGTTGACCATCTAAGACTTGAGCATGTTTGTACCTTTCGTTCCCATAAGCCTATTCGTTCGCTTCAACTATCGTTATGTTCCTTTCATCTCGTGTCTTTCACTCTTGAACCTCATATTCATGCTTGTCTTGTTTCATGGCAATGCCATTACTTATTGTTGATTATTACGTTGTTGTTTCCGGCTACGGCCGTTTATAAATCGAAAAGCGCGAGCACAAATAATGTACCTTAATGTTAAGTTAAAAGAGTATCGTAAGAACGTGAAGATAAATAAAACCCATCTAGAGGGCCGGACGTAGGAGCCGTCACCACACCACGCGGTTGTGGCTTGTGTTTGTACCTCTGATCAAGGTAGTATTGTGGGTCGGAGATCAGCTACCGAACCCCCTAATAGACTTCCTCCTAGAGGTGGTTTCGTCCTACCGGCCTTCTAGCGAGGAGTGTGCACACTCGAGTCATTAGGTTGCGTTACTTGTAACTCTAGATGCGGTAGTCTTGGGGTAGGACCCTTGGCTTGTATTTTGGGACCTCTCGGAGGCCCTCGGTGATCGTATGTTGTTGTCAAAAGAATTTAAAAGTGAAGCTACCAGATTTTCGTACGGACAGCCTCGGGGCTGACCTTTGCGCGACTCGTGCATCCTGTGTGCGAGCCGTGTCCGTCGATTGACATCGTTCTGCCGGTTCTTCGTTGTCTTAATTCCTTGGCGTAGTTTGTTCAGTTATTTGTAGCTACGCGCCATTTTAAGGCGCGTATCTTCATTTCTTTTGGTTGCTCTCTCTCCTCTTACTCAGCCTGTGCTGACGTTCTTTCTGTTTGGGTTTGTCCCTACCCTATTTTGGGGCCTGTGTCATGGTTATGATGGCACAGTTGACAGGTCTTGAAGGTGATTGCTTGTTTGTTTGAAGGTCAACGCATGACATGGGGATTTTAGAATAATTCGTCAAACGTTTGGACTTTTAAGAACGATTGTAATTTATTTCTTCCGGTTTGTTTTTGGATTGTAAACTTAACTACAAGTCTTCCGCTGACCATCGTTGTTTCTTTCAGAAGTCTGTTTTAATAAGCTTTGTCGTTGACTTGGTGGTCAACGAGGCATAACAGTCCTTAATTTTCTTGTTTAAATTTGTTGAAAATTTAGGGTTGCTGGTCCATGGACGATACCGGATCAAATAGCTTTTTCATCTGAGACTTTTCAGGACCGTATGAGAATTGGTGAGTCTGTAGAGGAGTTCGTCACCAGAATGAGAGCAATACTGACTGAGGCAGCCAAAAGATTTCCATGGACATCTAGACCCGAAGTCCATGTCTTTGTGACTTTAATTAATCTGAGGATACATCCCCGCTGGGAGGAGGTTCGAGCTAGACTGGAAAGGAATGCTTATTATGCATGTCTCACAGGGAATTCACAATACTTGAGGGACAGATCAGGTAGAGTGATAGACCTTGACAGGTTGGAGGTAATTCTGGAGTGGGAATATGAGGTATCCCTTAGCCCTATTCAAATACCTGAGGATCACCCAATCTACATACCACCTGTACCCTCGAACCCTGGTAATGGTAACCCTACCCCTGAACCTAATGAAGCTTATGTGATGAAAGGAAAGAAGGTTCAGCTACAAGAACATGAAATATCTAGTCAGTTGAATCAGAAGTAAGTTAAAGTTGAGAAATCTCACCATTCTCCTAACTCCCCATCCCTGCCTATTGGAGAGGATGCACCAGTGGACACGGAGGAGGAGCCTGAGGAAGTCCCCACGAGTGAAGATGAGGATGATGTTATTGGAGCTAGTGACACCGAGATAGTTGTGATTAGCTCCGATGAGGAGTTGAGCGACTCAGATCAAGATGATGGAGGGGAAGTTCCTAATGATGATGATTATGATCCAAGTGATGATGCTTAAAGGATCGATAGAGACTTATAAATAAAGGCATAAGGCCTACTAGATATCTAAAGATTTGTTAAGTTTTATTTCTGTTTACTTTGGAGTTGAATGTTATGCGTACTCTTTGCTTTTATGTTTGTCATTTCGTTTTGGTTCTTTAATTAGGGGACAAGACCCCTAAGACTTATTATGTTGCTTTAATAAAGGTCATGGGTAGTATTATACGCTAATTGTGTGTTGTTAATGAGCTTATGCCATAATTCATTCGTTTCCAATTCGTTCTCTTTATGCCGTGAGGCTACTGATCTCGGCACGACTCGTACCACCCCGGACACGAGTCGTGTGCCGTACCAAAAAAAAAAAAAAAAGTCAGAATTAAGCGAGACGAATAACTTAAAGGCGTCTGTTTCACTTATTTATCGTTTTCTACCTTACTACCACTTGTTATTTACGTCAGGCTGTAGGATGCCTTTTATATTGTTCTATACTATTAATTTAATCCGTTACTATCATATAGAATATGGCACGCGGAAACAGTTCTACTAATCAGGGTAACCCAGAGTTGACAGCTATCCTACAACAATTGGCTGCAGGACAAGAGGCCTCGAACCAACAGATGGCGGCTTCGAACCAACACATGGCAGCTATGACCAATTTTATGACCCAACTTCTAGAAAATCAAGCTGTTAATCAACAGAATAATAACAATATTGCTGTTAACCAGACTACTGCAACGCCAAATAATGAGGAGACGACTTTGGCAAAGATGTCTAACGCGGTGCAAAAGAAGAATTCCCCAAATTATTCTGGAAGAGGTGACCCTGTAGAATTAGATGAATGGATTGAGGATATGGAGAGGATCTTCCTCTCAGTGAGCTGCCCGAATGCGTATAAAGTACGAATCGGGGCCTATTATTTGAGAGACTTGGCTGGACGTTGGTGGCAGGGAATTCGTGACGAATTCTTCAAGCCAATAGTGGAAAGAGCAGCTGATGGTACCGTAACCTCCTATGAGAGGACCTGGCTTTACCTTAAGAAATATCTAGAGGCTGAATTCTTCCCTGAGCATTTGAAGAAACAGAAAAAGGCTGAGTTCGAGGAATTGAAACAAACGGAGAAAATGAGTGTTAGGGATTTCCATGAAAAATTTATGGACTTGAGCCGATTTGGTGGTGACCTCGTAGCCACTGATGAAGCACAAGTCAACCGATACTTGGAAAAGCTTCACTGGAAGGTTAAGGGTTGGTTTGTTGATGAAGATTTCCCGACTGTCAAGGCACTGTACGCTAAGGCTAACAATACTGAGAGTATGGTGGCTAAGATGGAGTCAGACATAGGGCTGAAGAGGAAGGATAGCCCACTAGATCTCTTGGAGCTCTCTAACAAAAGAGGCAATTTTGGGGGTCACAAAGGGAAAACCCAATCAGTTAACGTGGGAAACTACTCCAACAAAGGATTGTCGGCAAACCGCGCTCAGACCCAAGGGAATGAGCGAAAGCATTTCTGCAGAAAGTGTAATCGTAGCCACCCGACCACGTTGTGCAATGAAGATAAGATACAGTGTTTCCATTGCCAAAAACTAGGCCATAGGGCGTCAGATTGTTACTCAAAACGGGCTGGGAACCCACCAGCGCCCGCTTCGGGAACGTCGGTTGCGTTACCTAGATTCCCAAACCAGAGGGCTCAGAGCGATTATGTGGGGTCTAACAACAACACTTTTAGGAACCCGGCTCCTACAAAGGGTAATGTGACTACAACCCCTGCAAACCCAAGTGGATCTGTTAATGCTGCGACAAGGAACAAGAAGGCTGCGGGGCAGTTATATCTGATGAACCAAGAGGAAGCTGACAACACTGATGTGGTTGCTGGTAATTTCCTTGTCAATTCTGTTGTTGCACATGTTTTATTTGATAGCGGTGCTTCCCATTCTTTTATTGCTGCTAAGTTTGTTGAGAAATGTGGTCTTAAGTCTAGTTTAATTGTGGATTTTGATTTCTCTATGCCTACTGGAGTGAATGTCAATTGTAAGAGCATGTTTAAGGATGTTCCAGTAGTAATTGGAGGTCATGAGTTCAAAATCGACTTAGTAGAATTTCCGTTACCCTATTTTGATGTCATCTTGGGAATGGACTGGATGGGCAAGTACAAGGCAAGGCTAGACTGTTGGTTAGGGAAAATATCGTTGAGGGGATCTAAGGATGTAAGAGTTTCTTACCGTGTGAGTTTAAAGGGACCAAAAATCAAACTGATTTTGGTAATGAACCTAAAGAAACAGATCTCTAGAGGGAACCCGTTATTCTTATGCCACGTGCGGGATACTAGTGTAGAGTACCCTGACTTGAGTGATGTGCCAATAGTGAAGGATTTTGAGGATGTCTTCCCAGAGGAGATTCCTGGGATGCCGCCAAAAAGGGAAGTCGAGTTCAAGGTAGAGTTAGTTCCTGGAACTGGTCCTATTGCTAAAACACCATATAGAATGGCACCTGCGGAGATGCAAGAACTTAAGAAACAGTTGGATGAACTTGTGGAGAAAGGGTATGTAAGACCTAGTGTGTCACCTTGGGGCGCACCTGTATTATTCGTGCGAAAGAAGGATGGAAGTATGAGACTATGTATCGACTACCGTGAACTCAACAATGTAATGGTCAAGAATAGATATCCCTTACCTAGAATTGACGATCTGTTTGACCAATTAAAGGGCGCAAGTGTGTTCTCTAAGATTGACCTGAGATCAGGATACTACCAACTTAAGGTGGCAGAGGAGGATGTTCCTAAAACAGCATTCTCCACTAGGTATGGTCAGTATGAGTTCACAGTGATGCCGTTTGGGTTGACAAACGCACCTGCTGTGTTTATGGATTTGATGAATCGAACATTTAGGCCCTATTTAGACAAGTTTGTGGTGGTTTTTGTTGATGACATCCTAATATATTCGAAGGATAAGGAAGAACACAAAGAGCACTTGAGGATTGTGCTAGAAATCTTGAGGGAAAAGAAACTGTATGGTAAATTTTCAAAGTGCGAGTTTTGGTTGGATAGGGTTGCATTCCTGGGTCACATCATTTCCAAGGAGGGAGTAGCTGTTGACCCTTCCAAGATTAAGGTGGTAAAAGACTGGTCTACGCCCAAGAATGTAACAGAGATTAGGAGCTTTTTGGGACTTGCTGGCTATTATAGAAGGTTCGTTAAGGACTTTTTAAAGATAGCTAAACCCATGACAACACTGATGAAGAAAGCAACTAAGTTTAAATGGGATGACTCTTGTGAGGAAGCCTTTCAAACCCTGAAAACTAGGTTGACGTCTGCACCAGTTTTAGCACTGCCAGATGAAAACATTCCATATGAGGTTTACACGGACGCTTCAAAGAATGGTCTGGGTTGTGTCCTTATGCAGAACCGAAGAATAATCGCCTATGCGTCTAGGCAACTCAAGAGTTATGAGGAGAACTACCCAACACACGACTTGGAGCTAGCTGCTGTGGTTTTTGCTTTGAAACTATGGAGACATTACTTGTTTGGAGTAACATTTAAGGTATTCTCTGATCATAAGAGCCTCAAGTACATATTTACTCAAAAGGAGCTTAACATGAGGCAGAGGAGATGACTAGAACTCATTAAGGACTATGACATGGAGATTCAGTACCACGAGGGTAAGGCCAATGTGGTGGCGGATGCTCTTAGTAGGACGTCCTTGCACAATATTCAGATGGTAGTACAACGACAAGAGCTGAGAGATGAATTTATAAACTTTGGGATACAGCTATCGGAACATGGGGTCACTATGTTCCCAAATGATCTCCTAGGGGAGATTAAGGAACTTCAGAGTTCGGATGAGTACCTCAAAGAAAGGTTGGAAAAAGATGGCGAATTATTCAAGAAGACGGGAGATGGTGTGATTCGCTTTCAGAGTCGCGTATGTGTTCCCGACAATGTTCAACTGAGAGAAAAGATACTAACAGAGGCTCATACTACATTATACTCAGTACATCCTGGAGGAGATAAGATGTACCAAGATCTGAAACGAGTGTTCTAGTGGTCTGGGATGAAGAAAGACATAGCCGAATTCGTAGCTAAGTGCCTAGTTTGTCAGAAGGTAAAAAGTGAACACAAGAGACCGCAAGGCAAGTTGCAACCACTGCCAGTGCCGGAGTGGAAGTGGAGTTCGATATCCATGGATTTTATCGCTGGTTTACCCAAGACGCCTAAGGGAAATAACATGATTTGGGTGATCGTAGATAGACTGACGAAGAGTGCTCATTTCATACCCATGAAAGACACTTGGAAGAAGAAACAACTAGCCAATACTTACATACATCACGTTCTGAGACTACATGGCGTCCCAGATGAGATTGTTTCAAATCGCGTTGCGCAGTTTGTGTCTAGTTTTTTGTCAAAGTTACAAGAAGCCTTGGGCACAAGACTTCTAAAGAGCACTGCATTTCACCCAACTATTGATGAACAAACTGAAAGAACAAATCAGACGTTGGAAGATATGCTCCGAGCTTGTGTTCTACAGTTTCAAGGAGGATGGGAAGACAAGTTGGACCTAATCGAGTTCTCTTATAACAATAGCTATCAAGCGTCAATCAAAATGGCACCTTATGAGGCGTTATATGGGAGAAAGTGTAGGAACCCGATTTGTTGGAATGACATCAGTGAGACTGTAGTTTTGGGTCTTGACTATATCCAAGAGATGACCGATCAAGTAAAGCTAATCAAAGATAGACTCAAGGCAGCTAAGGACAGACAAAAGAGTTACGCCGACAAGACTCGTAGCCATATCGAGTTTGAAAAGGATGACATGGTGTTGTTAAGAGTATCTCCTACTAAAGGAGTAATGAGGTTTGGCAAGAAGGGGAAGCTGAGCCTGAGGTTTATTGGGCCGTACAAAATATTGGAACGAATTGGTGAAGTGGCCTATCAACTGGATTTACCTGCAAATTCGGACCAAGTGCATAACGTGTTCCACGTGTCCCAGCTGCGAAAGTATGTTAGTGATCCATCTCATGTGCTCGACCCGGAAACGATCGAGTTGGATGAGACAATGACTTACGAGGAGGCTCCACTAAAGATCTTAGATAGAAAAACAAGAAAGACTCGACGCAATGAGACCAACATGGTCAAGGTATTGTGGTGTAACAACAACGTTGAAGAGGCCACTTGGGAGGTTGAGTCCGCCATGCGCGAAAAATACCCCCACTTATTCGATTAAGGTACTTTTGGTTCGGGACGAACCTTTCTTTTAAGGGGGATGAGAACCTCGTGCGTTCCTTCTTTCGTGTTTGATGTACTGTATAAATTTCTAAATGTGCTAATTCACTTATAAATGTGTGCGCGCTATCTCAGAAATGCATTGATGATGTATTTCTTCCTAAACACAACTCCTTGTGTGGGAGTGCATAGATGATGCACTCTCCCTTTTATATTATTATACCCTTACATTCTTACTCTTCACCTTACGTATCCCATGTGTACCTTTGTGTACCCCCGCCTAAATCAGTAAGTTTGAGAGTTGGATGTGGGACACCGACCGAGAAATGCGTGGTTATACGTAAGTCTGTGTTACCTTAGAGGAGGAACTTAAATCTTCGGGACGAAGATTTGTTTTAAGGAGGGAAGTCTGTAACACCCCGTAATTTTTAGGACTCTTATTCAATTAGGGTGTTACGTTTTAGGACTTATTTAAGAGATTAACTTCTATTTTTGGGACGAGTTTCCTAATTGGGTTAGTTTTTATGGTAGTTTACCTAAATACCCTTACAAATACTCCCACTACTACACTATATTGATAAAAAAAAAAAACAAACCAAGCCCTACCTATTACTATTGTACGCGTGAAAGAGAGAAGCAGAGAAGAGAAGAGCGAAGAAAAGAGAGAAGAGGAGAAGAGGCAGCGACAGCCACCAGCACCGTCGGTCCACTGCCGTGCACCACCGCCGGCCGTCACCACCACCACGCCCACCTTTCCCTTTTACCCACTTGGTCCTTGATCAAGTGTAGTAAGATTCTCACCCCTTTTCCTCATAAATTTAATTAGGGCTTTTGAATTCATGTTTAATTGATGATGTAAAGCATGAATATGATTGTGGTATTGTGATTGGTGTTGTATTCATTGTTGTTTGAGGATTTAAATCATGAGATTACGAAGTTATGAAATTAGGGTTTATAAATTAGGGTTTTTGTGTTTGATGATGATTTTATGGTTAGAATTGCATGGAATTTGATAGGGTGACTTGTTGTGATATGGGTAACATGTAGTATAAATTTGGGAAGATTTTATAATGGTTTGATTGAGTTAAATAGCCCCTGTCCAGATCTCGTTTTGTCTTATTTTTGGGTGTTATTGTTGATATTTTAAGTGTTTAAGTGATTAAAAACGTTGTTAGTATGTTTGTGAAGTTGTGGTGAAAGTTTGGCGCGGATTGGGGTTCGTTTGGTCGACGTATGATCACATTTGTTTTGGGGTTGTCTTGTGTGGTTTTGTGTGTGTGGAGTATGGGTTGTGAGTATGAGGTAGTCATTAGAGGATATCTACCTTGTGATTCATAGTAATCCGTTTTGTACTTGACACTTGTTTAGGTGGTGACTTTGAGGAAGTACCTTTCATGGACTTTTGATACTTCCTAGCATTGTGAGTGTTGAAGGTAAGAACGTTGACCATCTAAGACTTGAGCATGTTTGTACCTTTCGTTCCCATAAGCCTATTCGTTCGCTTCAACTATCGTTATGTTCCTTTCATCTCGTGTCTTTCACTCTTGAACCTCATATTCATGCTTGTCTTGTTTCATGGCAATGCCATTACTTATTGTTGATTATTACGTTGTTGTTTTCGGCTACGACCGTTTATAAATCGAAAAGCGCGAGCACAAATAATGTACCTTAATGTTAAGTTAAAAGAGTATCGTAAGAACGTGAAGATAAATAAAACCCATCTAGAGGGCCGGACGTAGGAGCCGTCACCACACCACGCGGTTGTGGCTTGTGTTTGTACCTCTGATCAAGGTAGTATTGTGGGTCGGAGATCAGCTACCGAACCCCCTAATAGACTTCCTCCTAGAGGTGGTTTCGTCCTACCGGCCCTCTAGCGAGGAGTGTGCACACTCGAGTCATTAGGTTGCGTTACTTGTAACTCTAGATGCGGTAGTCTTGGGGTAGGACCCTTGGCTTGTATTTTGGGACCTCTCGGAGGTCCTCGGTGATCGTATGTTGTTGTCAAAAGAATTTAAAAGTGAAGCTACCAGATTTTCGTACGGACAGCCTCGGGGCTGACCTTTGCGCGACTCGTGCATCCTGTGTGCGAGCCGTATCCGTCGATTGACATCGTTCTGCCGGTTCTTCGTTGTCTTAATTCCTTGGCGTAGTTTGTTCAGTTATTTGTAGCTACGCGCCATTTTAAGGCGCGTATCTTCATTTCTTTTGGTTGCTCTCTCTCCTCTTACTCAGCCTGTGCTGACGTTCTTTCTGTTTGGGTTTGTCCCTACCCTATTTTGGGGCCTGTGTCATGGTTATGATGGCACAGTTGACAGGTCTTGAAGGTGATTGCTTGTTTGTTTGAAGGTCAACGCATGACATGGGGATTTTAGAATAATTCGTCAAACGTTTGGACTTTTAAGAACGATTGTAATTTATTTCTTCCGGTTTGTTTTTGGATTGTAAACTTAACTACAAGTCTTCCGCTGACCATCGTTGTTTCTTTCAGAAGTCTGTTTTAATAAGCCTTGTCGTTGACTTGGTGGTCAACGGCGGCATAACAGTCCTTAATTTTCTTGTTTAAATTTGTCGAAAATTTAGGGTTGTTACAATCCTAGGCACATGTTTATAATTTTGTTTTGATTACTTTACAACTATTCTTGGCATATTTTTATTTCATACCACATCAAATATATTTTCTCTCTCCTCTTTTATTTCCTTCAATATATTTTCTTCTACCCTTTTAACCCATTTCTACGTGTATTGGAGACTACCATAGGCTGACTACCACATGAAGTGAACACCTGGTGTCTCGTCGGCCACCGGATTTGTGGTCGGGGACCACATGCATGATCATCGGTAAGTGATAACATCACCCAACCCTTTTTCCGGCCACCTTAAGAACACTGCGCCCAAAGGGGTTCACCCCGCCCCTTCAAACACCCTACCCCTCATAGGGTGTCTTTTGATTTTCGACGGTGAAGCCGGTGACGTTGCCAGTGTGATGAAGGTGGTCGCCGACCATGGTTGTTGGCTATGATGGGATTTTTCGGGTGGAATGGTGGTGGTTGTAGGGGGTGCAGACGTGCAATGGCCAGTGGGTAAGGGGGATGAGGATGGCAAAGTTTGTGAGAATATATAAAAGAGGAGAGAGAAAATATATTTGATGTAGTATGAAATAAAAATATGCCAAGAATAGTTGTAAAGTGATCAAAACAAGATTATTAACATGTGCCTAGGATAAAATTAACATGTGAGGGCACATGTTAGAAAAACCGTTAAAATAAATATTTTAACGGCTAGTTAACAAAATCCAAAACAATAAAAGGTAGTAATATTTGACAAAAAAAAAAAAAAAGTGCTGTGCCATCTGTGCCCCAGCACAATGTTGGGGCTAGCCTTGCTCGTCAAAGTGCATTTGAGGGTATATGTTTAACTTTAGGATTATGGGATTATGTGTCCCACTTTTCTAACTCATCTAATGTGCCTCACGAGTGACGTGTCAGGATTTCTTACTACTTTAATATCAATTTTAGGTCAATACCATAGAATCCTTTAAGTAACTAGACACGCCAATTTTGTATATATAATTAATTGAATACTAATCTTATCATAAACCAAAAAAGGGAGATAAGCATAGAACATTTCATCATCTATAGTATTTTGCCATATTAGGAACAAAATCCTCAAGCATCTCTTTAGTCTTTAGTGTCAAGGGCGGCTCCAAAATGGACGTTGACATTTGTCGTCAATCTTAGGTATTCTACTTTATAGGAAGCCAAAGTGAAATGTCAAGTTATATACTTATTTACACTAATTATAGCCGTTTTGTAGGATAAATTATTTTTGTGGTTGGCACTGAATTCGTATTCTTAATATTTTCCTATTTTTTATGAGCCATTTTTATCGTTCAACTTTCTTTTGTGTCAATTCTCCTTGGCTTTTGACAATATGGGCATATGCTATAAGTATCTATGCCCTTCGTTAAAGATGTGATCCATTTATTCAATGGATTGTATGTAATATATATGTCAAAGATATTTATTGGATGACTATAAAATAAGTACATTCCAACGCACGTAATAACGACTTAGCTTAAAATGAACTGACAAAATGATTACATTTCGACACACGTGATAGTACTGTCTAACACAAAAAAAAAAAAAAAAAAAAAAAAAAAAAAAAAAAAATCATGATTATAATAAACTCAACTAATTCGTCTCCCTTGTCACACGAAAAAGAAAATAAGTCTCGTTGGGAAATAATTTGCAACCATGTATGTAAATGGTTTCAAATTGGACGACATGTGACACATCTTACATTTGTACTGCGTCTATATATGCATCATAAATTTCACAATTATGTAGTGTCCCTAACAAAATAACAAAAGCACACATACTTCCTTACATAGGCCCTCGATGAAGGCTGTTTGGCCTGCTCTAGATCATTATCATTGCCTCTTTTTTTCTGGGTGGATGGACACATTTCCCTTGTATTTCCATACAATTCAATTCGAAGTTCTTTAATCTTGGCTTGAAATTTTGGATTGTTATTTCGCTATTAATTATGATTCTAGTTATGTTTTTTACTGTCAATTTTGTGTAATGTCATTATAAACATAGTATATTTCTCTTTGATTGGACGAATTATCCGTATTCAAACACTAAAACTTTAACGTGTTTAATTTCACTACCCTAAACGAAATTTTTGCTGGAGAAATTAATTGCATGATCATAAGTTCTGTTTATTCCCAACATATCATTGGTGTTTGTTTACTACCACTACTCAATATAATCACTTGCATCGGATATTTCACCAAAATTAAACAAACCGATTTTGTAAATTCGTCGGGTATCTGACAACCTCTTTAAGTAGCAAAACGACCAAATAAATACTCCAAATATTGTTGATTATTTATTCATAACTAGACAACTTGGACAGCTTTTTTTTTTTTTTAGGGTTAGACAAAAGTTGAAACCTAATAGTAATCGAGTTCTCTCTCCTAAGTTAAAACGCTAAACCGTATATAACAATCATATGGAGTACTGAGTATGATACTTAATTGCTGGTTGAGCTACCATTTCGCCAATCTCGAAGTTGAAGTTCAGTACTCTCTTGTAATGAACATAGGGTAGGTACGCAATAATGTTTCCCTGTCTTATATAATCTTTGATGACCCTCTTCGTGGAAAATCCCGTAAATTAGAATTGCCTAATAACCGCTAATTCATTGAGCTAGATTTGATCTCTCTTGTGCCATTAACTTGAAAACGTATGTACGTTGCATCGTTGATTGTGAATTATATATATTTGTGATGAGCAAAACCATGGCCCGGCCCCTTTGAATGAAGCAGATCCGAATGTGTCACAATAGTGTGACATATGATTAGGAAGGATTGAGTTTGGATGGCGAGGGTCATGCGCATGATGCTCATCTTAGATTTTGTTGTTCAAGCAAATCTGTCCATGTCAGAACTCATAAGTTTGTTCATGCCATTTAGGCAACCATATATTGGTTGCTTAAAATATGTGGTTAACCCACGTGGATTTGCAACAAACTAACGATTAATTTTATCAAAAGTAAAGTGCATTTGCAATTGCAATCATCATTTTCACATAGAAGTGATGATCATCATTATAAAAATAAAGTTGTTCTTAATTTGATTAGGCCAGCATTTATATTAGACGATGTTTTACTTAGTTGAGGTTGCATTATTATTGAGTATGATTAGTAAGTTTGAATGATCTTCTTATTTGTGGTAGAATCCCTAAATTTCGATAGTATTCAACTAACGGATTAGATCGATCGACTTCAAGCTCAAGTAATACCATTTGAGTATGATCGATTAGTGAGTTCTAATGCTCTTATTAGTACCTATACATTATTGATATATTAGATTTAATAATTAGATTAAACTTTTGATTGAGCTGATGTCTTACTCGATCTCTACACCTTACACTAAAGTAACAAGATAATAATTTGATATAAAATAAATTTCGAAATGTACACGGTATACATACACCCGAGTGTAAACAAGAAATTTTCGGAATCTCATTGTCATTATCATAATCAAATTAAGCCGTTGATTAATCTTGTCCCCCCTTACTCCCTCTACAAAAGCTTCTTTCCCTCCTTACTATCTCTTTCACTCCACCTCTTTACTCTTACAAAAAATTCCCTTGTTTCTTCTCCCCCTGCAGAAAATTAGAGTGCAGTAAAATAAACATGACAGCAGACAACAGAAACTCCCAAGAAATCCCAGATTGTTTTTATCTAAGCAACCCGATATTAATCTGCCCTGATCGTCCAACTCCAAAGCATTCTCTCTACTTATCAAATCTTGATGATCAGGAGTTCCTCAGATTCACCATCAAGTACTTGTATCTTTATGAGAAAGCTGTCTGTGTTGAAGATTTGAAGGTTTCGCTGTCGAAAATTCTGTCGGAGTACTACCCTTTAGCAGGGAGGCTGAGAGCTTCTCCTACAAGTTGTGGTGATCATAAGCTTGAAGTTGACTGTAATGGTGAAGGTGCTGTTTTTGCTGAGGCTTTTGCTGATTTTTCTGCACTCGAGTTCTTAGAGTTTTCTGGTAAGCCTGACAAGTCTTGGAAGAAGCTTACTTATAAAGTTGATGCTCCTACTTTCTTGGATATTCCTCCTCTTGTTGTTCAGGTTTGCTTCTCACTCTGTCTCTGCTTCCTTCTTTACTGTTTTTGCTTGCCACGGCCCGATAGGCCGAGGTAACGAGTAAGTCTTGGGTGAGAGGATTGAACCAACTAAAACTGAATTCATCACGAGTTTGGGTGCTATAAACTAAACGCTCCATATACGTTAGGACTTAGGGCATGTGCAATGGTGGTTTATCCACCTCGAGTTCTTAAATAAGAACTACAAAATGCAAGTTTTTCCATTGTGGGAGGTCTAAAATAGTAACCGAGTTCTTATTTAAGAACTCAGTTCTTGCGGAAAACTAGGTGAGAGAAAGAGTATAAATATTTAAAAAATATTAATTAAGAATCAATAAAGTTAGTTCTTCCATTGTAAATGAGAGTTTTTATGCATTGGGTTTGTAAAATTATGAGGTGGCATTAGAATAACTCAAATTTGAGTTCTTCCATTGCTATTGCTCTTAGGACGTTACTCTATATAACTGTTGCCAGGTAATTTAGGTCGTTTTCATTTCTATTTACTTTGTAAAAGTTATAAAAAAAAAAAAAAAAAAAAAAACGGTTTGTTTTTGCGCACTTTGTAATATGTTTTTGCACAAAATCTAAGACGGACACGGGATCTAAATTTGTAATATATTTTTGCGCACTTTGTTTGTTACACCCATTATTGCTACATACATTTGTCTTGGACGCTAAACTAAATTTGCTCCTTACAAAATACAAAGCACTAGACAAAATAAGTATACAACACTCCAAATCTCTTTGAGTTGTCTAACTTGTAATGAAAGCAACTTTAGTTTTTGGCCATGATCGATTCTCCTTCTTCTTCATCTTCACTAATTTATGTCGATTATGTCAAGTTGCTATTTGAGTATGAAATAGCACATGATTATATTCGCTACCCAAAAATTCACATGCTTATACAATTCATCCTTTTCTTTTTTCATTAGAATTGAAATTAACTCTCATTGTCATCCAATCCTTCATCCTTTATCCAATAATCCAAGTATAGTGGTCACCTTCATACTTTGTCGTGCATTTTTGAAGAGCCATGCATTTTACAAGTATTGCAATCTCAACACAAAGTAAAGAACAACTAAAAACTCTAAGTAAGATCGATTATTCTACGTAATAAAAACCATCGCACGAGTTTTAACCATCAGCTTATTAGACTTTTAGTTCTTGAGTTGATTATTTCCTATGGTATAAGATTCTCAGTGTTATTTATATGGTCTCAAATTTAAATACTGGTAGAATAATGTCAACAACAAAGGTGTGTGTTACATACTCAATAATATTTCTAATTTTTTTATTTTTATTTTTTTATGCTTTATTCAAATAAGAAAAAAATATGTAGTATACAAACAAGTCATTACCTATATTACATAACAGCCCGTGCAATTTTGAACGATATATAAACTAGCTAGAATCTAAAACGATAATAAAACTAATTTAATTCATATCAACTGAACTCATTGGTTGGTTTCATATACTATTGTACTCTACTGATAATTAAGTCGTATACCACTATACCCTAATGATAAGACAATTCTTTCTTCGATGCAAAATTCTTGGATGATAAGATTTGATATTATTAAATGAAAAAAGGGTGATTAGAGTCACATTAGTAATATCTTTTGGCAAATTAAAGTGATGCAAAGGGAACCAATGATAAACTTTCTGATTGGAAGTCTAAAAGAGATTGTTTGAAAGGTGATTAGGTACACTTTTAATATGTAAGGCGTGAGTCGTCTCTGTTACTTTTTGTTCCCCTTTGAATTTTTAATTGTATTCAAGATAATGACCCAATACTCTAATAGGTACATTTCATGCGAAAAATTGCTACTACTAGTACTCCAGTACATGAGTACATCCCATGCTTATCTTGTTGCTTTCATGACTTGGGTAATTGGATTGTTTTATGACTTCTCAATGACATGTTGTTTAATTAGTTTATAGTCGATACTTCATGTCTTTCGCTGAATGTATGTAGGTAACTAATCTCAAGTGCGGTGGAATGATTTTAAGTACATCGATCAACCATTGCATATGTGACGGTGTTGGCACATCACAATTTTTGAATGCATGGGCCCGCATCAACATGGATCCAAAGTATGATCCGCCTATCAAACCCTTTCATAGTCGCCACTTGTTAAAACCAAGAAGCCCCCCACAAGTGACTTTTACACATTCCGGATTTACTAATCCCACCTCTAAAATTGAAGAATACGGCCAATTCACCGTCTATAAATATCTAAAATCTCAACCTCTTGTTGATACATCCATAACTTTTAACCCCTCACAAATTCTTATCTTAAAAAGGAACCTTGTACCATCCACAAAATGCACTACATTTGAAGCCCTAGCCTCACACGTATGGAAGGCATGGGTTAGAGCCTTGAACTTGTCGCATTTGCTTAAAGTAAAACTCCTCTTCTCGGTTAATATCAGGAAACGGTTAAAACCAGAGTTACCAGAAGGGTATTATGGGAATGGATTTGTGCTTGGGTGTGCTGAGACAACAGTAAAAGACTTGAGCACCAAAAATTTATCCCACAGTGTGAAGCTTGTGCAACATGCCAAGTCTTGCTTACAAGACGATTACTTAAGATCTACGATAGATTTGTTGGAGGACAAAAAGGTAAAAACAGATTTATCGACAACATTGGTTATATCTCAATGGTCGAAGTTGAATCTCGAACACTTAGATTTCGGATCAGGAAAACCGTTACATATGGGTCCGTCAACTAGTGACATATTCTGTTTATTTTTGCCTATAGCGGGCGAACCCGAATCTATTAGGGTTAGTATCGCTTTGCCTCGTAACGCTGCTGAAAAGTTTGAGTCTTATATGACTGAAGACTTGTACAAGGCTGCTGATATTGAGTCCAATTTACTGTATCTCGACTAAGAGAATGAAAGCTTAGGTTCGTATACTTTGTGTAATGCACCTTTTACCCCTTTTACCCCCCTCCTTTGTAATTACAAAAGCTCCAGAATAATGTTGCATTGTATGAGGACACAACAGACATTATTAGTCTCCTCGCACGAGATTCGCTTTTACTACATTTTCTTCTATATAAATGTAATGTAGACGTCCAAACATTTCTATCCACTTTAATTTCCCCCAAGATGCGAGTAGTTAAGCTAGTCGAGCTCAAATTTGAGCTCGACCTTAAATAGTCGTCGACTTGTCCCAACTTTTAATTTCAGGATGAGTAAATTTTTCTCCGAACTTGCAAAAGGTCAACTCTCCTTCGACTCAGTTCCCTAACTCGATGTGAGCGAATGATCTGAAATCGTCGGCAAATTGAAATCAAAACTTTGCACGAAAAAAGTGAAAGATGCAAACATCTACTTAGCTTTAATTCGTATCAATCAAAAACAGGGGAAAGATTAGCTTGGCCATGGGAATCTTTGTGCTTTTTTCTTCTTTTTCCTCGTATTTGGACACCAACCCTTGTTGTCCTTAGAAAACAGTGGGTTCAATCACGTCTTTTCCCGTCGTCTTTGCACAATCTGCTTCTTAATTAGTGGCCAATGTCATATATGATTAGTCAGTTGTCAGTGGCACAGTCCAACTGTCCAAGTACTAGCAAGTGATGATAGACTGGTTGGTGAGATCTAACTGTCGCACCTACTAGCTGTATGACTGTATCCACTTCCAAAAGTATTAAACTCGAACTTTAACAAATTCAAATCCTCATTTCTCCAACTCCGTACCATTAGTTGCACCTATGTAATAGTTTTAAGGAAATGATGACGGGGCTACGATCATCCATTAAACTAGCTAAGCATAAAAAGAATCATTAAAAAAGTGAGTACTGTTTTGTTTGTGCCTTGATAAACTATGTCTAGCTAATTAGAGAGAAACACTTAACAATTTTTTTGTCACGATCGAATTATAACATGACCCACAAAATCCAAGTCATGGATTTTCTACACCAAAAATTCTGGAATGTTATTGAAATGTTTTATCCCATGATAAGTTGATAAGATATAGTCTAATAATCTAGGGTCAGATTAATACACAGCACAAACATTTGGTGAAGATGGGAGTGAAAAAATGATTAAAATTTGGTGTCCTGGTGTTGTTTCTTATAGATAGTGCAAGTTTCTCGACTCCGATCTGTTAAAAGTAGAGTGATCTAGAAGTCTAGCAGCAATTGTCCATCTCCAGTTGTATGAGTTTCGACTCGAAAAGACATTGCTGGCTTCAATTGGTAGAAGCTATATTGATTGTGTCAATGGTCGAAATGTAAAACATCATTGTCTTCATATGGAGTATATCAACAATCTTACACCTTTATTGTAGTTACATTCAGGCGTACTGATACAACATTGACGCACTCGCTTCCAAGCACGTTCTTAACTGTACAGAGGAAACAAAAACAGCCACCTACGCCAATGGTCATTGTTACAGTATCGTATCCATACAATAGACGAAACTAACTCCCTGTCAAAACAAGGATGAAGCTAACTCACCATCAAATAAAGGATGAAGCTAACTCTATCACATCAAAGCGCATAAATTATTCACATTATAGATCTCTTCCTTGCACTGGGCGCTCTTACTGACACTCTTGTGACCTAATGTTAATGTGAGGTGACAATGTAAATATGTAATGTAAGATAGTCCGAGACATCATATACTGTCAAGCCGATGACACCCTTCTACTACATGAGTCGCTTTCTAGAGCATACTGCCAGAACTTTTAAGCCACTCTTCTAATAAGGCTTCCTTTTCGGCTCTGAACTCATGGAAATCACTCTCTGCAGGCAGTGACTGTTGGGTTTCTCCATCTGTTGATACATTACTTTCTTCAACTATCTCGTTTTCAAGCTGGCTAGAGAATGGCAGTTCGTCAGCTTCATCTGGCTGAGCAGAACTTTTGCTTTCAGGATGCAACACTAGCGGTTCAATGGTGTTTCCCAAGCCTTCTTGTGCAATTTCTCTTGCCTCTTTGGGATCGCCTTGTGGCCACGTAAGGTTAACTGCCTTTTCTTTGGCAGACTTGAAGACACTTGAAAAGTAACTTCCTGGAGTCCCACTGTCATCCTGAATACTAATTGCACTGCGCCCCCAAGGCACTGCCCCCCAAGAACTGGAACCACCAATCTGATAGCTGGAACTCCTGTGTGAAAGCACGCCTCTTACGGGCTGTTTAGAAGATATCACAGTAAGAGATGTCTTTATATCTCGAATCATTTCATCAATAATGGGGAATCCACATTCTTTCATTGTCCTAGTCATAGCTATTGAGTCCTCCAGATCTTCAGTGTGCAAACTCACTTCATTTGACTTCTCCATGACATTGTTCTTGAGCCTGACAACATTAGGGACTGCATTCTGAGCATGCTGCTGGATGAAGTACAGTCCTACAGATGGTTCGTTGGCAACGTACTTAAACATATCTCCCAAGTTTTCATTAATCTCCACAAACCCGTCACCAACAGAGAGCTCACACATCTACTACAAATTTACGAAATGTCAGAATTTGAAGAAGCAGGTGCTTAAGGGCGACAGATACCAATTGAAACAGGCGATTGCATATGCATATATAGGCACTTATCTACAATAATGAAACAGAATATAGAAGCTTCTATCAAAGATCCAACATCAATTGCATATTATTCCCCTTGAAAAAAGAAATATCCTTTATGAGATTCATGTGTCAACTCCAGCATTTCACAGTAAATTAGCCTTTTTTGGCCAGTGAACTAATAACGGAACAGGTGAAAAGCAAGATAAGAACTCTAAGGTAAGCCGAACGAAACCATCATAACGAGATCCCTCCCAGACAGTTACGAAGCCAAAAAAAAAAAAAAACCTGGTCTAGTGGTCAACCACCACGAAATCCATGATATCGTGACAGTATGCCTAAGAAGTTAGAAATCTAAAGCCAAAACAAGTACAAAGGATCCTCCCACTAAAATATAGTTGCAACAAAGATCTCTACTGGTTCGTCGTCCATCACCAGCAACTCAACAAAACAAACAAATACACTAGCTTAATAGGACTTAATTTGATTTAGACCCTATAAAAATTGGTCAAGGTGGAGCTGTTCATGGGCAAACCCAAAGTGAAAGACATTCATATGCTTCCATTTTATGTTGGCCGTCAAGTCACTGGAGGTTCACACGTGCTTTAATAAATACTGGACAGTAGTAGGAATCTGCATCGGGCAAATGAAATGAAATTTTTTTAAGGAAGAAATTCTGATAGATTGACAACATGGGAAGTCCAAGATGGAGTTAGATGGCAACTCATTCATATCCCCCATTCAAATAGGGAAGTCCAAGACGGACTTAGATGAAAAATCGTTCATATTCCACATTCCAGTAGGGTAGCGGGATGAACACATAATGTAGCCATCAATTCAGTTATGGCAAACTATTTCATATTAAGAAGGCAGTTCCTGAGGGCATAGTCCCCATCACTCGAACCCTAGCAGGCAGCTTATTTAAACTGACTGAGTTCTTGATAACGCTACATATTTTCATGGTGCGTTCAAATTCAATGGGCAACCCACAGTGCAATCATCACACTACTTCGGCATCTTTCTCAAGTTGGTCAAGGCACTTAACCACCTTCCTGGAGACAGGGAGAGGACATGTGGTTTAATCAAGGAACTCACAGACAAATATGAGAGGTTCCTTAAACATCAGTTCGACTGGGAAGGTTAACATATCTAACACTCTCTCATAACTTCATAAGCATGCCTTTAGATCAATATCCGTCTAGTACTTGTTTCGAAATTCACTTCTTGATAAAGGAGGTTCCAATAAACGATACTGGTTCATTATTTTCAAGACTAAATGAAGCGTTACATTAAAACGAGTGTAAAGCTTGAGAGGACAAGTAATGTTTCAGTTTGCTAAGAAAATACAGATGTTAACAATTCATTTGAAGTATGTAATAAGGAGCCCTAGATAATAAACAGTGGCTTGGCCCAAAATGAGGCTGAGGCTAAAGGACAACCCTTCTTGGCTCCCCCACACACAACCCCAAGAGTGACTACATCTCGCAAATAATAGAAGGTCGTAGAACTAGTGCACTATACAGGTCTTACACCCTTGAATGGCTCTGTCTCTTGCATTCCCTTAGCTGGTACATTCTTACATGAGCCATTGGTATGAGACCATGCTTAATTAGTCCTCAGTCCCCACTATCCACTAAGTTACCTTCCCCATCGATCACTTCACACTTGCCACCCACTTGCTGCGTATTCCAGAGCAACATTACTTCTCCCTACTTCTTCAATGGAAATCATAAAAACCAGCAGGTATGTTAAAAAAAAAAAAACATCTTATTCTTGAACACAAACTTTCTAATCTTGAGAGTAATTTTTGTGGTAGATTCTATTCTATGCATATCCAAAAGTTTCTGTCTAGTTACCAGAATCCTCAAATTGCACCAGCTAACTTTTAAGCATTGTCACATAGATTTATTGCTGTACACACTGAGCTCAAGCTAAGAGCTACATCCACAACTCCTGAGAGACAAGATCAGGCTCTTTGTGTTTGCTGCTCGAGATACTATATATTTCTAGTCCCAAAAGAACAGTTTAAGAAGCCTCTATTACCATCAATGCTCGAATTAAGTCAATACTGCCTCTAGCAAGTACTTGTACAGTTCAAATCTTAAATCACGGTATTGTGATCTCCACAACTCACAACGAACCACACACCAATCTGGAACAACCCTATAATTGAGCACATACAAACTATCCGTGAACCAAAAAACCATACTACTGGACTTGTACAGCGGGATAAACTGTGCATCTTGTTCTACCACCTTCGACAAAATACAATACCCTAATCTCCACCATTCACTATTACGGTCCATTCTCCCCAACCACAAAAGGAACATCATTTCCAGAAAAAACGGGCATTACTCATACATAATGTTGTAACATTGTGATCGAAAGATTATGTGGGACCTTTCCGAACAAGTGGGCTACTCCTCCTATACCAATTGGTTTTAGAATAAAACCTCGCTCGGGCCTACGTGTTAGGTTCTGGGTACTCCCATCTCATCCAACACATCACAAACATGTTAAAGGTCACTCCTTTCAAATTAATCCAACCAACCAACACCATTAAAATACTATTTGCAGATAATTAAAACGCATTGATCCCATAATAACAAGATTAAAAGCCATTTCAATTAGGGTTTTTTACCCAGTAATCAGATGATTTAATTAGGAATTACCAATAGAATTAAAACAATGACAATTCAAAGAAAATCCCAAATTCACATTGCAAAATATACAAAAATTGGAAATTAAATCAATGATGACATGATTAATGAAAAGGGTACCTGAGAATTGCAATTCCTTGTGCAGGGAAATTGTGGGTGTTACTCTTGCAGGAAGCAGAACAACACAAACTTGGCGACTGGACATTAGATAATTACAAGGTCTAAGAAGATGAGAAACGGATAAATTTACTACAGAAACATGTGAGCTGAAGATTTGTTTGTACCCAGAAGTCGTAAAGGTGAAGATACGTGGGTAGGCAATTAGGGAGAGACTAGCGAGAGGTGTTTGGTATGATGAAGATGGATAAAAAGTAGACTGGGTCGAATTAGTAGAAGAGAACAAACAAAGGGTAAAGCTTGGACTTGGGGTTCGAACTCCAATTACACAGATATAGAGCAATTTGTGTTCCGAAATCATGATTCAAAGACTTGAGTTACACGCTAATTTAATTGGTAAGGTCGTTAAACTCGTTGTAAGTGATATATGTAATGTAATCACGTTCTATCACTATAGATGTTTGAGATGATTGGTCCTATTACAAATAATCGTTGAGGTCGTAGATGCTAAGAAAGCTTTTAGATTGTTAAATTATATGTGTGATCTATGGAGGAGGAAACTCTTGATGCTACAATTTATGTCAATTAAATTAATTGATAAATCTAAACAAGTTTTGGTGGTTTAACCACCATCATGACATGTGAATCACTACCGATAAATCTTAGTACTTCACCTAACTTGACCCCATACAAACATCGCAAATTCAATCAAGATAATCTAGCAAAAGCACCCGAAAGACTTTAAAGCAAATTAGTCTCATCGTGTTACTAGGTAGAACAATAGTTTTTCATCAAAACTAATTCTTACGAACACGATAAAAGTAGAACACTACTTTAACCACTAGTCGATTCAAACCGGGTTACATGGTTAAATCATTTCTACTAAACTAAAACTTGAGTTACCACTAAAGACCACAATTCAGGCTAAAACTACCCAAAAATACCAGAAGTTGGAGGAAGCGTAAGAACAGAAGTAGGGTAGAGTGAAATTGGGAATCGGCTCTTGAAAAGTTCGCATAATTTCACTCTTCCTTAATCTTCATCATGCAAACTTCAGGTACCCTTCTTCACTCTTACGCGATTGTTTACTTCCATTTTTTCATTAAATTAGGCAAATTTGACTGATTAGGTTTCCAAAGATCATTACTTTTTTCGTTTTTAAGGTTAAATTCATGGATTTGGGTTTCATAGAACAATGTAATTTGTTTTCATGGTGGTATTTGTTATATAAAGTTATTATCTTGGTATGTTTGTTTTATTTCTTGGTAAAAATGTGTCTTTTTTTCTTTTCCCTGTATAATTTATGTGGGTTTTGGCTCATTTGGCTGACTGTTGATTGTAATCTCTCCGTCCCGTTACGATTGTCGTAATTGAAATCTTATACATTGGAATTGAATCATTGTATGCACATTTGAGTGATGAGGAAGTTTCTAACTTTCTATCCCCAAATTTCCGAGAAGTGATTTTGCATTCGTGGCCATTTGGACTGAACCATTGTAAAAAGTTGTATTCCTGTGATTTTTTTTTTTTTTTTTTGTTGGATGAAATACTGATTTTTACTTGAAAGTTTAGTAAAAGTTGAAGTTGATAAAGAGGAACTTTCATCTTCTGATTTCTGAGAAGTGATTCTCGCAGACCTTAGGAGTGATTATAACCGTGCACCTTGTGACATTACGGCTCTCAGTATAGAGGAGGGTAGAAATTAATATTTGTTGTGTTGAGTTAAAAGTTAGCTCCTTGGATTATTACGGTGAAACTTGGTGACATTAGTTGTTAATTGAGAAGAAATGGTAATTTGGAGTTGTCAGGAAGATTTTTGGGGCACACAAACGTAGAAAAATTGTGGTAGGGATGAGGGCGTACTATGATATGTGTTATGTTTCGTGTCTGCTTAATTTAGGCTCATTGCAGATACTTTTATGCAGCAAATGTTTTTGGTAGAATGGTACATGACTGTGACTTCGTTGTTCTTGAATGGGAGGCCGTTGACTTGTCGTAGGGGATGTAACTATGTAAGTATGTCGCCACCTTGTTGTTAGCATTTTTTATAGAACACCCTAGGCAACAACTGATTCTTTTGTAATCCATGCTTGTCCTAAAGGCCTATGATTTTTTACCCCTGAAAATGTGCTGACTTGGCATATGCCTTTTGATTGATGATAAATTTTTTACAGTCACGTTCATTTCATAGCTTGCTTCAATCAGGTTGAAATATGCATGCTGTAAAAACTGCTTATCTGTTTATTTGGTGCTGCTGTGATACCTGCAGAGGGAAAGCGAGATCTCAACTATTGCAGCAGTTAGGCTTGAATCTATGGGTACCTCCATATGCTTTTGTGTAGTGAGAAGCTAAACCATGCAGAGTATGACAGTTGATCCTTCTTCACATCCCAATGAGCTTGCTGGTGAACTGTTTGCGGTTGACACTAAACCAGCCACACACAGTTGGTACTTTACGAAAGATGAAATAGACAATCATTCTCCATCTAGGAAGGATGGTATTACCCGTATTAGTGAATCGATGATGAGGAAGTCATTCTGCTCATTTCTTAAAGAACTTGGCATGAAACTAGAAGTGTAAGCATCTTTCACCCTTTATCATCATAAAATTTCTAAAATATTCTTGTCCTGCTGTAACGTTAAGGGGAACAGGAAATCTTTTGTAAGGTGGGCTGGTGGGCTGCTAATTTGTTCTTAATGCATATAATTATCATTGCAAGGAAGACATATGGCCTGCTCTTTCAATGGTTATACATATATATGTCTATATTTAAGCTATATAATGTAATCCCTGTGTGTGCGTATGGTCATAATTCATTTTTTTTTATCTCTTCTTCTCAACTAAATGTGATCTGTGTCTTTTTTTTTTTTTTTTTTTTTTTTTTTTTGTCAGGGGTCCAGTTACAACAGCAACTGCAATGATGTTCTGCCATCGGTTCTATATGCGCCAATCTCTTGCCAAGAACGATTGGAAGGTAAACCGAACAACCCTGGGTCATCCTCAGCTTTTGTAACCAATACTCTGATTGTACTCCTTGGATTTTCTCATAAGAAGAGAAAACGACCCCTTTGCCCCGAATGAATAGGTATTTACAAATCGTGTTTGTAAAATTGTGATGTACTCCCTCCTACCCAAAATGATTTCCCCCTTTCGTTTTGCTGTTTTGTCTCGTCATGTTGGGGGCTATTTCTACACTAAATGAAAATTCCGATTGCCATAAAATCAAGTGAGTTTGGAAGAATGCAATGCAGAATAAAATATGTATTAATTTTTACAACAAGCGAACGAGTCATTTGATCTACAAGTAACCCCCAACATGGCCCGAGAAAACAGTAAAATGAAAGGGGGATATCTTAGTGGGTAGGAGGGAGTATATATATAAAAATAAATAAATAAAAAAAACCCTTCTTTGGAAACAAATGTGTCTTAGATTCACATATACTTTTACCTTGATTTATCGTGGGAATAACTTACACTTTGATTTCATCAATTTCAGACGTTAGTATAATTTTGAAACCATTTAAGTTCTTGTACTAGGCTTCTCTCTTCCCTTTTTAGCAATAGAACCAGAGGTTCAACGAGAATCGTGGTTATTGCCCATAAGTTTGCTGTGCTACGTCATCTAGCTTACTCATACTTATCCGCTGCACATCAGGCGTGGCATAGTCATCAATTTTATCTGGACGAAAGTCATGCTTCATCTTCGTACTCTTTGAAACTTGGCCGATCTTCCTCCTCCCTGAAGAGGTTGTTCTGGTAGTCGGGACTAATTTTCCATTGTTGGATCTTACTAGACATTAAGGGCATACAACAAACAACAACAACAACAACAACAACAACCAAGTCTAATTCCCGAAATGATTTGGGGTCGGCTAATGTGAATCGTCATTAGTAACCGTCTTGAGGATGTCGTATATACTAGACATTAAGTGCATATTGTCTTTTTTTTTCTAACTCTTCCACCGTTCTTCATTGTACAGAACTAAAGAGTGATAACTTCCTTTGGACATAACTTTCCTTTTGCACCATCGAGAGGCGGTCCCTTTCTACAGTGGCTTTAGACTAGCAGAGGTGAAGTGATGGAGTGTCTGTTTCTAACTTAATTGATGAGTGCTGAAGTCTCTGTATTATTGATCACCCTTGAGTTGTGCTATACAGTTTTGTCTCCTCACTTCTTTTACAAATTGGATCGTTTGGATCATTTCTGAATCTAGGAAAGATTAAGATTAACTGGCAGCTAACGTATTGAGGCATAATGCTACATGCAGATGACTGATATACGATGAGCAGCTAAAATGATGCTTTTCAGGATAAACTAGGGTAATAGGGTTTGACATTCATCAATGCTATCAGGTGATAATTGGTAGCCTTTGAACCAAGTTATGAACTATGAAGTATACTCTAAACTTAAAGAGATAGATAAACTTAAAGCCGAGCCTCAGTTATTGGTGGTGTAGGCTGAAAATAGGCTTCCTTTCCTGTAGGCTTGACAACATAACTATGATATTATGAGTCCTTTTCTATGAAGTTTGGCCCACATCCCATATCTCTTAATGCATGCAACCAAGGCCATGGTGTTTCAATATTTTGATTTCCACTTCCAGAGATGGATATTATTTTGATTCCTAGCTTGTAGGGCTCCTACTGGGAGCTACATCACTTCCTATTTGGTGTATATATGGTACAAATTTGGTATGGGTAAAGCCATTATTCCCAATATCGCAATATATAATGCCTAAGATTTATATGCAAATGCAGACAATTGCAACAGCGTGCATGTTTCTTGCTTGCAAAGTGGAAGACCACTTGCATCCATTGAGGGATGTTGTCGTGGTGGCTTATGAAATAACCTACAAAGGGCATCCTTCTGTTGCTGAGAAAATCAGGCATCGGGTATGCTTATCTCTATGTTCATATGTTGATGTAATGTTGGATCCCTTAGCTTATGTGGTTATAGATTTTGAAGAGTTTGGGATTCTGTTGCTACATTTTGTAGGAAGCTTACTATAAGCAAAAGGAGCTGATTTTAGGTGCTGAGAAGCTTCTGTTGGTAACAATTGATTTTGATATGAGTATTTTACACCCGTTTAGCCCTCTTGTTGCCGCCCTGAAGAACCTGAAGATTTCAAACAAGGAGGTGGTCAAGGCAGCTTGGAATCTTTTGAACGAATGGTATCAGATACTTCTATGAATCTACTACATTGTTGTTTAGAAGTTGTCCGTGCCCTTTCATGTGTTAAATATGGCGTCACATTTATCCTAAAAAGTCCATCTCAGGCTTCGAACAACGTTATGCTTACAGTACAAACCTCACTACATTGCCGCTGCTTCCTTGTCTGTTGCTGCCAAGCTTCTCAGTTTCAGACTGGCAGAGAAGGAAGGAACGGCTTGGTGGATGCAATTTGATGTTTCACTTCAGCAACTAGAAGGTTTGTCCTTATCCTTCGTAAAGCTGCAAGTAAGTTGGCTTCAGTCGTAGAAATTTGTAAGTTGCAAGTAGGCTTAGCTAGTGGAACATTAATACGAGACCACAAGGTAGATTGGAACCCTATGAAATAGAGAGAAAACTTTAGAGGTTCGGCAAGTTTCATAGGTTCTTGGGTTACTTCAAGTCCTCGTCAATCCAGTGACTCTGGGGTAGTGGGGTGTGAAAAAGTATGATATTAAGAATAAGGCTCGTAAGGATCAAATGAAGCTGGAATCAAGAACCAAATTCTCTCACTAGTTTGGTCGTCAAATAGAGTAGTATTTAATGCTGAAAACTTGAAACTAAACAAACCCTTTCCTAATTTATTGAGGAACTTTCCCCTTATTGCCTCTTTCTTTCTTTCTAGAGAATCAGGTAAATTGAAGTTCGAATCTGTTGGGAAATTAGTGCTTACACATACAAAGATAGAGGAAAAGTGCAAGAGAACGATTTTATAGTGGTTTGGCGTAAGCCTACTCCACAACACAACCCTCTATTATAGAAGTCTTCTTACAAGTACAAGTTTAAGGCAAACTCGATAACCCTCACACTATTACCAACCTAAGAACCCGAGCACACCCTCTCTCTCAAAGGATTTTAAATGGAAAAACCTAACACAACCACTCAATATATGTTGTGGCTACTATATTATCTCAACACAACATAAGGTCCCTATATATAGTACCAAACTAGTTCTAGAGTCTTCGAGGATAAAACATTAGGATTATCATTGTAACCAAGAAAAAAACAGTAGGAATATCGTGATATACTTGTGGGTAAGTTAGCTAATGTCATCTCATGGGCATTGTTTTGTGAGTAAAAAAATATTCGGACTGCATACTTTTCCTGTCAGAGAGTAATATTCCATGAATCTATCTGGTCCAAATAAGGCATTGGTTTCTTAATTGTTACCGGTGATTATCATAGGCATGAGTTTGTCAAAATAATACGCTTTGCTTGTTTGTCTATCCAATGCCTGGAGTTTTCTAAAGATGAAGTCATCAGTAGAACTGGATAAGTCTGGACCCATAGCTTTCTAACAAAATTTGCCTTAGGGCATGTTCTCTGCATCACGGAGATCCAGAAAGCCAGCAAAGGTGATACTTCTTGTATTGAGGTAGCTGGCTAGCTCAATTCAACTTACTTTTATTAGATATTTGTGGCTATTTATAACCTTCCGTAAGGGAAGAAATAGGTCCTTGCGCAAAGTGTAATCCTTTGTGTCTCCGAGGGGGTGTTTGAAGGCTGGCATTGTGTTAGACTTACAGTACTACTGCATTCTGCTGAGTATCTATGCCTAGAAACAACTTTAGGCTGCTTAAACTCCGGTTAGGATTCTCATGGAAAACATGGAATGTTTTTTCTGGTATACTGAATGTTTTGATTTGTTTTGTAGTTTTTTTTGTCATTATTTCTAGATCAGTGTTGCATTTCTATTCATTTAGCTTAGTAGTAATTATGAACAGATCTAAGGTGAATGGGATTATGGAAGAAGCCCTTAAATTTAGTCACTTCATGGGTTTGTCGTTCATTTCCCTCATCTGTTTACTAGGTCAATGCTCAGATATCACAATGTTGTTAACCAAATAGCAGTGAATAAGACTTTACGTCCAAGTGTAGATTATGCTTTCAAGTGACAGCCTGACCTCATGTGCCATGAATTTATTGAAACTTGTGGTTCAGCGAACCTTATGGACTACATGTGGGGGTTGCACTGAACTGCAGTCTTTCTGTTAATTTTCTCAGAAGTTACACAGCAAATGCTTCGCTATTTCAAGCGTGATGGAAAGCAGAAAGTAGCCCAAGCTTGCACTAATGTAATGAAGGCAACTGAGAAAGTTGGAAGTCGAACAAACCAGAGGACACAATCTTGTGTACAGAGCGGGTTAGCAGTGGAGGCAGATATGAAAAAAGGAGGTGCTTCTATGGACTGTAGAGTGGTGGAATCTCCATCCCACAAATATAGACTGAATCATACAACTAAATTGCACCAAGGTATGTCAAAGGAGGCCTCAGAGAAACAATTTAGTGATTGCTGCAGTAAAATTTGGAGTGTCAAGGATAGTGAGATTGCTCATACGAGTTCTATGAAAGCTCTTTCAGATGATGCACCCGTCAAAGTTGATAGTCTTCGTCTTAAAGGAGCATTTGAGAAGGCGAGGGGTATAAAAGATGCTGAAAGAAAAGTTGAGACCGCTGCAGAAAATGAAGGGAACAGTGATCTCTTCATAGAGAGGGAGCTAGAGAAAGCGGTGGAACTTGGGAATCATGCTGCAGTGAAGAAGCAAAAAGTGGTTTAAGGTTGAAAGAAAGTCTCTTCTTGCAATATAATCTCTTCTTCATAATCACACTCATTTCTCATGCAGTTAAAATGGCGGTAAAGTATACAAACCCCAAAAATAGCTCATGCATGAAAGTATGCTGTTTATAATCCGTTGTTCCTACCTCTACAGAATAGTAAATGTGTTAGCGTTATAATTGGTGGTCAGATTATTGTGGGATGCAAATATGATGTTGCCAGATACACCTGCGTATATTGCCAGGGGTGAAAATGACTAATGTGGCTACATTATTGTTGTTCTTGCTTCTGGTAAATGTCATGCTGGTATATGGGTTCTTAGAATTGTCCACAGACATAGCTTTAAAGGGGGGCATTTTCCGGGTTCTTCGCGCATGGTATAAGCAAGTGGTACATGATTCAAGCATATATATCCCGGACTACTGATTCCTTTCGGTAGTTTAAAGCATAGATTTGATGAAAAGGAGATGATTTCTGAGAGATTTTGTGGCTTTTGGCCTTGTTAGGCACTCTATGCTGGGTATACCTTGTTGTCTAAAGTTTATGTCGCACGAGCTTGTTGTCAAGCCTGTCTTTGGATCTGGAAAAGCATCCCCATCTTTTGCTCATTGGTGTAGTGCATTCTCCCAGAAAGTAACAGGTATAAAGTCGAGGTGAGGTAGCGATACAATGAAACTACGATCTTAGGCAGAACTATGTTACGTTGAATGTGTTGCTACTAATTTGAGAGAAGCAAGGGCAATGTTGATGCATATCGGAGTATAAGTTTTCAAAATGTCGTGTCCAATCATTTGGTGTAATGCATTCTTCGGATTCACTCGAATCAACATACAATGAAAATTGTGATTGGCTAATTTTGGCTCATTGTTGATATCCGGGCCAATGTTTAGATGTCAACAAGAAATCATATCATCATGACATCGTCGATTAATGGGGAGTCCAAGGGCAAAATTCGAGTT
Source organism: Spergularia marina (assembly GCA_963680865.1). Lineage (NCBI taxonomy): Eukaryota > Viridiplantae > Streptophyta > Magnoliopsida > Caryophyllales > Caryophyllaceae > Spergularia > Spergularia marina. The sequence continues at coordinate 21,066,031 of OY804551.1, read as the reverse complement.
ATATGAAGAGATCAGGAGAGATTTTGTCGTTTTTTTCGTAAGTTAACGTTTTATTGTTTTGAAGTGATCCGTTAAGATTAACGTAATAAACCAATGGTGGGATACCTCAAATTATTGTACCTTTTCTTGTGTATATAGATGCTTGTGCAAGGAAGCATGATTGAGCCAACATATAGGTAAGCAACACTAGACAAAGAGCTTTTGTTCTGCTGATGCTTAGACCCAGAAAAAGAACTTTATCAACAAAGTTTTACCACATTATTTTGGGGTCTACCTTATTCAAGCAATCAAAGCGTATCATAGAGCCCAAGTTTTGGTGCATTCTAAATCTTGACATTGATTTTGTTTACCTTTTAACTGGCAATTGAAAGAAATTGATGTGAAACCTAATCGCATAGTAATTGACCTGTATTATTTCTGTATTTGTTATTGTATCTTAGTGTGTGATACTCTACATGGGATCGAGTTAGGGCCAGGAGCTCGATCAGTAGGCAGGGCTCGACCTAAGCTAGGCGACCTCATTCCCGAGTTTTAAGCTTAAAACACAAGCTTGCAGGCTTCTCGGGCTTTCAACTAGTATCAAAATAGAAACGTTAAGTAAAAGAACATGAGATTAGAAAGATAACGCATAGAATCTGAATTTGAGGAGAAAACTGTCGCATCATCTTTGTGTACGGCGAGCCCTACTGCAAAATTGTTGCTAGCATCGAAATGACCCAAAGATATTGTTTAGTTTGGCCTCGTGTGAGCTCTTGACAAGACAAAATCATGATATGTGTTAAGAATCAAAATCTTTTAGGTGTGTAGTACACACTTCTGGAGAACTTGTTTTCACACCTATCATACTCCGTATATCATAATCCCGTATGTACTCCCTTAGAGATGGGTTGGTTTAACTCATTTGATTAGGTTATCTCCCCCTCAAATGAGAGGTACAAGATGAAAATGTCGTTATGTTTACGGTTTGATATTTGAAGTTAAAAGTAATGTTCGTTGCTTTCGCCCCTTTTGCCTTTTGGTTTGTTATTGTTTGTTCTTTTTATTTGACTACATGAGAATAATTTTAAGAAAAACTACTAACAATTCAACAAAACGGATCGAAAACAGTAGATGTACGTGGTGTCAAAGTCCGAATCTTAAATCAAAGCTCATGCAGTAAATAATAATAGTTAGTTAATTAGAATGTAACATTTTGACTAGCTCAAACTACTAGTGTACATGTTTGGTTGACATAATTCAAGTAGCAGTTGGGTAGCATTTAGCATTTTCTCTAGCATTTGAGAATTGTTTCTCAAATTAACATTTGAGGTAAAAAAAACTAATATTTCTATTTTATTTTTTTATGTCCTATATAGTTTTATCGAACACGTCTGATATCAATTGCTAATTTTAGAACTAACGAGCTAACAGAGCCTAAATAAAGGGCTCCATTTCCTCCAAATCCTCCAATACTTGTTAATTTTTACCGATAATAACCGACCAAGATATGGATATTCATATTTTTTTTTTTTTCTTCGATGTGAAAGAAATTAAAGGGTAACTATATTCAATTGATTAAGTAGGGAAAAGAGAAGGGCTGTTTTAATCATTATCCCTCATCAGTCATCACATACTTTGCTCTAAACAGTCTTGGGATTGAAGGGAAGGACCATTGTCATCACTCATCATGACATTTGCTTATCTATAATGAGTATAATCATCTCCTTGTTATTGCACTCTGCCACATTTCAACCTAACTAAAGAAAAATAACTCTTTTTTTATTTGTGTTTAGATATATGTTATTGTGTTGATCAATAATTTAATATGGATAAAGGAGGAACCGTTTTTAGCGCAATCGTACAGTCACTTATGAGTCAAAAAATGTCACGAACATGAAATACAAGTTTCCATTTTTCAGTCTGCTGCGAGCAACATACGGAGTCAAGGACATATATTGACTTATAGGTGACAAACTTTAGTCTATTGCTGATCGTTCGGTTACATAATTTTTCCATGGGAGAAGTAGTTTGATACATACGAGGGTTATACATAATTACGATCAGATCGAAATCTCTAATTGTATTATATGATCTGCTCTCATCTATAAAATGTGTGGATGATAATAGACTCATGAAGCAAGTATTATTGTTAAAAAAAAAAAAAAAAAAAAAAAAAAAAAAAAAAAAAAAAAAAAAAATCTAAGTAGAATTTATTTTCTTAATGACCAGCTTTATTGATTGACAAAGATCTCTAGCTAGCTAGGAGCAAGATAAAATAAGACACCTCTATAAAAATAGGCTTATTATTATTCCTCTTGAATCTTTGTTCCTTTTTAAAGGATGTCTTAAGAAAGGGGCAAGTAGGGGACTTGAAAACACTAGTGAAAAAGGATATGATGGGTTTAGGGAGTGTATGTGTCTCAACAACTTGAAAAGCTGCTGAAAATATACCATAAGAATTACTTGGGTTGTGTGGCTGTCACCTGAAAACTTCTGTGTTTTTTTTTGTCTTCTAATTAGAGCAAAGCATGGGAATTTTATTAAACTAATTCCTATACTAATCTTTTTCTTGGGATTTTCAAGCCCTTTTCTTACAAAATTATTATTACATATCTAATGTTAATTATGCACAATTCTTAGGCTTTTGAGTTTGTGACATAAATTAAAGAAGAATATGGAATATACTAATCTTCATTCACAACAACATCATGAAGATCATCTTGTTGCTGGATCTTCTATTGTTATTCCATCACCATCTTCTTTGGCTTTCCCAAGTTTGAGTGTTGAAGATGATCATCATGAACATGCTTGGAGGCCAGGTGCTCCAACTTTCTTCTTGTAAGTTTTCACATATTTCTTAACTTAACTCGAATCGGTTGTATTATAACAATAACAATAAAACCTTTGTTCCAAGGATGATATGTAATTAAGTGCCATAAATCATTATAAACAACATACATAAACGTCGGTGTGTCTTTGGTCTTAACTTATTAATTTACTAAAGTATTTTCCTTTTGAGATTGATTTTATCTTAATCTTAGTAGCTCTAGTGTTTTATAAACCCTCAATTTTCTACCAAAATGATGATAAATTAAGTTTAATATGAGAAAATATGGGTTAAATAATAGGCTCTTTAATTTGCTTTATTTGAAGATGTGAGCAAGCTTTGAAGTTTATGCATGGACACTGTATAAGTCCAATTTTAATGGATTTTATTTCAGAAAACAACTCCAAAATTAAAGGCAAATGGTTCTGTACTTGGCCTGGATTTTTTGTGTACATGCATATTTCTATGATTAGGGTTTACCATTTTTACTTGATGTATTAGCATATTTCCTTTTCCCAGCATATTTGATTTAGCAAGGAAATAATAATGGGATATCCTAAAGGTTGATATCGAAAGAATCGAGTACCACCCAGTGACGCCTAAATTCATAATGTAACTAGATACTTCTTCTGTTCTTATATGCTTGTGGTTTTCAGGAACAGCAACAAAAACAACAACAATATCCATGCAATAAATTCTGGTGAAGCATCACCAAATTCTTTCAACAATTCCATGATACAAGACTTGAGATTTTCTTTGCCTACCAATAATAGTAATAATATCAACATTCACCCTATAATTTCCCACCATGAAAATCAACATCTTATTTCCAACAAATTGATCAAGGAAGAATCATCAACATCATCAGATCAAAGTGATACTTCTTCTTTCCAAACATTTAGTGACATGTTAAGCCCTTCAACAAATACACCAAATGAAATGCTACTTCTAAACACATTATCTCCCACTTACAAAATTAATCATATGCTTCAACCTTCACCATTTCAACCAAATATGCAATTCCAAGATAATAATAATAGTATTAATAGTAATGTAGTTCCAAGCTTATTAGGAGGGTTAAGTACAGGAGTAACTACATTCAGCCAGATTTTTCCTAGTGTAAATATTTCAAAGTTAAGCTCAAGCTCTATGGATTCAAGCAATTTTCGCGGTGGTTTGGATCTGTTTGCTACTACTGCAAGATTTTTGGAAGGAGGGAGTCTCAACCAACCAAGTCCAAGTAATCATCCCCTTGAGCTATTCAAGGGTAGTTCTCGATTCGGCTTTGATGATGGTCTTTATTCGGGCCAGTCTAATGATCGTCTCAAGCTTTGCAATAGTTCTAACAAAGATGTAGGTATTTCTATCCCTCTATTTTTATTACACAGTGACGTTACTGGTAATTATTATTATTATTGTTATTATAGATGATTTTCTGATTGTTGTTCTGGATATACCGTCATCAACGACTTTTACCAACTAAACTAGCTAACGCCTACAAATAAATGGAACAATGCATTGAAAGTTCAAAGGACATATATATAGCATAGGCTATAGCCATGTTTTGTCACTGCTTACATTCATCATTTCTTCTCTTTTTTACTTAGCATGTTGTTTAAAGTACTATAGTATTGACAAACCTACATATTTAGGATATTTCATAGAACCTATATGGAATAAATTAAAGAAAAACCAATCAGTTTTTAGTAAGTTTTCTTTGAGTAAAATGGAAAAAAGTTGCATCTCTTTTGAAAGTTCATCACCAAAGATTAATAGAAAAGAATAATGTTCCTTTTTATCTAGCTCTTTTTCTATATATGAAGGATGCCTTCAGCTTTATACATGTAAATTGAATCTTTATTTTCAGACCCTGAGCCTTTTATTATTATCTCTTTTATTTTCTTTTTTGCAAGACCTTTTTTTTTCCCTGCATCTTTTTATGGTGAGTCTACTGAGATTAGCTCTTTTTTATTAAAGCTTCCATCCTTTAACAATAATGGAGTAGTCCTAGAACCAAAGAGACCTAGCTGCATTGTGGAACCTAAATCAACTCATCAAGTATCATCTAAAAAGCAGCGGTTTGAGGCACGCGCATCTTGTCCTCCCCTTAAGGTAATATTACTCTCTCCGTTCCACTCATATTGTTTCCGAATTCTTATATAAATTTGATAACAATCACATTAATTTCTAATTATTAAAAGCGAGAGTCTTTTTAAAGACACCGGAATAATAATGATAATAACAATGACTATATAAAAATGATCAGGTGAGAAAGGAGAAATTAGGAGATAGAATTGCAGCTCTACAACAACTGGTAGCACCCTTTGGCAAGGTATGTAGTGTACTAGGATATAATTACACTTAAAATCAATCAAAACATGTTTGCCTATATTCTTTAATGTAGCTGTAAATTATGTGGGGTTAACTCCTAAAAGTAGCAAATGAAATGACTAGGTACTGAACTTTAATTTTATCATAGCACTAATCAGGATGGAGCATAAACATGGAGTATATATTCATATGCTGTACATGTTATCATGTTGTTCCAAATTCTGAACTCTTTATACACTCAATAGGTACATCGACTCTATTGTACTGACTAACCATTTGTGTCGTCGTTCAGTTTAGTTCGGGTTTAAGCCGAATAAGACTACATTAGACCAAGAGATTTATGACTACTGCTTCATTTTATACACTGCTACATTTTAATTTGAAGGTAAACTCGAAATCGATCTCCGGTTATTGATCAAACCATTTGAATTTCGTACCAACTCAACCACGTAATTATGCGTAAAGTGTTATCTATCAATATGTTGATACTTTCTTGGAGTGCAGTACAATGTACATGTTCTCTTAGCTTATTCTAACTGAGATTAAAGTTTAGTAAGACATGTAAGTTTTTTCATGTGTTTGACAGACAGACACAGCTTCAGTACTAATGGAGGCCATTGGATATATCAAATTCCTTCAGAACCAAGTCGAGGTAGCGTAAATACATTTCCACACATCTTTTTTTATTGATTTCTGATCAGGCATGCACATTTTGTACCCTGCGTGGTATGTATAGTAGTTCCTATAATCTAAAAAAATGGTTTGACCCATCAATATTCCTTTTGATTCAATGTGTTTCTCAAGTCACACACATGATATGCACATATCAATGCCTATGTTCCATATTCATTCTGTGCAATTGCCTAGAAATTCTTAGGAATTTGTCTATCTTATATATAATGTACAGATCGAGCTCATTTTGGGTAACTTAATTTTACTATCTACAGCTACGGCATATTTCACGTTAGCATTACACAATATTTTTGTACACTCGTATTGCATAAATATTAGACGTACCACTCATTGGGTAGATCTTGCTTTTGTTTATTTTTTTTTTTTTCCTTGAGTCATACAGACACTGAGTGTTCCATACATGAAGCAAGGATTGCGCAATGAAAGCTCCAACAACATTCAAAGGGTAAGAAAATCCATATTTAATGAACTTGTGGTGACAATAGTAAGTACCGACTTGCAAAATCACCACTCTATTTAACCATAAATTAAATAGTTTATTTACTACTCATCAATAAGTTTGCCTAATTTTTATTCTTTTGTTGTATGTAGTCTTTGACTTTGAATTATTGTTCATGACTTCATGATTATTGTAACAATCAATTCATATATATGTGCAGATTTCAGAAGAAAATTCTGAGAATGCTAAAGAACAAAAGCAAAACTTGAGAAGTCGAGGACGGTGTCTTGTTCCCTTGACATGCATTACCTACATAACTAGCGATTGCGGGATTAATGGAGCCGTTTGGCCACAACATCATAACTTTAATTCCAGCTTCTAGTCAATAGGACATCGATTGTTAGAACTTAGGGAACTAGAGATCGATGATTTTACTTGGCTCGAATCTGGAATGAAATAAATAAACGGCGGAATAACAATTTATTAATTCAAAGGCACACGAGTAGAATACTAGAAGGTGGTTTGTATGTTTGATGGAGCAAATTTGGTCGTCCTGCATGAAAATGTACCAATATCAGGGTAGACCACTTATGATCCAGTAGACATTTTGAATTTGGCTTATTATACAACCTTAATTCAGGGTTTGAGCAACATGCATGATGATTATCTTTTCTGATGCTGTTGATTCAAATTTCTATCAGTGTTCTAATTATATATTTATAGAAGTTCATATTGTTTAATTCGTTGGATTAGTTTTTGTATGCTAAACTATATCTACAAGTTTGAGTTAAATTGTTATTAGTTTATACTACATTATTATCCTTCAATTTCATTAAAAAAATCGCCAAAATTATAGAAGCAACTTCGGTGGATCTTGATCCAAAAATTATACCATTGACGTGAAATATACGTTTACAATATTGTTTATTTTATTTATCTAATTTTTACATGTATATTGCGAGAAATGTCAAATGTCCAAAAAGTATCTCGATACATGAAAAAAGACATATTTTGAGTAGGGAGTAACAAATAAGTTTAAAGCTGAAAAAACTCTTGTATATCTAAATGTAGAGGTCTAAATGTAGATAGAACCAATCATTAGTTATTCCCAACTATAGATGAATGAAATCCGTTACATAAATTATGATACTCTCTCTAGTCTACCCTCATATTCCAAAAATAAAAACCAAGTGTCTTACCAATTTGATTGCGGCCTATAATGAGAGTCATATAGACGACGATGAAAGATCAAAAGAGGGAATACATAAATTATTGAATATAATGAAATATAAGTGAACGTTTCGTATAGTTTAAGGAGGACGTCTAGTTGCCTCCGTAACAAATGAGGCTTTTCCCTTTGATCCATTTGAGCGAAAATTCAATTCTATAAACCCAACATAACTTAGGCCCAAAATGATGGGTTTGACGAGAGGAGTATGGGGAGCAAAATGAACAAGAAATATAAGAATGAACAAAAGAGTCGATAAAATCATAGTTGTAGTCTTGTAGAGGATAGGTACAAGGCGTAAGGCGTTAGGCGTAAGACGTAGGAGGGTGACGGACCTGACAGTCCATTTTGAGCTAGAGACGCCGCCGAAAAAATCCAAGTTGAATAATCTCTGTCCGTGTCTGCTGACATCCGCATCCCACTGACCACTGATCACTACTTCACTAGTAATTACCACACTACTCCACAATTCCCATAACTGATTTCCAATATCACCAACCCAGATTTCCAAATTTGCCCACCATCGAATTAATTCTATATTAGATGGGACAAATTTGAACCAAACCCGAACATACGAATTAAAATACTACTCTATACACTGTAGTATTCAAACTTGAACCGAAGGTCGAAGACCTGAATCAGTAATGAGATATAAGATCCATGAAGATAGAAGATTTGTTATCTTATAATTGTAATAGGGTATGACACTCATAATACATGAGAGAAATGATGAGGTTTCCACAAGTGCTTACCGTCTTATTTCCATTTGTTGTGCCTCTACACAATGTTGGGGCTAGCATAAACAATTCAATATTACACAATTCGATTTTGACTTGAAATCAATAAACAATATTGACACAGAACTCAACTCAAACAGAAATCAAATGAATAAATGCAATAACAAATATTATTTTTAACAGCTTATTTGTAGATTTGAGTTACCTCAAAATTAAAACTCTTTTTATTTTTTTTCTAGCGAATATCTCAAGAACTCTTAGTTCAGATCCACTCCAAAATTACTTGCTTGTTGAATCTTCCAACTAACCTATATAACATTGTCAATGAGTTGTGGGGTTATGGGTACCTTTCTTCAATTAGTGCAACAAAGACCTTGTCTTCACAACTTTACCCAAATAAAACTCGAATGTATGGCCACCGTTAAAGACGATCGTGTAGAACTGTCACGTAATAGGCCTAGTGGTGGTACTTGATAGTATCAGACGGACACTCTAGAGGGGGGTGAATAGAGTGTTTGAGGGAATTCGAGTAAATGACCCGAATTTTACAACTTTTTCGCACTTAATGGACGATAAGGATGAGTGAGAACAATGTATGTGGGACTGTTCTCTACACAATGAAACGTGAGAGGAATGCTACACGGAACAGTGTATGTGGAACTGTTCCCTGTAATATGGAAATAATGAAGTACGCGGATAACACAGAGATTTACCGTGGTCCGACCTTACCTCAAAGTCTACGTCCACCCTAACCTAATCTTCAATAATCCACTATTATCAAAAGAGTAATACAAGCACCAATTCACATTCTTACCACAAGAACTAATTGACGTTCTTACCACAAGAACCTCTACCCAAATATCTACCACGGATATTGAGACTCTACCCGAACACTCTTAAGAAAATAAAGATTACAAAAGACGTTATCTCGATAAGCTTCTTGAAAGCCACGAGAGATACTGAAAGCCCTAAATCAAGATGACGCACTAGGAACTTTGTTTGCCTTGATGAAATACTATTTAAACTCAAAACATTTTAATCTCAAGGTGCGTTACTAAAACAATATGTCCAATGCTGCATACTCCGTATATAGCAGTGAAAACATAATAAAACTGATAAGGCAAGAATCACCCAAAGATAGAGGTTTAAAATAAAAGATATTATTTCCAAAGGTAAAAATCTGTTTTTGAAAACTTATTTTACAGGATAAAATAAATACCTCTTTGAAAGAATAATAACCAAAAATAGGTTATATGAAAAAATCAGTTTTATGAAAAAATATTCTTTAAGCAAATCACGTATCTTCGAGAAAGATAGTTTTCTTGAATTAAGTATGAAGAATATTTGAAATCTCATTGCATAGGAACAGCGTATGGAACAGAGACTATGAGCTAGTCTATGACTCTGTTCCATGCTATGTTCCCTCCTTCTTTTTCTCAAGGCAAAGTTTGTTTCCCTGTGAATCAAACAAGATTAATACAAGAGATCTATACCGACTAAATCATATGTTCTTGACGTCTCTTGTAGTTGCATCACACTTGTATTTGTTCCATTGAAACTCAACTCACCATTGTCGGTGAAACCTGTTCTTATATAAAGAACTCAACAACTTAACAAGTGTTAGATCATGAGGTTAGTTCCATAAGCGCAATGACCCAAACTACTAACCTTAAACATGCAATAATATTTGTTATTATCAAAACCGAAAACCCAACAATACTAATTTTTACATTATCATATCACCAGATTTACTTTTCCGCTCTTACTAAGTGGAAATTCGTTCCTCATACTCTCACGATAAGATAACGTTTCAAACTCTTATTCCAACATAACCACCACGTCCACCGTTTTTTACACTAAAACAACACAAAGTTTTATATAACACCTTCTCATAGCAAGTGACTTCCACTTGAAGAAAAGAATAAGAAAGCATGATCACTGATTTCACCAAAATGGTGTGAGATAAAAAATGCCAATTTGGAGGAACAGTAGAGGGGTGTGGTGTAGCTGTCAAGTTGCCAATTCTTTCCTATAATGTCTTCTTACATTATTTAATAAATATCTTCCCAAAAAAAAAAAAAAAAAAGGAATCTCTTATCCAAATTTTATCTTATTTTTGTTTGATTAATTTTCGTCGGTCATTTCTCATTTTCTCCAAAAACCCACTATCAAAGTTCCCAACTTTGATCTTATCATTTTCCCACAAAAATCTTCCAAAAATTATACCCTGAATTTCATTTTACATGATCTTATAAAAATACCCATCTTATAAATCATTATGATCAGTTATTATTATGATCTGTAGTTGTTTTTATCAAAAATTGGTATTTTTTTTTGTCAATTAAATTGTTTTGTCAGGTGACTGATTGCTGAGCTCTGTAGCAGTGGAATCTTGAGCTTTCAAACAAAACAAAAGGCCAGATTCTTGGAATCATACCTCTTTTCATCAGGTTGGTTCTAGAATCTAATCATTCTTTCTGATTTATTTATTTATGTAAGTTTGTGTTTCTGATGATTATGATGAGGGAATTTGAGTTTTAGACTAAAGGTTGAATCTTGCTGTAGTATGTTGAGTAATGAAGAAATTTAGAACTTTTTTTTGTAACTAACAGATTAATGATCCTGGTAATTAATTGGTATGATTATTGAATGAATTTCTATTGTTAGTTCTGATTTTATTTATTTTTTTGCGTTGAATTTAATTGGACTTTTTAATTATGAGATTGATTAGTCATTACACACTGTATAAAACTTTGTTGTGCTTCATTATTAGTAAACTATAGTGTATAGATGAAGTGGCAATCGGTGCAAGTTTCGACGCAACTATCATCATAGGGCACCCGTAAGCAGTCTCTCTATGTTTTCAACAGAGGGGGTAAGGCTTGCGTACATCCATCTCCCATCCCCCTTGCGTCGCCATAGGAGGGAGCCTTTGAGGCACTGGATGGTGTGTTGTTCTAGTTTGTAGGTGTTGATAATTATCTTTGAATTCTGTAAAATTGTGGTAGTTCAGAAGTTTTTTAGGCTCAACTATGGTTTTATGGTGTAAGATTTTCTTACATATGTATGCTGCTAGTGTCAATATGTTGATTAGAGTGACCATGGTTTTGATCATATAGGTTTTAAAATAGGAGATGGGGACATTGCAAGGACCTGTTATTTGCCCCACTATTCGTGCAAAGCAAGTGGGTGCTTACGCTGTGCCGATCAATGGCCCTTTGGCAAGGACTGCAATGTTAAGGAGTGCATTTTGGGGCTATAAAGATGGATTTCGACGAAGTGCTAATGCTGGTGTTTGTACTCGCTCACTTCATATGCGAAGGGTTGGTATGATTCAGTGCACTTTCAGCTCGTCATCTAATGGAAATGGCAGCAAAGCTGAGAATTTTAGTGAGAAGGATGAGGACTACGTCAATTCCAGTGTTGTTGAGGCTGGTAATGTGTGCCCAAATTACCTTTATGTATGGAATAATTGACCAAGTTGTATGATAAGGTAGCATTGATTTAAGTAATATGTGAAAATTGTCATGAAATTCTTTATTAACCTGTCCATATATTGGTTGGGTATCTGTGTCATTCAAATTTGGAAAATGTATAGTGAGCTAATGTATTGCTATGTACTATGTTCCTTGTAAGATTATTTGGACTATTCAATTAACATGGTATTTTACACTTAAGACTTACTTCACCCCGTAGTTTGCGGCTTTGGGGGTCTTTATGTCTTACTTTAGCTGCTGTGTCTATGGATTGATCATTTGATTGTCAGATATGAATGGATTACCTTTTTTTTTGACATGAAAGATGTGTCTAGATGGTGACTAGAGTTATAATCAATATCATCTGATGAGAATATTTTGCATCGAAGGACTTTTATGTTTTACAGAGGAATCTATCTCCATTTATGTATGATGCTTTGTACTAGTCAGTTATCTGTTCAAAGACCAGACGTAATGCTGCTCAGAGTGCTAGTTTACCTTTTGTTATTAAGTAACATATTTGTTTCCATGGTTTCAGTTGAAGTGAAAAGTGGTGCAGATGGCTTCACAATCAAAATGAGAGATGGTAGGTTTCTGAAATGTGTCCACAACAGCCCCCAAGGTGGCCATTTACCAGATTATGCGCCACATCCTGCCATAGTCCTCAAGATGGAAGATGGAACTGGTCTTCTTCTCCCGATAATTGTTTGTATGTAGCTAAGTCTCTCTGCTATCTAACTCTGCATTCTTTTGAATTTTGTCTACCGATTTGGTAACAGGTCATAATTTCTTGCAGTGGAGATGCCTAGTGTATTGCTTATGGCTGCAATCCGGAATGTACATATTGTATGTACAGTTTTTGCGTACCTTGTTGGTGATTGTGCGGAGCTACTATTCCAGTAATGTGGAGTCATTGACTTACAATCCATTTATATTTTTGTGATGGACAGGCTAGACCAACCATGTATCATGTAATTAAAGAGATGGTTGAGAAGATGGGATATGCAGTAAGTTAACCAATTGCTGCAGCCTCTCAGTCAAACTTGCTACCATATTCATTTTTGTTTTTTTTACAAATGGTGATGTATTTTGCAGGTCAAAGTTGTGCGTGTAACAAAGCGAGTCCATGAGGCATATTTTGCTCAGATATATCTCTCAAAGGCATGTATAATTTAGTAATGTTTAATCACTGGTTAGCTAAATCTATCTCTTTATTAATCTTACATGTATAATTTATGGTTACAGGTTGGTAATGAAGCTGAATGTATTAGCTTTGATCTTCGACCATCAGATGCAATTAATATTGCAGTAAGATGCAAGGTATATTTACGTTACATCTCTTTTGCCACTTGCGGGGATTGATCTAGTTGCTTTCAGTTACAGTTTAGCCTGCAAAACAAAATCCACTTACTGTGCAGGTGCCTATACAAGTAAATAAGAACTTGGCTCACAGTGATGGAATGAAGGTCCTAGAATCAGCAAAACCATCATCTCTGGGGCCTGCATCGGATGTCTTGTCATTTGCTGAATTGGATCGGTAAGTTATTGTACTCTTTTTATGGGTCTCCGTTTCTTTCTTATAGTCTTTGTCGGTTACAATGTTGCTTTGAGTGAACCAATCTCGTTCTTTCCAATAGCAACTGAACACTTCACAATTTTTGGTTTCATGTTGCCCCGTTGCATTTCCTGCTACATTTGTTGATTGAAATTTGAAATGTTGCTTTTTCTAAATCCTGTCACTTTTGCCACATTCTGTAATAATGCCTTAGCGGTTGACATCATCTCTCTTGCCCATCATCTTTTACTTGCTGCTTTGATACGATATACAACAACACTCCAATAAGGCTGGACTCAATGCAACTGTGAACACAGGGCCGAAATCTTTTACAAACTAGTGAGAGGAAGTATTCCCTCCACTAATTGACACCTGATATCTCCTCAGTCAGATTATAGTTCCACCTGGCTCCCGACATTTTTGCGGATATGAAAATTTTCAGACCCCAATTTAGTCTCTTGTGAAATTCTTTCCTTCTCTATGTTTAGAGACATCAAATTACCTTGTACTATCACAATATGTCTTTCTCATCGAAACATAAGGAGTAGACCGTCTAATCCGATCTGTCAAACTATGTGCCTTTGTCGAAAAGCTATTTGGATGATACAATCCAACAATACATTTAATTATTTTGTGGTTGTGTTGCTATGGTTTCTACCCAAGAGGTTGTCTTGGACTTCCTGTCCTCTTTCTGGAACATGTATGCTAGTAGGCAATGTGGCTTGTTTATTGCTGGCGATGTCTTATATTAACTGCTATTGGGCATTGTATCAGGCCTAGTGGACAGCCATGCGTAGAGACTACAGAATTTAACCTTCTGCGGAACATGCTTGATGCTGCTCTCGAGGAGCGCTATCAGGATGCAGGTATGGTGTGTTTTTTTTTTTTTTTTTTTTCAACCCCTATGCCACTGCAAAGTAATCTTAAACTGAACAATATCCTTTGTTATGGACTGAAATCATAAAGGGATGCCTTGCTAGTTAGGGTATGTGACTCTGGTAGGAGTTCCACACTTGTTTGAAATCTTTAGATCATCGGGTCTTCATGTTGATGGTACTCGTAGTGAGATAATTTTCTGTCCACTTTCATCATTCAGCACTTTACTTAGTTCTAGGGCCTCTAATTTTTAGTGTAGTCATAGTTTTATCATTGGTCCTTCTCTTCTTCCCTCGTGTCTCCGGATATGACCTTAAGATTGACTTTACATGGTGACGATGTTGTTTCTGTCAGCCCAATGGAGGGACAAACTTACTCAACTTCGTGCCAAAAGGAATTGGGCATGACAGGTAAAAGTTTCTACTCTCCTCTCAATAACTATTCTGAACCAATGTTCATGTCTGTGGTCGTGTCAAAGGGGTATTAAGTGCGTCCACAAGTTCTAACTGAACGACTTTCCTCCATTTATTCTTGCAGGACGCAACTTGTACATTGTATATAGAACGATCTTATGAAGCTGATGATGCATGTTACTCGACTGGGTCACCTTTTCAGTTCTCTTTGTTTCACTTTGTAACTATTTGTAAATATCAGTAAATTTTATTGGACAGTCGTTACTTGGGATGAAACTTAGTTTCGGTTTCTTTCAAAGCAACATATGAGTTGGATATGAACCACCGAGACTACTCTGAATGTCTCTATAGGTAAGGTACATAAATGATTCTAAATTTAGAGGGGCTGGTGTCAGGATGAAAGATCCTTTTCTTTGCTCAGACAGCTTCTTAAATCGACTTTTCCGTCCCGAAAGTCCTGTATCTAACATCCTTGGTCCTTTCCCCCAGACTTGCTGTGGCAATTTATAAGAAGCGTGTCTGGTTTAGACTCTCCAAGAAATGCAAAATGTTGGGCTGGAGACGAACAATTTCGAAATGTGTGAAGTGTAAACTCACTCCTTCCTGTTATTGAGTTATGTTTTTGGTTGTCTGAAATCTAGTAAGTTTATACCAAAAAGGTTTCCGTGGTGTTATAATCTAAGGAGGTATATAGCAAATGCAAACAAAATTGGGCCAAAGATCGACGCTAGTTCGAGATCGGTGGCATCTAAATGATCTAGTAAGTTTATACCAAAAAGGTTTCCGAAAGGCCCATATATCAGCAGTGTCGTGGTGTTATAATCTTACTAAGGAGGTATATAGCAAATGCAAACAAAATGGGACAGAAGATCGAGGCTAGTTCGAGATCGGTGGCATCTAAATGATCTAATCTCCTTGGTTTGAAATTCCGTAGAGACCTCTGCTTAATTAGTTGGTGTGATAGTGATTAGTGAAACTA
The DNA here is from genome assembly GCA_963680865.1 of Spergularia marina. Taxonomy (NCBI): domain Eukaryota; kingdom Viridiplantae; phylum Streptophyta; class Magnoliopsida; order Caryophyllales; family Caryophyllaceae; genus Spergularia; species Spergularia marina. The sequence continues at coordinate 21,050,498 of OY804551.1, read as the reverse complement.
AAAATGTGCTGATGCGTGAGGGGATCATATAGGAGGAGGTTGAGTAGGTCAGGAAGTGGGATTTGCCGGATCTATTAAAGCATCTATTTTTCGGATTCCTTGCCTTTGGTGTTTCAATTGGTTACCCTTTCTCTGTTGGTAGATGTCACATTCTCCCCTCTTTGACGACAATAGTTTTTGCTACAAGTGACAGTATATAAAATGACTAGTAGTAAATTGCTCCCTGGAACGAAATAGTACTAACGTATTAGGGCTATGATAATGGCACGGATCCTTGATTGGTCCACGGTAGACACAGTTTGTAGGCACGCGGGTAATACACGCGCCTCGTTGGCATGGACCAATCAATTGAGCCCGTGGCATTATGAATTCATATTTTATGGCTCGGGTTTAATCAACTAGTCCATGTCCGACGCAGTCTAGGGTGTACGTGGGTGTACGTGGCCCGTGACATGACATTATGGGTACTTATTTTTCAATAGAATATTATTGTTCGGTCATTAAAGTGGGTGGAATATCTTTGAACAATATGAAAGTTGGTAGGATCAGATTTAACGTAAAAAATCAGTACAATAAAGTGCTAAATCGGTACAGTACATCTCAGAACTTAGATTATGAAAATCTCTAATTGTAACTTCGAGGTTACTTGATACTTTCAACAAATGATTCATTCACACGAATAATATGAAAGGGCTAAAAAATATATGGTGGGCGGAAATTAGAGGCAAAGCAAACGAAAAAGGGCGGGAAGAAAGAGTAACGGTGAATCGGCGAAAACTTTGTTATTTCTCGGTTTTTTTTTTTTTTAACTTTTTTCCAAAGTTCCAGAGAAATGGCAACGTGTAGGTACAACAAGATTACAAGTGGGACCCACAAAATAAAAACGTGGCATCCTCGAACAGAAAACCCAAAAAAGGCCGCGAATTTCATGCCACAGAAAAGAAACTAAAAAAAATTAAAATAAAACTAAATTCGCAAAAACCCTCTGTCTCTCTCTCGCCTCTGCTTTAGTAGAACTCCTCCATAAATTTTTTTCAAACAAACAAAAAAAATTAATTATTTATTAAAAGGAATTAAAAACAAATTCTTTCAAATTTTGAAAAATATTTTTTAGAATATTTCCAAAGGAAATAATAATATCAAGAATAATTAAACAAATAATAAAAAAAAAAGTAAAGAATTTGTTCGAGGTTTTCTTCATTCTTCTTCAAAATAATAATCAATTAATCACCAGTTTTTTTTCTTCTGGATTTCTCTCTCCTCAAATTCTGAAGGACTAGTACCTTTTATCATGTCAGGTAAATTTACTATTGTTATTTTTTTTTCAATTGTGTTTATAATTGTATGTATGAATTAAAATTGTGGCGTAATTGTTACGATTAAATTGTTGGAGTTTTGTAGAAGAATTATGGAGGTTTTGAAAATTTTACTGCTGTAGCTGGAGTTGAAAGTGGAATTTACGGCTGACAATTTTCTCATTTTTACCGTCATGTCAGGCTCATATGATCGTCCTTGTAAGTAATTTAATCCTAAGTTTTGTATAAACCCTAAGTTTTGCCGAATTATGTCCATGTATATATTTATCATATGTATGTTAGTATGTAATATGTATGTATGTATGAATTAGAGGAGTAAGGTTGCGTCAATAGTACGGAGTTCAACCTCGTTTAGTGTTTTCTCGTGTTCGAATCCTCATATCCCGTCCCGTCCTGCGGCAATAGAAAATAGAATGTTGAATTTGTTACTGTGGATAAAAAATAGTTCTGGATGATTTGCTGGTAAAATTTGGGGTTCTACTGCTGTAGATGAAGAATATTTTACCTTAATTTGTCGTCCCTTCAACTGGCACAGGGTTATTTTAGTTTAACTAGTGGCCTAGAATTTGAGAACTTTAGAATGTGTGACGGTTAAGAGTCTTAAGACATACGAGGGAGAGCATTTATGCCCATGTATGTTGCGAAACTGAGGCTTGTAGTTTTACCTGGCTCGAATCAGGAATTACTAATCACGCAAACCCGAGAAGGGTTGTGGACTTCAATTTCAGTGTCTTTTGCTGTAAGCAGTGGGTTTGAATTGCTCAATTCGAGCAAACCGATGATTTGTTCCCTTGGGGGGGGGGGGGTTTAATAAACCAGGCTTTGGTTTAGGTCTGCAAATAATTTGGTTGTTGTGGAGAGACCTTTGGGAGAATTCTTTCTGATGTGGAAATTGGAGTTTTTCTGTTTTTTCACTGAAATATGTTATCGTACTTGTGCTTTTTATGAACGATGAGGACTTCCTTATTTCGGAGAGCTGTACCTCTCAATCAGGCAGGACTTGAGTGAAGAGAATCTTTCATTTTTCTGTTGCGTGTATTATGTGTTTCACATCTACAATTCTTGTAGCAATATAACAGTACCAAGCTATTGCCAACTTATTCTTCAATAGAGTTTATTTTTCAGTGTTGAGAAACAAATTAAAGGCAAATTGTAAGCTATGATAGTCGGAAACTGATGTTGTCTTGGCCAATTAGTCTGAATGAATAATGTTCTTACTTGCAGGCTTTGAAGGATCAAGTAATGTTGAAAGACATGAGCGAAAGTCTGATGTTGAACTATCAGAAGATGAGAAGAAGAGGAGGAAAAGTGGTTTAAAGAAGAAAGCCATTAACGCTTCTAGTAAACTAAGACATTCACTTAGCTTCAGGAAAGGGAAGAAGAAAGTTGAGGGCAGAGGAGCTTGTATTTCCATTAAGGATGTGCGAGATGATAAAGAAGTGCAAGCTGTGCAAGCATTTCGACAGGCACTACTTCTGGACGAATTGCTGCCTGCAAGACATGACGATTATTATTTGTTACTGAGGTAATCTGTTCTTGACAGTGTAATCTAACTCCCAACAATTATATGGGTACGTGGCAGTTGCTACTACTTTACCTTGTATGGGCTTCTTGTTTGCGTGCTTGTGGTTTTAGTGATTAACAATCATTTTCACCGGAATGTTTTGCATAATTTAGGGGTACTGTCGTATTACACAGGTGCATCTCAATGCATATACATTTGCAGGCTTCCAATGCATGATCTATGTGTGATCATTGACTTACCACAACTCCCCCACCTGCCCAAGTATATTAATACGACCAGTAACGGAAATGGTTTTTACATAATTTCAGTAACGCTGCGACTTTTGGTCTCATTCTATTAGAAATTTTATTTATATTTCATAACATACTGCTTGGAAATTAAATTGCATGTTGGCCACTTCCAAGGCTTAGTATACCATTATGGTCCACTATACTCTTCTGTTTTTTCATGTATTACCATAAAACATTTCTTTGCTATTTGTTTAAGAAGTTATTACATGATGTTTTAGAAGTAAAAGAATATGGAAATGGCATATATCAAGGCTTATGTAGCTAGAGTTGTAGTACACTAGGTTACTTCTAAAATGGAATTCTTTTATGGTCATCTGACTGAATATGTAGTAGAATCAGAACACAAGTTACCTGAATTAACGGATTGCCAGAAAAGGCTTTGTTTTACTTGTTTTGTTATTTTATATGGAATGGAGCTCTGAAACCTGAGTACGACGACAATACTCAGGCTGTTAATTGTAATAGATAAGTGGTGAATCTAATGTATGACTTTTCAACATGCATCCCCGCAGATTTTTGAAGGCAAGGAAGTTTGACGTCGAGAAAGCAAAGCAAATGTGGTCTAATATGCTTCAATGGAGAAAAGAATTTGGTGCTGACACACTCCTGAAGGTAATTATCTAGAATAACAGGCCTATGTACTTGGTCAGTGCTATGTTCATTATGGTGTGTTATGGACATACAACTCTTGGTATTCACTCTGTTTTAGTATTTAACATCTTGTATCCTTATTATCAGGACTTTGAATACGATGAGTTAGATGAAGTCTTAAAATTTTGTCCACAAGGTTTCCATGGTGTGGACAAGGATGGCAGACCCATCTACATATATCAGTTGGGCAAAGTTGATGCCGAGAAGCTCATGCAAGTAACCACAATGGAACGATATCTGAGATACCATGCACAGGACTTTGAAAAGTGCTTTGCGATAAAATTTCCTGCTTGCTCCATTGCTGCGAAGAGGCATATAGACTCAACCACGTCCATTTTGGATGTTCAGGGAGTGGTAAGTTGTCTGTGAGTTAGTTTCCTTATAAGATATGTTTATGAGCTATCTATGGAGAATGTGCCACTCTTCATTTACGTTCCTAACATTTCGTCCCCAGGGCTTTAAAAACGTAGTTAAACCTGCTCGTGACCTCATCATGCGATTGCAGAAGATTGATAATGACAATTATCCGGAGGTATATGTGTATTCAAACATTATCAATATATGGTACATACTTTTTTCATTATTGCATTTTCTCGGGTTATTTGACTTATATGTGTCCTTGTTTCTTTATTCGGGGATGATAATAATGTAGACACTGCACCGGATGTACATCATTAATGCTGGCAGTGGTTTTAAACTAGCCTGGAACACAATCAAGACAATACTCGATCCACAAACAACATCCAAAATTCATGTATGTCCCACAATTCTTGGTAATAGGCATCAGCTAAACGGGGTATTTGGTGATCTCTCGTAAATACTGTGTTTTTTCCTCATCAGGTTCTTGGCCAGAAGTATCAGAGCAAATTGCTAGAGGTTATTGACAAGAGGTAGTTTAGTCGACTTTGCAGATTACTTTTTGTTGAAATGGTGTACAAAAGTTTTTTTTTTTTTTTTTTTTTTTTTTTTTTTTTTTAAGGTCAGGTATATAAAAGTTTCTAGGCCAAACTACCAAATTGGTAAAAAAAAGTAAGGGGTAAATGACAGCTTGGTAATTTTTTTTACTAAAGCGACAAATTGGTAAAAATAAATGACATGAAACACCAAATTAGCCAAAAAAACTCTAATTTGGCCGGAATCCTTATATATTAAATGTATTTCCATGAATATCATGATTTCATTACCTTTTCTAAATTAATAATTTTATTAAAAATAAATAATAAGAAAAACATGAGAAGACATTTTTTTCAAAGTATTGAACAAAAAAAGTTTAAAGAAATTTGGTTTGGAAAAAAACTTTCAACAAAAAAGTACTCCGCAAACTAATCACATCGCCTAGAGTTCAATATCATATCCGAATGGTCATCTCACGTTTCGGTGCTATACTCTGTGATTTAATTAAATCGCCTGGTGTTCAAAACATAGGTTTTTTTTTTTTTTGTTTCGTAAATGGGTACTAGTCATTATACAACCACATAAAACTATCACACGAGGTGCCACTTGTTATTGTAACCTAAAACGAGCCGACGATAAGCTTTTTTGCTGAAACCGTTATTTCATAACCTATTTTGCTTCAATATATAAATTCAATTGTTTCTTCCGTTTTTTTTTTTTTTTTTTTTTTTTTTTTTTTTTTTTTGCTATCGAAGTAATTTTTTTTTCTTAGTATTGATTTAAAAACGGGAGCTAAATAATTTTATTAAAGGAAGTACTGTATATAGTAAGTGATGCAAACGGCGGCCAAAAGTGGTGTTTTTGGCTAATTTGGTAGTTAATGTTATTTTTTTTTACCAATTTGTCACCGGGGTTTTCTTTTTTACCAATTTGTCATTTGCCCCCTACTTTTTTTACCAATTTGGTAGTTTGGCCAAAGTTTCTATGAAGAAGTATCCTTCTTTCCCATATTTTGCATTGCTTTTGTTCTTTTTTTTTATTCTTGGTTACTAGTGATCAACTTTTATTCAGTTAAAAACTTTCATTTAGTGACTTTGCTAATTATTCCGATTTGTCTGTTGCATACAGCGAATTGCCTGAATTCCTTGGTGGTACGTGCAATTGTTCTGACCAGGGCGGTTGTTTGAGGTCTGATAAGGGGCCTTGGAAAAATCCTGATATTTTAAAGGTTGTCATGAATGAGCAGTTGTCTTGCGGTATTACTGAGCTTTAGTCTTATTAATGTTGTAATTTTTATTAAATTTAAACTAATTCTTTCTGAACCTTCCGTTTCCAGACAATCCAATCTGGTGAAGCTGAGGTGGCTATCTCGAACAGTGAAGGAAAGTTGATTACTTGTGACAATATGGTATGCTTTGTCTTGAGCACAACTTTCCCAAATGAGTACTGAACCGATGTTTCGCGTAGGTTCTATGTCTTAATTTTGCTTCTCTGTTTGCTGTATCAGTCGAAACATAATCACTCTCTCACTGCGGAATCTGGATCGGAGCTTGAAGAATTTTCTCCTTCCAAAACAGATGGTTCTTTACAGTTAAAATTGATGCCAGTTGATGAAGAAGTAAGTGCGTAGGGAAATTGTACCTTCTTTTTCCTCTTCTTTTTTTTGTGTGCTTGTGAACTTTCTATTGGCACAATTTTATCTTACCGTTTTTATTATTACTATGTTGTGGTGTATGTAAATTATTTTACGATTCAATAAAAAAAATATCTGAGTAATGCTTTATTGCAGGGTAGGGTGGCTGGAAACGTTTCTACTTGTAGCATGGGTGGCAATGATGAAAATGTACCTGTTCTTGTTAAGGTTGTGGATGCCGCATGTATTGGAGTAGTCTCTGCCACCCAGACAAATTCCTCAAGAGGTTAGCATACCAGCTAAATTATTCACGCTAGACTTTAGTTCTATAAGACTTGGGATATTAAGAGTTTCAGCCCATGCAGCATGACAATTTGTCAACTATGTGAGCCTTTGGAGTGAAAAGTCAATTATATATAATGACATATGCACTCTGGATTTCTTTGATTGATGCAATTGAGAAATTAACTATGTTAGTACATTGCTAAGCTCTACATCAACACGTACATCACGGACTTTTATCATTCCAAGGTAGTGAGTTACATGATGGTCATATATTTTTTTTGCTCTTTCGACTCCCATGCTTACGAATATGGAAAATGGGGACCATGACTTATAACATTCAAACTATCCTCCTTAATGCTTTCAACTTTGCAAGATCTAGACTTCTTGAAAGCCTCTCGATAAAACACCGCTTGCTAACTCTGTTCATGCCTGATAGTTGAACTGTGAGATTGGCCACCATGCATGCGGGTCAAAAAGATATGTACACTATGTTATTGCTTGCCTACAGATTGATATGGGTAGATAGAAAGGAGAAAGGAGTTAATAGGAGAGTGAGAGAGGCATAAAAGATTGTGATTGATTGTGGTGCTTTTCTGCTTTTGGTGTTTCTCTGCTGTCAGTTTGTTTCCCATGGGAGGAGTGAGGGTTAAAGATGGTCGTCAAGGGGTATGACCTGTAAAGATGATACAGAGTCTTCCCTTTAATCTTATGTGCTAGCCTTTTTTAGTCCAGTTAGTAACGTTCTACACTTCTACCTGAAATTTAGAAACAATCTGTGGGGAATCCGTGTCTATATAAAGTTGAGGATACTGAGGAATCGTTGTCAGTTATGGCCTTAACTTCCTCTTACCCTATAGAGAATATTAAACTGAACCCCTCTTAGGAGACTTGTTGAAATATTTTGGTAATGGCTAGGGAAAGTACATCCGTCGCTAATCCTGTACGGAGCTTATATCTGTTTTTACTAGTTGTGGTTACAGCATCATCTTGATTGGTGATCGTAAAACTTTTGGTAGTTGGTTTACTAGAACTAGAGGAATCTGAAGCTTAATGAAAAGTCTTTAGTGGTTTAACATCAAATTGGTGTTGGGACCTTGACTTTTTTATGAACACTGGTTTCTGTACTTTGTCTCTGTCTAATCTGTGTTTGCATTCTTAATCTGGGGTCAAAAGATATTCTTTGGTGTGAAAGTTAAATGCATTATTTTCTGCCGATGCTACATGTTGAATTTGATGTTCAAGAGTATCTACTGTGACTTACTGCAGAGAATCTCTTTCAGCCATCTGCTGTAGATACTGCAAAGTGGCGCCATTATCGATTTTTAGCTGTGGTCATGGCCTTCTTTACGACTTTGTTTGCTCTTGTTCGTTCTGCAACTGTAAAATTGTCTAGCGGGATTACCAGATTGATTTCAAATCTTTCTCACAGCATCCCGCATGTGATTCTTGGATCGAATTATAAAGAAGACTTTAGACCTCCTGCAGGTTCGCAACTCACAGATGGAGAATTATTCTCGATTATATTGAGAAGGCTTACCGAGGTCGAGGAGAAGGTGAATAGTTTACAAACAAAATCTATGCAACTGCCTTCTGAGAAAGAGGAGCTGCTAAATGCTGCAATATATCGAGTTGATGCATTAGAAGCAGAGCTAATTTCCACCAAAAAGGTAGTTGTCTTATCTCTGCCTCTGATGCGTAGGAGTTCATTGAAAAGGGATGTCAGGTTTATTTGAATGTTCTCCGACAACCTACCGAAGTTCATGTGAACCAGGATATTGACTGGTTATTGATAATTAGTTTCAATAATGTTGCTAAGCCTAGTAAGGCAATCTAAGAAATTCATTGACCCAATAGAACAACTTAGCCTAGATGTACACTCTCGGTTGTGCAAATATTGTCGCTGAATGCAATTCGGAAGAGTTAAGTAATTACTTGATGTGAGTTTTCATCCCGATTCTCAAGTGTGCTCATATATCGCTGAAAGACATGGTTGTTTATGTAATGTTTATATGTTTCGTTTGACACCAGGCGTTGCATGAAGCATTGGTGAGGCAGGAAGACTTGTTGGCCTACATAGATGCACAAGAAGTAGCTAAGTACAGGGTGAGTCCTTTGCTTAAACCTGATGACTTAATTCAGCTACATAATTTCGAAAAACCTCGTGGAAGGCTGTGTCTAAAAATCTTTTTATGTTTTCTTTTCTTGTCACAGAGAAGAAATTTCTGTTGGTGAGGATCAACTGCTGCTCCGGATAATAGATTTTACCAATTTTCAGAATAGAGGGTCGAATCCACCTGGTGATTTCTACAAAAAAGTTTAGAATTTGGACGTGTATCTCGGAGACATGTAAAGTGTGTGTACATAGATATACCAGTAATCAAAGATGCTTTCGTATTTCTTCTTTTAAGTTGATTTCACTTGTTGGTCTGTATTCTTGTTTGTGTTATATTATGGCGTTAAGATTTTACCTCACAAAATTTCAAGTTTCATGAGGTCCTGTATTTTCTCATGCTCTTGGCTGTGGCAAGCCGAAAGTTGTGTCAAAGAGATTAGCAGAGGCAGTATCTGTAAAGAACGATAATGGCGTGTTCTGTTTTCGCTTTTTGAATCCGGATTCCTGATCAAGAAGTAAAAGCTCTCTGTAGGCTGTAGACGCATGAACTGGACTGACGAGGCTTTCGGGTTTCTGTGTATGTAAGGGATGTTTAACGCATGAATCTTCAGTATGGAGACTACAATTAGCCGGCAGAAGCGTAGGAATGATCAAAACGATGTTGTAAATCAGGGGAGTACCAGTGTGGATCATCAGTCTTATCTTCCTATCCTACTCCGTGTATTCCACCAATCATATTTTAGCATTTTATTATTTTATTTTTATAGATTATATTTTGCTTTTGAAATATTTGTAAAATGATAACAGATGATTGGTGGGGTACACAGAGGGGGATAAGAAAATGGGACAGTTGATCCGTACTTAGGCGACGGGAAATGAAGCAACACCAAAACAGTTTTATGGACTTATACGGAAGATTGTAATTTGGTAGGATGATTTGTTTTTTCTTTTTATTTTTGATAAAAAGAAGACCAAACATCAAATGCATTAAAAAAAAAAAAAAAAAAAAATAGTGGGCATCACAGAATGCCACATAAGAGCTGACTTTCACACTTCTCCATCACGTTAATTAGGGTTAAACGCAGCACATTCCATGGTCCAAAATGTAAACGAGTAAATCTAAAGGTCGGGCCTTAGCAGTAAAATTCCTTTTTTTTTTTTTTTTACATTATTACTGTCCAACAAGATTGGTGAAATCAGAAAACCCTTATTTTCCCCAATAATATTCACGCATTTTTCAAACGCTCTATCACCCGTCCGCATCTTCAGGTACTGTGTCAATCAAATGTAAAGAGTCCACAAGTTTTGTAGTCATGCATGCTTAATATATTCCATTGTTTTTGCTTGCTTTTCGTTTCCTTCGATTGTTAATATTCCATGTTCAAATATGAGACAGACATGTATTGAAGTCGTAACTCGAAAGGAATTGAGGAAATATATATATGTCTTAAAGGCGATAGAACTACGCTCACGAATTTGATATGCTTGTTAAGTTTACTACTAGGTCGTATCGTAATCGTATATTCGTATTTCACGCACGGTTCTATATTGCGTACTTATACTAGACGTATACTCCGTGTTGCTTATTTGTATCGACCATACTATATATGTAATCGGTTTGAAGATATATATAGTGGTCTAAAAATGGAGTTTTAATTTCTTTGTTTTAGGCAGGAAGATGATTGCAATGCAGATAAAATCATCCATGTTATGCACCCTTTGTATTGGTTTTAATCCAAGTACAAGTAGTCAAATCGACAGACATCATAAGCAGTTACAAAGAGGAGGATGTCGTTTTGGTTCAGTCGTAAAATCGTATACAAAATCATCAACAACATTAGTGATAGATGGTATGGACTGTCTCCCGAATCCTAAAACACCATGGTTGAAGCTTCAGCCAGAAGTAGACGACGAGCGGGACGGTGGGGGTGTATTGGACTGCTTTTACAGCCCTGTTGAGAATAAAGTGGTTCGGTTAAACCGTAAAAATTGCCTGCAAGTCCCTGATACAGCCAGATGCTTTGCTGCTACCAGGGACTGGTTAGGCTTCGTGGATCCTACAGGTGATTGTCCTGTCTATTTAACCACCACTCCCTTTCGTGGCTCCTGGCATGCACAGGGACTATACCACAATTTTTAAGCTCCCGTCATTGGCCACAATGCCCACTGTATGGGGTGTCACCCGTCAAGCCAACTCGGGAACTATTCTCGACTTCCAGGTGGCTGATGTGAGTGAACGACATCACGAGTATAACATGAATCGTTACATCACTGTGAATCACGATGTGCTAGCAGGCATGATTTCCAACCTCGCCATTTCGTCGATTCGCCCAATCGATTCACCTTCCTATGTGATGGCCCTTCAAGGGGAAGTAAAGCGTCTAGCTTACTCTGCTGTCTATGACTGGGATGAGTCTGGAAGGGCTTCCGAGTGGATTGGGTTGCAAGAGAATTTCCACCGAGGAGAGACTATTAGTAACCAAGTGGTGTTCTCTGACAACAAGCAGTGTTGTATTTCACTGTTGATCATACTCGTGGCATCCAAGCATATAACCTTGTGGAGCCTGATGATTTCGGGCTCAGCCGTCTCAAGGAAAACGAATATAACATTCGGTTGAAAAGGCGGTCCAAATTCATCTTTGATTTTCCTTATGATGATCTCTAAAAAGAGGTTCAGTGTGCTTTTGAACGCAACACATCAAACGATCGAGTTGAAGGCCTTGAGAAATAATTCTGAGTGGGTTGAGCACTTGGTATGCTTAGATAATGGCAATCTCTTGTTCATATGCAGGCATTACCAACAAGAAGTTGAGGATAATGATGATAGGGTATCTACTGCTGCAGAAGCAGCTTGTGAATCACGTTACAAGACTGTGCACTTTGATGTCTTCAGGGTGAATTTTCCAATGAGGAGGTTAGAGCCGATCAAGACATTAGAAGAGCGCTCATTGTTTGTAGGTTGTAACCAGTCTTTCTCCCTGATAGCTCGCGAACATCCCGGTCTGAAGCCGAATTCTATCTACTTCAGTGCAGCATATCGACATTATTGTCTGTAGGTGGACGACGACGACGACTGTGGCATATTCGACTTGGAGGACAACATCGTTCAACCTTATTCGCCGCCTACCCCATCGCCATCTCAAACGCCCCATAATATTGCAGCATCGACATATGGACCTATTATTGATAGAGACAAATTAAAGTTCGCGGAGCTCTTAAAATCCTTGTCCAGGTAACCCACCAATGGTGCTTTTACGTCTGCATTTTGGTTTTAGATTTGTTTTGAACATGTTTGTATCACACGAAAGCAACACATGTTTGTCAATGTGCTCAGTATGTACTTCTTGATATTTGAGTTGCAGGTCAGGTTTTTTCTTCTGATATGGTGGAGTAGAAGTGAGTCGATGTGATTCTCGAATCAATTTTCCTTCTGCGTCATTCTTGCGCGGTATCTCTTTGTTTTATTACTAATAATTTATTATTATTATTATTATTATTATTATTATTATTATTATTATTATTATTATTATTATTATTATTATTATTTTGTTGTTGTTGTACTGTTGTTGTTTAATTAATTAATTATATTAATTAATACTATTATTATTAATGAGAGGCTATTAGCTTAATGGTAGAGCTATGTGCAACTTTTTGCACAAAATGTGTGGGTTCGAATCCCACATAGCCTAATTATTAATTATTATTATTATTGACAATAAATATATACGTACACGCACGTATCCAATTCATATAGCGTTGCGATAGACATCTAAGCATTGCATTTGAAGTATAAAACTGTTGCATTAGAATCGTTACCTTTGGGGGTCTAACGCAACACCTTGTAGAAATAAATGCAACGCCTCAAGGTTAAAAGATATAAGTGTTGCATTAGATACGAAAAAGCGTTGCAATAAGCCTACGACAACGGCCGCAAGTGCAACGGCCCAAAAGCGTTGCATTAGGTCTATTGCAACGGTTTTAAGACCTAATGCAACAGTTTTTGGGGCGTTGCAATATATCGTTTATGTAGTGGTGATGTCTTCTCTATCTGATGAAGGGGGAGTCCGCTTTGAAATCATCCGCCCTACACCCACCCCCCAAGTATATGCTTCAATAGAAATTGCCCAAGCACAAGGGGAGATTGATACAATAGAAACCTTTGGTAAAATGCATGAAACGTAACTCAGTAGATAAATTACACAGTCTGCCTTAGGGATTGACGACTTACCCATTCATGTACGACGTTCCCAATGTAGGCACTATATATCGGGTCAAATAATTTCAATATCAATAATAGACACTTATTGGCATTCCAGCCTTCCTTCTATTATCAGGGTCTATTATCTGAAAGAGAATACAGTAATTCTTGAATATATGAATGAATAAGACGTATTGGTGCTCTACATATTGGTTTTTTTTTTTTTTTTTTTTTTTTGAAACAATACATATTGGGACGATATTAAGTTCTCCTCACAACACAAATGCTTGAAAGAGTGGGAGATAGAGAACAAGGTAAGTTACTTATTTATCTAATCCTAAATTTTATTTGGATTTACACTTTTATGCAGCTTTTTTTCAAGCATTACATGGATGATATTGAATAAGGGTTTTAATGTTATTTTAGGTGTTTACTATTTCAGTGGACAATGCATCTGCTAATGATACTCGCATTCGAGTTCTAAAAGATACTTTCTCACACACAAAGAGGTTAATTTGTGGTGGCAAATTGTTTCATGTTCGTTGTTGCGCACATATTCTAAACATTATGGTTCAACATGGTCTTAAACAAGTGAAAAACATCGTTAAGAATGTTCATGATACTGTGGATTACCTTAATGATAGTGAACGCCGAATGCAAAAGTTTGCTGAGCTAGTGCAACAATTTAACCTCAAAGAGAGGAAATTGGTACTTGAATGTAAGACCCGGTGGAACTCGACTTATGACATGTTAGCTTGTGCTTTAAAGTTCAAGAAAGTGTTTCCGAGACTTGCCCAAGATGACAAGGATTATATCTATTGTCCTAGTGATGAGGATTGGATAAAGGTTGAGAAATTGCTTGATATCTTGGCAGTGTTTAGTGATTCTACTAACATAATCTCGGGATCAGAATATCCAACTTCAAATTTGTTTCTTAGTGAGATTTACAGAGTGAAAGTGTTGTTGGATACGAGCTCAGAGTCATCTGATGATTCTGTTAGAAGCATGGTAAAAAACATGAAAGAAAGGTTTGACAAATATTGGGGTGATGATTCTGTTAGAAGCATGGTAAAAAACATGAAAGAAAGGTTTGACAAATATTGGGGTGAATGTAATTTGCTTATGGCTATAGGAGCAGTGTTGGATCCTCGTTTGAAAATGAGGGTTGTGAAGATTACTTTTCCAAACATGTTTCCTTCAGATGTTGCTCGAGATAATATTCATAAAGTTCAAGATACATTGTATGAGATTTTTGATGAGTATGTGAGCTTGCATTCTCCTGATATGCAACAACGCACCGAACTTATAAGTACTAGTGTTTCGGCAGGCGTAAGGGGAAACACTCCTGGGTTGTCTGAACTTCTACGAGCTGTAAGGAGCGAGGAAATATTCGAGCCTAGGAAATCAGAACTAGATGACTATCTTGACGAGGGTTGTTATGTTCCCCGAGAGGTGAGTTTTTTGATGCATTACAGTGGTGGAAAGATAAATCAATGAAATTTCGCGTTTTATCGAGATTGGCTGCTGATATCTTGGCTGTTCCTATTACTACTGTGGCTTCTGAGGCAACATTTAGTGCAGGTAGTCGTGTGATTGATACTTATAGAGCTTCATTGACTCCTGAGACCGTACAAATATTACTTTGTACCGGTGATTGGTGTAGATCTATTTATGGACTAAAAAGAAAGAATAAGGTACTTTGAAGGCATGTTTATTTTCACTTGTAATTAGTCTTTCATTAATTACTGAATTTCGATTAACTTTTTTCATTAATTTGCAGGTTAAAAATGAGGATCTACCCAAGGAAATCATTGTTCCTGTCCCATAGAGTAGATTAATTAAGGTACATATAATCAAAGTTTCAAGCTCGTGGTAATTTTTTTAATACTAGATACATTCTACTACTAAGTAAGAAGCATCATCCTTTGTTTCTGTGTAGGAGTTTGGCAACTTTGAATGCATTGGCAATTGACAGGCAATTTACGTAGTCAAGTAGAGATTGGATCATTGGAGAGTTTGTGAGCTATTATACTTTAGGCCGCATGGATTAGTAGAACAGTTGAGGTCTTTGTTTAGTTTGATCCAATGACAATGATACTTTGTATTTTTATTTTTATTTTTTTAGTTGGACACAAGAAATTTGTAAAACAGTAAGTAGATGGAGTTTGTATATTGAATTTTTCATGACTTTGCCGATTGATGCTATCTAACTCGTACATGAATAGACGCTCCAAACGATTTTTTTCGAGCTCGCGAGCCGAGCTAGAACTCGCTACCCAAATGCGAGCTCGAGCTCGAGCCTCAAATTTTAAAGCTCGACGAGCTCGAGCTCGAGCCGAGGTGCACTTCAAGCTTGTCGAGCTCGAGCCGAGCTCAGCTCGGCTCGTCATCACCCCTAGTCCTGCTAACCTGAAGCTCCTTCAAACAAGTCTAAAAGGGAAACAAACCACACTTGTTTTAAGGGATGGACTTTGAATGTCGAGGAGGTTAAAGAAGCTTTGGTTTTTATATGATTGTGATTAATGAGTTGCTGTTTCGGTTTGTGGAGAAACCTGGTTTTAGGCGTCCTATATATGTTACTTGTCCTGACTTTGAGTTTTTATCACATATTACTATTGCTCGTGATTGTTATGATCTATACTTGAATGAAAGAGCAAAGCTCATTGAATTGCTTCTTTCACGTCAAAGTGGGCCTTTCACCACTGTTACATGGACAAGTATTCAAAAAATCAACTACATGTGTTTGACTGCTCATTTCATGGAAAACGATTGGAAGTTTCACAAGAAAATGATATGTTTTAGGCCAATTTTTAGTCATAAGGGTAAACGATACTGCTAATGATGTTTATAACTACTTGAAAGCAGAGTCTTTTGTTTACTTTGACAATGGATAATGCTAGTTCTAATGACACCGCATGAGGAGAGTTGAGAAAACTTCTTGAAAATAATTCACTCACTCTTAGCAAGTGGATATACATGCATGTGGAAATACATATCATTAACCTTATGGTATGTGATGGGTTTAAAACAAACACCAACTCCATTAATAAGGTTAGATATGTTGTTCGATTTGTTTTGGGTTCCCAAGGTAGAATAGTAACCAATGGATAACACCTTAGGGGTCAAAGAGCTCCAAAATAAACGAAGTTGATGCCTGCCCACACTAAATGCGGACGCCGAAGCCACCGTATAGATAGGCATTCCTAAAACATCACGAGCTAAACATGATAGCAATGGATATCTACGACCATTCAAGCTCTATCTGATAATCTCGGTCCGTTTCGACTATTGTCGCATTAAAAACATATCAAACTCGGATTTCCCCTATCCGCCACCGGACCATATGAACTTGGTCCACAATAGACTTCTTCCAATCCATACGATCATCGACATCGTGCCCCTAAGTTATAATTACTGATAGTTGAGCTAACATCCTTTGGAGGATACAATCACATATATAATCTCCTATACTCCTCAAATAAAGACGTCGCTTTATAATACACTAATTTTAGCATTTCATCATCTTTAAATGCACCATAAATCCAAATAAATAAGAATTTTTAATCCTACTAACTTCTTCCTTAGGATCAAGAATAACCCCCATGTACATTAACTCATTCATCTTACCAATATCACCCCAATACTTGTCAAATTTCTTTTTTCATAGCACAAAGCCATTTTTTCTAAATTCTTCATCATCACTCGAACTCCACTTTTTCAATTGATCAAGTGCACGAGCGATGTAAACCAAAAAAAAAAAAAAACTAGAATTACTAGTTACATACGATGAACGAGAAACTTGATCGATCAATTATTGTTCATTCAAAAGAAACGTGAGTTTAAACGTTTGAATGATCAAGTTTCCAGTTCATCGTATGTGACTAGTACTTCTCGTTTCTTTTTTTATTGCTCGTGCACTTGATCAATTGAATAAGTGGAATTTGAGGTGATGATGAAGAATTTTAAAAAAAAATGGCTTGTGCTTTAAAAAAAAGAAATTTGACAAGTATTGGGGTGATGTTGGTAAGATGAATGTGTTAATGTACATGGGAGCTAAACTTGATCCTAAGGAAGAAGTTAGTAGGATTAAAATCCACATTTACTCGGATTTATGGTGCACCTAAAGATGAGGAAATGCAAAAATTAGTGTATCATAAAGCGATCGCTTTATTTGAGGAGTATAGGAGGTTATATACGCGATTGTATCCTTAGAGGGATATTAGTTTAACTATCTTTAATTATTACTTGAGCTACGATGTTGATGATCTTATGGATTGGAAAAAGTCTATTGGGGACCAAGTTCATATGGTTCGGTTCGGTCCGGTGGCGGATATGCGAAATTCGAGTTTCATAGGTATTTGAATGAGACAATAGGCGAAATGGACAGAGATTAAGAGATATTGACTTAGTGGAGGTTGAATTGTCATAGATATCTAGTGATTGCATGTTTAGCTCGTGATGTGTTAACAATGCCTATCTCTACGGTGGCTTCGGAGTGTCAACTAGGTTTATTTAGGAGCTCTTTGACCCCAAAAGTATTATCTATTATATTTAGGAGATCTCTTCTCGTTGAGGCATTCTAGGGTTCTCCAATATCAAAAATGATGAATTGCTTCCGCGGTGGAAATAATACTTCGGATGGGAAGAAATAAAGGGAAGAGGAGTAAAAGGGATCCAACATGTCAACATCTAATGTCTAAGCGACGCTTAACTGCCATTAGCCCAACTAAACAGATTCCCAAAAAAAGAAAAATAAAAAAGGGTGGGCGAAAGAGGACCAACAAAGAATAATTGAAAAACAATTTGGGTTAAACAAGAACCATCATAAATGATAGTGAGAAACAAAAGAGCAGATAAAACGGAGAAGATGAAAACAGAACATCAAAAAGTCATAAAGCGAGACCAATAAAAGTTAAATTCGAAGTAATAATAATCATCATCGTTTAACATGATTATTGAATGCAGGTTATGGACAAATGGACAATAGTCGAAGTCTATATAATCAATGAAGTAGAAAAAGTAGAAGAGTGGTAAAGAAAAAGAAAAGGAGAAAAAAAAGGGTGCTGATTTTGCCAAGACAACAATTACTGTTGACAAGGCAAAATTAAGTAACTTCCTACTTTGCTCTTAATAAAACTGAATCCACACCCAAAATCTTTTAATTTTCACAAATTTTTATTATGAAAAAATCTCTCTCCTATCTCTCTCTTCTTCCTCCCCCCTTCCACCCCAACAAAAGCCTGCCCCGCCCATCCCCGCCACAACAAAACCTCGGACACCGGACACCAGTACACCACCACCAAGATTGCCGATGTCACACTACCAAGGTCCCAAACCGACGCACCTGGGTGGACCCCGTCGTTCCCCCTTCTTCCCTTCCTCATTCCTTGAACTGTACCCTCTTACTCGCATTAACCGCAATCATCGTATGCAATAGCAAGATATTGGGGCAGTGTTCACGAGCAAGGAGGGATGCGCGCTGGTGGAGTTCAGATTAGGCGTGATATCGGGGGTAGTTGTTGTCGGCGAAGGGTGGAAAAACAGTCAAAGGAGAGAGAGAGGACGCAGTGGTGAGGCACAAGCGGGGGGGGGGGGGAGTGGTACTGGGTTGATCACCGACAACTACGATGCTGGTGGACGGTGGTGGTTGATAAAAGACTAAAAGTTGAATGACATAAAGAGGAGGCCGTAGGAAAGGCACACGAGAGGATTTATTTTCATTAGAAGATATGAATGATTTATTTGGATTAAAAAATGGAATTATGAAGGGTAAAATAGGGAGTTACTTAGTTTTGCCTTGGCAACTTTAATCGTTGCCTTGGTAAAATCAGCACCCAAAAAAGAAAAGTTAAATCTTAAAATGGAAGCGACAAGATAGAGTAAATCAAGAGGGATAAGTAAGAAGCAAATATGGAAATCAGAAAAAGGGGTCAGCTTCTTTGTCCCTGGGAGTGTGTGCAGAGTTTGAAAGTATGAAACCTCCCATCATGGAGTTGGTTCTTAACTATCGCAGGAATAATAGAGTACCACTAAATGTATATGACATATATACTTGGAAATGTATATGGGGGGTAAGATAGTATTTTCACCATTTTAATGAATCACATCTCTCCTTCTTACCCTCAAATGCACACTCACTGGTAACAAATTACTACTCAAGAATTAATATGTCAATTCAGAATACATCAAAACAAAATCACTCACAAATAATAATGTCAACTTAAAATATTAAAAATGACAACTCAAGACATAGAATGTCAATTCAGAATAGGCTCAAAAAAAGAAGATTGGTGGCTCACAAATAACATATCACTACTCATGAATTAATATGTCAATTCATACAAAAATATGTCAATTCAGATTACATGATCAAAACAAAATCACTCATAAATGAGAATGTAAACTCAAAATATAAGAATCCCAACTCAAAATATGGAATGTCAATTCAAAATATTCCCAGAAAAATGAGATTGGTGGGGTTGAGGAGAGAGAAATGGGTGGATATATGTTTTGTAATGTATATGATTATACATTAAGCCTTTCTCGGAATAATATGAGTAAGCGCTAATGGAAAATGAAAGTTGAACTAGGCTATCGTTGAGCCTGGCAAACCTTTACATATTAATAGAGGTTGTAACACATACAAGAGCGATAAAACAACGTAAAGGAGAGACTTGGTAACACATAGTTCTTCGGATTTTGGACACACATACATAATCCCGGCCGGCCTCCATTTTCATCAAGTTTTCAATTTTATACATATCTAACTCATAAGTGAACATCGAGTAGTCGATATTTGTAACTCACAAGTTTGAAAAGGAATGAAAACATTACTTTTACTAGTATTTCACAAATAGTCAAGTATTGGTACGCAATATAACGGGTGTTGACTGTTAGGGAATCAGAGCATCATCTTATTTTTTTAATACTCGATCTCCTAAGAGTCCTAACCATTAGCCGTTTACAAATTAAACCTTCCAATTAATCATCAAACTCTTCAAAATCAAGACTAATTGAGAATATGCTCACGCAATATTGACAGAAAATTTTGGGAATCACTCCCCTAAACACAAGTCCAAAGTCAGCTTAACACAATGAAGATGCAAATTAAACTTGCAATATGAGTTGTCCTACGAAAATATTGCAAAACAGCAAGCACATCATGAATCTTCGATACATGTCTAATTCATGTTGAACTAAGAAGTCCAAATATGTTGGTTTTGTTTTGTTTCTACTATAATCTTTTTTTTTTTATTTTTTTGGAGGAAATTTCATTCATAATGTGTTCGTTGGTTTGGTTTGGTTTTGTTTTGACCATTTTAGGCAGATCACTTAGCTTAATTAGATAGGTTTGTTTTTCCAATTTCAAAATATTTTATGTACAAACATAGTAATCGTTCTTTGCTGTTGGGATCATTCATGAATTTTGTATTTTCAAGGTAACGGCCACAAGGTCTATGAAAACTGAAAAGAGGTTAACTTTGCAAGAAATAACTGTAAATAAAATTTACGGCAATACTAATTAAATTTACTATACATAAGTGTAGACATATTTTACCTTGTCTACATATATAGTAGACTCTAGTATTTTGCTAAATAAAAAGTTTGGAGATTAAGGATAGATCATCTTATTTCTAATCCTGTCCTAATCGCTAGCCTTTAACGAACTCCTTAATTAAGTAATTATCAAACTATTCAAAATAGGACAATTAAGGATATGCTCACACAGTACTGACCGAGAATATTGTGGATTCCTTCCCTAGTCACTATGATCTCTCAATAAATTATTAAGACACTGTCTTTTACGAGACTTTGTGTTACAATGATGAAGTTGCAATATATATAGGCGGTCTATGGTGCTAAGATACTTGATAAAAAATCAATCAGATGCAAAATATAAACAACTTAGCAAGCACATTGCACATAGTGCTTAGGCTTTGGGGACACACATAACCCCTAGGCCTCCAATATTCCAATCAAACTTTCACTTTTACACACGTCTAAATCATAATTAAACGTCGAGAGGTCGATATTTAATTTGTAACTCACAAGCTTGAAAGGAATAAAGACATTTAACAAATAAGTCAAGTATTGGTGGTCATTGGGCGAAAATGTAAGATGAACCATTTTGAATGAGACTTTGTCGAAAAAGGGCTAACAAATTATAGTATTTGGACAAACATCAAGTATTGGTACGCAGTATGGCGGGTGTTTGTCATTTGGGGATCGAGGATCATCTTACATTTAATCCTCTCCTAACCATTAGCCATTTACGAACCTCCAAATCATCAGTTCAAAATCAAGACAATTTGAGAATATGGGTCACATAATACTGGTCGAAATTTTGGGAATCACCCTGATCCATCTTCTAATCATAAGTCCGTCACTATCTGCTTATTAACACAATGATCGAAGTTGCAAACTTGCAATATAGGCTATCTAATTGTCTACTCCGTATGATACTACAACAATACCTTTTTTTTTTTTTTTTTTTTTTTTTTTTTTTTTGACAAGGGTAGCATAGATAACCCAAGAAGGAAACAAAAGTACAAGTGTCTTAGAGTACATAACCGAAGTCAAGTCCTACTACAACAATACTTGAAAATAGCAAGCACATCAAATTTTCATACAGGTCAATTTCATTTTGAACTATGAAGTCCAGATATGTTTGTTTTCTTTATTATCAAACTTTTTACCATTTTTACAAATTGGATGTGAAGATACAAAAATAAGTAAAAACTACTCCTATATTTTACTGTTACTGTTAATTAATGAGGGGACCTAGAGAAAGGGTAGTTAGAAAAGAGAGATTGGAGAAGTGTAATAATGGTAAAAAATAAAAAATAAAGATAGTTAAAAACAGGGAGACAAGGGTAGAAAAGGGGGTTTGAGCAAATAAGGAAAAGAGGGAAGTAGTCTTTTTTTTACGGGAAAACAAAATCTCATTGATAGGTAGCCAAATGGCACTTACAACAAGGTAGATCTAATATACTACCATAAATTTTATAATCAAAGCAGTTAAATAAACAGCGGGTCAAACACGGCTCCTTGTACATGGATCTGAATCCAACGTAACTTTTAGATGTCGTCACATCTTTTAGGGCGGAGAAAATCACCTCGACATGTGCTATAACTGTCTTGATGTAGAAAATGATAGAGTAGAGAATATCATAAAACTTCCAATGCGCCATTCCCGGCGGTAGATCTGATAAACCGATTTCAAGTCGGACCTTGAGATTTAGAAACCAAAAGAAACCTCTCTCATAAAGAGAAATGAAAACTCCGATACTTGGAGAACAACTACTCTCATAGCAAGAGTATAAATTATTTATATTACACAAACTAGTGATTAACAACCATAAAAACATGAAAAACTAAAGAAATCAGGCCGGGAATGACCAAAAATGGTCACTCCCAACCTGGAAGAAACGAAAATGGAGTTTTTGGGTGGGTTGCAGAGGGGTTTTAGAGAGAGAAGGGGAGGAGGAGAGAGAGAGTATGGTGATGTGCAATTTCTTTCTAAACGAAAAAAGGGAAGTAGTCAACGTAACAAGTAGTACGGCCGTCTTACTTCCCGGCGAGAGGATGGCCGGTGATTGTCGCCGATGCCGGTGGAAAGAGTAGATGGGGGAGGGGGAGGAGAGATAAATATATAAAAAATAATTTCCTTATATTCCTGATTCTTGATTTTCAAAAACATAATAAAAAGTATTTAAAAATAATTAAAATTATTTAAAAATAATTGATTACGGTACCTTACGGTGCACGTTGTGTACCATAGAACTCCTCGATATGGACGGTCAATTGTAAGGATTGATTGCTCTTGATGAAGTTATAAACAAACTATAACCCTTTCAAATTGAAACATAGGCAACCCTTTCAAATCGATCCAATAAAAAAGCCGTAGAAGAGTGGTAAAAAGGAAAAAAGAAGGTTAAATCTTAAAATGAAAGCGATAATAATAAAGGAGTTGGATTTGTCTATAATAATAATGATTATATAGTTTATAGACGAAATCGACGATTATACTAATATACCATCGGTAATGAACTATGAAGTAGTAAAAGTAGGAGAGTGGTAAAAAAAAAAAAAAAAAAAAAAAAAAAAAAAAAAAAAAAAAAACTTAAATAAAGAAATAAAAAAGATTAAATCTTAAAATGGAAGGGACAACATAAAACTAGAAAGATAAGAATTAAGTAAACTAGGATGAATAATGCCCGTGCATTGCACGGGTCTCTTAATAATGATATATATTGTTAGCCGATCCCAAATTATTTTGGAAATAAGCCTTGATTGTTTTTGTTGTGGTAGTAGATGTAATAAATCTGAATTATACTCCTATATTTATGTTGGATGAAAATCAACAATATAGATAGACTAAATTGTGCATGAAAAATTCTAGTGTACTCATCCATGAAGAATCCACTTTGTTAAATATTGATATTTTCAATATTGTACCATGCAATGTGGATATTTATGGAGTCTTTCTAAAATTCAAAGTCATATTACTTACAATTCAAACTATTTAATTAGCAATGAAAAGTAGATTAATGATTATCTCTTGTTACCGTGGTGCCATGATGATTCTACGATATGTAGCGATATAATTATTATGTTCTATGATTTGATTATTATGTGTTTTACAAAATTGCTTAAATACTTAACATCGATGGGTCCTAAGGTTGGTAAAGCTGGTCAATGGGTCCTAAGATTGGTAAAACTGTGATACAAATTTAATTTAGATAGGACTATAAGAGTTACAAATTTAATTTAAGTAGGATTGTAATAGGGCCATATAATTAGAAGAAGTTCATCATATAATTAGAAGAAGTTCATCAGTGAATTATATTAATTTAATTTAAAACCAATATGTAATACCATGATAAGAGTGAGTTGACTCCAAAAGAAGGAATATTATGACAATAAAAAGTAGATTATGCTAAAACTAAAGTTGTCACTATTTATTTATTTACTCTTTGGTTACCACAAAAATACCTATATTTAATTAATATTATTTCGATTAATAATATTTAATTGCTTAAACTCTCTAAAAACACTCTAAAAATAATCGGTCGTTGTGGAAGCTTAAAAAAGGCTCCTTCAATAATATAGAAGGATGAGGAAACGAAAAAAAGGGGTCAACTTTCTTTGTCTCTGGCAGTGTACAAGAATACAAAAAAAAAGCAAGGAGTGTGCAGAGCTGCCATAGAGTTGGTTGTAGACTATAGTACGATTGTCTCCCAATGTCCTCCCACAGCATGTGAGCTGATCTATATAAACCCATCATAAGCACAAGGAAAAAATCACAAGTCAATTTGAAGAACAAAAGAAAAGAAAAGAAAAAACCATGGATGTCATAAACCTGTTTGGAGGTGTTTCATTGAAGAAGAATGTGAGCTTCAAGGAAAAGAATCCGATCAACTTGCCTTCGAAGAAGGTAAATTAATTTTTTCGTTGTTGGTTATGGACAAATGGACAATAGTCGAAGTCTACAAATGGACAAATGGACAATATTACCTTAATGTATTGATTTTTCGTCTAAACAAAATATACGACATCCACTGCTTTTTCTTATGGAATTTAATTTGCCAGTTAACCAAAACTATTGTGTTTCAATTTTCATTCCCTAGCACAAAACTATAGTATAAATACAATAGACGTATAATAGACTCGTAAAATCCAAGTTTCACTCCACCTTTTTTTTCAAAAACCCCTGTTTCTCGTTTCCCTGCACAATAAAAGTACAAGAAGTACATTATCCAATTCTTCATTAGGATCTGATCACACCATTTAAGTACACGGAACATTGTGTTGGGCTATGTATGAATGTTTTGATGATGAGACTTGTTTTCCCTAACACAGTTATGGTTGCGTATAGTCGAACTTTTTTTTTTTTTTTTGTGAGGGTATATCATAAGACTTAGCGATACCAAAGCACGTTGAACTTGATATTCACTTTGTGCGTGAGCGTGTCCGTGTTGGCGATATTCGCGTTCTCCATGTCTCAGTTGCATACCAATACGCCGACATCTTCACTAAGGGCATTCCTCGGCCGGTTTTCACTAGTTTTCGATCCAGCCTGAGCATTCGTCCTCCCATTCCGACTGCGAAGGTGCGATAGAATATGAACATATTTAGGTTTAGATCAATGTATATTTGTGATTCTCTGTACCAATCTATTAAACTCAATGAGTCCACTATACTTTGAATTTGGCGAGACTCTTAGTATGCCTTTTTCCTTTGGTATACCCTTCTTGTAATATATATAGTGTATAATAGGGTAATCCCGGTTCAGGGAGTTACTTTCTCACAATTATGCTTTACTATATGATTATGCCCTTTGTTCTTCTTGATGCTTATTTTGTTTTCCTTCAGTTGTGAATGTTTCGTAATTGGAATTATTTATGATTCTACTTTGGTTGGGTTATCCATTATATAAACCTTTGAGTTACATATTTTGATCTTTCGATCAGAGAGTATATAGTGTGTGTCGAAAAGATTAGAGAGTATATAGTCCGTGTCAAAAAGTTTAAAGAGTATATATGTCCGAAAGTCGATAAACAGGCGCAATGTGCTCACGGATTTGATGTCCTTGGTATCTTTTTTTTTTTTCCCGAGTATCGTCTTAGCACCATAATC
The DNA here is from genome assembly GCA_963680865.1 of Spergularia marina. NCBI lineage: Eukaryota > Viridiplantae > Streptophyta > Magnoliopsida > Caryophyllales > Caryophyllaceae > Spergularia > Spergularia marina. The sequence continues at coordinate 21,024,954 of OY804551.1, read as the reverse complement.
TTCAGCTATGTTTGGTAAAACTAGCTGAAATAGTAGCTGAACGCTGAAATAGTAGCTAGTAGCTGAAATAATAGCTAAAAACTAAAATAATAGCTGCAATAGTAGCGGAAAGTTTTTAGCTGATAGTAATAGGAGTGTTTGACAGAATTAGACAGAAAATGCATTATTTATTATTAATCTTATTTTAATTTAGTAAATAAATGAAGGTAAATTAGGATTATAATCATGATAAACTAGCTTATTTTTAAAAGTTACAAGGGGTAACTTCTTAAATAAACTAACTTATAATTTAAGTTAGTGGCGTTACTAAACCAACTTATTTGGTCAAAGTGCTTAAAAGCTAGTCAAATAAGGCTATGTTTGGTAAAACTAGCTGAAATAGTAGTTGGACTCTGAAATAGTAGGTGAATACTGAAATGGTAGCTGAAAGCTGAAATAATACCTGAATTAATTAGTAGTTGAATGTTTTTAGCTGATAGAAAGAAATAGTAGTGTTTGGCAAAATTAGCTGATATAATAGCTGATATATATAAAATTGCATTATATATTTCTAATCTTATTTGATTTTAGTAAATAAATGGGGGTAAATTAGGAATAAATTTATGATAAGTAGCTTAAATTTTAATAAGTTACATGAGGTAACTTATTAAAAAAGCTAGCTTATTATTTAAGCTAGTGGTGTTACCAAACAAACGTATTTCGTCAAAGAGCTTAAAAAACTAGTCAAATAAGCTACTTTGGCAAAATAAACTAGCTTATTGTGCATACCAAACATAGCCATGGTGAGATAAAATGGCTGCGGACGAATGATTTAGCTAGGGCGGAATCCACAATTTCCCATTACCAACCAATGCAAACTTGAGCGAAACCAATGAAGATTTTGGCCGCCTGTACCGTGTTATGACTGTAGTAGTCTGCAACTGACTGATTTTCTTGTTGCGAGGTCTGACTCAAATCCTTGCGCAACCTGTAGACAAAAGGAGCATTCGACTCACTGTATCTCTCCTCGATCTCCTCCCATAACTGGTTGGAAGAATCTATCCATAGAAAGCAATCAGAAATCCTGTTCTCCATTGAATTATGTATCCAAGTCATTATTGTATAATCAATCCTCAACCAGTCTTGCAGTCTATCATCTTCTGCTGCAGGTTTTGGTAAGTACCAGAACGAAACCAAACTTGTTTCTCGCCATCAAAGCCATTTTTACTGCCCTAGACCACTTCATATAGTTACCACCATTGAATGGAGTGGAAACCAACCTTACACTACTCAAATCACCACCAGGCAAGTAGTATGGATCACGATAAGCATTAACCAAGGGGTTATTACTAGAACTCGAATCAATCGCCATTAATCCAAATTCTGTTAAACCAGAAACTTCTCCAACACTCTACTACTCCAAAACTCCTATGAAGTAACTAAAATACTGAATCCAACAGTAAGAAAACCTTCACTAAAACACTGACTATCCAAATAGCTTCTCCAACAAGTTCAATGAACTCAAACCAACAGATGCCGTTGACAAATCAGATCAACCAGCAAACCAATCCAAAGAGACTAAGAACAAAATGTGATTTTCGCAGAAAAATCACAAAGTCAGCTAAATTCTGCTGAAAATGACGCAAAACTGCTGTCAAACTCCAAAACTTGCGATTAAACACAAGAAACCTCCAAATATCTGCAAAAGTGCAGAAAATTCCACCAAAACAGAAGAAAACTAACCGCAGAAATCCTTCGCAAACGCTTCGCGATCTGTTCGCAAAGCTAGCCGCAGAATAATGTCTGAAATTTATGCTAGAATGAGCACAATTTCAGTACAAAACCCAGAGAACTAGACACAGAAACTTGTAGATGAAGTTTATGAGAAATAACCAAAAGAAACTTGTGAAAAATGATGATTCCAGATCAAAATAGCCTAGAATCCGCAGGATCTTAACCTATTTCATCTGATACCATGTAGAAACTATGCATTTCTGGCATAAAACTTGCACTTGAAGCTAAGAGAAAATATCAGAGAATGAGAAATGTATTTCATAAAAAACTTAAAATGAATTTACAGAAGAATGAAAGTATTTATACAACTAAATAATAACTGCTCCTAACAAACTTCCTAACTGTAAGAAATAACTAACTTTGACTCTCTATCCTATGTGGCACTAATGACGTTGTGCTTGCTCCTGATTGGTTGCAGCTGTTGCTGAGTCAGCTCGGAGCCCGGAGCAACTCAATCAATTAATCAGTCATGTCTGAAGCTTGATCAACTTGTGTTCTTCAATGTCAAAGCCTGGTGTAGCTTGTTGAAGCTTGATTGAATGAGAGTCGAGGCCACTGTACCCTATCTCTACAGCCCTATTGGAGATGAAGAGGAATCGGTGCAAAAGCTAGTCATGTTTGTGCTAACCCCGAATTGGGTGACAATCAATGCGCCTATGCCGGGAGATGAACTTACCAAGATGAGGAATTCCGTAGCTACGGATGTTTCTAATAAGCCGCCCATGGTTCATTGCCTTGATGTTTTTCGGAGAAGCCTCTTGTACAAGCTAAAACAACAGGCGGTATGGTATAAGCTCAAGAAAGAAACAATACAAAAACTCGAAAATTCAATGATATGGGATAAGATTGCCTCGTGTGCAAGAAGCGTACAGAAGAAGCTAGGAAATTCATCACTTGAAATCGAGCATGTCATGGGATATTGGCTATTGCATTTCAGACTTAAGGATGGCAGGAATTGAGCTGAGGCCACGGCATAAGCTCCCATTTTGCGAAATAAAATTCAAGGAATGTTTCGGAGTCCTCGAGATACATCCCCTGAAAATTCACAGCGCAACCTTATAGCATACGAGCAATGTCACATGAGCTACCCTGAGGACATGGTCATCACCAATTATATCGCATTCATGGACAACCTAATTGGCACGGCCGAAGACGTGGCGTACCTGCACAAGGCGGGGATATTGGTTCACTATTTTGGGAGTGATGCAGAGGTGGCAGAGCTATTTAACAATCTTGTCAAGAAAGTTTTTGTTGATAAGAAAGCAGGAGGATTTCACCATTTGTATAAGCAATTGAACAAGTATTGCGGCCGTAGAAGGAACAGATGGCGTGCTAGTTTACAGAATGATTATTTCAAGAATCCGTGGGTTATAATCTCAATCTTTGCTGCGCTTCTCCTGTTCCTTCTCACTGTTGCTCAGACATTTTACACTATTTATCCCTATTATCATCCTCGTAACTGAATGTATAATTTAGTATTCTTTGTAATTCTCTGCGCAATCCGATTTTGGATGGACATATTTAGTTACTGATGAGTAGTTCTCGTGTGAGACGGTCTCACACTAACTTTTTGTGAGTCCATCTGCTTTTATATAAATAGTGACGTCTTTTACGTTTGTTGTAACCATTATAATTCTTTTAATGAATGCTTTAATTAATTGAATGTAATATTAGAATGACCCATCTAAATTGAGTAAATGGGTTGCTATATAAATTAAGTCTAATTTAATACGGAGTATTCCGTAACCTTTTAAATCACAAGTAACATGGTTAAAAATCGTAAACTAACACGATCACTAAACTCAATATATCGATCACAAAGAATGTTAAAATGTGTACTTCTTAATCAATTAAAGTGGCCTCACAAAAAATTATAGTGAGACGGTTTCATATATCGATCAAGTTGCATTGCCATGAACAACAAACCACGAAGATGATAATACTCCTTTCTGAGTCATTATTCTTTTACTTTCGCTACCACATGCTTAAGGTCTTTGGTGGCAACATGACTATTGTTGGAAGTCATTCAGGCTGGTCAAGAATACCGGGGTAAGCTCGAAAATTAAACACACATACACGTACACACACGTATATTTGTATTTAATTTGGTTTATTATTCTTGGGTTGGAATTTATATATAAGTTTTCGAAATTCCCTAAAGATAGAAACTTGTATTTGCGTGCGAGACCATCTTGCATGAATAATTTTTCTTCAATTTTATATGTGCGTGCTATTTCTTCCGCCATTGATCGATCTATATATACTCCGTATATCTTACTATGTAAATGAATAACAAGTACAGTAATGAACAATAATTTAACCTTGTTGTCAAACAGGGAAGATAATATGAAGTATTTGAAGGCAGAGAATGTGTTTTATTTAGAAGTGGGAGGAAGCATCCCTATGAGTTGTTTGAAGCCTGGAAAGACATATAAAGGGGTGTTTCAAGTGAGTCTCGACCTTGATCACTACGTCTCTGGATGGAGTGTCACTCATCCTGTTATAACTGAAGTTTGTGTCACCCCTGGTGATCGGCCGTTAAAAAAATGTCATATAGAAAAGAATAAGACTTCATTGTGCACTTGTACATTTAAGGCACCACGCAATTTACGTGGAAGTCTCACTTTCAAGCTTTACCAAACTGAACGTAATGTTGCCAAGAAGGGGTTTATTATTAAGTTCTTTCAAGTATATCAACGCGCATAATATATTTTGAATTTTTGGTGAAATCAACGTGCATAATATGATTATAGAAAGATGTATTTGATTTCTTTGCTTGCGTGCAATTTTTCAAGTATTTAGAATTAGTAGTTTACTTCTATTATACCCTGCACGTTTATTTATGTCATGTTATAGTGGCTGAATATCTAAGGACTTATACAGAGTACTTATTTTATTTGGATACGATTTACTCTTGCCTTATGTACCTGGGTCAGTAAATAGAAGTTCACAAAAAGTCTACTCGTTGGATATTTAATTTGCACATTTCTCGCATTTGCTTTCTCAAATATTCCAATACACGCTACTTAAATAACCGTGCTTAAATTAACGAACGTGTGCATGCATCTTCACTTTCTTTTACTACTCCGATTAAGATGAAGGAAGAAAGGCACTAAAATAATGCACAGTACAGATTATGTGTTGTTAAAAATAAAGTATCTTATTACCCACGAAATTGAAAAAATGCGTGAAAGAATCGCAAAATGTACGTATTTCAACGTACATATTGCTTGAGAAGGTTGCTTCAATTATGCAAGACAAATTCTGTATTTACAAATGTCACCGATTCAAAACACTAATGTCTAGGCGCATAATTTTCAGGTTCATATGTATTGCACCAACTGATTTTATTCCTTTTTGTTGTGGTCAAGATTGTTTGTTTAGTTGTTGAGTTTGGCGTCATGACATGTTTTTCTACGCAAAAATAGTAGGAGTTTATATGTAGACAATTGAATTAAGTGTTTATGTCTAATTTGTAGTAAAACTCATTTAAGGTGCAGTAAATTTTGTTATATAATTTAGCAAATGATGAATTATAATGAAAGAGAAACCATTAAGGGTCCTTAATTTTGGAATTAAATCAATTCAATTTTCTTTCTATTGATAGATCTGTAACAATGTTGATTTTACTATCAATGTCATAAATTTACTGCAAATACGTTAAATTTACTACACAATCATATTTTTTCACTGCATGTCACCTTTAATTTATCACACTTGATTAAGCTATAAACAATTTTGCTATGTCTACATATAGACTCCTAGAATCATCATTTTCTAAGTATGCAATTAGTTGTAACTTGTAAGGCTATTAATGCTAATTAAGTAGTTACCGACGTTTGGAGCTAATTCCATTTAGTATTTTTTTACAATTCAATTCGCATATCCATACATTTTGCCATACAATTCCATCATTTGAAAATGTAAAATTCAAATGTAAATCAAATGTTTGGGAAGGGTGGAATTTCAAAATGACATCTCTTGAGGTGTCATTTGTTTTTGGCCTAATTGGATTTGAAACAAATTCCAAAGGATTTGACACAAATCCAAATTCTCAAATTCTTGAGTTCCCAAACATGGGATTTGTGTCAAATCTGGATTTGAGAATCAAATCCTTTATTCCAAACAAACTCTTAATAATTTCCAATAACTTTATGAAACATAATGTTTAAATTCCCAAAATTATAAATAGAACGTAACACCCTTAAGTAAAGACATTCCCAGATATTACACAGTGTTACAATTAATCACTAGGCTGGAGGTTTATAGCATTAGACGTAAGTATCTCCTATACAAAATCTAATAGAGTTTAAGGGTGTAATTGTAAATTGTCACACTGTTGTATCTCCTTATTCCAGTCTCGTTACTAGTCCATCCCCTTATGGCAGTTCGTCCCCATCTGTGTTGTCACCGGATTGGACATATACGCCGCGTGATCCCTCCCCGTCGCCTCCTACTTCCTGGTCGGCCCCTATTTCACCTTCGCCCGCTGTTTCACGGTGGACTGCGTCTGCGTCCCATCCCTCTACGTCTCAGGTCTCCCCTCGGTCGCTTCCTGTGGTCACAATGTGTCACGCTCTCCTTCTCCTAGTAGGGAGGCCGAGCATGGGTGTTTAGAGTCTTCTGATTTGTTTTCCTCGACTCCCTTGTCTTCGGACCTTGATTCGTCGTCTGCATTAGTGTCGTCCCCCCCTTTGAGTCCCCTGTCTTCCAACTCGAGTCTGTCGTCCTCATCAGCGACTCTTGTTGAGGTGACCCCACCGGCCACCTCCTCTACTCCACCAGCTACTACTGTAACTTCTCGTGCACCAGTCACTAATGACCATGCCATGCAGACGCGTGGTAAGTCGGGGATCTTCATGACCAATCAAGACCATTCTATCTATGAGTGCTACTGAGGTGGTGGTTGAACCTACTTCCTACACTCAGGCGGTGGTTGAACCTACTTCCTACACTCAGGCGGTAAAGGACCCTAAGTGGAGAGATGCTATGGTTGATGAGTTTAATGGTTTACTTGACAATGATATGTGGAGTTTGGTTCCATTCGAAAAGCATATGAATTTAGTTGGTTGTAAGTGAATTTTGAAGATTAAATATCACTCCGATGGCACTATTGAGAGATATAAAGCTCGTTTGGTTGCTAGAGGTTTTCATCAACAGGCTGGCATTGATTTTCATGAGACATTTAGTCTTGTTGTTAAATAAACCTACTATTGTTCGTATTGTTTTGTCTCTTGTTTTAGCTGCTAATTGGCCTATTCGCCAGCCTGATGTCAAAAATGCTTTTCTTCATGGTTCTCTAACTGAGGTGGTCTATATGAAACAACCTCCTGGGTTCATCCACCTCAGTTCCCGTCTCATGTTTGTCGGCTTCGTAAGGCTATTTATGGTCTAAAACAGGCACCTCGTGCTTGGTTTCATCGTTTTGCTAGTTTTCTGTTGTTCATTGGATTCCACTGTTCTCCATCTGATACTTCCATGTTCGTTTTTTGCACGCTCCTGTAACAACCTTAAATTTTCGCAATGATAAATGAGGAAATATTAAAGAATTGTTACGCCACAGTTGACTACCGAGTCAACTGCTAGGCTTGAAATTCAATTACAACTTAATAAATTCGAACAAACGAAAAGTCGACAGCGGAAGACTTAGAATATCGAACTACAGTTCTCAAAACTGAAATTTAGATTACAAAACCAAATATAATCCATGTCCAAATAATGTTTATGAAAAGTTCCCGACATGCAAATGAATTACTCTAGCAAGCATCCACATCATCAAGACCTGTCAACTGTAATATCCCGAAAATTTGGTATATATTATAATAATATATTAGTATTATTAATTAATTTATTCTAGTGGAAAAATGAATTTAATTGTTGGGTTGTGAGTCGTTTTTCCTAAATGAGTTCGAGAATGAGTTTTAGAATCGGATTTCTATTTGGGTCGTTCTATTTTCAATTGGATCGTTCCTACCAACAATAAACTACACTAGCCCACACCAATTGGCCTAAACCCAAAGTCAAACCCAAAGGAGAAAAGGAAATCAGATTTTAAATAGGAAAAAAAAAAAAAAAAAAAAAGAAAGAAAAGAAAAAAAAAAAAAAAAAAACCAATCACTCCTTTCTCTCTCCAAAGTCACGACCAAACCCCTTCCTTCTCTATAAAAGAAAAACAGAACAACCCCTTCTCTTCCCCTGCTTTAGCACCCGTCCTTCTCGCCGCACGCACGCACGAACGTCACCCTTGCTCACGCCACCCAGCCTCGCCTTCTTCTGCCCAGCTGTGACAACCACCTCACAGCTGTCCTTGCTTCCTCTCCTGGCCATGGGTAACACCCTTTCTCGCCCCTCTTTCCCCTGTTTTCGTTTTCTTCAAAAAACGTGAGTATTGAACCGATTTTAATGCTTTAGTTGTGTTTAATCAATGCTAATAGAAGTTATAGTTAGTGGGTAATTGATTTGAGTTAGTTTTACACACAAAGAATTGGTTTTGGTGCTTAATTTGGGTTGATTTTCACTAATCACGTTTTTGGAGTTAATTAGTCTAATTACTTGAATTCGTTTAATTAAGTTCGAAAGGTTACCTTGGGTGTTCTTATAACCTATTAATTAGTATCCTTAATTTTAATTGGGAATTTGAGTTGGGTTTGTATAAATTGTAATTTGTTTTGATTTTGGGTAATTGATACTAAATTAGTGTAATTAACTCAATTAATTATATTAATTAGGATTTTCGAAAATTAGGGGAAACTATAAAATTATAAACTGATTTTTATGAATTGATTGAATTAATTCGTTTTAATGTGATTTTATGTAATTTAAACACGTTTTTGATAATTAAAACATAATATAAATTGTATTAATAAATCCTAAATAAATTATAATATTTAAGGATTGATTTTCATGACTTAGATTCTGTTTTAAAACTAATTTTAGGCCTTTGTGAATTTTTATAATAAATTGAGTGTTATTTAGGTTTTATTTGATAATTATTGAAATAGGATTGTAATTATTGGATAATTGGTAATTGTTGGTTTGGATTTGGTATTGTCATGTTCATACATTGTATATAGGATCATACTAACATATAGATAAGTTGGTTGAGTAAGATTGAGTGTTGATTTGAGAATGTCGTTTGTATAATTGTAGAGCCTGAGTTCGTAGACGAGGAGTACTAGTGATTGTTGTGCTATTTAATTCCGTTTGCTTGAAAAGGTAAGCTAGCATGCTCAACCCTTCTTAAACTTGTAGAAACCTTTCAAACTTATGTGCTATATGTGAATGGTGTGATTGGATGAAAACATAGTATCATGATAGGTAGAGAACGATTCAGTTTATACGATTGTTGTATTTTGATTTGGTTGGATTTATCGTATTGATATTGATATATGGTATGGATTGTGACAAATATGTTATTTTGAAAGGTAAGATTAAATGTATATTGAATTGGTTGATTTGGTTTGGTTTGGTTTGTGGCGCATAGCCAATTTATATTATGGTGTTGGTTTGGTATCGTTTTATATGATTTGTGATCATCAACTCTCTCAATAAGATACTGGTTACTCAGACGGAGCAAAAGAACTCCTAATTATTTGTTCGAGCCAAAAGAGCTCCCATTTATCTATTTGAGTCGAAAGAACTCCTAATTATTTGTTTGAGCCAAAAGAGCTCCTATTTATTTACTTGAGTCAAAAGAACTCTTATTTATTGGTTTGGGTCGCATCGACTCCTATTAATTACCCCACCGCATCGGTCTTTAAGAGGGTTAGGCTCTAGTCTACTCTACTTGGGTTAAAAACACCCAGTAGGGGGTGTGCACACTTAAGGTCTAGTTGTCTTGGATTATGGATTATGGATTATGGTTGATAGGGTGAATTGGCAAAAGATTCAATTCATTCCTAAATAATAAGGATTATGGATTATGGATTATGGATTATGGATTATGGATTATGGATTATGAATTATGGATTGTGGATTGTGGATTGTGGATTGTGCAATATGGATTGTGGACTATGCATTACAAATGACTTATGAATATTTCATTTATCGTTAATCTTTGGTTTGTTGATGGATTGTAGAATGTTTCTTATGCTAATGGAAGTGATGAATTGGATGATGGATTGTGGAATATTAATTCGGATTGTTGGTTTGGAATTATTAATGGATAATTGATGTGATTATGTGCTAAGTGTGTTTTCGAAAATAAAATTAAAATGTTTTCAAAATCCAGGTAAGGGTTTTGGTTTTCTACACGTTGAGGTGTTGGCTTACTCAATTTCACTGACTTTTTCAACTGTGGTTTTTGTGCTTTAAATCCACCACAGGTTTGCAGTGATTAATGCATGCGGGAACGACAACTCATTAGATATTAGGTGGACTCTAAGTTATTAGACCATTTATTATACTTAGATAATTTCATATTTCATATTTCGAATTGTTGTAATTTAATTAATGGATTGTAATAAACTATTTTAGACCATTAGACATTTGTAGTTCGGCTTTTGAAATCTCCTTGCATTCGGGTCTTTGACTCGAGTGCGGAGTGACACCTCTGAATTTCCTTAATTTGGATTTTGATTCGCAATAAAAATGTTTTTAAAAAGGAAAGGAAATTTGGGGGTGTTACATCAACTATGCCATCGAAGAATGACATAGGCCCCAGAACATGGTAGGGAACAAACCAGAAAACAGAACGTCAGCACAGGCTGAGTAAGAAACATAAAGCAGAGAAACAAAGATACGCGCCTTGAGGCGCGTAACTAACAAATAATAAGCATTGGATATAATAATGAATACAAAGTACCATCGGGACACGGCAGTGCGATAGTCACGTATCGCTGACGAGACAAACGGTCTTGTCAATCATACACAGCTGGGCTCCTACCCCGCAGCCACCACAATCTCGAACCGGCGCGGGCTAGAGTACATATAAATGATTCCTAAAGACTTAAAATGTGCACACCCCTCGCTAGAGATCCAGTAGGATGCGTACCTCTAGGAGGAAAGCCTAATAGGCAGTCGGTAGCTACTCCGACCGAAACAGTACCTTGATCAGAGGTATAAATAGTGATCGGTCCGTGCCGCATCATATTCACTCTAGGTGGTAATCATATCGTTCTTTTCTTTCATCCGTCTTACATTCATTATTCGATGGTACGTTATTCGATAATACAATTTATAAACGGCCGTAGCCGGATTCAATTCTCATCAACAAGAACACAAGCGAAGTCAACAACAACAATGACAAACCACTCGGCCGAGAAGCCAAGTGGCCGAGAGGCCAAATGAGACCGGGGCCGAGAGGCCGGTTATAAAGGAAGTCGAAGGGCATTGATGGGCACATAAGACGGATTATATACGACATGTGAAGATTCCAATTGACAGAAACAAGTGAGCAATGAATACAAGACAGAGATACTTAAGGTTAGGAATCCAATCATTGAAATAGAACATGATATTTGCGAGGCTCAAAGGCTTGATCAACGTTCTTACCTTACTCTGAAAGAACCACTAAACTGCTCCAAGACTAGAAATGAACTTCTTTAAACACACACCCTAATCACAAAATAATAAGATTGAATTACTAATTACTCACCATCATAATCCCAACTCAAAACCAAATCATCCAACGACAACAAGATCACAACAAACATGATTTCGACATCCAAACACTCCAATAACCACACCAAATTCGCACCACAACACCCCTATCATACTAGTTACACAATCCCACCAAACAAACATCAAAATAACAACAAGACCCCTCAAATAACCCAAAAATCAGAACCGGCAGTAGGTTCCTTCTTCACCCAAATCCTCATCAAACGCTCCCAAAACAAAACTACAACACTCTCAACACATAACAAATCACTCCACCGAAAATCAAGCAATTCCAAAAACAAAATCAATCACAATTAACAAGAACCCTAATTAACAAAACCCCAAATTTCGAAAATCACGACCCACGAATTATAATCATCACAATCACGATTATAACCTCAAAACAACAATATAATTAACCCTAATCGTGTTCTAGACCAACAATCGAGCACAATTTCGAAAACCCAATTAATTCAATTATAGAAAAAGGGTGAGGAAACTTACTACTCTTGATTGAAATCAAGAGAGAGAGGACGGTAGGGGGTCGGCGACGAGGCGGTTGTGCGGTGGTGAAGGCAGCGGCCTGCGCGGCGGGGTTCGCGGGGAAGGAGACGCACGCTTCTCCTCTTCTTCCTCTTTTTTTTTTTCTTTTCTTCTTTTCCTTCTCCCTGCTGCTGCGTGCGTGCGTCTGTGTGTTTTTTTTTTTTTTTGTGTTTTGTTTTTATATTAAGGTGAGGGAGGGTTTAGTAAGGGCAAATTGGTAATTTTGCTATCTAAATTCCTAATTAGGAAAACGACCCAAAAAGGAAAGTGACTCTAAATTCCCAAAAATAGAAACTCGTAACTCTAAAATGACTTTCTCCCGACAACTATAATAATTTAGAAGTCCCAAAAATATGGGGTGTTACAGTCCATTTCATGCTTGTCCTGTTGTTGTATGTCGATGATATTGTTGTCACTGGTAGTTCTCAATCGGTTGTTTCACATCTTATTCGTCTTCTTTCCTCTCAGTTTGCCATGAAGGATCTAGGTTCTCTTCACTACTTTCTGGGTGTTCAGGTTGTACACACTCCTCAGTTTTTGTTTATGTCCCAACAAAAATATGTTCTTGATACAACAACAACAATATCCAAGCATTATTCCCAAAATGATTTGGGGTCGGTTAACATGAATCGTCGTCTAGTAATTGTCATATGCGCGCCATAAAATTTCAAAAACGTTGTGAACCATTTAAAAATATGTTCTTGATTTGTTACAAAAATTCCATTTGCATACGGTTAAGTCTGTGCGTACTCCTCTTGCTTCTAGAACCACTTTATCTCTCACTGATGATGAACTCCTTGCAGATGCTACTGAGTACAGCAATATGGTAGGTGTTGTGCAGTATTTGACTATGACTCGTCCTGATATTGCTTATGTTGTGCATGACAATTCATGCATGCCCCCCGTACCACTCATATGCTTGCTATGAAACGTGTTTTCAAATATTTACAGGGCACTTCTGACTATGGCTTGATGTTACGTGCGGGTTCTTCTTCTACCCCTAAGGTTGTTGTTGCCTATTCAGATGTTGATTGGGCTGGTTGTCCAGATAGTTTGCGGTCTACCACTGGGTATGCGGCTTTCCTTGTTCCTAACCTTATCTCCTAGCGCTCTTAAAAGCAACCTACAGTATCTAAATCTAAATCGTCCACTGAAGGTGAGTATCGGGCTTTGGCCTATACAGTTGCTGAAACTATATGGATTCGCAAGTTACTCCTTGATCTTGGCATATGTCTTCGACGTCCGGTACGTTTGAAGTGTGACAACATCAGTGCCAAGTATATGACAACTAATCCAATTTTGCATGATCGTACCAAACCTATAAGGGTTGATTATCATTTTGTTCGTGAAAATGTGTCTCACGGGGATTTAGCTGTTGAGTATGTTCCTACCCAGTTTCAGTTAGCGGATATTTTTACTAAAGGTTTGTCTAGTAAGCAGTTTCTTTATATTCGAGACAATCTGTCAGTTCTCCCTCTTCCCGTACAAATTGAGGGGGTGTAACAGAGTATAACGGTACAATTGTCAATTGTCATGCTGTTTATAATATATATACAGACGTCAGACACTCTAGAAGGATACAACTTTCCACACATTCATAAAATCAACTTCCTAATCCTCAATCGTATCTTCTAGAATTTATAATGAGATCATCACACCACAAACATATATGAAGCAAAAAAATCCATGGTCATCGTTGTTATGACACTTCATTTGTTAGATGAGATTGAAGAGGACTTTTTATCAATTCAAGTACCATAAAAGGTTGGGGAAGATTTAAGGATTTGTTGGCTTGTTGCGGGTGGACCGAAGAGACGGCGATGGTGAGTAAGATTGAATTGATAGTGGTAGTCGTGAATTTTGCTGAATATTTGGAAGGGGTTTAGATTGAATTTGACTCTCGTAAAGGTGAGGAAGATGACAGCAGGGAGAAATCTATGGGTTGTATTTTGTTAGACAAAGGAGAGTGACGGGGACAAATTTAAAATGGGTTTTTACTTTCATTTTATTTGTTTTATTATTTTGTTAGAGAAAGTAATGGTAGGTGACTTAACTGCCACCTCAACATAAACTAACACCATTATTTTCCGATTCACGAATGATAAAAATAAAATATTCAATGCCCATTTGATAAATAAAAAGTTGTGAACATTAGACCACATTCGTGGAGTTAACTCTTCTTCGGCGCGCCATAGCTTCTGTGTTAAGCAAAGTGAGTGTAAACTGTATAAAGAGAACTTGGGGATCTTGGATCGTCGTCTTTGTTCATTTTGTAACAAAAAAAAAATCTTTTATTATAATAGAGAATATTGGGAATATTCGGGTTAAGGAATATTACCAATATTACGAGTATGTAATTTAGGAATACGATATGTTAGGAAAATATTGTGTGTTAGGATTTTGTAAGGGTCAAGTTATGTATTAGTATAAATAGAGTTTACCTAAGGTGATTGTAAGCAAGTTATTTACGAATTATATTGAGTTTATGAGATTGTCAAATATAGTGTATGTTATATTTCTTATATGGTATCAGAGCGTACATTAAATCATGGCTTATATTGAGTTTATGTTACATCTCCACGCTAATAACCCAATATCACGTAGCATCATGGCAAGTCTTCGTTCCAGCAACCAAACATATACGTACGCAGGATGCGTACATTAAATCAACGAAACTTTTCGAATAAGGTCAGCACTATCTCGACATCAACATCTTCAAATCGCAATATATGACAATGGAGGGGCCTTTATTCAAACACATAATGAAATCAATAACATAATAATACGCCTAAAACTGGAAAAACAAAACCCTAAAACATTAGATCAACACGAACTATAAAACTCCGTCGAACGACGAAATCCCGCCGGCAGACATTATCGATCACATGCCCACCGGCAGGCAGCGGAAGCCACTTAGAGTCCTCTATAAAAGAGACTCTGATACCATATAAGAAATATAACATACAGACAATCTCATAAACTCAACATAATTCGTAAATAACTTGCTTACAATCACCTTAGGTAAACCCTATTTATACTAATGCCGAATATTCCCAATATCCTCTATTATATTAATGCCGACACCTACGAGGCACTAGCCTTACCTCATTTTTCTTTTCTTTTTTTCTTTTTTGTGATTGACGTCCTAGGCACTAGCCTTACCACAAACAAGCACACACGAGCCCAATATGCTTGCATACTTGGAAATTGGAAGAATTGAAAATTTTCCTTTTCCTAGTTCATTTGATTCATTAATTAAAAATCACAAAATTATAATTTTGTGATCACAAAATTATTTTTCACTACAAATTTAACTACAAGAGTCTAGAGTTTCATAATTTTTTACAAAGTACATTTTTGTCGATCAAATTGGAAGCCTATAAACTCAGCATTCTAATTATGGTGTAGTGATTGGACCAAAAACTTCATGACGATCAGAGGCCGACCTGCCGGATTACCAACTCTAACCATTTCACTTTTGTTTATTGGATTCTTATATACTTGAGTCATTTTCTAAGGGTTAAGGTTAGTTGATTCAACCGTCTAAGATTGACCGGTGCGCCAGCCCGTGCATTGCACCATTTGTGACATACACTTTCCTAGTCATATACTCTGATACTCATATTATTACATACTCATAAACACTTGAAGCTTTAATTTGTTTCCTAGGACACTGCAATGTAATTTCCGCCTTTAAACGATCGAGCTAACATGTGAAAGCTTAACATAAAAATCCACATATACCAAACGTAAAGTTAAACGTACTTCATTGTTATTATTGGGCGCATGCGGCATGCCGCGTTGGATGGCCCCATCGGTAAGTACTAAGTACTAAGTGGTGAGTAAACCGAGTAGGATCGGAGTACATGCATGATTATTGCTTGTCGTTTTGATCAATGTGCGTTGCAAGGTATGGTGTGGGTTTTGGTCTAGAGTCTAAGCTTAGACAATGTGAATTATTTTGCGCACCAAGTACGGTAGTCAACCAATCGTGTAGCAATCAAAACATTCTACGAGTAACTTTCTAATGCGACTCTACTGAATAAGTGGTATTATACGTCGCCTTTAGATTACTAATATCGTATATTTATTTAATTAATTTTTATGAAATAGTTACGGTTTGTACTTGAGTTTTGTGGAATTACATATCGGTAAAGTAATATGTAATTCCACGAGTTACTCTGATGTTATACTCGAGACGTCCTATGGAATTGGTCGAATCTAGTACGTAATCAAATTGCTTGTGCATAAAATTATAGATCTTTGTAGCGTGCTCAAGGCAATGCATTAATGTGCGTCGCTATCAAAACATTTCCGCAACACTTTCCTCGTACAAAATTGAGCTTCATTATCCCTGTTACCATCAAACCTTTGCACCTTTTATCTTGATTTTTCCCTATGAGTTTACATCAATTTGTATACTCTGTATATACCAATTAAACCAACTTTCAATTGTAAATTTGTAATCCTGTTCCGCCCAATAGTGGTTACACGCAAAACGTTCTTTTAAAGTAGCGAGACCTTTCGGTGTAACTATTGTAAACAAATTTTTGGGCAAATTATTGTGTAATCTCGGGAGCATGTACTCCCGGTGATGTGGCATACAACACAATGCTGAGGTGGCCTGAATCATGAAGAAACAGATAAAACAGGCCCAAATAAAAAAATAATTTTCTCTCTCCTCTTCACGTCAATCCCAGCCACCACCTCTCGACACCCCGCCGCGTAGCACAATCAACCACCAACCTCGTTGCCGTCGATTCCAACGGCGATCACCCCACCCAATCATTTTGACTCTCCACTCTCGCTCATGCTTTCCCCAACGCGGTTGAGAACCTGCCATTGGATAGCAACATGTGTTTGGGTGAAATCAAGATAATTCTTTTTATTTTATTACCCAATTCATTATTGTTTAAAAAAAAAAAACTCCTCAAACCCTCATATACTTGATATTTTAATGTAAAATTTATGTACTTTAGTGTATAAATTTGTGTATTTTAGTGTACAAATTTATGTACTTTAGTGCAAAATTAATGTACTTAAACATACAAATTATGTATTTAGTGTGCTAATTAATTGGTACCTTTAGTATACACATCTAAGTACTTTAGTATACACAAATCATATGTTTTAACTAAAACAATATGTATTATAGCGTAAAAATGATATATTCAAATAACAATAATGTACTCTAACATTTTAATTATGAACTTTAACGTACTAATTCTGTCTTTTCACGTCTAAATTATGTACTTTGACTTATTAATTATATACTTTGACATTTTTTCATGTACTAACTTATCAATTATGTACTTTATCGACTCAATAATGTATATTAACTTAGAGACTCAATAATGTATTTTAGCATTTAAGTTACGTACTTTAGCTTTTAAGTTACGTACTTTACCGAGACAAAATTAAAGTTACGTACGTTAGCATTTAAGTTACGTACGTTAGCATTTAAGTTACGTACTTTAACATTCAAGTTACGTACTTTAGCATTTAAGTTACGTACGTTAGCATTTAAGTTACGTACTTTAACATTTAAATTATGTACGTTAGCTTTTAAGTTACATACCTTAGCATTTAAGTTACGTACTTTAGCTTTTAAGTTGCGTACTTTAGCAAAGTTACGTACTTTAACAAGACAAAACTAAAATTACGTACTTTAGCTTCTAAGTTACGTACTTTAGCATTTAAATTACGTAACTCTATACTCATATTGTTTACTTTAGTGGCTAAGTTACATACTCAGGGCCGGCCCTGACCCCCGGCGAGGAGGTGCGGCCGCCTAGGGCCCACCATTTACAAGGGGCCAATCTCTTTGAAAGGTAGTAAAGTGAAAATAAATATTATAAGGTTAATAACTTAATTTCATCAAAAATGGAAACATAGCCTATTGGTTGAGACAAGATTATGTTGATGGGTCTTATAGTTGCGCAAGTTCAAACCCTCAGAGTGCAGTTTTTTTTATACTTTTTAAGCCTTTTTCCTCAACTTAGGGTCTGTTTGGTATCGTTTTTAGTTTTCTGTTTTCTGTTTTTTTTAAAACCAAAGTCCCGTTTTTGAAAAATAGAAAAAGTGGTTTTCAATTTTCAGTTGTCAGTTTTCATTTTCTGTATAACTATTATAGAAACATACAGTTTAAATTAATCTTAACAACTTATTTAGCTAAATTTTTTACGCAAAAAAACCAAAAACTAAAAACGGCAGTGATACCGAACGGGCCCTTAACTTTTCACTTTTACATTTCATTCAGCATATTTCCAATGGTTAAAAAAGAAAGCAAATTGGTCTAAATATATTACCAAATGCTAATACACCCTCCTACCCAAAGATATCTCCATACGCTTTATATATATGGGGCCCCACTTTTCAACTTCGCACTAGGGCCTTAAAAATGTCAGGAACGGCCTTGTACATACTTTATCTATTAAAGTAGTATCTTCATTACGTATTTTAATTTAGCAATTATGTACGTCGAAGTAGTGTTTTAGCATAATTACTTTGGAATTGGATCTCCTAGAGTTGAAAATAAACTCTACCATGTAGAGTTTACTAGGTAAGAATTAATTGTTTTGCATTCCAAGATTCTCTTCTTTTTGTCTTATTACTAATTTTAGCAAACTCTACCAACTCTACCAAGAAATAACTCTAGGGGATCCTCACCCAATTACTTTTTAGTTTTAATTTAATCTCAAAGGCTAAAAAAACATTTAAATAACAAAAAGAAAAAAAAATGATATAAAACATCAACTCACCTAACCGTCTCTTTGTTTGCGGCGTGTATACCCTAGTCCCGGGGCTAGGTAGTTCCGGTGATACGTCACACCCCACGTAACGCGCACGTCATCAGTTTAATTAAAAGAACCTGTTTATTTTGAAAAAAAAAAAAAAACCAAACATATTAAAAATCACCTTTTCTCACTCATCTGTCAACCGGCAGCCGACGCAGCCGCGCAGCCGCGCAGTTTCTATACAACCACCACCTCCGTCAACGGGGCGACGCCATTGGAGGCCTTTGCAGCCTGTTAGGGATTCGGGTCGGTCTGTCGGTACCATGAAACTATTTCATGGGGAGAAACATAACGCAGCGGAATTTAGACACGATTCATGTTTCGTGTTTCTCAATCGTTCGTACAGGTTTCTCTCATTGATTTCATCAATAATACATCCTATTTATACTAGTTACAAATCACCATCGTCTTAATCTACAAGTAATACAACTTTCCTAAATACAACCTACCATAAATGTACTTCGTACATATTCACAATATCTACGATATTCACAATATATACGATATTACCATAACTTCGTATATGGTAATATATTGCTGACCATATTACTCCATAATATCTCTCGATATTATCTCGTAATATCGCCGCCTTCCATTTTCCCTATTACCCCCCCCCCCTCAAACTCATGGTAATTTGCGAAAATATTTATGCTAATTTGCGAAAATTTCCATGGGTTTGCCAAAACTCGTTCGGAAAGGAGAAGGGTAGAGAGAAAAAAATGGTAATTTTTCTCAATAGGCGTTTCTTCATCGTAATTTCGACATCTTTCGCAATCCGTCGTCTTTATTGTCATTCGCTCGTGTCGGTCTCAATCTTGAATCGGTCTCATATCGTTCTCGGATTTCAAGTCGGGTCGGGTTCAATTCTCAAGTCGGGTCGAACTCATTTCAAATCGGTTCGGTTCGGCTTTGTTCAAGTGGGTCAATTCCCGCCGTTGTTCTTCGTCATGCACGTGGGACAATACCCACAATTCACAAATCCAATTTCAATTCATCCGTCATACCCCTACATGGGGTCCACTGCCAAAAATCTTCCAAAATTTACTTTGTGTAAATTTTTATAGTAGTCGGTGTTTTCTCTTCAATTTCTTTGGTCGTTCGTCAGTCGCTTAAATCCAACAAACATTCAAACCTCTAGTTGAGGTCAGTTCGGTTCTTCGGCTCGGCATTCATCAAAGCCCAATTCAGGCTCGTTCGGGTTCGTCGTGCTCCAATCCGAAGCTCGGGTTCGGGTCGTCAATCATCGTAGTCGTCTGTTGATCAGGAAAGGAGATGAAGCCCCACCTATGCCGGGTCGTCTTCATCTGAATATGGTTCGATAATTCGTTTGCCATGCTTTAGTTCAGGGCCTATTCAGCCGTGCTCAGTCAGCCTCGTTCGTCATCGGGTCGGATCGTCAATACCCAACTTAATTGGGTCTGATTCGTTGTTCGTCAAACACAGCCTCTAGTTGGTCGGATTGTATGTTCGTGATCGGTCCGAGCAGCAAGATGAGCCCCCCTGCGCAGCCAGGTGATCGTCTTCATCGTCGGATTGTCGTTGTCGGGTCGTTGTAGTAGTGGTCGGATCATCCTTAGTCATCTCTTCGAATAACACTCTGCCAAAACAGAGTGCTCGGTAAATCGTTCGGTTCGGTTCATCTCGGGTCGCCGTCGGCATTCAACATGCACCAATTCGGGGCTCGGTTCGTACGCATACAACTATAGAATTATGAGTACTATGAACATTGCGGAATAATTAATGTGTATATTATTGATATAAATTATGTGTATTTATAGTACACATGTCTTGGAGAATACTCCAATTACCCTAGATCAGGAATATTCTAGAGTATTCCTATTATATTCTTAATACAATATTCCTAATATATCCTCTATTACTCCCCCGCAGTCGAAACGGTAGGGTAACGGACGCTTCGGATGGATCCAGAAACAGGGACTTGATGATAAATAAATACAACCACAAATAAACAACATGGACCACTGTAGACAGGCCCTTGTGCGAGGCAATAGACTACCTCCTAATTGACGACACGCGCAACAGCGATGAAGGCAGCAGCACCAGTGGCGACTGAGAGGCGTGGGTGTCATCGTGGACTACTCGACATGCGTCTGGAGCGGTGAAACTGGCAAGGCGGCATGCCCTGGGCTGTGCAAGGCGGTCAGTTGTGATCAGTGGGCGCAAGACTCGGCGGGGTTGACAGGTCTAGAGTTGTGGTGGTTGCCGGTATGACAACTGGCCTTTTGCGAGGAGGACGTTGAGACTGGACAAAAAGTCAATGACTGGCACCGTAGAGCGTGGAGGAAGTTGGAAATTGATATAGATAATAAAGCAAGGATTATAAGAATCCCAACGTATCAAGCCTATGGCTAAAAAGTGGTGGGATTTTTTTATTAGGTAAAGAAACTAAGGGAATAATCTACCTAATAAGTATATCAATAGGAGCCTGGCCGGAGATTGGAGTGATTCATCTCCGGCCGGGAGCGCGGAAGCACAATACTAGGAAATTTAGTTTAGGGTTTTATTTTTGAAAAACTAAACCTCTGATACCATATAGAATTATGAGTACTATGAATATTGCGGAATAATTAATGTGTATATTATTGATATAAATCATGTGTATTTATAGTACACATGTCTTGGAGAATACTCCAATTACCCTAGATCAGGAATATTCTAGGTGAATATTCTATACCTAGAATATTCCTATTATATTCTTAATACAATATTCATAATATATCCTCTATTAACAACAAGTATGTCGTGGTCGTGGTCGCGGACAGAACTTGGTTCGTGGTCGTCGTGGTCAGATTGTCTTCGGTTCGGGGTAGGATCGTCTTCGGGTCAATGGTCGGATCAGGTTCATCTTTCACGGGGTGGCTCTGATACCATGTTACGGAATTCGGGTCGGTCTGTCGGTACCATGAAACTATTTCATGGGGAGAAACATAACGCAGCGGAATTTAGACACGATTCATGTTTCGTGTTTCTCAATCGTTCGTACAGGTTTCTCTCATTGATATCATCAATAATAAATTCTATTTATACTAGTTACAAATCACCGTCTTAATCTACAAGTAATACAACTTCCCTAAATACAACCTACCATAAATGTATTTCGTACATATTCACAATATCTACGATATTCACAATATATACGATATTACCATAACTTCGTATATGGTAATATATTGTTGACCATATTACTCCATAATGTCTCTCGATATTATCTCGTAATATCGCCGCCTTCCATTTTCCCTATTACAGCCGGTGACATCGAGGCCGGCTGGGAGTGAGAGGATCGAGGGAAGAGCGAAATAAGAAAGAGTGAAGAAGGAGGAGGGGAGGGCGCGTGGATACCAGATCCGGCCAGTGGAAGGTGGTGGTGGACTGGTGGTGCATGTAAGGTGGTGTTGCGTGTAAGGGTGGACTGGTAGTGCGGGGTGGTTGTTGGAACGTTGGGATGAGGAAGAGAGAGAAATAGAATTTTGAAAGGGAGAAGAATGGGGGTGATAGTCACTTTAGTCGGTAATAACGTGGGAGGAGAGAAATGAGAATGTTGTTTGTGTTCATCAATGTCTTGTACTTTTGTTTTCTGTTTACTTGTCTTTATTTAATTTTTTTATTTATATGAAAGTAATTTGTAAGATCAAATAAATTAGACGGTCTTAAAAAAGAAAAAGTACATAATAGACACATTAAAGTACATAACTTGTATGTTAAAGTACGTAAACCGATACACTAAAGTACGTAATTTCGTATGTTAAAGTACATAACTTATACGTTAAAGTACACAACCGATACACTAAAGTACGTAATTAGTATGTTAAAGTACATAACTTATATGTTAAAGTACACAATCGATACACTAAAGTACGTAATTATATGTAAGTAATTTGTAAGATCAAATAAATTAGACGGTCTCAATTACAAAAAAAAGAAAAATTACATAATAGACACACTAAAGTACATAACTTATACGTTAAAGTACACAACCGATACACTAAAGTACGTAATTCGTATGTTAAAGTACGTAAGTACGGCGCGTATACCCTAGTCCCGCGACTAGGTACTCTCGGGGCCCACGTCAGCAATTACGTCATCATTGCGATTTTTGTATAAAACCGGCTTAATTAAAAAAAGAAAAAAAAAAATCAAACCTCCAACCTTGTCTCTCTCTCCCCCCTCAAAACCGTCGTGCCAGAAGGACAAACCACCTGTCGCCGCTGACGCCGGGAACTAGCGATCTCACTCCCCGCGCAGTGGCTTTCATACCACTCGATCTGTCTGGCTTTTGGTATATGGATGGGGGTCGGGTCCGATGCCGGCGTTGACGGGGAAAGGCCCACAGTGGGGTCGCGGCTCTAGGGGAAGGCCGATAGTTTAGGGAGGGGAAGGAGGAGGAGGGAGAAAATGAGAGGGTGAGTGAGCTGGATTGGTTTTCACTTATTAGGAGAGAGAAAATGACAAAATGTGTAGGGTGGAAACGGTCAAACAAAGAGACGGTTAGGTGAAAACCATTTCCAGCAAATAATTCACATGTGTTGGGATCCTCTAGAGTTGAAAATGAACTCTACTTGGTAGAGTTTGCCTAAAAAGGCAAGAATAAATTTTTTAACAATTTATTTGTGACCCTCAAAATTCTTTATTTTTTGTCTTATTACTTGTTTTGGTAAACTCTACCAACTCTAACAAAAACAAACTCTAGAGAATCCCTACCTAATTCACATTGTCTAAGCTAGACTCTAGACCAAAACCCACACCATACCTTGAAACGCACATTGATCAAAACGACAAGCAATAATCATGCATGTACTCGGATCCTACTCGGTTTACTCACCACTTAGTACTTACTCCAGTACTTACCGATGGGGCCATCCAACGCGGCATGCCGCATGCGCCCAATAAAAACAATGAAGTACGTTTAACTTTACGTTTGGTATATGTGGATTTTTATGTTAAGCTTTCACATGTTAGCTCGATCGTTTAAAGGCGGAAATTACATTGCAATGTCCTAGGAAACAAATTAAAGCTTCAAGTGTTTATGAGTATGTAATAATATGAGTATCAGAGTATATGACTAGGAAAGTGTATGTCACAAATGGCGCAATGCACGGGCTGGCGCACCGGTCAATCTTAGACGGTTGAATCAACTAACCTTAACCCTTAGAAAATGACTCAAGTATATAAGAATCCAATAAACAAAAGTGAAATGGTTAGAGTTGGTAATCCGGTAGGTCGGCCTCTGATCGTCATGAAGTTTCTGGTCCAATCACTACACTATAATTAGAATGCTGAGTTTGTAGGCTTCCAATTTGATCGACAAAAATGTACTTTGTAAAAAATTATGAAACTCTAGACTCCTGTAGTTAACTTTGTAGTGAAAAATAATTTTGTGATCACAAAATTATAATTTTGTGATTTTTAATTAATGAATCAAATGAACTAGGAAAAGGAAAATTTTCAATTCTTCCAATTTCCATGTATGCAAGCATATTGGGCTCGTGTGTGCTTGTTTGTGGTAAGGCTAGTGCCTAGGACGTCAATCACAAAAAAGAAAAAAAGAAAAGAAGAATGAG
Source organism: Spergularia marina (assembly GCA_963680865.1). Lineage (NCBI taxonomy): Eukaryota > Viridiplantae > Streptophyta > Magnoliopsida > Caryophyllales > Caryophyllaceae > Spergularia > Spergularia marina. The sequence goes on along the minus strand of OY804551.1, from coordinate 21,000,662 downwards.
GCAAGGCTAGTGCCTAGTAGGTGTCGGCATTAATATAATAGAGGATATTGAGAATATTCGGCATTAGTATAAATAGGGTTTACCTAAGGTGATTGTAAGCAAGTTATAAACGAATTATGTTGAGTTTATGAGATTGTCAAATATAGTGTATGTTAATATGTTATATTTCTTATATGGTATCAGAGCCTCTTTTCTAAAAGACTCTAAGTGGCTTCCGCTGCCTGCCGTGTGGGCATGAAATGGTCGAACAAAGAGACGGTTAGGTGAAAACCATTTCCACCCTACACATTTTGTCATTTTCTCTCTCCTACTAAGTGAAAACCAATCCAGCTCACTCACCCTCCCATTTTCTCCCTCCTCCTCCTTCCCCTCCCAAAACTACCGGCCTTCTCCTAGAGCCGCGACCCCACTGTGGGCCTTTCCCCGTCAGCGCCGGCATCGGACCCGGCCCCCATCCATATACCAAAAGCCCGATCAAATCGAGTGGTATGAAAGCCACTGCGCGGGGAGTGAGATCGCTAGTTCCCGGCGCCACCGGCGACAGGTGGTTTGTCCTTCTGGCACGGCGACTTGGAGCGGGGGAGAGAGACAAGGTTGGAGGTTTGATTTTTTTTTCTTTTTTTTTTTTTTTAAATTAAGCCGGTTTTATACAAAAATCGGTGACGCAATGATGACGTAATTGCTGACGTGGCTCTCAAGAGTACCTAGTCGCGGGACTAGGGTATACGCGCCGGATTTTTGGCAATGATATATATATATATATAACAAACACTTAAAAAAATTGAACATTTCTCTTCAAATCTGATCTATCTCCATATATACTCGTCAATTTGAGAAGAACATGGCGCTGCAGAAGGAATGGGTGATCTTAATCCAACAGAAACTCGAGCGAGGAGGCAGAATCGAGCTCAACAAGCCATGGGAAAAGCATTGCATATACAAAGTTCCAAACTGGGTGAAAGATGAACGATATACCAACAATAATGTCAGCTATACACCTGAAATCATCTCCATAGGACCTTACCACCGTGGTCTACCTCACTTACAGCAGATGGAGGACCACAAATGGCGCGTCCTCAACCACATCCTGACCCGCGAAGGCCAAGACATTAAGCCTTACTTAACCGAAGTAAAGAAACTTGAAGAACAAGCCCGTGCTTGTTATGATGTTCCGATAGGCCTAAACAGCAATCAATTCGTGAAAATGCTTGTGCTTGATGGTTGTTTCATGTTGGAATTCCTTAGGGGAAAACAATTAGGTTACAATAATTTGAAGTACGGTTATGATGATCCTATTTTCGACAAGGACTCAATTTGTCATGTAATTACTATGGATATGATGAAACTCGAGAACCAAATCCCAATTTTCGTCATCCAGAAGCTTCTTGAGATTCAATACAATCGCCCTATTGGAGATGCCGATGTCTCCGTGCAGGAGCTAGTCATGTTTGCTCTAACCCCGAAATGGGTGACGATCAATGCGCCTATGTCGGAAGTTGAACTTGCCAAGATGAGGAATGCCGTAGCTACAGATGTCTCTGATATGAGGCCCATGGTTCATTGCCTTGATGTTTTTCGGAGAAGCCTCCTGTACAAGCCAAAACGAAAGCCGATCGAAAATTCAATGATATGCGGTAAGATTGCCTCGTGTGCAAGAAGCGTACAGAAGAAGCTAGGAAGTTCATCATCAGTCGAGATCGAGCATGTCATGGGGTATTGTATTTCAGACCTTATAATGATGGCAGGAATTAAGCTGAGGCCACGACATGAGCTCCCATTTTGCGAAATAAAATTCAAGGAATGTTCCGGAGTGCTCGAGATACATCCCCTGAAGATCCACAGCGCAACTGAGACGGTGTTCCGCAACCTTATTGCGTACGAGCAGTGTCACATGAGACGCGCTGAGGACTTGGTGATCACAAATTACGTAGCGTTCATGGACAACCTTATCGACACGGCCGAAGACGTGGCGTATCTCCATAAGGCGGGGATATTGGTTCATTATCTTGGGAGTCATGCGGAGGTAGCTAGCAGAGCTGTTTAACAATCTTGTCAAGAAAGATTTTCTTGACAAGAAAACAGGAGGATTTCACCATTTGTATAAGCAATTGAACAAGTATTGCGGCCGTAGAAGGAACAGATGGCGTGCTAGTTTACAAAATGATTATTTCAAGAATCCGTGGGTTATAATCTCAATCTTTGCTGCGCTTCTCTTGTTCCTTCTCACTGCTACTCAAACCTACTACACTATTTATTCCTATTATCATCCTCGAAACTGAATGCAATGTATGTAGTATACTTTAATGTGTAATTTACATTTCTTCGGGTATAGCAACTAATCGATGTAATTCTCTAAGATATTTCAATTTTGGATCACTGATAAAATAAAAAAAACAGCCTTTTACCTATCTACTAAGTATTTTGTGTCATTGAGTTTGCAAATTGCCCAACGACGTGTTTCATGTTCACTTCACAGAATGTGGTCTCTTAGGAATTCGGGCCGGGCCGTAGGTACCATAAAACTAATTCATGGGAAGAAACAATATACGCAGCGAAACTCATTCAAAACGTTTCTCACATGTTTCTCAGTTTCTCATCAACTAGTTTGCATGCCCAGCACGTGTCCGGGCTAACGATTTATAATATTTATAGTCGTTTTATAAAAACGCGGTACACGCGCGTTTGGCTTATTTCCGGGTTTTGTTTCTTTTGGTTTTCTTAATTAATTTTCCTTCTTAGACCTAGCCTAACATTCTATGGGAGAGAATTAGATAGAGCCAACTACTTGAGAACCCAGATCATCTTTTGTATTTGTACACTCTCATCTTCATAGTAAGATTGATTCTTGAGGCCGGAGGACGTAGTTATCGCATTGATAGTGAACCTCGTTAAATTCTTGTGTTTTTTATTGTTGTTTTTGCCATCAATTATCATAGCACGTAACGTTTTCGCATAACAACTGCTGCTTATGCGGGGAGTATGTCAAGTTTCTTACCTCCCCAAACACAATACAGCTAGTACTTGTAAGACTATCCTATCTTACTGATCGATGTATTCTTGATGCAATTTTGTATTGGGTTGTAAAAAAAAATTTAGGATCATAGGAATTTTGTGTACTCCGCATGAATTAAGTGTGGTATCTTTTCGAATTATCAAAATGGTAGTTTCTTGGTAATTGTTCGAATGCTTTGAAGACTTTATTTAGAGGACGAGGTGGGTACTATTAGATTTGATCAATAGTGAGCCATGATTGACAATGAAAATGGGGTTGGAATTGATTTTGTGTTTCCTGCTTTTTCAGAAGAAACGTACAGCTAGTTATATACAAAGCAGTGACCTTGGTCCCCCCTAATTTACAGAACAAAATTATCCTAGTGTGAACAAAATGATATAAAGGCATCGAAGATGGTAGTTTCTTGGTAATATCTCATTCTCAGCTGCTTGGCTTGTAGGGCCTTACTTGTACAGTTGTACTACATTTACGCGGAGCCTTTATTTATTCAACTCCCATGTGTTATCAAACATTTCGACTATATATACGAGTAGATGAAACTTATTAGCTAGCTAGCCTCATTCCAATATACAGTTCTTTTTCCTCGTGCGACCTTTTGTTAATCTCTATTTAATTAGTTATGGCGCGTCGAAGAAACGACGGACCAATTTGTGACGATTTAGACGAAGAAGATTTGATTACAAGCAGAAGATGGTTCCTTCAATGTTCCATGCCGCTGTCCGTCCCCGTAAGGACCACTAGTCCACTACTACTCCCTAATTACCTTACCTTTTTGTTAGTCCATCTATTTACCTTTTTGTTATAATATGTGATCGACTTAGTAAGTTAGTATCAAGGTACCTCCGTATGTTGAAGGTGGATTAGATACTATTGAATATGGTGATATATATTGAAACTTAATTCATACTAGTATATAGAATCGAGTAACATTGAAGCGTGTAACTTATATAATAATGGATCTACTATTTCAGCGTTCCTTGCCTCAGGTCTATGGTGGTAGCATGACTATTGTTGGAAGCCAAAGCCAATGGTCCCGACCAATAGGGTAAGCTTCGTAAGCAAAGTGTTAGAGAACACCATTAGAAGACTAGAAGTAATTAATAAGCTAAGCTACACTCTGTAAATGCATTTGTCTGCTCCTAAATTCTAACTGTATTTGTTATCACCACACGCTAGTCATGCTCAATTTGACCTACCCTGCTTCTAGTGAAGAGTAGTAGAGTATAATTCTATCATAGCAAATCATCAAATGTATGTCAACTTCCTAATAAATAACAAAATCAAAAAACCAAATGTATGTCAATGCATGAATGCTAAACTCAGGAACTTTGGAATTGGTGCGTCATTGACTCATTCATTCTCGGTTTCTCCCCATAAACTACTTTCATTATATCGAAACTCGAGAATTTTTAACAATACAAATTTAACCTCTACTCTTTTTAACTTTTTAAATACGTCACATGGTGTGATATACAGGCCAAATAATATGAAGTATTTGAAGGCAGATAGTGTGCGTAACCTAGAAGTTACAGGGAGCATTCCAATGAATAGTCTGGAGCGTGGAAAGACATACAAAGGCGTATTTGAAGTGAGTCTTGCTGCTGACGCATCTGGATGGAGTTCTAGTGTCCTTGTCACAATTGAAATTAGTATCCCCGATGGTTCCGCTCTTAGAAAAACCTATAACGTCGTCACTGATACCTCATTGACCACTTCCACAATTAAGGCGCCAGAAAATTTAACCGGAAGTCTCACCTTCACACTTCACCAAAAGTGCTCCAGTGTTGTGAAGAAAGGACTAATTATCAAGCGCTTTCTTGTCGAAGATGCATAACATATTAATATATACCGTAATCATACAACTTTGACATTTTGCTTACGCTTATTATATCCATGTAAGACGACCCATGTAAGTCATATAAACTTTTCGTCTTACATACAAAGTGGGTAAATAAGATGTTAGACGATTACGGAGTGTTCCTATGGTGTATTAGGAATATATTTTGTATCGAGGAAGACCACTGCTACGGGGTGTACGTTAATTAGACGTACTTAAGGTAGTGGTATATTATCATTAGGAAACTAGAATAATTCGGAGAATTATTTCCGGCTTAACATTCAATTTGGATAATATTAGTAGGAAGTTTTGTAACTGTTCATTAAAGCAATGATCATGATTTAATTAGGAATGGACACCAATGTGTTATTACATTGTCATTTAATTTGGTAACATGGAATAACATGAAAATGAAGAGGAAAACATAGAAAACATGTTTTCATATCCCCACAGGAAAATCATCTCATATACACGTTTAGAGATCAATTTAGTTTTCGGTTTTCGTCGTTGTAACCAAAAATAAGAAAAAAGAAATGAACTTTGGTAGCTAGTCACTTTGAGCACGATTATATGGCACGTCCAAGTTGTTTTGACGTCGACCCATTTTACAATCAACGCGCATAACATAATTATATGAAGATCGATGTATATGATTTCTTTGCTTGCGTGCAATTTTAGTATTAGTAGTTTACTTCTATTATACCCTGCACGTTTATTTCATTTTATAGTGGCTGGATATTAATTAAGGACTTATGCTTTTTTTATTTGGATACGATTTACTCTAGGATTTACTCTTGCATGCCGTACCTGGCCTGGGTCAGTTCATAGAAGTTCACAAAAAGTCTACTCGCGCGTTGGATATTTAATTTGCACATTTCTCGCATTTGCTTACCTTGCTCAAATCGTCCAATACACGCTACTTAATTAAATTAACGCACGTGACTACGTGTGCATGCTTCTTCACTTTCTTTTATTACTCCGATTAAGATGAAGGAAGAAAGGCACAGTACAGTTTGTACAGATTATGTGTTGTTAAAAATAAAGTATCTTATTAGTTATTACCCACGAAATTGAAAAAATGCGTGAAAGAAGATCCCAAATGTATTTCAACGTACACATTGAGAAGGTACGGTTGCTTCAATCATGCAAGAGAAATTTTGTATTTACAAATGTTATAAATGATAAAGAGAAGAAATAAGCTAAGCAGGCAGGCAGAATGTTCACAGACTCAAAACACTAATGTCAAGGCGCATAATTTTCAATTTCATATGTTTTTTTTTTTTTAAGTGGTAAGCCGGGCCGCTCCACTGGACCTCCTACTTCCAGGATTAGGCCAATGGGATTTCAAGGCCCAACCAATGGGAGAGAGGGGGAGGTAAGAGGGATCCTCCCTCACATGAGTTGCTAGCGGTAAAGTTTGAACTTGGGACCTTGGGGTCACCAAGGACATGCATTTACCACTAGACCAAGCTTTGCTTGGTTCAATTTCATATGTATTGCACCAGCTGATTTTATTCCTTTTTGTTGTGGTCAAGATTGTTTGTTTAGTTCTTCGTTGAGTTTGGTGTCATGACATGCTTTTCTAAGTATGCAATTAGTTGTTGTAAGCTAGGCTATTAATGCTAATTAAGTAGTTGCCGACGTTTGGAGATAGTTCCATTTAGTATTTTTTTACAATTCAATTCGCATATCCATACATTTTGCCATATCAATTAAATATATTCTAAATTGTTCCTGGTTTTGATGTTTGGTTAACACTAGCTAGTTAATAATTGACTTGTTTATTTACGATTCAGAGTAATACATACATCTCAATAATTAAGAAAATGCAAAAGAAGATGATTGAAATAATATCCTTTGATCATAACAATATCTAACTATTTAAAATATTCGTACTAATTATTAAGCTAGCTAGCTCGGTCGCTCAGTCGCTCTAGTTTAACCTCTAGTAGTTTAAACTTCTTCTTACCAATATTCAATTCAAACTTTACGTATAACACTTCAAGTAATCGGGAGGTGATATTTTTTTGCGCAGCAGAGGAACAAGTACCTAACACGCATAAGAACAACTACAAGAAGAAGCAATTTCGTGGCATCACATGTGTGCGCGTGAAACGCATCATTCTCCGTCCAATTAGAATTATTCCGCCGCCTAAATCAAGCTGGCTGCTCTAACTTTCAAGTTTTAAACAATCAAATCTCACAATAACTCTAGATTAAAGCCATACTTGTCAAGCTTATATTGGAAGCTCCCTAAACCAAGCAATTGCCAACACTTTGGTATTTCCATGACGGCATCTCTTTATTCTCCGCCCCTTTTCACTTTTTATTTGCCTCTTCTTACCGCAACAATACGATAATTTAATACAAATTAAATCTAATAAACTAATTTTGAATTTTGGTACTAATATATATAACAGTCATCATATCTAACGGGTGAAAATTACGATAAGCTAGTCTCGAGGACATTTTAAAAAACTAACTCGCTCACATACCTCTTAGTCTCTTACGTTGATATTAAAATCTACCTATTGTTTAGAAACCTTCAATGAAATAAAATCCTTAATGGAATCGAACTGATTCGATGCATTACGTTGGGTGATACATTTGCCTATACTTTCGAGAGGTACAATATAAGAATTACAAGAGGCAAGAAGTGTCATTAAAAGAGTGTGTATTGACTCATTTTCGACCAGATTGAAGCCGAAAGACGATTTTGACTATTTTATACTATTGATTACAATTTCGCTACTAGTCATCGTCACATCCTAATTCATAGCACAAAAAGGAAGAGATTATCTTTTCTATGTGAAATTTACGCAAGAAGTTTGACATACTATGAATTACTAATGGTTGTTGACTTTAGAAAATGGCTGACATTTCACTGAACTGATGCAGTAAAAAGTAAGTACAAAACCCTTCTTTCCTTATTTGGAAAGTTACAGTGAGATCATCTTTCAGCATTCAGCAGCAAGTACTCCATTTGTTCAGAAAAAAGTTACCACCTCCAAATTTACTCGCAAGAGTAAAAGGTAAAACAACAACAGTTAAATAAATAAATAAAAATGGAAACCTTAAAAATATCATTTCATTTCATTCAGACAAGAGACATCAGAGTATGTCTCCTCTTCTTGTCATCAGTTTATCCTTTTGTAACTCCCCCCTTCTTTTTTCCTCCCTCTTTCTCTCTCCGCTGTTCGAACTAATCGTGATCGTGACGCCATAGCAATATTCTCCCAAATCGAGGATCTGATCCAAAGAAAAAACCCCCTCAATATAACTTATCAAATTCCCCATTTGCACCTCTCTTTCAGATCAAATTTCCCCTCTTTAGATCTGCTGATCAAATGCTTCATTTTTCTGGCGGGAATTTAATAATGAGGGTTCAATTAGGGTTCTAAAGTTCTCCCTGATTCTTCAATTTTATGCTGATTTGCCACCTGGGTTTTGTAATTAAGGAGTAATTTGATGTGGGTTTATTAAATTTTTTTGGAAGATGTTTTTGTTTGGAGTAAGTGTAAGAAGGCAGTGTTTTGGAGGATTGGGGATTAAAACTGCACTTTGATTATCATTTTTACTGTAAAAGTGAGGTGAATTTCTGCAAGAATAATCTAATAAAGGTTCGTCCTAATTTCTCTGCTTTTGATTTTTCTGAAGAGTTCATAATTTTTGCTGTTAATCATGAGTGGTAAAAAAAAAGTAAAAAGAGTGTGACTTTTTTACTTTTATATTACATGATATTTTTGCTCAGTGTATCTTTGGACTGGTTCTTATGATTGTGATTGATTGAATGATTAATTTTGCAAGTACATATCTCTCAGAATTTAATCTTGTACTTTTGAAGTTAAATTATGTGATTATGAAACTTGTTGATTAGATGGGTTACATATGAATATATGATACTGTGTTGTTTTATTGATCGTGGGGTAAATCCCTATTTATTATAGGTTGAAGTATGTTTAATTTTGAATATGTGCTTAATTTAGCTCAATTAATGTTTGCTGAAGTTTGAATGTTTACATTTACGAGACGGTTGCATATGACGATTCATGTTAGCCGACCCCAGATTATTTTGGGAATAAGGCTTGGTTGTTGTTGTTGTTGTTGTAGTAACGTAAATTACTATCTCAAAGTGATATTGTTTGTCATTCAAGTAAATTGTGGATCTTGATTAGTTGTTTAGTGTGTGAAATATCTTTGATTGAACTGAAATGAGTTGTATGTGATGGGTTTGTAGTGAATGGCGACGCAAGTTGAGCCTCCGAATGGGGTGAGATCCCCAGGGAAGCATTACTATTCAATGTGGCAAACTTTGTTTGAAATCGACACCAAATATGTGCCTATTAAGCCTATTGGTCGAGGAGCCTATGGAGTTGTTTGCTCCTCCATTAACAAGGAGACCAATGAGAAAGTTGCTATTAAGAAGATCAATAATGCTTTTGAGAATCGTGTTGATGCACTGAGGACATTGCGCGAATTGAAGTTACTTAGGCACCTTAAGCATGATAATGTGATTGCTTTGAAGGATGTCATGTTGCCTGCACATCCGAGGAATTTCAAGGATGTTTATTTGGTCTACGAACTTATGGACACCGATCTTCATCAGATTGTCAAGTCCTCTCAAGCACTTAGCAATGATCATTGCCAGTATTTCTTGTTTCAGGTATAATTCCTGATTTCAAATCTCCATTATGCTGGTGTGTAACATCGTATTATTTTTCTCCTTTATTTTGCCACTTGAGTTGCAAAAATGGACTGCCATTCTGAAATGTGGTTGTCAAACAACCTTCGATTACCAGTTCGCCTGATTGTGATTGATTGTGCTTGTCAACTTCAGCTATATTTAATTGAGGTGAAGCTTCATACTGCTGTAGAATATGTGTCGCAGACTTGTAGTGTAGTCCTGTGTTCTATTCTCTCCTTTGGAGGACCCTCTTGAACTGTCATTTCTTCTTATGGTGTAAGAAAGTTTTTTGCTAGTAAGTGTATTAGATTGAAGCACAGCTAAACATTTCTGAAATGCATATTTCTCCCACTTTTGGCTTAAAGTTGATGTAGCAACTGTTAATGAAATCATTGTCATCTTCTCTCTGTCAACACTCTCCCACAAATGATTTGTGTTTTCTCTCGTATTCTTGGCGTTTGTAGTAGTTGTATTCCAAGTTTCCAACTGCCCCTGTCCACCCCAATCATGTTCATGAGTAACACTTGAATGTCTGTCTGTAGCATCACGGTATAAGTTGGAGCTATTTTCAGTCAGCATAGCACTAGTTTGCCACACATGTCTTTCAATCCAGATTAGTTCAATATTGCCTGTAGCATAGTCATTTCCTTGTTCCGTTTTGCTGCGGACCATCATTCATCCCTTTTTTTCATTTCAAAGTCTACCTTGTCGAACCTCTGTGCTTCTTTCTTAAAAATACCGTTCATAATATCTCTGTTGTAGAGGCGACAGGTATGTCCTGCCTTTTTTGTGTTAACAGGTCATGTGCTTGCTGAATTCACATTTGTACTTGTTTGTCCATGACCTTGGCTTATTTTGCCTAGTAAATTTGTTATCCAGTCGCCCGCAAGGGTGTGGCTCAATGTTTAAAGAGTGAAATTCTAACCACTTGATCTCAGGTTCAAACCCCACTAAAGTGGGTGTCAAATGTCATGCTTGAGATTATGCCTCTCTGAGTTTCTCCTACCACATGCAAATGTGTCTTTCCTGGTTGTGTGGCTTGTAGGGTGTTGCGTTTACCCGCGGTGGTTACTCAGAGCGCACCTAAGGTAGCGGCTGAGGGTTCCCCGTGCTTTTAAAAAAAAATGCAGTCTGAATGCTTATGTGAAGATAGCTCAATTGTGGCTTTGAATAGTATCTTCATGGAATTTGTTGAGTTTAATGAATGAGCTGGAATGTTTACACAGTGCAGACTAATTATGAAGTATTTCCTTGTTATTATTGGAGTAATGGTTGTGAAATGGCTTGGCCTAATTCTGATTGCTATTTGCTGCGTTATCGGTGGCTTAGAGGAATACAAAACAATTATTCTGATGACGCAGAAAACATGACAAAGTTGTGTTTGGTAATTTGTTGCTCTTGTTATGTGCTGCCAGTCCATAATAAGAACCCAAAACTGCTTACATAGTGATGTTGAATAGTCTTTGGATTAGCTTTCTATATTGTTTGAAGTTGGTAAGCTAGCAAGGAAGCAGTCTATGTATGTCTTTCTTTATTTTATGCTTTGCTACCATGCTGTATACGGAGTATTAGTTTATTATGTGGCGATAGAACTCCACATAATTCTGTTTTAGGAGTTCCTGAGTTATTTCATCCGATGACTGTTGTTTCTTGTCTGTTGTTCTTGTTTTCCGGATCTGTGCCTTATGGTATGCCATTTTTCCTGAATGTGCCAGTATTCACATAGCAGGATGGGTTTTTAGATGTCACAAAAGAAAAGAGAAAAAAAAAGGAATGTTTGCATTGCTTTGTCCATAATGTATCTCGTCTTCAATGAATTGTTACTGTTGCCACCCTGATCTTTATTATGGGAGTTAAAGTGTATCATGCTAGTTGTTAGACACTTCGAAAATTGAATTATAACAAACAGTTCCAAATACATCCGATGATATAACAGTCTCAAATTACTTAGTCCCACTTCATGTCATAAGCTAACTCAATTCTTTTGATGCAGTTGCTTCGAGGTCTGAAATATCTGCACTCAGCGAATATCCTTCATCGTGACTTGAAACCAGGAAACCTTCTTATAAATGCAAATTGTGATCTAAAAATTTGTGATTTCGGATTGGCTCGGACTAGTAGTGGCAAGGGCCAGTTTATGACAGAATACGTGGTTACACGATGGTACAGAGCCCCTGAGCTTCTATTGTGCTGTGACAAGTACGGAACTTCTATTGATGTGTGGTCTGTCGGATGCATTTTTGCCGAGCTTCTTGGTCGTAAGCCTTTATTCCCTGGAACAGAGTGTCTCAATCAGTTGAAGTTGATAATCAACATTCTTGGCTGCCAGAGAGATGTTGATCTGGAATTTATTGACAACCCAAAGGCAAAGAAGTTTATCAAATCTCTCCCTTACTCTCCAGGGACCCCTTTGTCTCGCCTTTACCCAACTGCGCATCCCTTGGCCATCGACCTCCTTCAAAAGATGCTAGTCTTTGATCCAACAAAACGAATAAGTGTAACCGAGGCACTGCAGCATCCGTACATGTCTCCTCTATATGATCCTAGAGCTAATCCTCCTGCTCAATTCCCACTTGATCTAGAAATTGATGAAGACTTGGACGAAGAGATGATCCGCGAAATGATGTGGATGGAGATTATGCATTACCATCCTGAAGCTACACCCCTGAATATGGAAGTATGTTCCTAATTACATCTGTGTATTTCGTAGCATGGTGATTGATACCTGTGAGGAATATTTATCAACCTTAGGGAAACTTCATATCATTTGATCACCATCTTAAGCATACTTTTTCAGTTGTTCTGCTTTTAAGTACTTGAAGCATGCATTAATAGTTTGTGCTGTTGATGCAATGGCCTGAGAGTTATCTTCAGTCTATAGAGCTGTCATACTTTCATGTCTGCTACTGCGTCATTGGCGGTTAATTGTACATATTATGTGTTCCTGTATGTGCTTCTGTTGTAATTTCTTACGCGTTTTTCTTCTCTCGGCCATGTCACTGTAAATTATGTTGTAAGCTTTTGTATAACTGTATGCTTATCGTCCTCAGCTTCCGAAACTGGGCTTATATTGGTAGTACATTAGTACTCTACTACTTAGCCCCTGTTGCCAGCTTATGTTTTTTTTTTTTTTTTTTTTTTTTTTTTTTTGTTGTGTGCATAAGAAGATTGTGTAGGGGCTGTAGATGACAATGAACAAGCTTGACTGAATTGTATATGTAAGTTGGCATCGTCGTTGCCTCAGGATGAAAGTGGGTGTTCTTTGAATAGAGCGACAACGGAGTCTTAGTCCCAAAAGGATAGGGAGTCGGGTAATGTGAAGTACTCCGTAGTCAGTAGTGAACCCAGTGGTAGGAAAATATGAGCCAATTGCGCATGTGTATTTAAGGCTTTATCAATTGGAACTCAACCTCGGTCCTGGATATGAATCCGCATATCCCCATGACCCCATCTCCGCAGCATTAGCCGCTCTCTTGTTTTAGCATTAGCCGCTCTCTTGTAAAACAAAAAAAAAAACAAAAAAATATGTTCTGACATGCTCCCTCATTAATTGGACTGGCCCAAAATGGAGAACTCCCAACTCAAAAATTTCCATTTAGAGTGGTTCGGTGCTCAGGAAAGTTTATTGTATCTCAACATTTCGGGTTTGAGTTGGATAGGATTACGAGATAAGTAATGTTTATACCCAAAATTTGATTTTAGGTCGGATATGGCTATATAAGATCAGGAATGTTTTTGGTCATGAGTGTAATATTGTTGTATTGAATCGTCAAAATTCTCTACCTTGATTAGTAAGAATTTGTACAATATCAACGCAAAGAGTAATATAAAAGCAATACGATTTTGTGGAGGTTTTGAGACAATCCATCTTTAGTAATTAGGTAGTTTAAGTACCAATTAGAATCATAATTAGATGAGTTAGGCGAAGAAGAAGACTAATTTGGCTAAATTCCTAACGTTAATGGAGGATCCTTTATAACATTTGGTTTCAATGCCAAACTTTGGTCTAACTCGAGTGTGATGCGTGAATTAGAACTTTAGAAGTGTCATTGCAAAGTCTTGGTTGGCATTGGCAATTTAGTTTCTTCTATTCATCAATTTCTTTTATTAAAAGCAAGTTTTTGTATATTAATCTTAATCTTAAATATCTTTAAATGGAAGTTTGGCCTGTGAAATATGATGGGCCATTTCATACTTCTATAGGAGAACACTGATGTTTGAGCAGGTAAATAGGCCAAACTCCCAAATTGGTAAAAAAAGTAGGGGGCAAATGACATATTGGTAAAAAAGAAAACTTTGGCGACAGATTGGTAAAAAAATAATAACACTAACTACCAAATTAGCCAAAAACACCATTTTGACCGCCGTTTACGTCACTTACTATATACTTCCTTTAATAAAATTATTTAGCTCTCCCGTTTTTAAATCAATACTAAGAAAAAAATTTTACTTCGATAGCAAAAAAAAAAAGGAAGAAACAATTGAATTTATATATTGAAGAAGCAAAATAGGTTATGAAATAACGGTTTCAGCAAAAAAGCTTATCGTCGGCTCGTTTTAGGTTACAATAACAAGTGGCATCTCGTGTGATAATTTTATGTGGTAGTATAATGACTAATACCCATTTACGAAACACCAAAAAAAAAAAAAAAAAAAAAAAAAAAACACGTGAGATGACCATTCGGACATGATATTGAACTCTAGGCGATGTGATTAGTTTGCGGAGTACTTTTTTGTTGAAAGTTTATTCTAAAACCAAATTTCTTTAAACTTTTTTTTGTGCAGTACTTTGAAATAATGTCTTCTTATGTTTTATTTATTTTATTTTAATAAAATTATTAATCTAGAAAAGGTAATGAAATCATGATATTCATGGAAATACATTTAATATATAAGAATTCCGGCCAAATGAGATTTTTTTTTGGCTAATTTGGTGTTTCATGTCATTTATTTTTACCAATTTGTCGCTTTAGTAAAAAAAAATTACCAATCTGTTATTTGCCCCCTACTTTTTTACCAATTTGGTAGCTTGGCCCAGGTAAATACAACAGTATCATATTCGAAAGCAAAATACTACTAGTCTATAGGTAAACATGAGAATTTGCGTGGACAATTACGACAAATGCAATTGTGTCGACATTGACAATTAATTAGTATAGTAAACACTAATTTTATTTGTTAAAAAAGTTAGTAGTACACCATTTATAAAGTCGGATGATTAAGGAGCATTTGACGTCAAAGACGAGCTCCCACATACACAATTGTTGATCCGAGGGCAATTTATGTTACTGAATGCATGAGAATCAAGAATGACTTAGTGTTTAGAAACTCAAACTACTTGGAATTCTCGGGTTCAAATCTGTATATTTACGTATCCATTTGAGTTTCGGGCAATTCGTAGGTCGGACCCAACCAGTGACAAAGTCTTAATGAAGATATGTACTAAACCATGATACTATGTGCTTTAATTAGTATAAGCCATCATATAAAGCACTAAGAATAGGAATTGGGCCTATTGGGGCTTCCAGAAACAAACCTACATGTAAAATGTACTATGTCTGCTTTTATGCAGGGGACCCTGACCAAAGAAATTCAAGTGTAGAAGCAGTACATAGTTGATTTGGCAAATCCCAAATCTCCTCTCCATCTTTTTAGTACAATTTTCCAGCTTTATTTTGTTTACTTAATTCTTTCAATTTGCTTCTACTGTACGATTGACAACCTGGTGGCTAAGCCTTGATCTACTTCATCGAGTAGTATGTAGACTCGTGTTAGTGTTTTACTCGTGCTGCTGGTAAAACGAAAGCGAAAGAGGAACCTTCACCACTGGCCACCTTGATAGTGTATTACAGTACGTATATAGGAGAAATCTATCTACCCACAGAAATTGTTGCGTAGGTTTGCATATAAAAAGACAGATAGTACAGAAATTACTGGTGAAAACCCCGCAATTTTATGTTGTGCATGCATACCTGGTGTATTATTATGTGAGTGTTGAAGTTTTGGTGTGATTTGATTAACTTACTGATAAGAAATCTAGCATACATGGATGTTAATGGTAAAGATTCGAACTTCAGATTTCAGGGTCATTAAATTCACTATATTCACCAATAAAGCAAGTCAAATACGAGTTTATTACTATGACTTGTGTGTTTTCCGTAGCTGTATTTTGACTTCTGTACTTCACTTACAAGTAACCAGCAACAAAAAATATGCATTAAGATATTTATTTTCAGTAAGCTGACCTATATGACAGATTTTTAAAACTCTAGCTAAGCCTTCGGTTGAACATTGACAATGAGTTCCAATGTCAAATGGAGACAGTATGTGAATGGATGAGGTGAATAAAATGGCATATGCGGATATTCGAGCGACTTTGTATCGCCTATACAATTTTTGACGTACAAAATTATTTCTTTTAGCAGAATTGTGATCGTCATAGTCATGAACTCATGAAGCGACAACTCGACGAATAGAGCTGCCGACTGACTTAATACGCAAAGTATTGCAACAAAACCATTAAAACATAGAAGCATATTCATCAGTCATATATATCGATCCAAGTGTAAAAATCAATCACGAGACTTTCCGACATGTAACCAAAACAAGTCGATCACAAAGGAAAGACGTTCTTGGTGAGAGCGGTTCTAAGTTTGTGGAATCGTACGTCGCCAGCTTATAGAGTAGTAATGTAATACACTCTGGCTTCTGATCTATTTATTGGCTGCTACTCCTATCATATAATAAGCTAAGCACACACATGCTTAATTGTTCAAATATTATGCGAAAAATTGTTACATTATTCGACATTTTCATTATTATTTATTCTTCGTATTTCTTTATAGTAGCTGATCTTAATTGACGTGATTGTTTTTCTTAGGATCGGAGGGGATTTCATTAGATGCATGTTCCTCTCTCTTTCTTTCTTTTTGAGATTAATTTGGACCGCCTTTAGAATTTTCTTCTAGGTCTAATGATTCTGACTTTTTTTTTTTTATAGATTAAAGTACGTAGACGATCAATCTGAAACGTGATACTCACATACTCTGTCACTAAATTATTTCAAGTGGGATTTTGTATTATTTAAAGTTTTAGTACATATTTTAGTTCAAATTTAAAAGGTTGTCGGGGTTTTGCCTTTTGTGAGGTGCGAAAAATCAATCAATGTGAAAACAAACAAACAAAAAAAAAAAAACAATATTTGTATTCATACTAGTTTTAAGCCCGTGCGTTGCACGGTTCAAATATTATATTATTTTTAATGATTTTAGTATATATTATTATAATAGTACCGGATATATATAGAAGGGTTAATGTTTATTAATAGAAAAGAGAAAACTACAAGAGAATCGAATAAGAAATATTATTTTTGCAAAATGATCCAAAATATTTTGTCTTTACTTGTAATCTTAAAACTAATCCTCGCATTTGTTATAATACGATGATCGATGAAAGTAGATTGATCATTCTCCTACACCAAACCTTCAATTGGTGAATGACAATTGCCTTGAACTTGAAGATTAACAGTAGGAGTATTTTCATTTTTCACCATCTAGTTTATTTCTTAGTAGTTTGCATTGAATTTAATTTAATTTTAAATTTAATGCTAAACATTGATGTATATTCATTCATCAAATGATTTATTTATCATATGATTATCGTTATCTTTACCGTCGTTTTAAATAGTCTTATATCAACACAAGGTTGCATAGATCTGACTTCTATTTGCCACACCAGTTCACCGTATAGAGATGGCATAAACCTTAGCTTTAAGATACTCCCTCAGTTCGCATATAAAACGTGTAGGGCCGGACTACAGTTTTTAAGAAAAATAGAATAAACAATGAGTTTTAAGATCCACTTGGTGTAAAATTACACATAGGGATATGTCTCACTTGTACTTTTAATAAACAAGTAAGGGTATTTTGGTCTTTATATGTACAAATAAGAAAAAATTATAAGTAGAAAGTTTAAAAATGAACACCCCTAAATAAAAAGTAGCAAGTTTACATGCGAACGGGGGGAGTAGTTGGAGTAGTGTTGGTTGTTATTCCATATGGTATTCAATCAAATCGATATGGATACTATTGATCCGCTCCTCGAATCTACCGGTTTTTTGCCCATGACTAAAAATTGGCTTCAGGTGATACCTTAGAGATTAAGTTAGTTATTCGGATGATGAAATGTTGCATGTGTAGATTACGTCTTGGCTGACAACAATAGCGGCACAATAAAGGTGTTCATTTTTACGTAGTGTGAGAGTTGGTCAGCTTGAAAGATTGATGAAAAATGCGAAGTTACTTAACTGCAGAATATACTCTTTGATGATTTGTTTTGGATGCTTTCCTGGTTTGATGAGAGGGAAAGCACAGTATGTTTCACTAAAAGCTCGATTTGCTTGATATCAAATCTGATTGCCTGCCCATGTACATGTGTCTTGTTTGTTCAAAAGAAGCAGGTTACATACACATTCAATTTTCACTTGAAGGAAAAAAAATATGCTCTCATTTTGCATATTCTAAAAATATTATTTAATTTGACTTGTCAATTATAGTTGTTAAAATCAGGATGATAGATTAATTCAATCAAAATATTGTATGCATTATGGCATTATAATGTTTGATTTATTGAAATTAGGGCATAGATTGAGATTAATCTACTTTACATTTTATTTGAATAAGTGAAGAATTCAAACAAAATGTAAAGAATTCAAGTGAGTGAAGTATTTTTTGGTGAATTCTACCGATTAAAAAACACCCTACTATGGTGTAATACAAACAATAACCTAAATGTTTTTATTATGTGATTAATACTTCTAAGCACTCCTATTTAACTTGTTATGTGGGCAGTTTGCATCTCTAGTAATTTGTTGCTTCAATCCAAGAAACAGAGAGGGGGTACCTTTGTATAGAGGGGAAACAAGGACACTCATACAGTACTAGTGCCCCAGCAAACTTGAGGGCACCTTAGTGCACCAATGCCTCGCAAAATAAATCTCAGATTGACCTAACAAAGGGTCCAATAAATTGTAGCATAGAGACATTTTACCAAACTAATACTATACGAGTATACGAGCATTTTGTAATTGTAGGGACAAATAAAATTTTTATTGAAAAGGAACTTTTGCTATTTACTTTATTAGTCATTGGATATTTTTGCTTTATATTTTATTTATATATTACGATTTTCTGTAGACAGTACCCCATTACAAAAGGGACCACATTGTAAACTCAGTTGAAATCCCACAAATGAAAAACCTTGGTAGTAAAAGTGTACAATCGAAGAACACTACTCTTTCTACTGCCCTATCAAATTTTAACCAATTGTTGATGCATATCTTGTAAACTGCAGGTTCAAAGTCTTTAATTTGCGCATAGTAATTTGGCCTTCGGGCATTGCTAGAAGGCTAATCACATTATTAAGAACTTTCGTTGTATGTTGGCCGTTCATTTCATGAATAGGTTAACTAAATGAAGTGTTATTACAAAACTTAGCAATCTAGTTTATTCATTTGTATGGTATGTAGGTATTAAAGGAAGACTTGATACAATTGGTGAGGATCCTACATGCATAATGACTAGGATTTGGAACTAAGAGCTCGAAACCTTAATTTTAAGGAGTCGGGTTTCAGGATGAATTTGGAATTTTCCAGATTTAAGGGGCGTCAGCGTCACTAGAAACAAGTAATTGATTAATCATACGAAATAGTATAATTCTTCTATTATGAGAATTTGAGCTCATCTTTGGCTAAGTGGCTTGCAATTTTGAGGAATTTCAGAATTTTCGTGAAAATCGACCTCATTACTTCATGTAGGGCCATAGGGGAGAGCATTAATTCGTCCGGAAAAAATAAGTGAAATCGCCGCCTTCAACCCTCTAATGATAGAGTCTTTAGAAAAATGCAATTCAATTCCAGCGTAATTAATTGTCAATCCGGAGCAAACTCTAACTGAATAGGATCAATTTTGGTCCTCAATCCATAACTTTTGAGCATTAGCTTCTTGTTCCGTTTTGTCTAATATTAAGCTTTACTTTTATTTACCCTACAAAAAACGAATGTGAATCCCAAGAATTAGCATATCCAGTGAATTACTCGAAGAACTTAACACTATATCACTTATACAGTTACACTCCGTATATTTGAAGTCAATAATAAATAACATTGCTCCTATGAAATTGCTAACGTTTTGACTTTAAAATTACTAAGGCTCTGTTTGAGAAGACTACATCTTTCGGATATGATTTGAATGATACTGATCTGATTTGAATGACTCTGGATTGATTATAATTTGTTGAAAATTTAGTTGAATTTCAACGAACTTATATTAAAAATGGACTAAATTCATTTATCATTATTCAACAATTTTGAAGTGTTATTATCCAATTTGAATGCATCTAAACTGATCAAATTTTATTTGATTTAAACGCATCTGATATGATCCGAATACACTATTTTTTAAGTTATATCAAATAGAGCCTAAACCACCACACTCTTGCAACATTGGAGAATGAAGACTAGAGTAAGGCCCTATAAGATATGATGGTATTTTCTGATTTGATTTGAACTTATCTGATTTAGTTTGACTTGAATGAACTTGATTTTATTTGATATGAACTGAATATATAAACAAATTAACTGCATTTAGACGAATTAATTACTAGAAGTACACTAAATTCATGATTGTTGTTTGGATATCTGATTTGATATGATTTAGTTTGAATAAAAATGATTTGATTTAATTTGACATGTTTAATCTGATTTAAATTCACTGATTCATAAGTTGAGTCAAACAAGGCCGAACACACCTTTATAACATTTCATTTACCCCCTTCTTCACTCAATCCCAGGGTAAATATTTTTCTACAAGGAGTACTCCATAAAAAAAAACAAGTAGAGGACAACCGCCAATAAACAAAACATTTTTTCAGTGCTCTTTTGCAGACCAGCTGTAATTCAGAAATGGTTGTGGAAATTTCGTTTGCAAAGCATCACATGATGCCACTATTATACAACACGCCCTCAACAACAACTCACAACTCACAATCATTCATTTAATTTTCTTGTCATTTCCCTTTATTTTCGACCCACTTATTTTTCTATATATTTCCCCCTTCAACTCTCTTCCAAACCTCTTCCACTTCCCTTCTCTTTTCTACCCCTTATCATTCCCTTTCTCTCCCCCTCTAGATTTTTCTAAGGCAGCGAAGCTCTGTTCCTCTGTTTTGCTCTGTTTTTTCTACTCTGTTTCTCAAACCCCTGTTTTTTTTCTTCTCATTTTTAGCTCAAAACAAGCTAAAAATCCCACAAATTTGTGCTAAATTTAACATCTTTCTAAATTCTAACAAAAACCCATTTCATAAATCTCATATTAAAGTCAATTTCATATCAAAGTTTGAATCTTTAGATCTGAAACCTCTGTTTCTTGCATTTCTGTAAAAAAAAAAAAAAGTTACCATTATTTTTTACTACTACCAAATGTTAGGTAAAAGCTAGGTTATGAATTTGTGAGATTCATGACTCCAATTGTCAGTGAAATTCTCCGTTCTGGGTTTATGATAAATTCTTCTCTCAGGCGCAGGACCCATTTAGTTCAATCTTTCTCTGTTGTCTTCCTTTATTGGTTTTATGTTTTTTCATGAATTACCCCCTTTTCAAAATTTACCTTAATCAGTCTTATTGATATCAAATTTAGTCTATCAATTTTAACAATTTACGCATTTCTCATTAGTTTTTTTCATTTGGGTCCTGTGTCCTAATCATATAAAAACCATAAAAATCCAATCTTCATTATAAAGATACAATCTTTATCATAAAGTTGCAATCTTTGGTAACTTTGGTGAGTAATTTCAATGGCAACATCAAGCGGAAATACGACAGCAACAACAATATCAATATCAAGCTCAGGATCTGAAGGATATCAGCATCCTGTGATGTTGGATGACAGGAAAAGGAAAAGAATGGCATCAAACAGAGAATCAGCAAGAAGATCAAGGATGAGGAAACAGCAACATCTGGATGATCTGACGGCTCAGATTGCTCAGCTGAGGAGAGAGAATGACCAAATTGCTGAAACTACAAGCCTCACAACTCAACAGTTCCTGAATGTTGAGTCTGACAACTCTGTTTTGAGGGCTCAGATGACTGAGCTTAGCCAAAGGCTGGATTCACTGAATGGGATGATAAATGACATGAATGCCCTTAGTGGGATTGGGTCCATGGAGGGTGACAGCTTGGGGATGTTAGGCCATGGAATGGGTGATTTTGGAATTATGAATGGGTATTTTGGGAATTTCATTCAGAACATTAACAATCATCCTTGGAACTTGGGATATTTGAACCAGCCTATCATGGCGTCTGCTGATGTACTCCATTATTGATTAATGAATGATTACTAGAGCCTAGAGGAGAAAATGTCTGGGCTATTTATTAATTGGAATAAATTATTGGTAATCGAAGGGTTGGTCTAAAGGTTAAGATATAGATTAGCGGTTGTAATTGATCTCATAGTCTCAATATTTGGTTATAGTAATCGTATAGGCTTTTACCCTTTATAGGGGGGAAAATGTTTGATTATTTGTATTTTATGTAATCGTCTTATTTTTATTGGATCACTATCATCATGCTTGGTTCCAAAAATTGTTTATACTATCGACGTGTGACATTTTTGTCCAATTGTTAAAAAATAGTCTTAAACTAATGCATTTGGGGTAGGTTTGGGGTGATCATTACTTCACTTAAAGAGTTATAGATAGTCAAAATTTTAAAGGTTGAATGGTCGTTGATTAATTATAAAGTAATTAAATAAGCCAAATGCTAATTATGTTGCTTGCTCGGCTGATTGGTGAACTGTGATTATGTCATTCACCACATTTTTATGAAAACCCTTTCAAGTGAAATGCACAAGCCAACAATTAAGCTGATATGTGCCAACTGCACAATGCAGCCAATACGGAAATTTTATTATAGAACAGTTTAATGAATGTTACTCCCTCCATTTCATTCATTTGTTTACGTTGAGGTTGAGTTCCCCTCACAAAATTCGGTCCGACGTAAACAAATGAATGAAATGAAGGGAGTACGATTAAACTAACGATTTTCAACGGATAACTATATAATTGTTTCATGTAGACTACTTAGTACTGTATTTAGTTAAAAGTTATGTAGATTGCCTTTTAAATCCAAAAGTAAGATGGTATGACAATTAGTATACGACAAACTTGTATTACGGAGTATTATACAAGCATTTCAATCATAGAATAGACTTTTCTCTTAATAAAGAAAGAGGATAGATAATTAACTAATACACCATAAGGTGGTGGAAGCCATGACATACTCCGTAAACTACAAGGATAGATTTAAGCATTGTACGTTTTTGGAAGCAAAACAACTTACACAATGGCGTTTAATTAAAGAAATGGCTCTATTAACAAACGTCTAAATGACTCAATTAGTAATCGTAGTCGTTATTTGTTAGGTAGTTCAATTTGACAGTTTGGCTAGACAATGGAGAGTCCGAACTTCAAAAGCCATCAAATTCAACACCAACTACGACCCAAAAAAATGGAGAAATTTGATTTCGAATCGACATAACATTAACCGTTTACACAATCTTATTTTAATTGTATTTTTATATCTCGAATCCTCGATAGAGCTGTTCCTTTTATTGTTGAGATGACGGGAATACATTTCTTTTCATATTAAATAGAGTTGCTGAATGAGTGAATGCAGATGCTATTTCGTAAATCAAGAGCATTATTCTAGCTTCTGATTATTTATACTAGCCATTCTGATTGTGAGAGTAACAAAGGCACAAACATATGTAAATGTTCAGCTCAAAAACTTCTGTATCACACTATCACAGTAAACTTGCAAAACTGTGAATGTCTTTACCAACATATAGGCTAAACAGACAGAAAATAGATCATAGTAAATTCCTAAGAAAGCAATTGCATACAGAAAGTGCTTCAAGATATTTCATCGCATGGCATGTCCCTAAAAAAATTACAACCATGTTCAATTTAGTGCAGATATCAGTATAAAAACAGAACAAAATTAACCAAGTATACTTTAAAAGCAACAATTCTGTATTTATGCTAATTGCTAACCATACATTTGATCTGTGTTCTCCATTCTGTGTAACTTCTTAAGAGAAATTCATCTATTTCGCTCACTAGATTGTAGAAGAAACAATGTAATTCACTGCAATCATCTGAGGTTGAGGTCTGAATGAAGAAAGGCGGCATCTTTCACGAAAGGGAAACCAGGATAACTTCCGAAAAGAGCACACCTGATGCACTCCAACATTGTAACTAAGAACAGAAAAGTAGCAGCAGACCAGAAGTAAGGAGGAAAAGCCGAGGTGGGAAACCAATTGCCCGAAACTCCAATGGTCTGCACCAAAGCCCCTAACAATATACCCATCATAACATGGAACCTGATAAAGTGAGGCCACTCTTTTCGTCTGACTATCCACAGATAAAGAATGACTGAATAACTTGCAAGGAGAAACCTTGGAAGCGATAAGAGGTTGCTTATCAAAGGGTATACGAAATTGTCAAAGTTTTCGAGGAATGGAGGAGGATTGTTAGGGTGTGCTAATGTCCATGACAACTGATCAATGAAGGGTAGCAGATACGGCAGGCCAGCCAAAGATCGCAACAACCACTTTGGCTTCTCGGTCTTTGGAGGGTACTTTTTTTATGCCCTTGGTAGAATGAGCCGTCCTTTTTCAAGTGGTTGTTTGTTTAACAGATTATCCTTTCGAGCCATGCTCATAAATGGTGAAGTCAAGGCATGAACTCGAAGGGGACGAGCTGGTAACATTAGGTAAATCAATCAGTACAGTAAACTGCAAACTGTAAACTGTAAATGCTAATTCTCTAGTGATCACTCGAACAGGACTACTGAGTGTAATAAAGTTTAAAGGGAAAGCGTGTTGGTACCTGTGTTATTCAACTTAATACGCGGGAATGTTGCCTTCAAAGAAAACGGACGATTTGGAGAGACCTCTGAATGATCAGCAAGGCGGCTGCACAAACTCGGGTTCACACCAATTGGAGCGCAGATGACAGGTTTTGCTATCAACCCTGGGACATAAACCAATACACGAATGTTCATCAACTGTATCATTATTGTATAAGCAATTCAGAAAATTTACTTCAGAGAGCATAGATCGGATCAAGTTACAATGCATAAAGTGGACTGGAAAGTACCAAAGATTTATTTTGAAGCATATATATAACAAATGTTCAATCTGAAGTCATCGCACTTTCTGATTCCCGGATCAGACAGGCAACACCAGTAGTAGCTCGATAATTACACTGTATACTGATGTCAACTGATTATTCTCAGGATCTCATTACAAGTACTCTGAGTATTGTCATATTCAAGCAAGTGCAGAAGTTAATCATCCAATCATCATTAGTAGAGAAGACAGAGTCACAACAAACTATCTGAGCAAATCCAAGCAACGATCTTTCTACTTAACTGCCACGGTTTTATATACATATTGATTCTTGTACACTGAAGATTACAGACCACTAGAAACCAGAACTGTAACTTTCAATTTTCTGGTTAGTCTTGATTTTAGTATCATGTATGTAACATAATTTGATAGATCTAGGTACACAACTGCGCCTATGGCAAATAACACCGCTGCTCTACAAGCCTTATCGAGCTCTTCCTCTATTGAACCCTCATGACAGGCTTCAACAACTTCTTGTAGACATATCTAAGCCTTCTCCCTTTTTGGGTATCACACCAACCAAAGAGAGCCGATCAGCAAACGTTCTATTAGACTTGTACATAACCTGCTCACCCTGCTCACCATCTATTGGCAGTCATAGATCATCAGAACATCTTCCACTCCAAAATAAACCTTTGAATTGCATATATGAAATGCCCTAGTGGAGGGTTCATACACTTCAACAACCGACGAAATGAACTCATTGCCACGCTTAGGTATGGAAGTATCCCCAAAAATTATTTCAAACCAGCTACGTTTGTAAAATCTTAAATTGCGATTTCCACCCAAATATATTAGTTATCTCTCTTAATTGTAAGCGCTAATTTTTATGTTCTTTTGTTAGATAGCTGAGAATCCAAAAATGAAGCGCTTACAATTAAGAGAGAGAACTAATATATTTGGGTGAAAATCGCATTTTAAGATTTTACAAAAGTTGCTTGAAATAATTTTTGGGAATAATTCCATACCTAAGCATGACAATGAATTCATTTCGTCGGTTGTTGAAGTGTATGAACCCTCACCCGAGGCATTTGATATATGCAATTCAATGGTTAATTTTGGACTGGAAGATGTTATGATGATCTATGCCTGCCAATAGATGGTGAGCAGGTTACGTACAAGTCTAATAGAACGTCTGCTGATTGGCTCTCCTTGGTTGGTGTGAGACCCAAAAAAGGGCCAAGGCAAGGCTTAGATATGTCTAAGCTACAAGAAGTTGTCGAAGCCTACCATGAGGGTTCTATAGAGGAAGAGCTCGATAAGACATGTAATGCAGCAGCGTTATTTGCCATAGGCGCGGTTGTGTACCCAAATCTATCAAATTATGTCACCTACATGACACTAAAATCAAGATTTCTTTATAAAATTTCAGACTAATTCAAGTGTTCCAGTTTCGTATTCTTCCTCTAGATCATTTCTTACCAGGTTACACCTACCATAGTACCATCAAAAAGCACAATCTACCACATTGCTACAATACCGAGCCCCAATAAGCCCTGCTAGGAAAATTCATTAATTCATCCATTCATATACAATCGAAACCGATCTTTCGCAGTACTAATGCTTTTGACACAATCAACCAACACAAGCTAAGCTTTCACTGTCGATATTACTTGCGAAAAAAATCATCCTATTCTAATTTCCCCAAAATTAAAAAAATCCTAGGGCAGAATCAAAATGACATGTAAACTTCACCGTTTCAACTAAAAATTCATTCACGAGTTATTTGATGAATACGCTACATGTTAATACAATAAAAATGAACAAACAAAAACATAATTAAAACCCAGAAGACATAAAATTCATTAGTGATAAAAAACAATCATCTAAAATGCACAAAGAAATATCAAATTCATAGCAACGAATGAGTAAAACTATAATAGTTACCTTGCATTTTTTGGAATAAATAAATCAGCTTTACTATAAATCCCTGATTTTCGTTATGTTTTATGAAGATGAAACAGAGGTGAATTCAAACTGGAGTTTCAAGTACTTCGTAAGTTCGTATGCTGTTTGTCTGTCTAGATACTTCTCAGGAGTGCTTTTATCAGCAATTCAGCACCTCCTATAAAATGGGTTCATTTTGGTTTTTGTTAGGGCCTGATATTTCATGGGCTTAGGCCTATGATAAAGTTAACAATTCTTATACCAATGCCTATATTGTCCATATATGAGGCCCGGAGGTAAATGATATAGTGGCACCCGGTGGTACTTAAAATAAGTACAATGTTTTATACGACTCGATATCGTAGCACCATACAAGGAACTCTTAGTGTTGAGAAATTTTGCGAACTCTTTGAAATGGTGTTGGGAGAACAAACAAATGAATAAAGGCCGAGACTTGGATTACTACTACCTCATAAAATAACCGGTGTTATTGTGTTAAGAATTTGAAACTCAATTGGAACAAAATTTTGCAAAGCTCCATTAAACGTGTACCCGACCTCAAACTAATAAAAGGTAGACCTGATCTTAACAAACTCGACACCAATCATTTAATTCGGCTAACAAGAGATTGGTCTCCAAATTATAACCCAATTTGACTTACCCGATCGATCATCAATTCACCACCCAGGTTCTCTGAGTCCAACGCAACATTAGATTGATTCTTTTTATTTTTATACATATTTGTATTTGTGTTGCACGTCATGTCATTTCTTAACAGTATTCCCTTATCTCTATACCTACACAACAAATCAAATTTTTTTTCTTTTTCTTGTTGGTGTCAATCATTTTATGTAGGTGCAAAACAAGAAAAATAATGCAAATGGACAATCGCGTGACAAACACTCCTCAGTATTTTTCCCTCTACACACCAATCTCTCTCACTCTCACACAAAAGCTGACACCACCCACAAAGTAAAAACCAAAAGCAACAATTTAATAAAAATTAGTTTTAAAATTAAATATAAAAAAAATACAGAAGAAAAGAAAGTGGAGAGAGAGTGAGTGAGAAGAAAGTGTAGGAAAAGAGATGGACCCCACCATCACCAAGCGCACAATTCCCAATGTAAAGAAAACCAAGTTTGGTCATCACATCACTTTCATTCTCTCTCTCCTCTAACTCCGTCACAACTGACTCTCTCCCTTCATTTTCTCTTGTTTGCCCGGGAAAACTCATCTCTTCCACCACCCAAACACGCCGTAAACTCCGCTCAATCTTCTCCTTCACGCTTCCGTCAACCCCCCCCCTCCGTCGCAAGGCGTCGCTGTCTCTGCTTCATTTTCAACTTCATATTCTGTCTCCTCCTCCTCCAACTTTTTCAGGTACTTTCACTTTAGTTCCCCCTTTTTTCTCCTTCCTAAATCTTATTTTTGATGGGTTTTGTTTTTTGTGAATTATTAATGGTTTTATTTGGATGGAGGAGATTTATTCACTGATTTGTTGGTTATTTTTGTTAATTATTGTTATTACTATTTTTTATTTTATGAATTTAGATTGTGTGTTACGCT
Source organism: Spergularia marina (assembly GCA_963680865.1). Taxonomy (NCBI): domain Eukaryota; kingdom Viridiplantae; phylum Streptophyta; class Magnoliopsida; order Caryophyllales; family Caryophyllaceae; genus Spergularia; species Spergularia marina. Next base: position 20,972,430 of record OY804551.1, on the reverse strand, counting down.
ATGCAATACATATGTGGTTCAGAATTTGGGGATGTTGGGGGGAACATTGTGGTTGTTTTACTTGTTAGTTTGATTTGGTAAAAAAAAAAAAAAAGTTCCTGAGCTTTGTAACTTGTAAACAGTGAGATTCTTAGGATATAATTGTGGGAAATTTGAGAAATTTGGGGCAGTATCACTGAATTGGTAGATAGGTAGGATGACAATCGAATTGATTGGATTATGTTAATTCTCCGGTGGTTGTGGTTGTGGCGGCGGCCGAGACCCGGTTAATTAAGAGGTTGAGGTTGCAGAAAGTTTATGTTTTTATAAATAGCTTCTATTTATTTATGGTTTATGGACTAGGAATGGCACTGGCTATGAGTTGGTGGGATAAAGACCGGATTTTTCCGAGCTAGTTACCACCTTAAGGTAGATTAGTTTGGTTCGTTGGGAGGTGGAGGTTGGTGGTGAGGTTCTTTATTTGCGGAGACTAGGATGGCGAGATGATACGGAGGTAAAGCTTCAGGTGATGAAATGATGACTGACGAGGCTGGGTGACTACAAGCTTCGTGTGATGGTTGCTTGTTCCTAGCTCAGCCTCGAATGTAAGGAGGCTAGCAAGCATGTGAGCTACGACTTACTGTTAAAGGCATTTGCTAAGCTAATAGCGGTATATGCTAAACATTCAATGCCTGAGCTATTGGAGTGCTGTTTTGGAAGAGTCAAATGAAGGAGAACTGTGATTGTTGTAACTAGAAGCGTCACCTAACCATTCGAAGCTCCACCTTGGATAATGCATGGAGGGTGTGATATGAGCATGTTAAAAGCTCAGCGTAATGTGATTACTGGCTTGTAGAACTTTGACATGTGGGTTCAGTGCTTTTTTTGTTGTTGTTGTTGAACAAAAGGAGGACGCTTATTGTCATACCCTTAACTAGTTTAAACTTTATATAATCTCTTGAAGACCCCCATCGATTGCATGTAGGAATGCATAACCAATTTTTGGATTACAAGTTTACCACTTGGTTAGAAGGGGAATTCAAAGCACGGCTCTGATATCATATAGGTTTCAATTGGTGGCCGCCTGGTGGAGCAAGTATATTGGAATGGGACAATCGGGATAGTCTTGACTCTTGGATGGTAAAAGGTTGATGCAGTGATACAACTGTAGGTTGAAGGCCCATTTGAGCAGTATGTTAGGATACATCTCTAGGGTTGAAACCGCAGGCCAGCAGGAATACATATCTCAGCACTTCACTTTTTTTTTTTTAAATTGATATTAAAAGTATAGTTTTGTTCCTGGGCTAATATATATTGTCAACTGATATTGGTTGCTACTTGTTATTTTAGTTTGTGAGCGAGTTTGTATTAGCTCAGAGTGCCTAAACAAATTTATAGTGTTTGTCATCATTTGATCAACACCTTGCGGCGAACTAGCCCATAGCACATAGGCCATTCCCACTGTTGCTTGTCATACTGACAATCTAATTTCTTTTAATCACCTTATGTGTATCAACACTGTCTAAGACACTTTAGCACTTCCCGTGGCACTGTTTCATTGTGCTTTTCTGCTGTTAAAACACAAGCTGTATCTGTGTAGTGTTGAGAAGTCAAGGTATTCTGGCTGGATTTTGCCCGTCAAACAAGACTTTTCCCAATCACCTGCTGACAAACTTAGTCTCTATTTTCTTCTTTGATTTTTTATTCTAAATTTATGGCTGTCCTTGCAGGGCTTGGATCTTTTATCTTGATGTTGTGGATTATTTGACTTCCCTGAGAAAAGCTGTCTGGGTGCTTGCGTCTAATTTGTCATGGGTTCAGCCTGTTGTGTGGCTGCAAGGAATACGACTCCGTCCAATAAAAGCGGAACTGGAGAATCACAAAGGACTACAAGATGCTCTCCATCTTGGAGCTTTCGGTGCGACAACTACAGACGTGTGGCAGGTGAAAGTGAAAATCGTTCATGCGAGTTTGACGAGAGAGCAAGCACAGATGTTACCGTCAGTATGAAAGATGGTATAGCTTCAGACAGGGGTATTATTTCGGATGGGGGTAGTCCCTTGGAGAATCTCAGTACACCTATCTCTCACAAGTCCCCCCCTTGTGATGGCATTGGCCCAAGTTACATGTCTCCTTCTGGTAAACTGTTTGATTAATCGACTTATTTTGGTGATAGCTAATTTATTGTGTTTGCTGATATCATTCATTATCAATTATCATTGTGTTTGGGTTACTGTATTAGTACCCTGACCACCTAGGGGGGGGGGGGGGGCAGGTACACACTAACTCACAGTTACATACCATTCATGATCATTGTGTTTGGGTTACTGTATTAGTCACTTGACCACCTGGGAGGGGGGGGGGGGGGCAGGTACACACTAACTCACAGTTACATACCTCTTCTACTCATATACCCCTGTTTACTGCTTGAGTTTGTATTTTAAGTCGATTCCAATCTGTTGAGAATATGGTTCCTTTCGTTTCATTGTCACATTATAGCATACCCACCCCCCTTCTCCCTGGTGCTTTCTTAATAGATATTATAAGGGGGGGGCAGGTACACACTAACTCACAGTTACATACCTCTTCTACTCATATACCCCTGTTTACTGCTTGAGTTTGTATTTTAAGTCGATTCCAATCTGTTGAGAATATGGTTCCTTTCGTTTCATTATCACATTATAGCATACCCACCCCCCTTCTCTCTGGTGCTTTCTTAATAGATATTATACTATCTTTTACCAATTTAGTGGATCCCAAGTTATTTGTTGTGGTTTAATAAAGATCGGCCAAATAGCCAAACTGGTATAGAAAAAAACACAAGCTTTTACCAGATTGGTATAAAAAACTCTAGAGGACATATTGGTATAAAAGAATGCAACATGAGTCAAATAAGCCTAATTTTATGTTGGAGTTTGTAAAATCGACAAAAAATAAATTTAATTTTTTTCAAAAATATGCAAAATTATCCCTTACTAATTTTTAAACACAAGTTTTGAGAGTATAACTATTTTCATAAAAATATGAAAGCACTATTTTGCAAGTCTGAAAAAAAACAAAAAAATTATTTTGTCGATTTCCAACTCGGGAAAAATTTAGGCTCATTTGACTCTTGCTACGTTTTTTTTATACCAATCCGTCCTCTAGAGTTTTTTTTCATACCAATCTGGTAATGACTTGTGTTTATTTTATACCGATCTGGTAATTTGGCCAATAAAGATCAGATTAACTTAAGTTTAACTTGTTGTATTTGATTGATTTTCCCTGTTGACGTGTACGGCAGTACCCTTGTCTTTCAAACATGAGCTCACTGTTCTCCAGTGACTTTACATATCTCGCCTTTGTTTTTTTTTTTTTTCCCTTTTGTGTTGGGGACGTAGTTCACTTGATATTTTGGAACTTTTTGAAATTTAGTGTAAGAGTTGAAAAGCTTTATTCTTTTTGGTAATTAGTTTTCAAAGAATCATTATTTCATTATCAGGTGGCCACACGAGGATTAAATTTTTTATTTGGTGAAATGTGTCAAACGTAGATATCGATTGTCAAATGTGCAAGTAGTCATGGATGATTGTAATCGCATTTTGCTGAAGGTCATTTCTATATTTTCCAAAGTTAGGCTATGTGTTTGCTTTTCCCAGTGCTTTTGATCTACTGTATTGACTTTGTTTTGGCCTTACATGACGGCTGCATGTCTGATGTGTCCTTTACAATTGGTATTTCAGAGGCATCTATGGCGAGCAGCTGCATTTCAAAGGTGACCAGAAATAGTCACACTAATCATATCGATAAAAAAATGATGTGGCTTTCTTTTCTCATGCAGTCAACTTTTTTCAGTAAGTTTGACACGGTGGTTTCGTGTTTAACAGATGAAGAACACTGTAGAAGTGCCTGGAACCTCGGCTGCTCCTACAAATCTTCAGTTTTCGTTGCCTTCAAGTTCAGCTTTTTCAACACCAGGTGACCATTTGTATCCACAGCGTCAACTGCTTCCACCTAGTTCAACCCCGTCAAGACGAGCCCGGCGTTCACCTGGACACCAATTGTTTAGACAGATTTCAGATAGCAGAATACTTGGCTTGAAGTCCCCTAATAGTAATTCACTTTCTGAAGGAAGGCCTTCTTTTGTGCTCTCGACTTTAAGCAATGACCTAGCAGGTGGGTCTTCTGATGGATGGTCTCTCCGCACATTCTCTGAACTTGTTGCATCTTCTCAGAGAGAAAGATGGTCTTTCGATAGTGAACGGTTTGGTTCTGGTCGCCACAAGATTAGCGGTTCAAGCAGCAGATTCTCTTGTTCCCCTTCTCTTGATCTTCAAACATGTGGAGCTTGCTCGAAGACACTGTCTGAATTTTCAGTAGTTGCTGTTCTAGCCTGTGGCCATGTTTACCATTCTGAGTGCTTAGAAACCATGACTACAGAAGCCGAAAAATATGATCCTGTTTGCCCAATTTGCTCAGTTGGGCAGAAGCAAGTGTCAAAAATGTCTAGGAAAGCATTAAAAGCAGAGGCTGAATTGAAACTGAAGTTCCTGAAAATATCTAGAAATCGTGTTGTAGATAGCTATCTTGATGGTGAAATTGAGGAGTCAGAACATCAGAAATTTACCGGCAAAGGGAAGATTCCAAAAATGGAATCAAGTTCTAGTTCAAGGACTTCATTTGCTAAACCTTTCTTGAAGCGACATTTTCCTCTTGGATCAAAGCGCAGTAAACCTAGTTCTGAGAATCAGTCTGACAAGAAAAAAGGGTTTTGGGCAAGATATCGCAGAGACTAAAATGTCCATCTTGTTTATGTAAGCACAAGTCGCCTCTCCTGTGTTGGATCCACTTTGTTCTTTCATCCTGTACTCCTGTTGCTATCTTACATCATTGTTTCTGATACAGCAAAACAAGATCACAGCTTGGTACGCTTTAGAGCTGGTTTTCGAGAATACACGAGTTATGCTGCTGATGGTTTGGCCTCCAACTTATTAGATTATGATTGGAGGCCCATGACAGATTCAGTCACTTCCATCTTTAAAAGGGGATCCTACTTCACAGTGACAGAAGGTGTTAAAGACAAACGGAAGGGATACATAAAATTATTTGGCAGATTTGTTGTAAGGTTCATTTGTTGAAGTGAATACTGTCTAGTGATAAATTGTCAGTAGCAGCAGCAGATCCAAATGCAACAACAGATTAACATGTATTTGTGCGCTAGAACTGATAGAGCAGCAGTGGTTGTAATATATGGTTAAGTGCTGAATGCACCGCTTGTTTTTTGGGGGCGGTTCTACTGGCTATTGCAGTGACATTTAGCATCACTTTGATGTACGAATGTTCTTATATATGGCTCAATGTCGATTTCAGTAGCATCTACTAGTGTGTTAAGGTGCTCGATCTTTGCACGACAGCAGCTTCAATCTTCCTAGGGCCAGTTCTATCTGTTGCAGTGCTCGTTCTCAAGTTTACTTTCTTTACTTCTCGCACTTTTGGCCAAAGGCTGGGCATCTTCTCCGTGAAGAAGATCAAAAGAAAATCAAAGAGAAGGCAAAAGAGATACACACTCAGGGATTGAATTTTTTTGATGAATTCTAAAGAACAATTATAAATACAGGATGCTCCTTGCGCAGCAAATGTGAGTCAAAAGGTAACATATACATCTAGTATCGCAACTGTTCAACAAGCAACAAGTGAACACCGGTAAATCTTCTGGTCAGTAGGAGTACATGTTGATGGAGTTTACCACGGGTGTTCAAGCCTCTAAATGGACACCTACCGTGATGCAAATGCAATTTGCTTATGATATCCAAAGGAACGAGAGTTTCTCCCTGTGTGTGGTTTAGTCCCTTGCAAGTTAAAACCTGTCTGAGCTTTTGGACTGCAACTTTTGTCATTAATAACTTGACAGCTACCACGTCACGGGCATCTGCCTTCGCCATCACAGAGCTTTTCAAGATATGATGAACCTAAGCCTTACGGTTATGGCTGGAAACAACAAATCTGCTGATCATGGCAGTACCAACTGCTCGCTGTTTTGACTGTGTCGCCCATTTCTGGAACCACATCATGATATGGGAATAACGGGATCCTCAATGTGATCTATGATGCTTTGAAGTCCTGACCTGTAGCATGGATGAAGTAGTCTTACACCCAGTTCCTTCTTTATGCGAGCATTCAACACTCTTTTTTCCCCTCCCATAGGATATGTTCTTTGCACAGCTGCTTCGTGTCTGCTAACTAGACCGGGCCATCTTTCCTCCACCAACCGCTGAGCAAACTCAAATACCTCAGCCCTGGAGGCGGGATCATCATCAACTATGTTATATATTTTCCTGCAGTGCGAATCCACAAATAAAAAAGTATTAATCTCTCCCGTGAAAAAAATTACTGTCAGGTTTTCTACAAGACGGGTAAACTAACAATGAGACAATCAGTATCTAAAGGGAAAGAATCAGGTGGGCAAAAATGACTTCGAGTCTGAGAAGACTGCTAATGCCAAGGTTTTTCAATAGACGAGCCATTTCAGAAAAACAAAATTGCTTGTCCCAGAAATGCTAATTCAATTAGAAGCCAACCTCTGTAATTGCATTGATAGACTTGCTCTTATAGCCTGGCAAATATCTGCAACATGAACTCGTGATGTGAAATTTCTACTTGCTCTCCTTTTTTGACGTTCTGATAGATGATCCTTCTTTAGGATGGTATCAATTGCACTGCAATATCATACTTCTCATAAAAATCAGGTGTAAGCATTTTCAAGCACAAAGTCGTTACATTGTCCACAAAAATTTCACATACGAAAAGCATGTCACAACCTTCTGCCAGGGCCATATATACCACCAAGTCGGAACACAGACGTTGAAAGACCAAGATCTTGTCCCAAGTGTAGCCATCCTTCCTCTGCACTCAATCTCAGTTTACCTTTGCTGCTTGAAGGCTTTGGCAAATAACTGCGCGAATTGGAAATGTATTCATGACCTCAGGGCAATCAGATTAGAAAAAACCAAATCTACATTCAGTTGCTTACTCCTCATCAACCCACGCACCTTCTGAATCTCCATATATACCTATATGTCAAAGCATTTGTATGTCAGAAAAGATTAAGGTACAACTTATGAGGATATATCTCCTCATGGCACGAACAGAGTCATTTGATATCATTAGAAACGTTCAAATCAGTACGGTGCGTCAAACTGGCAGGACATCAGTTTGCAAATTGAACAATTAGGACTTGTCCATAAAGTATCCATACATCTTGACGCAGACAACATGTTTTCCCTATGTTAAAAAAAAAAAAAAAAGGGCAGCCCAGTGCACATTGGCGTTCCTGCAAGGCGAGGGTCCGGGGAAGGGTTCCACCACAAGGGTGTATAGGGGGGGGCTAAGCCTTCCCTTGTCATTATTTGGACAAGAGGTTGGTCCCAGGACTTGAATTCATGACATATCGACTACAAAGCAACACCTTAAGCAGTACACCAAGGCTTGTTAGTTCAGTGTACTTAGCTTGTGCAGATTCCTAATATCCAGTTAAATGTCTTGTGAATTCAATTTATATAACTGTTCAAACAATTTTCATTTTGGGTCATCCGTGCGCAGCCTCTCTATGTTTCAATAGGGGTAAGGCTTACGTGCATCCGACCCCCCCTTACCCCGCCTTACGGCGGGAGCCTTTAAGGCAGTGGGGTTAAAGATGTTGTTGTTCAACCTCTTTTGCTTACATTTGTGTCTTCTATACTAACTGATTGTATTGAGCTCAGCTTAATCAAAATGGAATTAGACTATAGTTAATTTGTATAGCTATCAAGTGAGCTGCACGTACTTGTTGATGACAGATAACAAAGCCACCGAAGATTTCCACCCAACAATCTAGTTCGAAGGCAATCTTCATGTTGAAGCACCTAGTGTCAAACAAAAGGTCATGAAAGAACCATACAAATACTTTGACTTGCGTTGAAGCGTTACTAAACAGTGATTAGTAAAAAGTGGTCTAACATACTGCAAACATCATATCATTTGCAACTTACTGGGTCACCAATATTTTCAACAGGGGGAACGGAGACTAGTAGGTGCGTACAACAGCTCAATATATCCAGAACTTTCCATCTGAAACAACCAAGGATCAATTAAGTGACTAGAAAACTGGAGTTGCTGAAAACAATACAAAAGAGTGTTGAACACTGGCAGGCAGGCCAGGACCACCTCTTTATCAACTGCTTCAAAAAAAAAAAAAAAAAAAAAAAAAAAAAAAAAAAAAAAAATACATCACACAGCTGCACGGATTTTTTCAGAAGGAAGAGCTCTGTCATCCCAAATACATCAAAACAATAGTGATTAGTTGTAGTCGATGAGGCTATGCCACCACATTCGTAAGGAGGGATGGCGAGTCCCAGCATAGACTCTTGTGTCTGACGAATAAGCAAATTGTAACCATCACACAGCTGATGAAGATTATTCTTTAAAATTATGGACCATAAATTAGCCTCAATTCGGCAACAGTAAAACTGTAAAAGTTCCCAACTCTAGCTTATGCGAGTTCTGTGGTAGTTGGATGGAGAAGTAAACTGGATGAAAGCAACCACCCCCCCCCCCCCCAAAAAAAAAAAAAAAAAAATTCTAACATCATATGCTTTGGAGGCTATAGCCGATTTTTTGCACGACATAAGATATCAGTCTAAGAGCACAAGTAACACCATATAAGACCTCAAAAGAAAAAAAAAAGGACCAGAGTGAAAATTAGGACTATTTAAGAGTTTCCATTGCATAGTGAAAAAAATCTGAATGCACACTGAAGTCTTCAATGGTTATCATGCCTCCCGGTATTGTAGAGGACTGCCATCAGTGATCAGTCATATGGACTGATTAGTGTCTCCGAACGCCATTTCGAAAAGAAAAAAAAGTCCCCGAACGCAAAAATAGCTCCACAGATCAAATAGACATTTCTTTATATGTAGATTCACACATCTTTTTCCATCTCCAATGGAGCCAAAGACTAGTTATTCTTTGGTTTTTGGGATATAATGGAATAAAGCAAAATGGCTCATAAAACTGTCTGTGCTTCTTATTTGTGAAGTAGCAGTCAATTGGTGCGATTCTCGAAGCAATTTTCATTTTGGGTCATCCGTGCGCAGCCTCTCTATGTTTCAATAGGGGTAAGGCTTGCGTGCATCCGACCCCCTCTTACCCTGCCTTATGGCGGGAGCCTTTAAGGCACTGGGGTTAAAGATGTTGTTGTTGTAGATTCACACATCTCTCCTCCAATCTCATAGATGATAGCTTTTGACACTTCAACAACACAAAAGAGCAACTAGAAAAGTGAAATAGAGGATCGAAACGTACTCTGGTTGACATGCATCAAAAACGTGGGCATCAAATCCCTTCTGCCTCAGTTCCTCTTTCTTCACAAGGCTTGTGCAAGTCCCGGAAATGTCCCTGTAACTCCATTATGTTAGGTTCAAGCAAACTTCATGACAACATCTCACCCTGGATTTATGAAAGTCATATCACAGAGGCAATGAGGCAATCCATGTCATAACTATATCCGACGGTAGGTGGGTCATCTCAACATGGATGGATGTACTGGCTTACATCTTGACTAGAAGGGATTTCAAATCTTCACAAAACAAGATAATTATGCGACAACCATTGCCCAAGATTTCATGGATGGTACAGCTCGATGCAAAGTCGAATGAACTCAAAGAGCTCACGAATAATAAAGCGGGAGCACGAATAGTAGGCAAAGTCATGAACTTGAGCTTTGCAAGAATGTACATGCCACGATGGCAGTACATGCTATTCCAACATATTAGGCTTGAGAGACAATATTTCCTCAGATAATCTTGTTAGTAACCCAATTCATGATATCAATATTATCTTCCTTTCTCAATCTTGGTAACACCACTCACCTACAACATGTTCCCTAAGAAGACAAAGTTTACACAAGTTTCATCATAATCTGCAAGGAGAATGTATATCTTGGCAGGTTTTGATAAGTTCATACTTCTCCATTTCATCCAATCACATTATTATGACACTCCTATCCCACCATTCCCCCCTCGCTTTGAACTTACCTAAAACTTCGATCCAAATTTGAAACAAGAAGAACCAGAAGAAACGGAGGGAGTATTACACTGTCACCTATATTTACAACTTCAATCAAAATTTGATGTTGGTATGATCTCGAGATTAGATGTACGCAACTTTATCTCTACTAACTCGGAACTCCGTATATGCAATAATACAAACCAAAATATGCACAATAGAAACTATCTAGTTCAGTACTACCACCTGAAAATTACTACTAGTAGAGCATGACAACTAACTTAACTAAAGACCAGAACTTCAAAATACATTGCAACAAACATGTCAACATCAAAAATCACAATAACTTCACATTTACTACTCACTAACTAAACCAGTAACAAACAGGATAACAGATTTCCCCCATTATACACAAAAAAGTTTTCCTTCCAATAAATTTAATGAGCTTCAAATTGCAACAAAATGAGCTATAAACAATGTATAAAATCAAAAGGGTATGCTAAAAAAAAAGGGGTGAAAATCGTACCATCCATCATTTTTCAGCTCTTGTGCAAAGAGTTGACCCACATAACCCATGCCAAGAATGAACATTTTTTTGGAAGGACCATCTGAATAATTTCCATCTCTTTCGCATTTTATGCAGTTGCTTGATCTTAAAGATTGAAACTTTTTGGAATTGGATATTTTGTAAGCTTGTTTGTTACGCCGGAAACCCGCCCAATTCGCCGGAAATTGCGCCGCCGATATAGTCTGGGCTTCCATTTTCGCGGTTTGGTGAACAGAAGAGGCAGTGTTGACTCTTGAGTGAAAAGAGAACCCAGATCATGACCCGGTTCAAGCCCGACTTGAATTAACTGGCCCAATAGTGCGGGCTGGCTTTTATGGGCTCGATTGCTCGAATGGATTGAACCACGCTCGTTTATGCTTGACAAGTCATAAATACGAACATCAAGATTTTGACATTTAATTAGCATAGTTAATTTAACACCTTAAAATACGTTTCGAAAAAAGCATATGGAAAGTTAGTTTGATTCGACGTAGAATTTTTAATATTGGATACGGAAATTTGGTCCAAAAGTTCAATTAGCATCGAGTATCTGATCATGTCCATTCATACGGTTGGCATTTTGAGTTTTGATATGTGGTATGAGAATGCAAACCATATATTAACATCTTTTGGCGTAACTAGAACAAATTATTGCCGATAGATTTTGATATTTCGAGTTATCTACTTAGTAAATGATTCATAATTCCGTATAGTTCTCACTTGTTTTTAGTACATTATTAGTGGAGAACTACTGATGGTGGAGAGGACGTCAAGAGGGATTAGGACATAAAAGCGACCCGAACGAAATTTCTAACCATTAAACCAACTTTATTCTTCCGTAGACACTTGTGTTTGAGATGGTTAAAATGGTCCCGTACATTAAACTATTAAAGCCATCTAAATTGGGCCCAATTAGCTTGCATTCATATTCATCGTGGCAACGAACAAACTACCCGAAACATGAACACAGGGCCCATACAATTTCCAACAAACTTCACTCCTTACGCTACATCCCAACAAATCCTTGCAATTCATTGGCCGTTAATTCAATTTAACGCCATTGCTTCTTCCACTAAAATACAAGTACTAATAATATTGCAAAAATGATCAACCTTGAATAATAAACAACAAACTACTCCAAAAAGCATTCTTTTTTTGTATACAATTGACATGAACCTAATCTCCTTTGCTAATAGTAAGCTTATCACTCGATTTCATACTCCATCATATAAATTTATATAGAGGTCTTAATATAATGAGATGTATACTCTTTCCCTTACAAATTAACGTAAGTGATGTACCGTCAAAAATACGTAAGTGTGATAAAATTAGTATAACACAAGTTCAATCACTTGACTTGTCTCATACCAACTTATCAAGTCAAATTCACACACTCCATAACTAGTCTAACACTACAAATTTAGCTATTGTAATTAATACTCCATTGAAATAACTTTTTTTAGTTCAAATTTGAATGACTTATATACAATTATATGTTAGCATATGAGTCAAAATAGACAAACTAAATTTAAGTCGATCAATAATGCTCATCTTCTTGCATGGTGGAACAATAACGTTTTCATTAAAATCAGTTTCTAAGCTTTCGCTAGAATTTCAACTCATAATCACTTATTTAATGGAATAACATTCTAACCGTTAGACGGGACTCATTAAGATGTACTCGTATTTGGTATGTACCTTGGATTTACCTCCGTCTAAAAACTCTCTATTTGCTTCCCTCCCTCCTTTTCAGATTTTTCAACTTCTATTCATAACTTCATACATACACTTCTCATTGTCTAACAGCCTCTCTCTCTCTCTCTCTCTCTCTCCATAATCAAGAACAAGAACACAACAACAATGGAGGAACACATAATAAACCTAATAATAGTGGCAGTATTTTCATGGACATCACTATTTTTGCTGATCAGAAAACTGCTGCCAAACAACACCTTTGGGTTCTGCAACAGGCTTGTCTCAACATCTCATGCCACTTTAGCTGTCACTTTATCTCTTCTTTCTGTTCAAGATTGGTCTTGCCCTGTTTGCCCTCTTGCCTCCCACTCCTCTCCCAAACAGGTCCTTACCATACCATACAATAATAAAGCTCCTTTCTTTTCCTTTACTACTTTTAGCTCCACCTAACTACCTACGAGCTAGTACTCACTTTCCTTTTTACTCCTTCCGTTCTTTCTCGGTTTTTTTTAACGTTAGGTCTAATATGCGAGAGAAATTCAACTCAAACGTTAACAGTCCGAGAAAACGGAGGGAGCATATATTATCAAGTATGTTAATGTTTTTTGTTACTGAATTTGTTAAATGATGTACTCCAATTATGTGCAGATGCAAGCATTGTCAATCACAGTTGGATATTTGATATATGATTTGGTGTGCTCACATTTTGATAAGAAATCAAGTAGTCTTGACAACACTATCCATCATTTGGTCAGCATCATTGGTCTTGGGGCTGGCCTTACTTATCAAAAGGTTATTTTACTATTACTCGAACTTTTGATGATTTACGCGTGCTCGATATTAGGTGTATGTTTTTGAATGACGGGGCGTAAATAAGAATCAATTCTGGGAGCGTAAAAATCATTTCTTTGTCTTCTCTTCCGGTTTTTAGATATAATGTAAAATGTTTGTATCGATGGAATTGAGTTTATAAATATGCAGTGTGGATCGGAGATGGCGGCGACATTATTCATAACAGAGATATCAAGCCCATTTCTTCACCTAAGGGAGCTTCTCAAAGAGCTTGGGTATAAGGACACTGATCTTAATTTAGCCGCAGATGTGAGTTTTAATTCCTTCTTTATACTTGCTCAAATCATACAACATACGTAAAGAATTCCATGCATATATAGGTGAGGAAAATTCAAAATACACAAATTCGAGTAAGTGTCACGCTTCAATAATGCTCGTAAAAAGATAACAATATATTTGGGCAATTTAGCATAATGTTAGTAGTAGTATATAATACCATACCATATAAAATGCGTACCAATTTCTCAACAGAAATGTCACATTTTGTTTGTCGTCCAACAAATTCAACTGTTATACGTTCTGTTTGTTGACAGTCTGATCTGCTGAATGATTGTCGTTTTTTTCATGAATTCTTATTGGTGATTGGCCTTTGCTGTACCGACACCATACGTACGCAATTTAGTAAGGGTACGGGACAAAGTTAATTGCTTTTTTGGGTGTAAAATATCAATTAAGAGTAGTTTAATTACTTTCATCATAACTAATTATCCATTTGGAAAGTGGTTGTGGTAGCTCACTAGTTGAACTACGACCCTCTAACTCGACATTTTGGGGTTTAATTGATTTACGAACCTTAATTTTACGGTTTTGTATGTGGTAGTCTAGTAGACTCCCAGTAAGATTTCGTGTTACGTTTGTGCCAAGTTCTAGCTTATGGGTTGGGTTAAATCTCCGCATGTTCGGTTCTCCTAATAAGCTTTATAATAGTTGAACCGTCTTGAATTAGTATATTGAAAAGACGAACGAATTACTAATTTTGTAAACTACTAAACTTTTTGCTTTTTTTTTTTTTTTTTTTTTGGGCAGTACTGTATATAAATGTAGTGAATAAAGGATGCTGTGGGATATTTTTTGGCAGGTTTTGTTTGCAGTGATATTCTCAGTAGCAAGGATGGTAGGGGGTCCTTTTCTGGCATATGTTACTCTCACTGCTGATAACCCTCTTCTGATTAAGGTAAATCAATTTACCTTTAAGCTTACTACTACTTAGTTTGTAGATGAAAGAAGTTGTCTTGAGTCGAGATTTATAGCATCACTCGAATTCTATAAACATTTGTTCTAAGTCAGTCCACGTAATATACAATTCAGGTAATGGCAGCAGGGTTACAACTTGTGAGCGCATTTTGGTTCTACAAAATCTTGAAAATGGTCAAGCACAAATTTACTAGACGAGCAACCATGAAGAAGGTAGCATGACAAAATCGACATGACCCTCGAGTCTCAAACTTGGATTGGAAGCTCAGGGAAGTTCGATCAGCTGAAATGTATAGAATCTAACATGAGATTGTTGTATTCTACAATTCCTTAAAACCGAAAAATGCTATAAAGAGAAATAATATCTACGGAGTAGTTCTAAGTTATAAACCAAACCTAATTGTGATTGTTATTCATACACTGATACAAGTATGTAATTTAGTGGAATGTTCCCAATAAGTGGTAAAGGCCCCAGACAACTTGACCAGTACGACATTGAAGTCTTTTTAATGAAGGTGGAATTTACAGGTCTCAACTTATAGTTATATGGTCGACATATATTTTGGGAAGGCTTTTATTGGACATTTATGTGCACCGAAAAAGATTGGTGAGAGAAAAGTCACAAATTCTTGGTGAATGGTGGTTGTACTAATAAATGATGATGTCTTCGTTTGTTCTTTAGAGAAATGTACATGATCCACCCTCACGAATGGGTATACCGTATGGGTACGCCTGGCTTGTCGCTTTGCTTCCATGTTTCGCAGATGTAAGCTAGCTCAACTAAGAAGGTTTTTGTAAACCGGTCCTAAAAAGGCGCAAATGAAGCAGAGCAGTTGATGTTAGAGGTTCTATGTTGAGCGTTAACGGTCACGAATGTCGATCATTTTGAACGTGAGTCTTAGACTCTAAGACCAGGAGTTTAACACCCGCTGTTCTCTTTGCATGGACAAAGGAGTCTCAGACAAGAGTTTTGGAACCAAAGTCTACTCTTTCTTGTTTGTTACACCAAAAATACTAAAAGGATCACATCATGGCACAAGGAATTGAAAAACACAAAACACGAATTTTATACCTTAACAAATTAAAGAGCCAACATATACAAGTTACAATCACGGTTTCTGGAAAATTGCTCAATCTGACTCTCCTAAAGTTAGAAATTGAAGTTCCTCCTACATATTGTACAGATTCTTCAATGGTGAGCTGCTTCCCCTTACAATAGGATGACAACAACCAAATATGGGAGCATATAATATGTTAGCGTTCTATCAATATGTTCTTTGGCAACTCAACTACGGTTTTTGGCTTTCTTTAAAACTTCTTTTAGGACAAATGCTATTCGTTCAGCCATGTGGTACTCGAGGAACCTCTCTTTCACCCTTCCGTAACCTTTCTTACCCATTGTTAGCCTCCTCTCAACGTGTGTTGCTAGTTTCACTATGTTCCTTGCAAGGGGAGTGACACCATCTTTTCCAACAGGATGCAACAGACCCGTTGTCTCGTTCACGACTATCTCCATAGTGCCTCCAGCTGCTGTTCCCTGATGTTATGAAGAATTCACAGGTGGGCAGATTAAACACTAGGTCAAGAAACAAACTACTACCAACAACACGAATTTAACCAAGAGTTTTTATCTCGTTGAAACATCCCTCTAATTCCAGGTTTTTTTTTTGTGGCAATTTCGAGAAAACAACTACAGGTAATTAGTGACCAACTGGCCATCACCAGCGTGCGCACACACACACAGATGAATTGTGTGACAAAAAATGTCTTAATCCTTAATCCTTTAATAGCACAGGACTTCAAACTGGTTCTCTAATCACCACTCACAAGCCAAAGTGCCAAACAAAACCCATGACGGAGCTACTTAGCATAATTACTAATGTGAGGTAGCTGTTATGAGACTCTGTCTGAGAGGCAGGAGAAAAGGTCTATTTCTCGATATTTATTTGCAGTTTATGGAAAGACTGATATGCACCATTAGAAATTTTACACCATTGAGCACACATATCTATCAACAGATTAACTTTTAGCAGAAAGCTGCACTCCTTTAAGCTCAACTCACAGTCTCCACAGATACAAACAGTAGTTGACACATTTTCTAGTGACTGCCATGAGCATTTTAAGTTACACCATAATAAAGGCAAATCATTGTTGACAAATGCTATGCAATAATAAGTGATTCAGAAATCAGACAGAATATACTTACCAGCACAGGTAACTGAAAGGCCATAGCTTCAATAGTTATCCTCCCAAAACATTCGCCACGTGTCTATATGCAACAAAGAACCAAAATATCAATGAAAATGAAGTAGACAATTAAGGTGTATTTTCGAAAAATAATCACAGCTTACCACAAAAGGAGAAACATCCACAAGACAGGAGAACAATGTGTAGTAGAAACACAAGTTGAAGAGAGACACGGGAAGCGATACAAACAAGAGAACTACAGATCATAAATTCAACACCAGCATCACATTCAACGGGGATCCTCTAATTTGGGAGGATCTCGAATAAAAAACATATGAGACTTAACCTAACAACAAATATAGGAACAACAAGATCCATACCACCCATACCAAGTAAATGGTGCTCCTGTGTTCATGATGACCATAGATTGATTACAATAGAACACCCATGACCGGCAACACAGTAATGACCCACCACACGAAGAAACATTCAGACAAACACATAAAAATATGTACATAAATGTGACTCAAAAGAGACCCCCCCCCCCAAGACACACACACACACACACACCACCACAAGCCAAAAGACACTACTTTTACAGGCAATGTTCTCCCTCTAAACTGTTCATTTGAATATATGGGATGATTCTGAAATATTACGAGAACACAGTGATCTTTGAGTCTTACTTATACACAGAATCGGACCCACCACTCTTACACTTTTCAGACAAAAGACAGGACCAAGTATCAACTGCACGTACCTGTGAGTTTTGAACAAGGACATCAACTGAGGCAAGATACGGAGCGACAGTAAGGGTTTTATTAATGAAATGAACACGATCCTGAATCTTTTTCTCTATGACAAAGTTTCGAAGTTCTGTTTCAAACTTAGTTTGTGCACTCATGTCGCTTCCTACAACCAATGCGTGCATTGGAGGCACCTGAAGCTTCTTCTCTTTAATAATCCGAAGGCTTTCATGAAAGGAGCGCAGAAACAAATCCTGACCTTTGCCACGGGATACACCTACAGCCACATAATGGTAAGTTGGAAATTAAAAGAAAGTAAGTCTTCTTGTGCACATCAGTAATCGTAAATGCACCCAGACCAAATTACTATGCCCCTTTCAGAACCAAAAGACACAAAGGTTATAGTCTCAAATCAATAAGGGTAAAGTGCAAACAAGCTTACAGCAACATTTACAACTCTATAATCACTGTCATGCTACACCAGGATGTCACAGCAGAATCTATTGACCTTTGATCTTAATCCTACTGTCTTTTACTTCATTTATTAGATGCTCAGTCACAAACAGAATAGAACATAACTTCCTTCTACTCCACCCCAACAAAACAAGAGCAACAATCGTGAGAAGGAACACTTTGTTAATGTTGGAAACATACTATTTATGATAGCAAAAAGAAGATCCTCATTCCGAACACCAAGAGCCTCTCGGACATGCTCGCGTAATACTCTCTTCGCCACAGTGTTTTCAGCTACATCCATAAGGTCCTTGCTATTCCCAAGGTGTACAACAAACGTGTCTGGCATCTTTATACTGCATGATTTGCATAGTTCTTCAAAAGTTAGATACAAAACAATATGATTGACGAGCAAACTTTACACTGGCTCATACAACTACAACAACATCTTTAACTCCAGTGCCTTAAAGGCTCCCGCCATAAGGCGGGATAAGGAGGGGTCGGATGCACGCAAGCCTTACCCCTATTGAAACCTAGAGAGGCTAAGCACTGGCTTATACAACTCAATTTAGAAAATCAGCACAAAATAGTTCCACTGAATATAAAGGTGCAAGAAAGACAGAAAAGGAATGAGTACATATTTTTCACATGAAATACAACAACCAAGACTATTCACACACATGTTTCCCAATCTGCTTGTGTAGACAAAGTTACCATCACAAAAATTAAAAGTGTGACTATAAGTTTTGCAGGATCATAGCTAATTAGTCTTTGTACAACCAATTATTTGCTAGCAGAAGCGGAAGACTATTTGAGTACAAAGATCAAATACAACCTACAGATGGGAATTGTTGCCTAAGCAGTGAGTCTACTTCATTTCATGACATAAAACAGGAAGTAAACTAGAGCCAACCTCCATAAACTCTCACAGACTGTCAATCATCAATTCATCAGTCAGCAGTTACAAATATAAGATAGATTATAACCACTACCAGACATTTGAAAGATTGTTCAGAGACCACTATGAAACATACCCCAAGCGTTCTTTAGTTCTGTTTTTCCAATACTCTGCTGTAGTGTGAGAATCAATCATAGCACCTGCAACATATGGGAGGTGCTTCACAAATTCCAACTTAAAGTAATGCCCACGCATTTCGTGAATCCACCACAAAACCTTTGGAAGAACACGATGAACATTCTCTTTTAGCACTGCATCCAACCATTTCCCAGCGACAGCAGTATTTAAAACAACTAGATCAGCTTTAAGAGCAGTATCAATTGCCTTTTGACCTCTTGCTGAAAGGACCTGCATCGTAGATGTTAATTACCTTAAGCGAAAAGGAATAAACATGGTAGCAATCTAGTATTCTTGGCCAAGTGAGAACTCAAAGCAATTGCCAAATTTTGATTCAAGAGTGAGCTAAAGAGGTCTCACTTGTACTCCTCTGTCTAACATCTTGTTCTCAAGACTGTATACGACCTCATCCGTTTCTGATGGTTTCTGGTAAGTAATCCACACAACATCAGAACCCACACCCCTCAACAGGAATGCCAACTCCATCAGCAACAGAGGTCCACCTGACCACACAACAGATGTATTAAATGAAAGCCCAAGGTGCCACTAATTGAAAGAACCTCAATCTAAAGTCAAAGAGTCTCGTGGGAGGGAAGGGTCCAGAGAACATATATCATCAAATATTCAATATACTAGACCTCGAAAAAAAAAAAGGGATCAATATACTAAAGGAATACAGATGATTCAATGCAAATTTTCCAGCGCAGATCTGGAATAGGTAGTGGATAGTCAGCAAAAGGATTGCAATGCCTTCCTTGATTGAACCACTCTCCACTTTCTTAAGCTGGCATTAACCAGCAGGTCTAACTACCCCTCATAAACGAAAGCTCCCAGAAACATAAGTTTTGATTCTGAATCATGGCATTGTTGGGAACTCGCGACAAGAAGTATAAGTAGAGCTAAAGTTGCAAATCCACCTTTAAATCATGGCATTTAAACAAAACTACAGGGTTCCAAGTTTCTGACCATAAGATTTCCCTTTATGGTGAAATTTCAATTCCATAACCTATCTCAATGTCTAGCGGGTAAAGCTGAACAAGACATTGGAGATCGATACACAAAGACCACCTCGAACAGTTGAATATCATCTCAAACACCTTACTCAGATTACATAAACAATTCATCACACCACAAAAAAGATAATGTCTTTCCCGTCTCACCTATCCCACAAATCAACATCCCAATAAAATCAATCGCGGGTTTTAACCAAACACAAGTTTCCAAATGCTTCCCATCCACATATAGACCACCCCCTTTCCACCAAATTTCAGACATATCCTTCCATTAATAGCAAATCCACTCTAACTCGCAAAGCAGAACCTTAAGATAGCTCCAGCCAAAGGTCCTTCTCCACTCAATTGCCCAAAATTCACTGAAAAGTTTCAGCTCGATACAGATTCATACAAACCCACAACACAGTTTCCAAAAACTCCCCATCCCCTTCCACCAAATCTCATAAACATCCTTCCATAAATAGCAAATCCATTAAAAAACCCAAAAAGCACAACCTTACTTACCCCCAGCCAAAGCTCCTCCTCCACTCAATTGCCCAAAATTCATCGAAAAGTCGAAAACTTTACTCTGTATCACATCCATAGCTACAATTTCCATACATGTAAACCTTCCTCCGACCCCAAGTCGTTGTACAATGATAACTTCCCCATGACGATTCATGTCAGCCGACCCCAAATCATTTCCGAGAACACATTCATATTCAAACCAAGTGAACAGAGTCGATAAAACAATAAAATAAGCGCGACTAAGAAGAGGGGGAAAACGTATAGTATACCAGAGAGAGAAAGTTCATGGGAAACCAATAAAACGAGCTTGGACTTCATGAAAGAAAGAGGGCTCGACGACGGCGACGACCGGCGAGGGATCTGACCGGAACTTTTGGGGAAATCGAGGAGACGATCGGAGGAATCGGAGGTGGTGGCGCGCATGAGAAGGACAATTAAGGTTGAGAGTGAAAGTAACGCAACAATTATTAGCAGCCATTTTTGCTTCTTTTGGAGGTGGATCCACATTGTTGATAAGCTGCTCCATTGATGTGGGTGTGAGTGTTGTTTCGCCATTTTTTTTTTATGCTAATTTGTGATCTCTGCGTGTGCTAGAAGTTATTGTGATTTGGGGGAATTGGGTTTTGATATGATGATTTCATGGCTTTTTTTCTAGGGTTTATGAGGTACTAATTGAAATTTGATTTCTTGGGTTTCAGAAAGAGTGATGGAAGTGTGGAGAGTGTGACTGATTTGGGATTTTGATCTACAAATCGAGTGAACAAGTTCTGTCTGCTTGTTTGTGTTCTACAAGTAACTTTGATTATCAAACCAAACCGTATTTGCGATTTTATATGACGGTTCATGTGAGCACCTGTGACGATAATTTTCTCAATGGTTTTTTGACTAAAGTCGTCGTTATTAAAGTTTCGCTGGATCGATTTTAATGCAACGTTTAACTGGTTGAGAATTTAGACATTCTTAATAGACGTTTTTGGCAAACAATAATTGAACAACTTTCTTAGGAAGTGATATTTTTTGAACCCTCATACTCCAATTGTAAGGGGAGACCATATATTTAAACATTTGACATTGAAAACGCGAGTACTCCATAGGTATTAAAGATATCTTTGTTTAATTACTTATCTGATTTTTATTTTTCACGAGACGTAGTATAATATATATGACATAAGGTAACTATTTTCAATTGAAAAGAGGGTCGTTATCTGCTAAATTTGGTCAATTTAATGTCTACAATGCGCCAATAAAGAAAAGATGGGTCAAATATACATACACTACTTGATAAGTAATTGCCATTTGAACTATTGTCAATAAATTAGCAATTAATTTCGTAAAATAGTTTAACTTTGCCACAAACTATTTTGGCAAAGAATTGGGTATAAGAGATTTGAAGCCCTTTTAACTAACTTCCTAACAACATAAGTTTGGGACACTAAACTGAAAGTAACTTTCAGATGTTTAAAATGTAGATCACGAAATTAGCTCGAACAAAATGAAAGTAGAAGAGACTATCTGATCATTATCATTATATTTCTTCTGACAATTTCAGGTATTTACATGATCATATATATAAATTATACATTGAGAAATAACAAAGCAAAATGAAAAGAAATAATCATCCCTAATATATAGACAATCTATAAGAGACGACTTTCTACTTAGAACTTAATGCTTAATACTTATATTTCCAACTAATATATGTTGGATTATAGGCGTATATTATACAACTTTTGCATTACTGTAAATTTGGACCAAAACAAAAGGGACATATATATTTCACATGAAAACCAACTCTTTTTGCAAGACGAACAACGTTATTCTAATTGCTGGAGATCCTTGTGTCAGTGTTTGTGGAGGCGAGTCTAGCAACATGATGCTGTGATGCATACTTATTTCTTGGAACCTCTCCATCTATCACTGGTGGCTCGTTTAGGAATGCCCAGTTGCTTCTTGTCCACCTGCATTATTTCATGCCCAGAGTATTGTTCAAGTTTCATCATAAAATTGTCTAAAACGACACGTACGTACAAGCAAAATACCAACGAAGTTTCATCTCAAAACTTACAAATGTCGTGTTATATATACGTGTTGAATGAACTTATGAATGTAACTAGATTTATATAGTAAATCTTCTGTCTCATTTTACGAATCACTAAGTTTACTACAAGTTTGGTTAGAGGAGAAAGTAAGCTCACCAGCAATTGTTCTTCATAAGATCATCTAAATCATCATCAGTAGCTTCTTCCTTAATTTGTTTGAGTTGACCACGTTTGATATCAATCATTGGTAAAGAATTCGTTCTTCTGTGCTCTTTATTATTACCAAATACTTCACTTTTTATGCTCGTCACCCGCTACATATTGCAAATATACACCAAATCAGAACGTCCTGCTTTAGAATTGCGCTTACTACAAATGTACGTGAACGTGACTAGAATTCGATCTTGCATTTAATTACGAGAAGAATTCAAACCAAACGTAAACGATCCAAAAACTCGGATGTAGTAGTATTTATCATACCTGAGAGGTGACGGGGGAAATAGATCTTAGGTGATCTTCCTCTGTTTTCTTCCTTAATTTCCAGTAATCTTCAATTCCCTCATTTGTAAGTGACTTGTTTCTCAATAGTGTCTCTGTACAAAATGGATGACAAAACCAAATGAGCTAAACAAATTCCATCCATCACAATAAACGTAACATATACAATTATACATATACAAACTTATAAGATACGACGATTCATATTAGCTGACTTTTTAGTCCTTTATGACTCGAAATTTACAAAAGGAACGACGTACCATATTTAGGATCTTTAGTAAGAGAATCCCATCCTGCCATTAGAGAACCCATTGTATAATGCTTTTTCTTTTTTCTTTGATCACTAAAAACTTGTTATTTGCTCAGTAATGTGTATTGCAAATGAAGATTTTTTTTGGGTCTTAAAGATGATCGAAGGGTATAGTGGTGGGCCATGAACAACAATCGAATGCTTATCTTCTTTTTATTTTATTGATTAAATTAAAAATCTAGAAGTATATAGTATGATATGACTGTATGAGTATATACGATGTTTTGGTAATGATGTTGGACGATGTTTATCTAGTCGTTGTTTCCAATTTTGGTGGGCGTGGATATTTTGGAACATAGTATAGTTTATTTGCAGAAACCATGGGCTTCATGTTCATGTCACCTGTTGTAGGCGCACTGAACTAGTCCACTTACAAACATGTTGGAGTATAGTTGCATATACATTGTATTTGGACAGTCGTCAATCTAGCCTCGTAAAAATAGTTCATGGTATTATCGTTTTATAACAAAACATTATTTACATGTTTTCATGTAAGTATGAATATTCCATATACTCTAGCATAATAGATAGCACCATTAGATTCACTTATGAACTTGATGTTTTGTGCAGCGGTTGTCCGATTGATATTATTGTATTGGAGGAATTATAAATCACACCGTAAAATAACATAACTTGCAATTGCTACCACGTCATTGATTAGCTGGCACGACTGATACATGACTTGACAAGCATTTAACATTATCCATTTTATTTCGTTAAGACCTCCAGAATTAGGGGAGTGCAATTCAAGTGATTAGTTATTAAATAAGGGCATACAACCAAACAAGTTAAGTACAGTATTCCACATTTTATGATTGAACAAAGATAATGTTAATTAATTAACACCAAACTATGGGCAAATGCCTTGGAAGAAAGGTGATAATAACGGTGACAAACAAGTGATGGGTCAAATCAATTAAGACTAAATAGACGATTAAGACAAAAGAAGGTTATTGCTAACCACTAATTAAAATAAGGTCATAACCTCCGATGTAACGCTCCCAAAGGCGCTCGCATCTGTCTTTCTTCAAGGGTGAAATTAAACATCGTTTAAATGTCATGATGATGACTTCCAAATTAAAGCTCCAAAATACAAGGAAGGAGCATGTACAAATATCATAGCAAGGTAAAAATCTAAAATGCCAATTAGTAAGGTTAAGAACTTCTTATTTCTGAAGTATTTTCCGCTTTTTACGGTCTTTTAACTCGAATCGAATTAAGCTTAATTGTCTACCAAATCCACCATTCGTGTACAGACACAAACAAGGTGAAGCTAATAGTAGGCATCCTTTTACTCCGATGACCTCCTCTATATCAAATAGCTCTTACAGGAGTACACCTCATAAGGCTCATATGTCAAAACTTCACAACTTTCCTATGAAGTCTTATCGCTTGACCACATTTTATGATCCACCTGACCACCTACATCTTTTGAACCTAGGATATAATAATAAAAACTCTTAATAACATTATCATTCAATCGAAGAGACACACTTAATTGAGTTAACACTATGCTCACACAGCTTAATTAGAGGTATTCGGTTTGAATCCTCAAAATGTTAGGTTGTATGAGAAATCTTATGTCAACCTTTGTACTCCGTAGTTCAATCTTCACGTGAATCAAATACGAATTGAACCCAATGATATTCAACACAATATCAACAAATAAGTAAATAACGTTACCCGATATCAACCATATACAATTTAACAAATTTTTGTAAAACCGTCTCATTCATACTATTTAAGTACTCTAACGAGTACATCACTAAAGTATCTAAGCTATAGATCACATGATCATATCATAAATGCAGTCCATAATAGCTGGGCTGATAGCTTGCATAGACGTTGGGCTCAAAACTTTTCCACCATGGTGGGTCTGGGCCTGGACGCACATATGGGGCGAGGGACTTAATGATACCCCATATAAACTGGATCCTATTGTTTTAGGCAAGATGATGATGATGATGATGTCCGAATTTGCCACGTAGCACATTTTATGTTTCCGAATTTAACAGCTAGCACCTTTTATGTTTAATTCTGTCAAATGACACCTTTAATTTGCCTATTTTTAATACATCACACCAAATAACCAATTTCCGGCCAAAATTTGTTTGACTCCGGCGTTGACAAACGTGATGCTTATTTTTTTTTTCTTTTCCCTTTCCCCCCAAAATCAACCCGACACCTCACTGCACTTCTTCATTTTTTATCTTCTTCTCTTCTTCCCTCTCCTTGTTTCTATTGAGTTCTTCCCTCTCTCTTCCAATTTCAATTAGGTAAGTGGTTTACTTGGTTTTACATTCTATATACTTGAATTTTCTTGTTATTCCTAGGGTTCTATCATTCAATTAAATTGGGGTTTTATCATCCAATTAAATCAATTACTATATTCAATTATGTCCAATATTCAAATGAAATGAAATCAATTATCAATTCATTAATCAATTAACTAGTATATAAACACAAAAACAAAGTCGTTGAACAATTTGATTGAAAATTAGGGTTTAATTCAAAAACAAATCCACTACGAACTAAAATTTTTTAGGGCAGAACCCAACTCCAATTGATTCAATTAAGCTAATGAAGTACTTTAAACGTACCTATTAAACTATACTTGAGTTTATTAAAGTTCAACATCTACCAAAAACACAAAAAAAAAAGGAGAGAGAACCAGAAAATAGGGGTACCTGTCAAGTTTTTATGCTTTGCGATCCACGTCACTTCAATGGCGACAGAGAGGACGGGATTAATGATGGTTGTTGAAGACTAAATGTGAGGAAGACAATCTAATAATTGGGGAAAATTTTTGGAGGGAAAGAGAAATGAAGAGAAGAGGATCATTACAGTGAGGAGAATGTCGGGTTGATTTAGGAGGGGAAGGAAAGAAAAGAAGAAAATAAACAGCGCGTAATGGTCACACGAGTCAACGCCGGAGTCAAACAAATTTTGGCCGGAAATTGTCTATTTGGTGTGATGTATTAAAAATAAGCAAATTAAAGGTGTCATTGGGCAGAATTGGACATAAAAGGTGCTAGCTGTTAAATTCGGAAACATAAAAGGTGTTATGTGACAAATTTTCCGAAATCATGAGATAATAGAATAAAACAAATAACAAAATGGATGGTAAAGTAACAGATATGGCCATATGGGTAAAGACACCATTTTGGTAGGGGTGTTCAGAAAAAACCGAATCGAATAACCGAAAAACACACATTTTTTCGGTTCGGTTAACCGCACTACATATTTTTTTAGTTCGGTTAATCGAACCGAAAAAATTTCGGTTATTCGGTTCAGTGTTTTGGAAATTTGGTTAACCGAAATCGTACCATACATTTTTTTTTTTAAAATGTATGTGGCGGTTCGGTTTCGGTTCGGTTAACCGCAATAACCGACCAATTTTTGGTTATCCGACAGATTTTCGGTTAACCGAATTTTTTTGGTTCGGTTTCGGTTCGGGTAAAGGGCAAACCAAAATTTGGGTTAACCGATTTTCGGTTTCGGTTTCGGTTCGAATTTTATCCGAACCGAATTTTTGGTTAACCAACTTTTTTGGTTCGATTCGGTTCGGTTAACCGAAATGAACAACCCTACCTTTTGGTATATAAAAATTGTCAGACACCAATTTGGGTGATTTTGAAAAATTCAATCAACAATTTGACACTTAACTCTGTTTCATTCACTACTACTCGTCCATTCCATCCGTCCCAGTATCTTCTTCCCATTTAGAAAGGGCAACAAAATTAAGGAGTGACATTGTAGTAGTGCCGTGGGCCAATAAAATTTGATAAAAAAAAAATAAATAAAGGGAAAATTTTTAGAACCGAAAACAAATTGAAAAAATGCACTGGGAGTCTGGGACTGATGAATTGGAGTATCGTCTACTATACAAAGAATAATTATTAAAACTACTAGTAGTCATAAATTCATAATCATATCTTCAAATTAAAAAATGAAACTTTTGTTGTAATTAATTTTGCTTTCATCAAAATACAAAACTTAGGATCCTCACTTGGTTGAGCTACCACTCCCCCAACATGAAGGTTGGGGGTTCGATCCTTATAAAGTTGGGGGGATTTGTTTGTGATGTGGGCCCTCTTATAGGGTCCCCCTACCGGGTTCATGTCTGATTTCCATCTGTTCAGCTGATGTCTTCTTGTGAGCTAGATCCCCTAAATAACCCCCTACCTTTACAGGGACTGAGCCCTCCGGGGCCAGTAAATTACCGAATAAAAAAAAAAAAAATCAAAATACAAAACCATCTTTCTCTACACTCGTCACTGACCTAGGATCACTGGGATTAGGAGAGAGATCATTTGCCGTCCTCATAAAATAATTGAAATAGTTTGCTATAGTGTTAGATAATATAAGAAATATATAAAGTCACCTTCAAGATATTAACTTAAATTTTAAGTATTTGGAATTCTTCATTGGTTCTACATATATTGATGATTTGATAGTATGTTTGATACTTTCTTATGGGTGTGGATCCTCTAGAGTTTAAAACAAACTCTACATGGTAGAGTTTACCAATTAAGGAAATAACTAAATATTTAATTCTTTATTTGTGCATTGAAGTAACCAATTTATTTTGTTTTATTCCCAATAATAGTAAACTCTACAAACTTTACCAAAAAATAACTCTAGAGGATCCCTACACCTTTCTTATGTATAGACTACAAAGTACTTTTTTCGTTATATTGACTTCTTTCGTGTTTGATTTTGATTTGAAAATGCAAGTGTAAACCAAATATGAAGAAGTAAAAGAAATATACGAGTAGTCGATCAGTTTCATTTACTAATTAACTTCTCAATCACCAGTGTAATTGTGTAAATCTTTATTTTTCCTCTTAAAAAACCTCAAATTGAACCAAAATTTCCACATGTAAAATGACTGGATAAACTCTGAATTATTTTGTGTATTTCCATCCGATCCAATTGTTAATATTTTAGTAAAATTATCATAGTCATAATTATTGTCGTTGAGTCAATGTTCACAAGTCAATGAAATCAAACTCCATTATTCTGACTGATGATGAGCATAATATATGAACACTGTCCTAGTGCCTTTAAATAAAAGGGAATGTTCATGTATGCATGGGTGTACCGTGTACCAACTAGGCAACAATTACACACTCGTATACAAGAATCCAAATTAAGTTTAGCATAAGAAAATACAACTTGAGGAGAAGTAAACTGACACGGAGTATTTATATGGCTACAACTTTGACAATCTATCTTCTTCTTCACAATTGTGTTCGATCAGTGTTGACAGGTCAAACTTATTGCGCGGTCGTGCTAAAAGCTTGATCATAATTCATGGTCTCTACAGTTATTGTCATATATACTAGTATACGATAATCGTAATTAACCAACTTGTGCAGTAGTGTTCTGTCTGCACCAATCAGGTTTTGTGAAAAGTAATAGGTGTTGGTTATTTAAGATTGCGAGTGCCTCTTAATTAAATCACTGAGCATATATTTGAGATTGTTAGAGGTTCAGAGTAAATGAATTCTAACATAGTTAATCAATTATAGTTGTAACTGAGCACGTCCATGACAATCTAATTAAGAATAAGCAAATGCATAGTACTTGATTAGTAGGATATTAAGTACATACACATAAATAGTACAGTCCATTCCTCTATTGCAAAAGTATTGTGTTTGTTGGCCACAAAAGCCGAGTTTTAAGAAACAAACCCGATTTGTACTCACTAGTATAGTCTACGAGTTCAACAAAAAATTATTTATTGGTTAGTTGTATTTTTTCTAGTAAACAAAAATGGTAGTTGGTTTTCGTGGATGATCAACTCGTACCATAATAATAACTTATTGCCACGGAATGGTTTATGTTATTATATATACTTGTATTATTTATCTATAAATTCATGAAAGTCAATTGAGTGACTCGTTTACAACTTAGAATCATTCTTGTTACATGCATTATGTACTCAGTAATTCTAGAGTCATCATAAAGTAAACGCCAAGAAAATCGTATCCTATAGGACATATAATACAAAGAAAATAAATTCCGGAATAATATTTGAATTTTGAAGATCTGATCTGATCTATCTCGCTCGCAGGCTCAATCAATGCAACAAGCTGCATGCTAGCTACCAAGTTCATTATAGACATTGGCTAGGGAATGGATCCGATTCATGCACTAATAAAAAAAATTAGATCCATCAAATTAAACAGGTTTATTTGGTAGGTGCGTGGGTCGGTTTTACGTACTTTTTAATTTGCATGCATATGATATTCGTCTAGTTTGAACATGAATGGTTCATTTACTGTGAGACTTGATTCATACACATTATCATTGATGTGTAAGGAATTAATTGGACACGTTGAATATTCATGTTAAATAAATGAGTCTTATTTTTTGTCATTTCATAAATAGGCGTAATCCCTCTACATGAATATATTTAATTTCACTTGCAAAATTCAACATTTGTTAAACCATAAATGTGAAATTTCAATCAAGTAGACTTGGTCACTTGGATGAATCACTTATAAATCAGCTCTATCATTATATTGATGTATTGAGCATTACGACTATTGTTAGAACGAAAAACAATGTCCAAATAAACTTTTGCAAGCTGATCTCCTAGTTAATGATCAAATCAATCTACTAATTAATATTCACATTAAGGCTCTGCTTGATAAGGCTGCATCTTTCTGAACTGATGTGATTTGAAAAACTGATATGATCAGATTTAATTTGAATGACTCTGAACTCATCTAAATAGTACTTTTATTAAGTCATATCAAACAGAGCATATGAAACTAAAAAGCAAGAAGAATAGAAGAAAAACCAACGTAATCAAATAGTTCCTCCTTCTGAAAATATATGTCACTCTCACTTATCGAGATGAGATGTTTAAACATAATTATAGTTTAAACGATAAGGCCAAAAATTATGAATTTTTTTTCGAAATAAGGCTCAAAAAATAAATATTAAACAAAATGGGTTGGATTGAAAAATGTTCAATCTTATGGGGTGCACGTCACCCCATTTCTGGTCCGGGACAAAACCGCCAGTGCCCCTGGCGGTTTTAAGTGAAGAGAAATCGCCACCCTCCATGGCGGTTTCTTCACAAAAATGAGTATACAAATCGAGTGAGTGATATTTTGGCCGAGGGTGAAACCGCCATGGGGGGTGGCGGTTTAAGTGAAACCGCCACCCCCCATGGAGGTTTCACCCTTGGCCAAAATATCACCCCGATATAACGTCAATCCAAAAAAAAAAAAAAATTGAAACCGCCATGGGGGGTGGCGGTTTCACTTAAGTAAAACCGCCACCCCCCATGGCGGTTTTACCCTACCCAAAATATCACTTACAACCTCATAGCTACTGTTCAAGACACTTAAAACCGCCAGGGGCACTGGCGGTTTTGTCCCGAACTTGAAATGGGGTGACGTGCACCCCATAAGATTGAACATTTTTCAATCCAACCCATTTTGTTCAATATTTATTTTTTGAGCCCTATTTCGAAAAAAATTCAAAAATTATAAACTTATGATATTATGAATTGAAACCTTATTTTGATACGAATTTAACGATTATAATTTTGTCCATATAAAACCTAATAGTTTTTGTTAAATTAGAAGTCAATGTCTCACTTCGAAAACCAAAAACGTCATATACTTTAACAAGGGAGCACAACACTAATTACCTTTCACTTGTTATTTCGCACCGATCACGAAACGATGACAATGAAATCCTTAACCAAGAAATTACTTTATCGTGTTACTACTCTACTAAAATTCAGTTACATTCAAAATAAAAATATATTTTTTCTTCCTATAGATATCTAATCTAGTAATCACAATAAATCTTACAAAAGTAATGGTGGTTGCATTTTCATGCATTATCAACTCGTATCTTGATAAGTGATAACTTACCGAGGAATTTTAGTTATATTATTAATTTACAAATGATAGTACAGTCAATCCAATTACTTGTCATTCATATTACATGCATTATTATTAGAGTCGTCACCAAATAAGCGCCTCTTTTCTATGCATTTTTGTAAGATGCTGACGGAATAACTAATTAAAGAAAAATGTATCCTATAGGGAACAATTTAATGAAATAGTGCTCGAAAAAATAATGTTAAACAAAATGGGTGGAAAAAAAACTTGTTCAACCATATGTAGGGATGGCAATATAACCCGAACCCGCCTACCACCCGATCCACCCGATCACTTTAAACGGACGAGAACCCGATTTATATGGATGTTACACGGATTCGGGTGAATCGGGTTCGGGTGAAACATTTTCATCCGTTACCCACCCGTCACCCACCCGTTTAACTTAATTATTTATTTTTTAATTTTTTTAATCCAATTATTTGTATATGTAGCTTAATAATGTTACTTAAATTGTTATTTATTTCATATTCAAACTCATCCGTTTATCACCCGATCCATCCGGTTATTTCATGGGTGATGGATGGATCGGGTTCGGGTGAGAGATTAGTCGGGTGATGGATGGATCGGGTGGATGGATGATAAACGGGTGATGGATCGGGTGAAGGTCCACCCGATCCGAACCCGATCCATTTACATCCCTAACCATATGGGGTGCACGTCACCCATATGTAAAACCGCCACAACCATTGGCGGTTTTAAGACTAAAAAAAAAAAAAAAAAAAATTTGTGAATAGTAAAACCGCCACGGGGACTAGCGGTTTTACATGTGTAAAACTGCCAGGGCCCGTGGCGGTTTTAATGTTCACAAAATTTGAGATTTATGTGTTTACTGTTCACAAGTCCTGAAACCGCCATATTCCTTGGCGGTTTTTCAAATGGGTGACGTGCACCCCATTATGTTGAACAAGTTTTTTCCCGACCTATTTTGTTCAACATTTGTTTTTTGAGCATTATTTCAAAAAATCGTTCTCCTATAAGAGCAAATAATACAAAGAAAAAATAATACAAGGATAATATTTGCAGCTCTAGCTCGCGTGGGCTTAGGCAATGCAAGAAGCCACCAAGAATTGGCTAATAAAGGATCTGATCATGTTATACGAAGTACTTCTGAACAGCTAAAGGAGATTTTTTTTTTTTTTTTTTTTTTTTTTTGAGGACAGTAGCATATCAAATAAATAGAGTGTACTTATACAAGATTAACTAGCCTAAAGTGTCTGGAGCACCTGGAGCACTAACAATCTAAACACCTCCCGGGTCAATGTCTTCCCCCATATTGAGACGGGGAATAAACGTACCATTAGTAGCAAAATACATGTGAATATTAAAGGGAGGGGTTGCAAAATGCTTAAACTGGATACAAGACATGTCATGTCGTGCCTCACGGGCTAAAAGATCAGCAGTTTGAACCCACGTCCTCTCAACATATTGAGTCGTGTTCACGACCCCATCCCTGTGGTATCCCCTGCACATAACATAAAGATTGATGAATCGGTCTTTGACCCTCTCCGTGCCTTGGACGCCTAATGTAACCATTTTGCAATCATTTAAGATGACAACCGAACTCCACTCATGATCAGCGCACCACCGGGCAGCTACAAGAATGCCCAGGACCTCCGCATGAGGAGCGTCCAGAGCATAAACAGTACTCATAAAACCGGCTGCCCATGTGCATATCAAATTGGCCGGTTTCCATATATGGATTTGCTTATAAAACATGAGTGATTGTATAATGGCTACCAAGTCTTGGTAGCCATTGTAATAGAAGTAGATCTAGCCGTTCATTTGTCTTTGATTAATCTCACTCGTTCGTTAGTTTGACTTAAGAAAAAAAATAAAAAAACAAATTAAATAAACCCAGCCCCCACCCTCCTTTTCTTCCTCCTCTAACCTCCCCCTTCCCACCACCACGAAGAAGGTCCTCCACCACCGTGACCATCATACTAGCCGCCGGCGCCACTAGAATACTTAGTCGTCGATGGATAAGCCATCCGGCCACCCTCTTTCTCCGCGAACCATTCTTTTTCTCCTTCCCATTTCCGGCCACAGTAGTTCCGCCCCTCCCTCTCGTTTTCTTGCCGTCGTGCGCATCCTCTTACGCCGCCGCTCATTATACTCATTGTCGCGTCCAATGTGAGGAGAGAGAGAGAGAGAAACGTTGGAGAAATAATAGGAAATACGGAAGGTGACAATATTACGAGATAATATCGAGAGATATTATGGAGTAATATGGTCAGCAATATTACCATACGAAGTTATGGTGATATCGTGCATATGTTAATATTGTTAATATGGTAAATTAGATTAACCTAGATTGTATTTAGGTAAATTGTATACCTTGGAGGTTAAGTTAGTACGAGTATATATACGATGTACAATTGATGAAATCAATGAGAAAAAACATGTACGATAGAGAAACCAGAGACGACTGAGAAACGTTTCGAATGAATTCCGCTGCGTGTGTTTCTCCCCATGAATGTCGCGGTCGCGGCGGGGGAGTAGTGAATGTCGTGGCTGAGTGGCGGTAGGGAAGGGATGGTCGTCGGGTGGGGGGGGGGAGAAAGAAGGAAGGTGATTGGTTGTGTTTTTTTTTTTTTTTTTAATTATTAATTTTATGGTAAAATGGCTATCATGCCTTGGTAGCCATTGTAGAATTGGTAATAAAATTTAGGGTTGATTTATAGTAAGACTTGATTATATTCCTTTTGTATTATTGATACGTAAGGAATTGTAGACGTTAAACGCGTCTCATTTTGTGACATTTTAGAGTTAATATTTCGACACTAATATCTTTGGTTCCGCTAGCAAATTTCAATATTTGTCAAACCATAAATGTGACATTTCAATTTAACTAGACTTGGATGAAACAGTATTAGCTTCATCTCTAAATCGGTGTATAAGCATTTTACTATTCTTGCTAATGAAAGTAGATCCAAAATTCTAAAATTAGAAAGACAAAAAATGTCCAAATAAAACTTCTCCGATCCAAGCTGATCTCCAATTGACCAAATCAATCTACTCATTAATATTCACTAAGAATGAACCTACAAAGCAAGCAAGAAGAATAGAAAGTAAAACCAACGTAATCAAATACAACACTAATTCACTTTCACTTGTTATTCCACATTGATGACGAAACATTGACAATGAAATCATTCGCCAAAGGAATTATTTCGTCTTATTATCGCTAAAATTCATTTACCTATAGAAAGAAAATAAACGTATTTTTTTTCCTATCAATATCAATGTAATCTAGTAATCCCAATCTCCATATCTATGGAAATGAAATCACTTACAAAAATCATCCAACTATGACACCCTATACACAACTTCTTTGTAGTAA
The DNA here is from genome assembly GCA_963680865.1 of Spergularia marina. Lineage (NCBI taxonomy): Eukaryota > Viridiplantae > Streptophyta > Magnoliopsida > Caryophyllales > Caryophyllaceae > Spergularia > Spergularia marina. Next base: position 20,938,044 of record OY804551.1, on the reverse strand, counting down.
TACCAAAAATATATGTCCAAAAATCAAAGTAATTTAATTACAAATTCCTGTAATAATAATAAAATTATTATGATGATAAAAAGTTACCTAAACGCCGTGTTGTAACAGTGTAATAATATGCACTACGCCGTGGAAGAAACAATCAACGGATTCCAGTCAACATCCAACCACCTTCTAACACGTGGCGCCGGCACGACTACGAGTGACCGTGACTCGTCAGCAACTCGGCTACTCACCCGAGTCAACTCGCTCCGACCCTGAAACTCCACCATTTTCATACCCTCTCTCCTCTCCTTCTCCCTCTCCACATCTCCCCTTACTTTCTCGATTAACTCCCAAACGCCGTCGTTTTTCTTCTTGTTCAAGAACATCTTCAACAATTTCTCCTTACAATCTTCTATTCTTTTCAAATCACCCAAGAATTTATCCAATGATTCGTCGGTAAAATCAACAACTTTCGTGCTCAAACCGTCGATTTTACTGTAAATTTCCCGCATGATTACCCGGTAATCTTCTCCAACAAGCTTCATAACTTCATAAACCAAGCTTATTCTCTGATAATGTAAAGTATCAGGGGACCCACTAATTTTCTCAATAAATTTAATCAACAAATTCAACGAATTTGTAGAGGAGAGACAAAGTTTCTGATCAAGTACAACGGCGTACCACCGTACCCAGGTGGAAAGCTCCCACGTGTCAGCATCCGATTGGTCTCTGAAGGTGGACAGGTTAAACAGGGGACCGTCGGAAGTAAAACAGAGGATTTGGTCGTTGAGGACGGGGGACCCACGGGAGATGACGTGGTGAAAAGTGAGTAGGCATTTAAGTGCCACGTAAGCGCTGGAGGTGTGGTGGACCCGGTGGAGAAGCGCGTGGACCAACGCGCCGGCGGCGGGACGGTGGTGGTTACCCAAGGCAAGGACGTCGTCGACGGTGTGGTCTTGCGGGGAGTCAGACGGGTCGTGGGAGGTTGCGCGGAGGACCGCCACCTGGAGGGAAGCGGTCCTGGCCGCAGTGAGGCGGAGGGTGGCCTTGACAAGGGAAATCTTGTCCTTTAAGATACCAACCATGGTTCTCATTCTCTTGGGTCTTGCCATGAAAACAGAGGATTTGAGAAATGATTTGATGAGAGAGGAGAGAGAAAAGGCGTACACTTTGAGGGTGGAGTTTGTTAATATTTTTGGTTATTTTTGGGTATTTATAACGGTCAAATTGTAGGATAGGATGAAGGGGATTCTTTCTTGCTAGGTTCTCTTTGGAATTAGTTAGTATGTACGGAGTATATAAATAAATTATTAATTTAGAAATATAAAATATCGAGTAGTGTTCAATTATGTACAATTGAGCTCATGGAAAATTGGTAAAAACTATCGGAAATACTATTATTTTATTATCTAATCTTGACTTTAGGATGGATTTTGATAGAAAGACGAATTGTCTATATAATTTGTTAATTTTATGGTGAGTTCAACTGAAAAGTTATTCTGTAATAATTATTTCGGAGAAATGTTTACTATTTCATATCAATTCTTGTGTAGTAAGTTAGATAATAGATGATGGAAAGTGTAAGCTGAAAAAGTGTCAATTGTCAAATTTTAAGAATATAGTTTTACATATAGTTGCGAAATGGTCAAAAACATAGTTGCGGAAGGAATGGGAGAAAATAAATTTAAATAATAGCCACAAGAAGGTAAGGTAGTTAGACTAGTAAAAGATCAGTATAGCGAAGAAATAGACCAAATAGTGGGCGCTCGTATCGAAAACAATCAGAGTAAAAAATGGATCGAAGACAAGAACAATGGTCCATTGGAATATCGGGATTATTGGGATGATAATATATAGCCGTTTTTATGTGCTTTTCTATTCATTTTTCTTTACTTCTTTAAAGCTTTGGATTTGATGACTATTTGTTCATGATCTTGACACCCCTAAAGGCACAAAACTATGTCGGAGTAATCATTGTCCCAATTTTTTGTTCTTTTATAAAAGGATTGTGATTTTACAGAGTTAACTTTTATGTTTAAGTAGTAGCGCAATAGTAAAGAACTAAAATATACGTAGTAAACAAAATTATAAATAGATAATGCGAAAGTAGTTTTGCTAGCCTCAGCACAAAGTTGGGGCAACAACCCACACCACATACATATGACAAGTTTTTCAAATTTACCTTTCATAGGGTGTCTTTTGTCCTTGTCGGCAATGTGTCGCCGAAGGAGTGATCGGTGAATGTGCTGCCCTCAAACATTGCCGGGGCTATTAGCTGTCTGCAAAAGTTGTACGAGATAGTACTGAAAATGGAGTGATAGAGATTGGGCCCTCCTATACAGGGTGTTTGACGGACATGCATACGGTTATACCTCTAAATTTGCTTTTAACTAATTTACTATTATCAAACTTGGGGCCTCTTTGGCCCAATTCAAACTTCTCCAAAACTATTTATCAGACATAGTTTTTGGAGGAGGAGCTCCAAATTGGAGGTTATACTTTCAATGAACAAGTTTACACTAGAAGTACTTCTCGAAAATTAGAAACAGTTTCTCCGTTTTGTGTGTTTGGTCAGTTTTCATTTTGTAGGACTAGGGATGGCAATGGGTCGGGTCTGGGTCGGGTCTGCTAGGATCCAGATCCAGACCCACTTTTTTATGGCAGACCCAGTTCCTAATCCAGACCCACCGGGTCCAGAATTTGTAGATCCAGACCCGGATCCGTCAGGACCCAGCGGATCTGGACCGGGTCTGGGTCCAAATGGGTAATGCGCCTAAATTGTTGATATTTTCGTCCCGATGTGGTTGGTAATCGTTAAAGCGCCACAATTACGAGGTCAACGAGTGTACAACCAAATTTTACAACCATCTCAAACAAACAACAAAGTTTAGATTACAAGTTCGAAGTCTCATTGTTACAAGTTTATAGTTCATATGATTGAAACTTCTCAATTTCTCATGGTCCTTCCTCTTCCATATATCCAATCGCAATGCCATCAACATCTTCATTTCATACGATCGAACCTTTTCATGATTATTCAAAATTTTCAGCTCAAAAATCAGTCCACTGAGCTGCAGATTCAACGAATTCAGCTAAAAAAAAAAAATCCGAATTCGAATAAGTTCGAAAAATTGGAGTGAGAGAGTGAATAGGAGTGATAAATTAGGGGTTTTGATTGAATTCGATTGATTTGAAGAAATGATATTCGAAGGTAGGGTTTAATACGAAGCGTATAAGTGAAAAATGACGAAAATTTGGGGAAGAATCAATAGTATTGCATGAAATTCGATCGTATCAACAATCATTCAATCAACCACAATAATCTTAAGAATATAACAATAAAATAAACAACAAAAGTTCGAACGAAGCTTCGAACTCGTACGAGTCGTACCTGAAGACGAAGAAGCTGGCCGGATTGTAGTCGCCTCGTCGGTGACGCGAAGAAGTTGGGCGGAGATCATAGAAGATAAAAAGAGAAAATGGAAGCAAGCCTGACTTCGTGAGATATTAGGGGTTTTTTTTTTGTTTTGTTTTTGTTTTTTTTTTTTTAAAATATAATGTCCGGGTCTGTGGGTCTATGGGTCGGGTCTGGGTCTCAGATCAAAGATCCATATCCGACCCACACATAAATTTACGGGTCTGGGTCCGACCCATATCCACCGGGTCTTCAAAAAATGGACCCAGACCCGACGCAGATGGGTCGGGTCCAGCGGGTCTGGGTCGGGTCCTGTACCCATTGCCATCCCTATGTAGGACCTATAAACAGTTCATAAAATAACACTTCAGGAGTTTCGTCTAACACACCCTTGGTATTATTATTTAATATTATTACTATTTACCTAATTTCTTGTTTTACATTGAATTTATGGTTTATTTAGTTGAGGCTTGATTAATTATTCAATAATGCTACGAGTCTATATGTAGACAAATGAAAATGTGTCTACACCTAGTGTGAAGTAAATTTAATTATGGTTGCAGCAAATTTTTAGTGTTTAATTTAGGAAGTAATTACATAATAGGAAAGTGAGATAAATTAGGATATTGATTGTAAAGAAATCTTATCTAATCTAATACTATATATTAAAACCTGGAACCAAGTCTTTCCTGGGTGGACACTTGACACTTATTAATTGGATAGCACTAAGTAATCATACAATATGGTAACTACGGAGTTTTAGCTAATTTATGGAAAACAATATAATTTATGGTGATTATTGTGGTAAGCTAAGTTATAGTAATATTTTTAAATATAATGTGATATAACAAATGATGGGATTGTGGAATGCAGATGAGATAGTAAAACGGTTGATATAAAAGTGGAAATGAAATAATAATATGATATAGAGTAAGTGAGTAGAAACAGATAATATAATACTATCATTGCTAATAATATTATAAAAAGATAAGCCAACAATTTTATAAAACGAGTATAATAATATGAATATGCAGCCCGGCATGGGGCGGGCATGCAAACTAGTATATTTGAATTTACTACCGATGTCAAAAATTTACTATAAATCATGAATATTTACTTTAATTACATATTTCTTACTATGTACCATCTTAATTTTACTACACTTGGGATATAAGGATTAAAGTATAGACATTTTTTGATTTGTCTATATGTACACTCCTAGAATCACCCTTAATTATTTGGTCATAGTGTTGTTATAAATGTTGTATAGCTTACACGAGTAGAACGAGAAAGGAGGACATAAATATTGTGGTATAAATAAATACAATGTATGTATTATTCCTTTTATAAACATTGTGATACTCCTTTGTGAAGAAATAAAAAAAAGAACAAGCAATGAGATGCTTCCATAGTTCCATGGTAACTTACATTAAAAGGAATGTGTCGGAGCTTCAATAAAAGAAAAATGGATACAAAAAAATCATTTCTACTAAAAATTTAAATGTATAATATATTCGTACACAACAGCACGGGGAGGTATAAAGAAAATCAAGGGAAAAAGATGAGGTGAGAATGTGAGATACACGATAAAAACGAGTGCTTAAACTAATTAACTGACACACTAAATTTAATTAAATAATGTGGAGAAGTTCGTGTCGACCGGTGGCTAGGGAGTATACGACTGACCAAGTGACCAGTGACCATTGACGTTGATTTAAAGAAAATAATCCGCGTTAAGGAACTGAAGTAATACACGGGCCATAAGGCCCACAAACTGATAGGCTGGGTCTGTCTGTAAATCTGGTAGGTGTCTCCTTAGTCCTTACGTACTTTCCTGTCATTATTCTTGTACGCGATGGTTAGACGACTCACACGAGAGTGCTGATAAACCAATCACTGTGATTGGGAGAACAGACCCAATCACAGGGGCAAATGCGTCCACTTTCCAGTCAACCCCAAACAGCCTAGCTCTGACAACCAAGCGCACCACAACCGGAACCCAACCCAGACCAGTGAACCACCTCCCATCTCCGGAACACCGCCGGTTTCGCCGGAAAAATAAAAAGACACCCTAAGAAATGTAGATGTTTGAATGGATTTGGTAAACCCTTTTTAGAGTAGGATGCTCTTAATTGGCCGAAAAAAGGGTTTAGGGCCCCACTTCCCGGCGCCGCGTTGGTGGACGGGTGGTAGAGATGGAGTGGAGAGAGATAAGGGCAAATGATGGGGAATTATTTTGGGCCATTGGATTTGGAAAAGCAAAATGAATGGCTTGTAATTTGCCACCAATCTGTGATTGACTCAATAATGCCAATCACAGTGATTGGTTTATTGAAACTCCTCACACGAGTAATAACGACACACACATTCGCTTTGCGGCCGATTTCACTCCGACAGTGTGATGAGCCTTTTGTGTTCGGGCATAAAAGTCGATTTTGGTAGCGTTTTTGGGATTTTAAATTGTATATTCGTAATTAAAAATTTCAATGTTTTTCTATTATCTTTATTAATTTTCTAATAACTATATCGTCTTAACTTAAATTTATGTGTCAATAAATTTAGAGCAAGTGAATTTATTAGTCCAACTCAAATTGTTATCGGATTTGATGTAACACACTTCACTTTAGGAAAAAAAAAAAAACTTGGCTGTTTTAATTTTCGGTTTAAGGAAATTTTGTTTTAAGAGTACAATGAAATTAATCAAGTGAGATAAAGTACATTATGCAAATATAATTTTAACAAAAGTTTTCATTCCTACTCTAAATTAGGAAGTACTCCAATCCACCTGGTAGCAAGAGTGACACAAAATAAACTTTGTTTGTTTAGAGGATACTTCATACTCGTAGTTTAATTTGAATCCGTATACGTAGCGGTCAAAATAAAATAAAGTTTTTAATTCTACTCTAAAACTTTGCTATCTTTAATCCTGGCCTATTGATTGGAAGATGTCTAGCAACATCACAAGTCACAACAGGCAATGGACTTTCCTAAAATAACCAAAAGTAATGTTCAACAACCGCGGCCCCTATGGGCTTTTGTCGGTTGTTTTATGTGGCTTACGTATTTCGTTTCCTTATTCTGTCGGCCTTTTAGGTATATTTGTATGTAGGAGACTATATAAACACTCTAGTCTCCTCATAGTCTCTCTAAGACACAAATTGAGTGATTCTCTTGTAATTGTGAGTACCTAGAGTCATAGTTGCGGGTTTTCTCAAGGTTGTGGCTTGTTCGTTTTGGTGAGATTCAAGGGCGTTTGTTTAGGTTCTTAGTTGATCGTAAGAACGTTTGGCCCTTAGATCTCGTTCGTATTTGGTGAGTTCTTTTCGGATTGAACTCATATTTGTATTGGTGTTATTCCTCATATAATGAATATTTCTCCTCTGTTTGGTGGACGTAGCTGGCACATCGCTGGTGAACCACGTTAAATCTATTGTCTTTTCTTTATGTTCTATTGCTTGTGTTATTGTTGATACCACGTTTGTTACCACATCTATTCACGCCCAATCACACTCAAACCGTTCGTTGTTGGGACTAGACACCTCTGTCACGACAATATCACAACAATTGGTATCAGAGCGGGTTAGATCCGCAAAGCTTCCGCGTTTGTTTAGGCGTATTATTTGAATTTGAGTTTTTTTGCTGCGATTTTGTATTTTGGTGAAAAGATGTCTGGGTTGAACGTAATGAATGTTAACAAGTTCACTGGAGATAGTAGCTTTGGGGTATGATAGTTGAAGATGAAGGCTTTGCTCCGACAACAAGGGGTTTGGTCAGTTCTATCCAAGTAGGAGGATGAGACATCGGGTGTGAAAATTGCAGCGGAGGTGCTTTTGGAGGAGAAGGCGCATTCGTTGATCATGTTATGTCTAGCTGATGATGTGATCATTGAAGTTGCTGATTCTGAAACTGCTAAAGAACTTTGGGATAGGTTGGAGAGTCTTTATATGAAGAAGTCTCTAACTAATAAGTTGCTTATGAAGCAACGTTTGTTCGGTCTTCGCATGCAAGAAGGTATGCCCCTCAGAGAACATCTGGACCGACTTAATACTATTTTACTGACTTTGAGTAATATAGATGTTAAGATAGATACTGAGGATACTGCTCTAATTTTGTTGGTTTCTCTACCACTGTCGTATGAAAATTTCGTTGAGAATTTTGTTGTGGGTAGAACAACCGTGTCTCTAGAGGAAGTGAAGTTAGTGCTTCACACTAGGGAATTGCGCCAGAAGGCTTCTGGCGAACTTGCAGGTGGTTATGGGAGTGGGTTAGTGGTTGAAACTTCTGGGATCAAGAAGAAATCGTGGTCGAAGAATTCGCGTTCTAAGGACCTCTGTAACTTGTGCAAGGAGCCCGGGCATTGGAAGGATAAATGTCCTAAGCTAATCAAGGATAAAGCTAGGGATGCTGCCCCTCAGGCCGCTATTGCACATGATAGGGAATATGACTCAGATGGAGATTATGAGCTCGTTGTCGCTGTGGCTTCACATCCTGTTGATAGATGGATCTTGGACATATGTTGTCCATATCATATGTGTCCTACAATAGAGTGGTTCGATTCCTACGAAGAATCTAGTGGAGGTACCGTTGCCATGGGTAATGGTGCTATATGTGAGATTGTGGGGATTGGTTTCGTTCGAGTTAGGGCTGCTGATGATGTGATTCGGGTTCTTCATGGAGTTAGACATATCCCGAAGTTGAAGAGAAATCTTGTGTCACTAGGAAAATTAGTCGAAGATGGCTATAGTTTCCGAGGTGATGGGGCTGTTTTGTGCGTTTGTGAGGGCTCGTCTGTAATTTGGAAGGGTGTCAAGGAAGGGTCTTTGTATGTTCTTCAAGGCACTACGCTGACTAGTGGTTCGTCTTGTGATTCACTGTTTGGTTCTTTGTCGACGAAGTTGAGGCATGCACAACTTAGTCATTTGATTGATTCATCGACGATATTGGATGATTCTGAGTTGGTTATTCATAAGGTTGAGGATGAGGGTGTTGACAGTGAGGTGGAGCTAGCTCCTAAGGGGTCGAGCCTCAAGGTCAACCAAAGGAGGAACCGACATTTGACTTGGCGCCTCAATGAGGCGATCGGCGCCCCATCGGGGGTGTGTTGGGGCTTCAGGCTGAGCTGTTTGTTGGAGCTCTAGGTGGAGCTCGTTTGTGCCTCGTAGGGGGCAGTTTGAGCGAGTCCGTTGCATTTGGGCTTTGAAAGAGGCCGTTTGGATTCCTTTGAGAGTCATTTGTTTTTGAATTTGTTTTGGTGTTCCTTGGAGCAATTTGGTTAGATTTAGTCTAGCGCTTGTACCTCTAACTCAGTGGGGTAGTTTGGCTCTTTGGGATGTTTGGTTTGGTCTTGAGTGTTTGGCTTGATATAAGCGATTTGGTGTCTGCAGCACGTTTGGTTACTCAAGAGGGACAATTTGTATTTGTTTGGCCGTTTGTGTCTTTAATTAGACTATTGGGTACTTTAATACAATCGGCCGTTTGGGAGGAGAAACATTTGGTGTTTTGTAGCTCGTGCACATTTGGTTATACCGTTTGGTTTGTAGCGTTTGGTATTCCATTAACTGGGTTTGTGTAGTTGATGACGTTCTACTATTTGGTGTTGTGGTGCCACGGCATTGCGATACATTTGGCATCTTAGGGTACGTTTGGGTAGGTGCTACATTGATTAATTTGGTGATGAGGTATGCTTGGCCACGTTTGGTGCACTTGGTACATTTGTATTTGGTTTTGTCTTTGGGTGTAAGAGTGTTCAAGTCAAGGTGGAGATTGTTAGGAAAATGCCTTGAACGACTCATACCATTTGGGTATGTCGTAGTGGGTGATCGAGGGGGGAGCTCGGGGCATGGTAAGCTACGGTGTACGGGTGTTGGGCGAGAATCGGAATCAAGGAAGAACAGTAACTTTTGGCGGTCCGCGGAGGTAAAGCCGCGAACCGCGTCTGAATTCGTAAATCGGGGATGCAGAGAATCTTGGCGGCCCGCCATGGAGGGTGGCGCGGGCCGCGGTGGTCGGGCGCGGGCCGCGGTCCCCTATGGGCTTTTGTCGGCTGTTTTCTGCGACTTACGTATTTCGTTTCCTTATTCTGTCGCCCTTTTAGGTATATTTGTATGTAGGAGACTATATAAACACCCTAGTCTCTCATAGCCTCTCTAAGACACAAATTGAGTGATTCTGTTGTAATTGTGAGTACCTAGAGTCATAGTTGCGGGTTTTCTTAAGGTTGTGGCTTGTTCGTTTTGGTGAGATTCAAGGGCGTTTGTTTGGGTTCTTGGTTGATCGTAAGAACGTTTGGCTCTTAGATCTCGTTCGTATTTGGTGAGTTCTTTTCGGATTGAACTCATATTTGTATTGGTGCTATTCCTCATATAGTGAATACTAGTATAATACTCGTGCTATGCACGGAAATGTGTAGCCAAAAGTTTTAATATCGTAACGTGCGGCAACACGTCTAGCTTAACTTTGTCTTGGTAAAACGGATTTATATTGTTGGCGTTCGTAACGTAGTTATATACCCGAATCTATTTCCCGACTCAAGATATCAAGGACTTCTTTCAAAAAAAAAAAAAAACTGAATAGCTTAGCTATCATGTATACGTACGACTTTAATTTGCACTTGATAAAATGCAATCTCATCAAAGTGTGTGTGCGTGAATGTATCTCTAAGTATGAATATTAGTAAGGGAACATTTGTATTATGGCAAATTTATTTACCAGCTCAAAATTTCAGTGACTTTACAATCCCATGACTTAGAAATAGAGATGAAATTTGCATTAAAAGATTACACAAATAAATAAGAACACAAAAAGAAAAGAATAGTGACCTTTAGTTACCTCTATTTGAGCGAGTCTTTAGCTATTGAAATGGTTAATCACTACATCAGCGAGTAAGAGGACAAATTTTGATTGTAAAGTAGATAAAGAAGAGCAAAATTTTGGGATATACTCCGTATATATATTTGGTTGAAATGGTCTCATAAATTTAGCGTAGAAAATTATTAGGAACATATTAAAGTTGTTTTTTTTTTGTTAATAGAAGGCCCTAGCTATTAGCTGATTTTTCATTATTAACTTAGAGTTGTTAGAATTTGCAGCAAATTAATAGGAACAAAATTATTAAAAACCATGTTATTAGGAACAAAAATTTTAGCGGGAAAATGTGTAGCCATTGGATGCCACGTGTCCATGTGGCTTCTGTTTTAGTAGAACTAGATAGATAGATTTCTCCTCTGTTTGGTGGACGTAGTTGGCACATCGCTGGTGAACCACGTTAAATTTGTTGTCTTTTCTTTACGTTCTATTGCTTGTGTTATTGTTGATACCACGTTTGTTACCACATCTATTCACACCCAATCACACTCAAACCGTTCGTTGTTGGGACTGGACGCCTCTGTCACGACAATATCACAACACCGACTATCCTACATATGAACCATGTCTTAGAAAGTATGGAGACGCCTTGACGTATATTTAACCGTGTCTTGATATAATGATGGCATGGTCATAAGTAGAGCTCTGCCGTGGGTACAGTGTGTCATCCTTGCTTTGTTTGAACTTCATTTTACCACTTAAGTTTGTAATTTTGTATTGCTGGCCTTATATGTGTCTTCATCTTCACTTGTTCGTATTATCGTCAGTACGGAGTAGTAGTTTCTTTTTTAAGATCCATAGTGTTTAATTTCATGTATGTGTCCCGAGCCCCAGACTATATGGTTCGGATATGTAATGGGACGATACGTTAGGGAAATTTGGTTTGGATTTCGGTTTGAATCAACTTGGTCCCTCTGAAGTTGTTGGTACAATCGTACAGCCGATCAAGATATTGTGGGCTTGTGGTTTACTTTATCACTGAGAAAAGTTCATTTGTTTTGGGCTTTGAGATCCAGCACTACTAGTCCAACTGTTCTCAAGTAGTCCAACAGTCATTCAATATGGGTTGTTTCTAGTTTTGGCAAAATTGTAATATTCCCTCGATTGCATTCAATTTTTATTTAAGGATCTGACATAAGGTTCAAGAAATGGAGGAAGTATACATATCACTATATTAACACTTTCATTTTCAGCATACTTATTATTGAATTAATGTTTTTTTTATTCTCAAGTTGTAGTAGTATGCATTGTGAATAGTCATGAAATCTTTTTACATGATTGGATAATTACTAAATTAATATTTTCATTTTTTTAAGGTCAACATTTTCATTTTCAATAATATCATAATATATTTTAAATAGCTGCTTATTAGTTAATTAAAATGTTTACGTAAAGGCAATTGTTAAATGACTACAAAAGTTGTAGTAGTATGTATTGTGAATAGTCATGAAATCTATTTACATGATCGAATAATTACTAAATTAAAATTTTCATGTTTTTAAGGTCAAAATTTTCATTTTCAATAATATCATAATATATTTTAAATATATGCTTATTAGTTGAATAAAATGTTTACGTAAAGGCAATTGTTAGATGACTACAATATAGACACAATTAATTGGTTTACTACGTGTGGTAGTAAAATTGAGTTTTAGTAGTAGTATTATTGAGCTCGGGGTAGTACAAATAATTTTCAATTTAGAATATTGTTAGTAGTAAAATTAATTGTATTGATATTAAAAAATTTCAAGTGTAGTATAATTATTACTGGCAATTTCAAATGTCTACACTGTAAATTTTTAACATTATCCGCATGCAAAATGCAATTGAAATGCCCTTCTATTCAAATAGATAGAAATTTTGGTTTTTCTGAGAATATACATAAACTTATTGTCTACTTTCGACTTTTCGGTCAAATTCATTCTAATCGATTTTCCGCGGCCCCCCCCTCCTTTGCACTACTCACATTCTTTAGCCTAGAAGTATCCAACATTCAATTTTCAACTAATCCTTGAACAATAATATACATTAATCGAATTGTATTTGCACTTAATATCCTCAAATTAAACTAAAAATAACAAATAAGACGGAATCTCTATATATAATACAGAGTACTCCGTATAACGTAATTATATCAATATACGAGCATTCAACAACCAATACAAGTAGACAAGAGCTTGTCCTTCTTCACAATTAATTAAGAAGTTCAACCCTTCACCATTTCAACATTGTCTATATATGTCTAATGTCAGAAAACCTTTGGTGCATGCTCAAGGACAACTTAACTACTTATTTACTTAATCACTACCAAGTACAAGCTAGTTTTCAATAACAGACAATATAATTGATGTTGATGTGCATAAAATATAACAATACATATGAAGTTTCACTTAACCTCCATTTTGACATCAGGAAAAAGCTAGTTTTCAGTTCCTTTATTCAATTTGAGTTTGAAGCGGTTAATTTTTCATATGTTAATAATTAGCGAGAATCAACCTATTTTAAAGCTAGTTTTACGGCCTCATTAAATAACATGAATTAGAATAAAAATTACAAACATACAATAATTAATATCGGACTATTACAGATTAAAACGCCTTAAAATCACTACCACTTGATTAGTACTTACTGGATTGAGGAGTCAAAGGACTACACTCTCTAGCTAACAGTACAGCCTCACAACAACTCTTCAAGGTTGTATCTAGTGACAACATCCAAGTATCAAACCAATAATAAACAAACACAAACTTGCTCTTCAAGTTGGATTTATATAACAAATTAAATGGTCCAAACAAGATTTCTAATATTTGTAATACTCTTTGAAGTACACACTTATCTTAATTATTCAACCATTACGTGACAAAATGATAAGCAAATTGTAACCTGGTAGGACCCACCTTAAGTCAACCATTTCTCACACCCTCCCCTTAGCTTCTTCTTCAAGACTCCCCTACATACACATACAAGATCTTCTCAAAATCTAATTACCATACTTTGTTTTTTCTCCACAAAAAGATCATGCAAAAACAAAACAACCATGTCCTACACCAATTCCTCCTCCTATCCTTCCTCCTTGCGCCGCCGTACGCGGCCGCGCAAGACAACTTCTTTGGCAACTCAGGAGAGACCTTCGCACCATCCTCCATAATAATCATAATCATGGCAGTAATATTTGTCATGACAGCTCTCCTAGCCCTATTCCTCCGCCAATTCTCGGAAGGATGTTTCGGCCTAAACATCGCCCCGCCTGACCCTAATGTCACCGTAGACGGCCAACTAGCGGCGCGTGGACTAGACGCAGAGGCTATAAAGACTATCCCAACTTATTTCTACTCGGACGTTAAGGCGCATAGGAAAGGCAAAGTGGAGCTAGAATGCCCCGTATGTTTAAGCGAGTTTCTTGACGCTGAAGCTTTACGATTATTACCAGGGTGCAGTCACGTGTTCCACCCTCGTTGCATCGACCGGTGGCTAATGACTCACGTGACATGCCCCATTTGTAGGCAGAATCTGGACCCTGTGTCAGGTCCGTCTAAGGAGCCCCTTGTCAATGTACCTCTTACGCTAGATGATCAATCGGACGGCTCAGACCATCCCATGCAATACGAAGATCACGAGGATGGCACTGACGTGGAGACAGGAGAGCCGACAAGGAGGAGTACCAGTAATATTATAGGGAAGTTCCCAAGGTCACATTCCACGGGACATTCAATGCAATTGGCTAATTTGGAGAGGTTTACGCTCAGGTTACCCGATGAGGTACACAATACTTTGGTGAACCGGTCTAGTTATGGTGGGAGAACGTTGACTTCTATTCTTAGCCCTAGACGTGGGTATAAATGTGGTTGGTTTTCTAATACTCCTCCTATCGCTAATTCTCGCTTGGTTCGGTCTTTAGTGTCGCCTGTGGATGGTAGTGGTATTTTGAAGAAATCGGGCCCCCTTCCACCGGTCAAGACGTCTGAGTGTCTATGGCCGATTTGATTATGAGGACTAGCTCGTAAACTGGCCTATCTAGGTGGGGCTAAGACGATTTTAAATTATTACAAGTGTCTCAGTTGAATTAAGCTTATTAGTCGAACGTTATTTGAAAAGTAAAGACGTCAACTAGTTTAGCTTGTGGTGTATTTAATTTGGAGGGAAAAATCTGTTCGTCGTACGCATGACAAAATTGGAAGTTCATAAGGGGATCAGAATTTAGATTCGACCTTCTTGATGAGATGAAAATTCAATGAATCGAAGGAGGGATTTTTGTACAATAAAATTGAAGAAATTTGTGTATATACACACATACACAATTACACAGCTAGCAGTACGTTGAATATATCTTTTGCTTATTGTTACTTCATGAAGTGTCAACTGCCTCAATCTGAAAGCATTTTTTTTTTTTAATAATTATTATCTATGGTGAAACTAATCAATGGTTCAGATTTATTCAGGGTAATCAAAGAGTTATGCTATTATTACTCTCTTTACAAATGGCTACCAAGTTCTAGTAGCTAGCTATTTCAAAATTGTTTATTATGATTTATGACGATGTTTTTTGGTGCAACGATTAACTATGAGCTAACATTTGTTATGTTCTTGTTTAGTAATTCATGCGAAGAGCATAATATCCAACAAAAAAACGTAGTTTTCCAAATATTTAATCTAGTTCGGTACAGTTTTAACGATAAGGAATCTTACAAGGAGTTTTGAATAAGAAGTATCTCAAAATGAGATAATCTTCTCATAGAAGCTACTAAAAGTAGATGATGAAGATCAAACTTGGAGAAAATGATGGTAAAGATTGTAGTAGTTTTCATTAGAATGAATTGAGCAGGTACAATGTTTTTTTTTTTTTTTTTTTTTTAAATAAAATAAAATAAGGTAAGCAGAAGTAGAAAAAAATACAAGGTGTCGGGTCACCCTCCTAGTTAGGATGTCACCCAATGATTCAGCATTTAAAATATTACGCAGTGCATGAGGAGTAGGGATGGGGATATATATCATGCGCTTCTAGGACATTTTGTCCCCAATTAGCTACCCAATCTGCTACTTAATTAGGTTCTCGAAAAATGTGTTGAAAATTTATATCCTGGAACTTAGCAGCTATGAGCCTGATGTCACGTAGCGTGCCAAGGTTAGATGTCGCACTCCTCACCTTGCCGCCTTTCTCATCTCGAATGATGAACCCTACTGAGCAGGTACAATGGGTTTGTATACCTTGTAATGACGGAAATCTAAGGCCAGGAAGAGTAACCAACCCTCCCGCCAAAAATAACATACTTTCGTAACAAAACTTCATTCTACAAGTTCCTATGATAATTCGACCAAGCCTAGCTTGGTCTAGTGGTTATTAGGATGTTAGCATGATAGTTTTAAGGTCACATGTTCAAATCCCACTACTAGCACCCATGAGAGGGAGGAATCTCCTTACCTTCCCCCCTCTCCTCTCATGGGTTGAGTCTTGGCAGTAGGAGACCCAAGTCTGGCTACTGGCCCGCGCTTACCAATTTGGAAAAAAATGTTCATGTGATAATTCCTATATGTTTTATATGTATTTCCAATCTAGAAATAAAAGTGACATCCAAGCAACCACGATTTCGACTAAATGTTGGTCGACTAGTTATTTGAATACTCCGTATCAATCACGATCATGTATGTCTAATTGTTTGGTCTATGATATTTAAGCATACAATTTGTGTATACCTGGAGATGGGAAAAGATTAGGTGATGGAGAAGGACATTCAAGATTAAATATATATAATGAGCCAAAGTAGAGTCTCTTGTATGTGCAAGCCAACTGCAGAATATATATAAGTATTTCCACACTTGGAGGTTATTATCATGCATTCTTAATAACGTCAACGCATAAAAACCAAGCCGGCAAGCTTCTGATCAAACTTCAATTCATAAGAGTATATATTTTTCTTATAATCGAAACTGTGACATCATACTAAGATTCTTAAAATCTGCGGCAAAGCTAATCTACCTAGCTCCATGAGCCAAGCCGGCCTGACCATTAATTTAACTTACTCCGTAATTAATAGTTGAGTTTGGATCTTTTCTTCATTTTCTGGCCGGATAAATCAAATGAGACGATATATCATTCTTTTTTTTTTTTCATTACTTAATCGTCTTTTTTTTTAATTAAAACACGAGTTCTTTTTGTTACAAACAAAACACTAGAGGATCGGAGAGTAATCGGAGTCATTTTAGCTCATTAGAGTCGTAGAACAATCAATGAATGCGTTTTAGATATATCTACAAGAGTACAACTTGACAAAAACGAAGTATATATATGTTCTTGAAATCGTGAAATGTACACATTTCCTATACAAATGCTGATCCATGCACATATAACAGCGAAGAATAGTCTACAAAACTGTCCGATCTTGATGAAACGCAACTCAAATTAATTGACTTTTCGCTTATAATTCCTCTGTTATCAACTCTGCTGCAATTTTCTGCACTTTTACCATTTTCACCTTCAAACCGTACACCCAAGTCACCAGTCGAGTAGCATCTAACCAATACCATTTCTCCACCTGTACCATCCAAGTCAACCTGCTGCAAGCTAGTTGACCCTTCAATCTCAGCCGTTGAAACACGATCAACTCGATCATCATCATCATCTGGATGTTCCACGCGATACAATTCAGACGACAAAGTTCCCGAAATACCCTCAAACCTTTCGGAAAAAACACCCGAAATCCTCTCAAGTATGGAGGACGTGCTCACACTGGATCCCTGCCTATGATCCAAGCTGGTCCTACACACGGGGCACGTGACGTGATATTTAAGCCACGGTGTGATACAATCAGGATGGAACACGTGTAAGCAATCCGGCAAGATTCTTAGAATCTCTTGGTCTTTAAATTCGTTTAGACACACTGCACATTCCCGTTGCCCTTGCTCCGAAACTTTGTGCATTTTAATCTCTGAGAACCTTAGTGATGGGAGTGACTCGATATCCTCCACGTCCATCCCGCCTCGCGTGGCGCGTTCCGATTGATCGTTCGCACCCCCCTCGGCTGTGCCGAGGCGACCACTCCGGTAGCGGCGGATGAGCACTGACACGAGGATCGCTATTGCAAAGAAGGCTACGTAAATGACTATGATGTAGAGGTTAGACCATTTTGACTTGGATTTCCCCTCCGCCGCTACAAACTCTACGGAAACGATCACTAAAAGCAATAAAATGGTAAAATGTCTTCCCATTTACTGGGATTGTGTAAGTGTTTTATTTTGCCTATACTAATACGTACGTACTTAGACGTAAAAGTCAGTATAGTAGAGATACGAGGATTCAACAAAGAATGAAATGGGGATTGGTGAGTGAAAATTTGAAACGTTCATAAAGCTGACAAATGTATGTATGGATTGATGTTGAAGTACATAAGTATGTTTTAGGTGAACAAAACTAGTAGTGCTTTAGTTGATGTGTGCATGTATTTTATAGCTAATTAATTTGTATTATTGTTAAGATCTAATGAAATTGCTGCAATAATAATCTATACTCCTAATTATCACAGATAATGTGTGAACCAAATAAAATCTGGCCAGTTGGCTGATTGATGAACATTTGACTGATCTTAGTAAACGTTGAGGGGGCATGATCAGTACTAAGCTATCTAGTAGCGCAGCTACGCGTTTGTTTAATTTATTTAAAATTATATAGTAAAACTATATAGTGGTAGTTGTCTAGCTAGTTGAACATCAATATGTGATGCATAGGCGGCGTTAGGCAAATGGTGATCGATCGTATATATGTCATAACAACTACATACTTTGAATTTAGTCAAGTTTATAAACTTAACTAGCTTAAAGATATATATGTCTAGATACGATAGTATTACACGATGGAGTCGTGTGTACATTGCTCCGTGTAATATCTTAGTACAACTTAAAATGAATTTTACGATAGATATCTGTTTAGTATAGATTATGATTATAATATACAATAAATAGAGCCGACTTCACAAGATAGTGTACTCCTTAATTACCAATACCACATTTGTCTAGGGATAGAACTAGAGTTTTAGCCCCTCTCTCAAAAATAATCTACTCTCTCTTCCTCTTGGCCTCTCTCCTCTTTGATTAGGTTGGGGCTGCCATCGGATCCTTTACACCGTTGGTAAGCCCCTTATTATCGTAATATTGATCTATAGGTTTTATTTTGATTTTGCAGAATAAAATTCTCACCATTGATTGATTTCATACCGTCTATATTTGGCTCCATTGTGTGGTACTTTGTGACTCCTTTGTGAGATTTATTTGGCTCCATTGTGAGATCCTTATGACTCCTTTGTGAGATAATTTGGCTTCATTGTGATACCCGTTTGGGCTCCTTTGTGAGGTTTTAGTGACTCCGTTGTAAGGTCTTATTGGCTCCTTCGTGAGGTTTGATCTCTTGATCAGTGGTGTTTTTCTCTATTTGTTCAAGACGAAAGTTGTTCGCAGATCGGTAATCCTCAATGAATTCAGCATCAAATATTGTTAACTACGTCAATTGCCTTTTCTTTGTCGGGTTACACAGATCTCTACTGCCGATGAAAGACGCAAGGACGTCGACGTGCGAGAGATCAATTTTGTTAATTAGTGAAGGATTGTGTCAATTAGATTTATTTGATGATATTTGTATCGTTACAATTTTTGATGTAAGTGCCGTATGACGACTATATTAATGAAATTCCGTTTTATTTCAAAAAAAAAAAAAAGAACCAGAGTTTTTGGCCCTACGTACATGTCAAAATTGTTTTATGAAGATGTTAAAATGGTTAAATATTACTACGAGTATTTACCTATGTTGTATAATTGTTTCTAGTAATTTACATCAATAATTCTTATTCAGTATATTGAAGAGGTCGCAATTGTAGCGAACACCTTTTGTTGTTCACTTCACTTGCGATTAGAAATTTGATGCTCATGGGGTAAACTCTTGGCCGGGTGCAATAAAACAACCGAACAAGCTCAATTGCTATACAATAAATCACATTTCTCGAAACAAAAATATAAGAGTTTATATGTAGACAAATCACCTTTATAATGTTATACGGAGTATAATAAATCACCTTTGTTTTTGGATCATAATGCATGAATTTGCTTGTTTACCTATTCTATGAAGTTGTGTACTTAGCTTAGCTCATTATTGAAAATTACAGTGTCAATCTACTTGGTTCGATATACATCATATCTTGGGGGGAAAAAGAAACGCAAGTGTCTATTTCAAAATAATTTCATATCAATTTTCAAGATCATAGTACGAATATAAATCCAGAGGTCGTCCATGTGCATGAGTTTATTTTATGGTTTCATTATATTAAACAATACGCGTCGTGCATCAGATGCGAGACATATATACATTAAGATAATCTATATGCTCTGATCTATAGGATCGATCGATGTCTCAATCATGAAGTAATTAAGCTGTGCATGTATTATCTATATATATATATATGCAAGATGAGCTCGCTCTTATTATTTGACTTGAATTTTTAAGAGAGACTTTCTAGCTAACAGATCGAATATGCCGTATTTGGTGCAGGTTCCTACAATAATTGACTTAGTAAATCACATACCACAACATTGGAAGCACGAACCTTGACATGTCTTCTTGCAATTGAATTGGTTGTTAATTACTTGTTATCCAGTTCACCATAGATTCGTTCCGAGCTATATTAAGAGGTGATTTGACTTGACATTTGTTACGGGAATTCGGGTCGGTCGGTACCATGAAACTAGTTCATGGGGAGAAACATAACGCAGCGGAATTTATCAGACACGATTCATGTTTCGTGTTTCTCCGTTTCTCATTGATTTCATCAATTGTACAACGTATATATAGTAGCTACAATTCACCGTCTTAACCTACAAGTAATACAATTTTCCTAAATACAACCTACCATAAATGTATTTCGTACATATTCACAATATCTACGATATTCACGATATATACGATATTACCATAACTTCGTATATGGTAATATATTGCTGACCATATTACTCCATAATATCTCTCGATATTATCTCGTAATATCGTCACCTTCCATTTTCCCTATTACCCCCCCTCAAACTCATGGTAATTTGCGAAAATACTTATGGTAATTTGCGAAAATTTCCATGGGTTTGTCAAAACTCGTTCGGAAAGGAGAAGGGTAGAGGGAGAAAAAAAAAGGTTATTTTCTCGATAGTCGTTTTCTCATCGTTCGTAACACCGCATCACTTTTCGTATTTCGTCGTCTTCATCGTCGTTCGCTTGTGCCGGTATCGGATCGGTTTCGTGTCGGTCTCAGATTGGTTTCGAATTTCAAGTTGGGTCGGATTCAATTTACAAGAGCTCGTTTCGATCGGGTTTGAATTAACACGTCGGGTCGGGTCAGGTCATCACACCATCTTCGTTTTCGTACCACAAATTACGTACAATTCACATGAAATTCATTGCATTGTCGGTGCAAATGCAAAATCAAGTGCTTGTCCTCGTCGTTCGAATCCAAATTCCAAAATCCATCCTCAAATATTCGATTAATTTGGGATTAATCACCATCCCTTTCGCCGTTCATCAGCAAGTCGTTTAATCAGACTTGATTCGTCGCTCCGTCGAATTCTTAGCTGTTGATTCATCGTTCAACAAAGCCCAATATTGGGTCGGCTCGGGTTCGTCATCGGGTCGGATCGTTAAAACCCAATTCAGATTTACCTTGATTGGCTTCATCATATGCTCCAAAAACAGAGAGCTCCGGTTCGTCATGATCGTTGTCGTAGCCAATTTCTAATTCACAGTTCATCGTAGCCCAAATCAGGCTCGCTCGGGGTCGTCATCATCGTGGTGAATATCGGTCATCGGTTCGTGCAAGAGGAACCCCCCTGCGCACCTAGGTGGTTCGGGTACAGGAAGTCGTTCGAGATCAAGCCCGTATGGTTTGATCAGATTCGAGCATTAAAACTTGCTCAAAATTACATAGTCGTAGTCGTCTTCGGTTCGGTCGTTGTGTCTTCGGTTCGTCGTGGTCGGATTGTCTTCGGTTCGGGGTCGTCGCTAGTCAGCTTCCTTCGGAAAATCGTAGGTTGTGATCATGATCATCTGATCAAACAACCAAGTTGATGGTCGTTCGTCGTGGTCGGGTCAAATCGTGGTCGGGTTGTTGTTGTTGTAGTCGTGGTCAATCGTCTTCGGTTTCGATCGTGGTTCGTCGTTCTTCATCGTCATGGTCGTGGTAGTGGGGGTTGAACTCCGTTACCTTGTTCATCGGTCGGCAAACCCTTAAATTGGGTTTGAGGTTCGTCAATCGTCAGATTAATTGATCACAGCAACCACGTAGTATTCGAAATCGGTCGTCATTCGTATACTACCAAACTGCCGCCCACCATGAATTAAAGTTAGGCATGCATGTCATTATGGACAAGCACTCTCGGAAAAGTCATAGTGACTTTCGGTCGGTCTCATCGTCCGGATGAGATTCGTTTGTGGCTTTCGGATTTCGGTCGGGGGTTGTGTTTCGGATTTCGGTCGGGGGTTGTGTTTCGGATTTCGGTAGGGTTCATGTTTCGGATTTCGGTAGTGTTCGAGAGTCCTCAGGAACGAGGCTCTGATACCATGGTCGGTACCATGAAACTAGTTCATGGGGAGAAACATAACGCAGCGGAATTTATCAGACACGATTCATGTTTCGTGTTTCTCCGTTTCTCATTGATTTCATCAATTGTACAACGTATATATAGTAGCTACAATTCACCGTCTTAACCTACAAGTAATACAATTTTCCTAAATACAACCTACCATAAATGTATTTCGTACATATTCATAATATCTACGATATTCACGATATATACGATATTACCATAAATTCGTATATGGTAATATATTGCTGACCATATTACTCCATAATATCTCTCGATATTATCTCGTAATATCGTCACCTTCCATTTTCCCTATTAACATTGGTGGAATGTATGGTGGGTGATTATTAATTCGTCGAGTCTCCCAAATAATGCTAAGGGTGGTATATACAACGTGTTGGGATCCTATAGAGTTGCAAATCAACTCTATTTGGTAGAGTTTGCCTAAAAAGGCAAAAAAGAAATTTTTTAACAATTTATTTGTGACCCTCAAAATTCTTTTTATTTTGTCTTATTACTTGTTTTGGTAAACTCTACCAACTCTACCAAATTCAACTCTAGAGGATCCTCACCCATATACAACTATTGGCCGAGTGTCTGAGTCTCAGACACCAGATTAGACGTTTAGTTGATCGAGATGTTGTGGACTGCCAAATCACCGACTCCACAATTAGTATGATATTGTCCGCTTTGGGTTGGGAGACAAGCCTTCACGGTTTTGGAAAGTGGGTCAATTTTATCCAAAATGCCTCATACTATATAGCGTGGAGGTGGAACTTATAAACCAGGATTCTAGTCCTTGTTTCTTCAATGTGGGACTTGAGTTGACACCCCTACAATCCTCCCCTCAAACCAAGGCCCAATTCATGGCCAGACCTCCTTCCGTTTATTATACGGAGACACACAGTCGCGAGGTGTTACCGAGAGGGGATGCCCACAAACGCTAGAGTCCACTTGCCACCATTGGTTTCTTTTTAAACCTGGCTCTGATACCACTTGTTGTGGACTGCCAAATCACCGGCTCCACGATTAGTATGATATTGTTCGCTTTGGGCCCAGCTACCAGCCCGCACGGTTTTTTTCAAACATGGGTATCTTTTCAACCCAAAAGGCCTCATACTATTTAGTGTTGAGGTGGAACTTATATACAAGGATTCTAATCCTTGTTTCTTCAATGTGGGACTTGGGTTGACACCCCAACAACAATATCATACTAATTGTGGAGACGGTGGTTTGGCAGTCCACAACAAGTGGTATCCGAGCCACGGTTTAAAAAGAAACCTGTGGTGGCAAGTGGACTCTGGCGTTTGTGGGCATCCCCCCTCGGTAACACCTCGCGACTGTGTGTATCTGTTTAATAAACGGAATGAGGTCTGACCATGAATTGGGCTTTTGTTCGAGGGGAGGATTGTTGGGGTGTCAATCCAAGTCCCACATTGAAGATACAAGGATTAGACTAATCCTTGTATATAAGTTCCACCTCCACACTAAATATTATGAGGCCTTTTGGGTTGAAAAGATACCCATGTTTGTAAAAAACCGTGCGGGCTAGTAGTTGGGTCCAAAGCGGACAATATCATACTAATCGTGGAGTCGGTGGTTTGGCAGTCCACAACACGCGATGCTTATGATGATTGTTCTTTAATTAATTACACAATGTGGTTTTACGTTGCTGATTCAACTTTTAACAGCGAACCTTTCTCTGTTAATGCTCAAGCCTGGACTACTAAATTTTCTAGCTAGACAAAATGTTAACATTAAAATCTTGACTACTATTATTTCTTCCTACAAGACGAACAACCAATTCACCAGTCGAAAAAGATTTGCGTAACCTTCGACGTGTACGATCAAGATTAACTTCATCGCAATCTTGAACATTATTATTATCGGAGGGTTCGTTAACAATCATCTCCTGTAGATGATCAACATCAACAACATGATGATGATTTTGATCAAACCTCTGTGATAAAGTACCAGAAAACCTCTCAAGTATTGAGGGTAAGCTCGCACTGAATCCCTGAACATGCTCTAAGCTTGCCCTACACACCGGACATGCAGCGTGCTTAGAAAGCCACGGCTTAATGCAATGAGGGTGGAACACGTGTAAGCAATCCGGCAATAGTCGTAGGTCTTCTTGACCCTTAAACTCGTTCAAACACACTGAACACTCTAGTTGCTGATGATCGTCATTATTATTAGTCGTCTTTTCAACCAAGTGCATTTTGATGTCCGAGAACCTTAATGATGGGAGTGACTCGATCACCTGCGCGTCCATCCCACGCGTAACGCGAATTCTTTGATCATCTTGGTCGCCATTATTATTGGTAGCGGTGTTGTTGGTGGTGGTCAGGCCGAGGCAACCATACCTGCGTACCAAGCACGCCGCAGTGGTAGCTACTAAGACGAAGAATAGGCATAGTACGCCTATGCTGTATGCTCCGTTATTATTATTTTGGTTTTGAGGAGTTGCACCATTATCAGCATTTACTAAGATTGGAGAGATTATAAGAAGCGCAAATTTGCCAAGATTTTGGGAGATTATATAATTCCTCATTTTTCGCTTAACTATATACAAAATCGAGGTCGAAAATGCACGAATATACATATATACCTGTTGAATATAAGATGTTATTGCATGCGTTGCATCGATCGTGCTATGTGTTGGCCGGGTTGTTAGTACTATGTTGCACCATATTGCAATTAAGAATTATTACGATGGCGTTTTGAAGTTGAGGCGCATATTGTTATTAGTGCTCTATATATCTTGGTAATTTGGCATCTTTGATCCCAATACAAAACAATTCGAAAATTGTGTAGGTTTCTTCCGACATCAAAATCATCTCGAACTACTTCTTGTCTATTCTAAAGATCTATAGGGTCCAAATGATAATTTGATGAGAAGTGAGAAGTAATCTCAATAATTGATTTCGCATAACTGCATAACTCCAGTCGTAACTCCACTAACTAAAACTCTTAACTTCAGTCACTTAACTCAACTAACTAAATTGCCTAACTCCAGTGAGCTAACTGCATAAAGTAAATTGTCTAACTCTAGTATTATTAATAACTCCACTAAATTCAAGGAAAATCATTACCTCTAACGTAAATCCAATAACTAAAACACGTAACTCTAACTCAATTTTCTGTAATAAAACACGTAACTCTAATAACTCCACTACCTAAATCACGTAACTCCGATTTAACTCCATTAACTAAATCACGTAACTCCAACTTAACTCCATCAACTAAAACACATAATTCCAACTTAATTTGATTAAATAAAACACGTAACTCTAATAACTCCACTATCTAAATCACGTAACTCCGACTTAACTCTATTAATTAACTAAATCACTTAACTCCACTAACTAAAACACGTAACTCCAACTTAACTTCATCAACTAAAACATATAACTTCACTTAACTCCACTAACTAAAACACGTAACTCCAACTTAACTTCACGTAACTCCAACTTAACTTCACGTAACTCCAACTTAACTTCACGTAACTCAAACATAACTCTCGTAACTCTAACATAACTCCACTAACTAAAACACGTAACTCTAATATAACTCCACTAACGAAAACTCATAACTTCAATAACTCCATTAGCCAAAATATGTAACTCCTACTTAACTCTGATAATTAATACACGTAACTCCAATAATTTCAAATTGGCTCCAATAACTTAAACACGTAATTTAGCTTAACTTTATTAACTAAAACACGTAACTCTAATAACTACACAACACCAAAGTATATTATGTTCGGCAAAAATAAAGTGTACGTCTATAGGAAGACAAATAGTCTAACAATAAAAAATGCAGAGGAGTGTCTGATGAATGTGATTGGTGTAGAATGTCTTCTTATATCTGATCGTTAATATCATATTGGCTACGTGTGACAGGCTTTAATTTTTTTTTTTTCGTCCGTCTAGAATAGGTCATGTACCTGATTATTGACGTCCAACAGCCAACATATGTAGGTTCGGATTCGAGACGACTTCCATAAGCGAAATCAAACCTAACGACATCAAAACTATTAATTATGACAGTTTGTATAAAGATTTTATATGCTACGATCTGAAGATCATTAGATCCGGGTGCGAGGCCTGCGCGCTAATTTGACGGGGTCTTATATATATGCAAGCTAATTTGAATTAGCTGTAAAGTGTACTAATTAGAAGAAAAGAAAAAATGAATAATAATGTAGCATCCCTAAAAGTATTGCATGCTAAGAATAAGAAAAGGTTGGACAAGAGCAGACTGCTAGTTTAATTAATTTCTCATTAGGTGAGAAAAAGCAACCTAATTGGAAACTTATATTACAAGTTACAATGCCCTATACGAGCGAGACTTGATTATGACCATCGTGTTGATTACCGCAGTGAATAGGGTCCGATCCGAAAACGACACCGGTTATAAAAGATCCGTCTTTGTGCTCCAAGCTCGCCCTACAAGTAGGGCATGTGACGTGAGTAGCAAGCCACGGCGTAATACAACTAATATGAAACACGTGCAAACAACCCGGCAACAGGCGCAATATATCATCATCCTTAAATTCGTTTAGGCATACAGCGCACTCTAGCTGATCAACAACCTTCCCGAACCCTCGCAACTTCACCTCCGGTAAAGACAACGTCGGAAAAGCTTCCACCTCTTTCACGTCCAACCCACGCGCCTCCACCACTCGCTGACCGGTTTGTGGCTCGTTGTCATCGCTTCTTGTACAAGTTATGTGGCAACCAAACTTGTGTACTAGGTACGCGGCTGTGGCGCCTACCAAGAGGAAGAACAAGCAAAGGACGAGTATGTACGCTCCGCCCCATTGGTGGGATGTTACACTACTATTAGCTGTGACTAGTAGTGGAAGTGTGCTAAAAATTAGCAAAACGTAAGTTGCAAGATTTTGAGTTTTTTCAGGTAATTTCATCATCCTTACAAGAGAGCTAAAGAAATTTATGTACATTTGGTGATGAGAGTAGTTGATGCACCTATCACTATTTTTTGTGATTTAAGAGGTTATATATATGAGTTATAGGGATTAATGTGTTTGGAGTTATTGCATGATTAGCTAATTAACTATTCGAACATGTGGAACATTAGAATGGAGTATAATATCATCCCATGAGTCATATATTATTCCTTAGTTCTTAATATATTGGGACTCACATGGTTTATGCTCTAATTTGTTGAACATGAAGTATCATAGATTATTCATAGTACACATGGCTCTTTCATAGAGTATGAGTCTAGAGTTGCATAATATCAGTTTATTATCGGATTGTCAACTTACGGTGAAGGGCATCTCTAATCTCTCTCAACCAAGGGATAAAATAACCAATGTTTATGCACTTTGCAGGGACATGTTGTCCAGTCGTACGTACCGATATTTCTATTGATTACATCTCTCGGGAATGAAATCACTTGGCAGATTCTCTTGCAAAGAAAGCAAGGTGTATGTTGTCCCTTAATCAAAGTCAGTTTCCCTCAACTCCCGATGAAGATTTTCAGCATTTATTTGATGAAATTTTTATTTTCATGCCCTTTAAGTAGGGACTTTGTTGTATTGATTCTTTGTTTTCTTTGAACTTATTTGTGTTCGTGTAAACGTTATTATCTTATTTATCCAACCGTCAAAATTACAAAAAAAAAAAACAAAGTACAAGATACTATTCCTCAAAAAAAGAAAAGAAAATTAATGAAGATATTACAGTATTGTGTTTGGCCTTACTTTTCAAAGTATTTTAGTCTTTAAAATTATAAACTTGGCCAAACATCGAGTTTTTTAGAAGTTAAAAACAATTTGATAAAAGTCCTTACTTAACTATTGGCCCTAAAAAATGGAAGCATCAAATTGATGTTTCTATTTCCGTTTCTCCAAAAATAATCAATTTGTAAGATATTTTTAATTTGGCAAAAAAATAGATTGAAATAACAAATGAATTGCTTCTATAATATGTTAAACCAAACAATCATTAATTTTTCAAAAAAAAAAACATTTTTTTTCTTCAGAAACTTTATATTATGGTGATTTACATTAGGAAATTGGTAATTTAATGTTTAATTATGTTATTTCAGTTTTTGATCCAATATAGGTCAGAGTAAGAAGATATGTAAGCTATGTTAGAGACAACATTTAATAAGATTGAGGTGGTGTAATAGTGGTTTCATCTCATGTGTTGATTCAATAATCTTAATCTTAATATATTTATAAACGAAACTTTTTTCGGGGGCATTGAATAGGTCTAGAGCCTTTCGAATTTTCTTAGAGCTTCTGGTGAATAAGGTATTAATTTATGTTATGCAATATGGTGAATAAGGAATTAATTTATGTTATGAAATTGTTGTTATATCATATGTGAGTTTATGGTAATCATGTACAAAATTCATATATTAGTTATGGAAATGTAGTATACCATACATAAGCTTATGGTAATCATGAAAATAAACTTATGCTAACCATGAAGATATGACATTTTCATAATCATATAATTATTTGTGTAATACCCCGGATTTCAGATGAGATCCCTGAGAGATTAAGGGCTCATATGAGGTGCTTAAGAGGATTGATAGTGCTACTCATACCAACAAAGTCGACTTTCCTTTTAGGAATCGCATGTGATAAGAACTACATAGTTAAGCGTGCTTGACTGGGAGCAATTTCAGGATGGGTGACTGCCTGGGAAGTTTTCCAGGGTGCGCATGAGTGAGGTCAAAATGCGCCGAGAGGACCCGTGTTGGTCTGTGAGGTCAGCCCACAGCCTGGCAAGCTGTCATAGGTGACTACTCTTGGCTCAGGCGATGAGTCGGGGTGTTACAAATGGTATCAGAGCAACCCTGTGACCGCGTGTTGATCTTGTGGTCAGGAGAGCCCAGGTCAGCAGCCTAGCGGGGGAAAGATCCTGGAGCTAGACTATGGTTGGCTACCAGACGCAACGAGGACGTTGCTTTCTTAAGAGGGGGTGAATGTAATACCCCGGATTTCAGAGGAGATCCCTGAGAGATTAAGGGCTCATATGAGGTGCTTAAGAGGATTGATAGTGCTACTCATACCAACAAACTCAACTTTCCTTTTAGGAATCCCATGTGATAAGAACTCCATAGTTAAGCGTGCTTGACTGGGAGCAATTTCAGGATGAGTGACCTCCTGGGAAGTTTTCCAGGGTGCGCATGAGTGAGGTCAAAATGCGCCGAGAGGACCCGTGTTGGTCTGTGAGGTCAGCCCACAGCCTGGCAAGCTGGCATAGGTGACTACTCTTGGTTCAGGCGATGAGTCGGTGTGTTACAATTTGTATATGTTATGGTAAAATAATATTTCATAAGTCAAAAGTCTAATATAACATTTTTTACATTTTGGTACATATAAGCAACAAATGATGACCTTCAAAGTTGAGATACTAATACTAATAACTATAAGTCACTCTATTATAGTTTTTGGTGAATAAAAAAACTTCCTTTATAAGTAAGGGAAGATAATAATTCCATATATTCAAGTATATATGGTAATTATGAATGGTGAGATAATAATTTTTTTTTTTCCTTATAAGTTAAGAAAAGATGAAATTTCAAATTTGAGTTTATTGTAGCATACGTGTTTATTTAACGGCAAGCGTACGGGTTATTGTAGCTAACGAGTTGATCTCAAGGAGATGTGAAAAATGTCTAAATCGTCTAAAGAATTGAAGTCAGGTACGCTATGGTCGAAATGGTTGGTGATTCTATCAACTAAAACTCATAAGAATTTAAATGGATTGGTGTATTAATGCAATCAACTAAAAGCCTAGGCTGTAGATATCCCCACTAACATGCGTCAACTACGATAATAAAACACATTGCAAGTCATAAAAACATAGATTAGGGGGGGATTATGCAACACAACTACTACTTATCCGGGCGAGGCTATCATAGACTTTCTAATTACAATCCTAAGTCCTACTTCCGTGCTGAAATGATCATGCAATAGAAGCATTAAGAACACATAAATTTCCCAATTAGTCCTAACAACCCACTTTCGTGATGAAACAATCCTAATCATATTAGAGGGCTAATCACTAAACAAGAATTCCAACTGCATGCCGTTTATAAACTCTGTTTAGCACTCAACAAGTATAAATTAGTATAAATCTAATCGCAACAACAAGTATATAAATTAGACAACAATAATCAAACTCAAGTTGGTAATTAAACCTAGCCATAATAAGCCCTAAATATATGAATCTAAAGACTTGCAAATTTACGGATTAAATCATAGTACTAGCTTATTAGGGTTCGACCAAACCCTAAAAAAAGACTACTCACACATATCCAAATTAACAACAACAATAATAATTGAATTGAAAAACATAATTAAAGAAGTGTAGTGAAAGAATTGCAATAATGTGATGGTCTGAATAATACTCTGGATAATAAGAAAATAAATCTTCGAATCTGATACAAAAATCTTGAATCTTGAAATAAAGTTGGATGCAGAAAATAATGAAAGTTTAGATAGATAGTACAAGGGTTCAACTAGGTATAAATAATTAGGAGGTTATTTTATAATTTCCTAAAAGAAAATAGGAAATAAACCCCCAAAATTAGAATAAAGGAAAATCCGGAAAAAATCAACTCGTGCATTTACACGAGTCATGCAACACAGCGCACGAGTCGTGCCCGGATCAGCGACCAATTCGTGTTTATGCACGAGTCATGTAAAACTGCTCCGACAGTCCAAATTCAAACGCCTCTAATTTCTTCGTTAGTTATCGGATTAAGGCGTCTGACCACTTTTTAGAAAGCTAAGACCATAATCTTTCACCTCCAATTGGTTTCACTTCAAAATTCAAAATGGTTTGGCAGATATTGAGCTCCAAAGTTGGCACTGAGTAAAAGACTTCAATCACGCATCTTCAATACTCCAAAATTTCCTTTTTATGTCCTGAAAAGCTCAAAAACCAACAACTATACCAAGGACGTGAAATATTTGATAATCGAGTGTAAATGGGTCAAATATAGTAATTATTGCACCACAAAGTCCTATATAATTATGCAATATAAGGACTTATCATAGCCATAAAAACAGATATTCCCTCCTTGGAGTCCTTTTCAAATTGTATGACAATTTCATTTACGAGATAAGGTATTGGCGATTGATTTCGCAAAAAAAAAAAAAAAAAAAATGACTTATGTACTTAAAGTTATACTCATTTGGTTGGTATCTACTTTCATAATATTATAGTTTTGTAGTTTTTGGCTTTCTATTTTAATATATTTTTTGTTTCATTTTAATGATTCACCTCCTAAAAAGAAATGATATTGAAACATATTTTTGAAGAGCAAATGTTGTATATATGAAATATAGCGTCATCATCGTTGTCCCTTTTTTTCATATTATTATTTTTGAAAATCTTCTATAATTGTCATCATTTGCATTTTTTTATTGCATTTTACATCAACGCATCTCGATAAATTACTGTTAAAAATATTTTGTTGTAAAAATGGTAAAATCAAGAGAACATCGGTCTACCTTAGCTTGTGGTTATTTGCATAAAAATAGATTATGTCTTAGTCATTTAGAGCTTGTATGATTTGATAAAAATATTTGATTAATTGAGAAATCATTTGATGTGAAATGAACATTTCATATGTTAATTGATCTAAATTGATTAAAAAAAGAATTGTAATTATTTAGAGAACCTTAGTTTGAGGTTATTTGCGTGAAAATTTATTATCTCTTGGTTATTTCGATTCTGCATGATCTGGCATGAAGCTATATGATTAAATCGGAAGTTGTTTGATCTGATTTGCATACTTCAGATGTCAAGTGTTCTAAATTAATTAGAAAAATAACTGAATTTAATTAGATGAGTTATGCCTTAATGGAAGAAATTAATTTGGATGAATAGGTCTCTTTGCACTAAAACTATTGCTATCAGCCAAAACTATTAGGTCAGCCACCTTAATGTAATCTTCTTTGAAATTCAACTTTTTTTTTGTATTGAATGCGTCTGGATATGGGGAAAACCCCACAACGCAAATGGAATTCTCCTAGAGCTTTAAAAAAAAATTATGCACAATCCTAAAATATATAATACTCGAATTACAAATATATTCTATCTATTAACATAGGGATAGTTATGAGCTTAAATTAAACTTTTTTAACTATATCATAATGATTTCGCTAATGGATAGTGCGTATATAACATATAATATTTTTAATGTAACCGTGCAACGCACGGACTTTAATCTAGTTCTATATTATATGAAAGTCTTTCGATGTCCTTTTTAGTTTTGGAAAATTTTACAAAAATAATCCCAAGTTTGATGGAACTTCCAAAAATAATCCCACCTTTTACCTTTAACAAAATAATCCCAACTCACTCTTATGCATTTCCGAGCATAAATTTTTATTAATTTATGGTTATTATTACTCTCTAAAAAATGATTTTTTAAAAAAAAAAAAAATCCAACTATCAATCACATAATTATACAGTAAACCCCTAGATCAAATAAGAATGATTATTTGATATTAAATCAATAAATAAAACAAACAAAAAATCTCCTTCCCCAACCTCCCTCATCCACCTTCCCCCTCCATCAAATCCACCACCCACTACAGCCAATCAGCTCAAATATCGTCGTCGGTGCCACAATTTTCTCGTGCTTCATCGACAATCATCACTGTGGTGCTCATTTTTTACGACAAGACACTAGTCTACGCGAATCTACTATACTTATTGGCCTTCGACGACAAAAAAAAAAAGACGGTGGCTGTAACACCCCACAATTTTGGGACTTTAATTAATTAGGGTGTTACGTTTATTAATCATTTTGAGGAAAATTAATAAGAGTTATTTTGGGAATTTGGTGAATTATAGACTATGTTACTAATTGGGTAATTCTATTTTGGGAAGTTCTATAATTGGATTATTGGACTTGGATCGGGTTTATGGATCACTCATCTCACCCAACGTATAAAGCCCAAACCCGAGTCTACCCTCATACCTATATATACATATAATAAAGAAAACCCTTGCTTTAGTTCATAACCATTCGGCCTCCTTCTCTCCCTCTCTCTTCTTTTCGTAGCCTCCACCCGCATAAAATTCCCAGCATCACTGTGTCAACTTAAAATACACATAATTCTCTCATACAATCTCTAATTGGAGCGTGGTTGGTGGCGTTAGAACCGTTATTTCGATAAGAATTCGGGAAGATGTAGATCGTGCAAATATTCCATAGGATGCTACTTGTGGAGCTGTTTTAGTGGAGATGTGTCTATCTACCCGAGAATCTGTTCCGCCCCTCGGTATTTTAAGGATTCCCGTCGACTCCTAAGGAATTTGAGATCGAGATTTTGGTAGATGTTCCTTACTCTAGCATTGACAATATATCAAAAATTGGTAAGATCTAGATCTGTGGATAAAAAGTTATATTATATTTCGTGGGTAACCCTAATTCGTGTTTATGGTTCAGTGTGAGATCGATTCCCGTTGATCCACTTGGATTTTGTGGACAAAATTTGGAGGAAACGTTCCTGACATTACCATTTATGTCATACTAAATTTTGGTGGTCATACGATGTTGCAGGTAGGAGTTATCTATGTTTCAATACCACTGTCTTCTTTTAGATTCATGATATATTAGTTAATTTGTGAGATTATGGCTTATGGTTATACTTTGTGAATTAGGGGATCATCGATTGAGTTTGTGATTGATTGAGCGTCTAGATTGTGGATTCGAGGAGGTGTAGTTCATTGACTTGGTTATAAGAGTTTAATTTAAGAATTAGCGTTGAAAGGTAAGAACGTTTGATCATTCATCTTTGGACTATTCTATTCTCTCACTTGATTCACATGTTCACTTGCTCATTATTCCTACATTTGATTCATAACCATACACTTATTCAATTTGCCTACGCTTGTTTCAATATATATATATATATATATATATATATATATATATATATATATATATATATATATATATATATATATATATTCGTTCATAACCCGTTTGAGTTTGCTCGACCTCGGCCTCTCGGCTTCCTTACTCGGCCTCGGTCTTTTGTGATCCGAGCCTCTCGGCCAATCAGCCAGTCGGCTTCTCGGCCGAGTGGTATGCTTTTGTTGATCTTGGCTTGTGTTTTCGATTGTGTTGAATTATTGAATCCGGCTGTGGCCGTTTATAAATTGTATTATCGAATAACGTACCATTGAATAATGAATGTAAGACGGATGAAAGAAAAGAATGATATGATTACCACCTAGAGTGAATGTGATGCGGCACGGACCGATCACTGTTTATACCTCTGATCAAGGTACTGTTTCGGTCGGAGTAGCTACCGACTGCCTATTAGGCTTTCCTCCTAGAGGTACGCATCCTACTGGATCTCTAGCGAGGGGTGTGCACATTTTAAGTCTTTAGGAATCGTTTATATGTACTCTAGCTCGCGCCGGTACGAGATTGTGGTGGCTGCGGGGTAGGAGCCCAGCCGTGTATGATTGACAAGACCGTTTGTCTCGTCAGCGATACGTGACTATCGCACTGCCGTGTCCCGATGGTACTCTGTATTCATTGTTATATCCAACGCTCATTATTCGTTAGCTACGCGCCTCAAGGCGCGTATCTTTGTTTCTCTGCTTTATGTTTCTTACTCAGCCTGTGCTGACGTTCTGTTTTCTGGTTTGTTCCCTCCCATGTTCTGGGGCCTATGTCATTATTCGATGGCATAGTTGACAGGTCTTGATGATGTGGATGCTTGCTAGAGGATTCATTTGCATGACGGGAATTTTTCATAAACATTATTTAGACCTGGATTATATTTGGTTTTGTAATTTAAATTTCATTTTTGATAACTGTAGTTTGACATTCTAAGTCTTCCGCTGTCATCTTTTCGTTTGTTTGAATTTATTAAGTTGTAATTGAATTTCAAGCCTAGCAGTTGACTCGGTAGTCAATTGCGGCGTAACAA
The DNA here is from genome assembly GCA_963680865.1 of Spergularia marina. Taxonomy (NCBI): domain Eukaryota; kingdom Viridiplantae; phylum Streptophyta; class Magnoliopsida; order Caryophyllales; family Caryophyllaceae; genus Spergularia; species Spergularia marina. The sequence goes on along the minus strand of OY804551.1, from coordinate 20,903,224 downwards.
TTCTATAATATTTCCTTATTTATCATTGCGAAAATTTAGGGTTGTTACAGTTGGTATCAGAGCCATAGGTTCTGATTCGTCGTGTCTACAAAAGTTTTCAAAACTTGTTTTAAGAAATTGGTAAACTGGGAACGGGATGGGTGCATTCATACGCATGCTGATTGCTAAGTGTTATGTGTTTCCCCTTCATTTACTACGGAGTTTTCGAGCCGATTTTTGAGACTTTTGATTTGAGACCGAATGTCATTATTGGGAAGCATCTCATTGTAGGAAGCATCTCATTGTAGGTTTTCTTTGATACTAATAGAAATTATGATTCATTAAGTTATAACTCCAAGGGTAATTAGTTCAACATATCGCGGTTATTTATTACGTGGAGTGTAATGTGAAAGTCCTAAGGGCGACTAGAGGTTATGTTAGAAGGACTTGAAGCTATTTTAAGACATATAAGGCCGTGAAAGGTATTTGGGATATATTGAGGGTAAGTGTGAAGATGGTTTAGGCCTTGCTTACTTAATGTCGCCGTTGTGAAATTCTTTTGTCCTTGAAGATGAGTTACGATTTGGAACATGATGTTGGATTGGTTTAAGTGAGATGGTGTTAAACCACAAATTTCAAAACACCCATTTGGTTCTTCTTTTCTAACCACGATACCCTATTCATGTTAATGAGAAAATTGGGAGAAATCAATTGACAAAACTTATGCTTATCCCTTTTAGAATACCCCGCGCTACTCCATCTAACTTGATCACACGCCATAGGTGAGGAACCTTGATTACTTTAGGTGAAATGTGGAATGTTGAAGAAGGGACTAGTAAGGGTGAGTCTATAAGGGAGTTGAGCATGAGGAATTTGAGAGTTTCGTGTATATTGTTCAATTTATTATTTGGGTTAGATGAAAAGGACTATGTGCATGCAAGTACACTACTTTGAATTTTGAAATTTAGGAATGAGTAAGAGGGATCGATATATTAAAGCGTCAATGAAGTATTTGTATGAATGATGGGGTCGGTAGCAAATGAAACTCTATATATCCTTGATCATAGTATCGTTTGTTGAAATATTGAGGATCGCTCTTCTAGTGGAGATTATTGAGGGTGTGATTGGTTTATTATCCTTATAATTGTGTGAACATATGGTACCGATAAGTCGGATTTGAAGATTGTATGTTTTATCAATTTATAATTTTAGTTGGAGTCTTGCCAATGCATACGTCTAAGTGGGGACAATACCCCAATACTATTACGATATTATGATTATTCACTGATATTGATTCGATTATTTGCTATTTGAGTGTCATTATTGATTGAGTATTGTTTTTGTCAATTGAAATTACGTTGTAGAGCTCAATCGAGAGCTGCACGACTCGTGCCCATAAGGACACGACCCGTCCCTGAAATTTTGTTCGTCTGTTTTGCTGCTGATCCGGACATGACTCGTGCAACTGTGGACACGAGTCGTGGTTCCCAAAAAAAAAAAAAAAAAAAAAAATCGAAAATTCCGAAAAGTTAAACTCGGACAAGACGTATAGACGAAAAACGTTTCTCTTGTATTTGTATCCCTGAGTCGGATTCCTAACATGACTTATTTGCTAGGTGAATAATTATTCGTTTATTGATTGATTTGTGCTAATTCATGCTTACATATGTCAAGATCTAGTATGGAATCTAATTGAATTGGTTACAACTGATTCAAACGATATTGATTTATAGACAATGATGCGAAACAACGGTCCCGATTTGACAGCTACCCTGGCTCAAATGGCACAACATCAGGAGGTAATGGTTCAGGCTGTGACCCGGATGGCCAACGCAGCGCAGAACAACGCTGGTAATAATGGGGGTAATGGAAACAACAACGGCCCGGGAAATAATAATGTTGGTAATGGAGAAAATGACGGGCTTTTGAACCTTGCTACATGATCTTGTTTTGGGGGTCACATGATCAAAGTGTTGGACGTCTGATAGACGAGGAGGAGCGATGCTTGAATACATCTTATGTAATTATATGTATGGAGAATTTAATCCCAAAGGAACGGCAGACTGACTAGAGGAAGATCTAGCTCTAAGAGATAACATGTATCTTCTCGTAAGTACTTGACCTGGTTTGTAGTGTGAAGAAGGTGAAAGAAAAATGCATTAAGGATTTCTCGGCCATATAAATTGTTAAGGAAACTTACTCACTCATGGATATGACTCGGTATATAGTATAATAAATGGGTATAACTTTGGCATCAACTATAGGGTTAGATCGATATGCCGATTGTTTCTACACTAGTTGGGTGTCCATATGATGAAATTTTGGTACAATTTAAATAATTTGGGATCGAAATAAGAATTGTTTTGGGACTCATAGCACAAAGGTGCAAGTGTAAGAAGAAAACAACTATCCACTATGCTGCAACAATGAAATTTTGAGTTTGAAAGACTACTATACCATTTATGGGTAAACTGTTGGACATGTGAGTTATGCGTAAAAAGATTTCCTACCATCTTTGGACTTGATATCCTGAGTTGAATTAATAGGTCATAAGCTCGAGTAAAGGAAAATCATTACATATCAAGGTATGGGATCAAGTGAGGTGTCATCAGATGATAAAGTTGTAAACCCATAAGAGATGTGGTAAGTGGTATGTGCGCATAAGGAAATGCTTTACGAATCGGGAAGTTGAGCTACATTCCGTGGTGTATGGCTATGAAATGTAGCTATGGAGAACGACTTGATCTTGAGGTAATCTATAAGATTTTGAATCTTAACTCTGCAATTATGGATTTGGCATTGTGATGTGTCTACTGTGATCCAGCGAATAAAGTGGGATAATTTATGAACAGGGGCCCTAATTCTGAATACAACCAGTTGGATAATTTATGGACAGTTGGACGTAATTTGACGCCTTACGTGATTATGAGACGCTACAAATCGTTAATGAAGCTTATATATTATGCTCAGGTGACACCCCCCCTAAGGTAATTGTTAATCATAGTTGATTGTGGATGAGCTAATGTGGAAATAGGGTGACATTAGCAACCATCGTTTTGTATAGTGTTGGGTTGATAACGACATAAGATGTGCAATGAACAAAGCGGAAGGGTAGTGTATTCATGGAGAATGAAAGACTAAGTCTTCTAAACAAGTTGCTAATGCCCTCTCGACTGTAGTGGCGGATCTTTATGAGGAAAACTTAACATCTATTTCGGTGGCAAATACTTTTGGGTTAAAGTTGTTAAGAATCTTAAATTATAGAGGTTTGGTCATTTGGTAAGTGGATTCATACGAACGCACTGGAAAGTTGGCTTGGGTTGATAAAGTTATTTTGTGAGCAAGATGGTCGAATGTAAACACATCATGGTATGTAGTAGCTCTGTAGTGCCAATTTTGAGACTCCAATACTGGTAGTACGTGTCGTATCTTGAAGTTTTAATAGTTGGAGAATCTGATTTTACCATCAATTTAAGATATGATTCTTGTAACGATCTCGCTTAAATGTGTATGAAATGATTGAGGCCAAATTTTGTTTAAAGGTGCAGAACCGTAAGTCGAAGCTGTCGTGAAGGAATTCGACAATGTTGGACAATCAAACACAGAACGTGTAGATAAGTGGAACTGGGATTAAGATCATACTAGTTAAATTAAAAGGCAAGGAGATACTATTTATTTGAGGTTGCGTTCGAAATCTTTTCTGACTATGAGAATCTAAAGTATAATATTCACACAAAGGGAGCTATAAATGAGCCAGAGGAGATAGTTAGAGTTGGTCAAAGACTATGACATGGAGACACGGTACTATGAAGGAAAAGCCAACGTCGTAGCTGACACACGGAGCATAAAGTCTCTACATTCGGTTTAATTAGTCGATCAAAAGGGAGAAACTAAGAGACGAATTCCTTCATTTCGGAGTCCAATTGACTGAACCAGAAGTGACTTCAGGAACGACATAAATTGAGGATGATGTCTTGGGTGAATTAAAGGAGTTGCAGTCGACTAATAAAACAACTTTGTACAAACTGGCAATGGAGCCCAAAGTATTCGAAAGTGCAGAATTGTATCATTCGATTTCAGGACTGGGTCTGCATACCTGATAACGCTACATTGAGGAACAAAATTCTAATCGAAGCTCACGCCAGCAAATATTCGGTACACCCAGGGGGAGATAAGATGTATCAAGATTTGAGTAAGGTGTTATGGTGGTCTGGAATGAAGAAGGATGTTGGTATCTTTGTGTCTAGGTGTTTGGTTTGTCGAAAGGTTAAGAGTGAGCAGAATAGATCTCAAGGCAAAATATAACCACTACTGTACCGAAATGGAAATGGAGATGGAGATCCATACCCATGGATTTCATTGTAGGATTACCTAGGACACCCAAGGAGAAGAATAATTTGGGTCATTGTAGATAGACTGACAAAGTGCGCACATCCATGAAAAACACATGGTGCTCATGTGAGTGTCACCTACCAGAGGTGTGGTGAGGTTTGGAAAGAAAAGAAAACTAAACCCAAAATTCATTGGACCCTACAAAGTGACAAAAAGCATTGGAGAAGTCGCTTATAAGTTAGACTTGCCTACAAACCACGATAAGGTACACAATGTGTTCCATGTTTCACAACTCAGACGATACATCAGTGATCCGTCCCATGTGTTGAATCCGAAAACTATAGAGTTGGATGAAACCATGACATATGAGGAAGCACCATTGAAAATTTTGGACACCAAGGTACGGAAAACTAGACGAACTGAAACACATATGGTAAAGGTTTTGTGGTGTAATAACAATGTTGAACAAGCAACTTGAGAAGTGGAGTCAGTTATGTGTGAGTAGTACCCTCACCTGTTCGATTAAGATATTTTCGGTTCGGGGCGAAACTTTATTTTAAGGGGGACGAGAGCCCTGCACGCCTTGTTTTCCCTCGCTCGAACTCTTGTGTTATGTGATTGATGTGATTTCAACTTACTTTTATGTGCACTATTGTGTGGTGCTTTGTGTGCTTTGTCACAACTTACTCCAATTTTCATTCAAATACCCTTTTTGCTTATGCCATGGGCATGCTCTTGTACTACCATTTCAAAATATTCATTCTATCTTGTGATCAACGTTACTAGTGAAGATCGAAACTTTTGAGGAATGGGTTTAAAGATTCGGGACGAATCTTTGTTTTAAGGAGGGATGACTGTAACACCCCACAATTTTGGGACTTTAATTAATTAGGGTGTTACGTTTATTAATCATTTTGAGGAAAATTAATAAGAGTTATTTTGGGAATTTGGTGAATTATAGACTATGTTACTAATTGGGTAATTCTATTTTGGGAAGTTCTATAATTGGATTATTGGACTTGGATCGGGTTTATGGATCACTCATCTCACCCAACGTATAAAGCCCAAACCCGAGTCTACCCTCATACCTATATATACATATAATAAAGAAAACCCTTGCTTTAGTTCATAACCATTCGGCCTCCTTCTCTCCCTCTCTCTTCTTTTCGTAGCCTCCACCCGCATAAAATTCCCAGCATCACTGTGTCAACTTAAAATACACATAATTCTCTCATACAATCTCTAATTGGAGCGTGGTTGGTGGCGTTAGAACCGTTATTTCGATAAGAATTCGGGAAGATGTAGATCGTGCAAATATTCCATAGGATGCTACTTGTGGAGCTGTTTTAGTGGAGATGTGTCTATCTACCCGAGAATCTGTTCCGCCCCTCGGTATTTTAAGGATTCCCGTCGACTCCTAAGGAATTTGAGAACGAGATTTTGTGGAGATGTTCCTTACTCTAGCATTGACAATATATCAAAAATTGGTAAGATCTAGATCTGTGGATAAAAAGTTATATTATATTTCGTGGGTAACCCTAATTCGTGTTTATGGTTCAGTGTGAGATCGATTCCCGTTGATCCACTTGGATTTTGTGGACAAAATTTGGAGGAAACGTTCCTGACATTACCCTTTATGTCATACTAAATTTTGGTGGTCATACAATGTTTCAGGTAGGAGTTATCTATGTTTCAATACCACTGTCTTCTTTTAGATTCATGATATATTAGTTAATTTGTGAGATTATGGCTTATGGTTATACTTTGTGAATTAGGGGATCATCGATTGAGTTTGTGATTGATTGAGCGTCTAGATTGTGGATTCGAGGAGGTGTAGTTCATTGACTTGGTTATAAGAGTTTAATTTAAGAATTAGCGTTGAAAGGTAAGAACGTTTGATCATTCATCTTTGGACTATTCTATTCTCTCACTTGATTCACATGTTCACTTGCTCATTATTCCTACATTTGATTCATAACCATACACTTATTCAATTTTCCTACGCTTGTTTCAATATATATATATATATATATATATATATATATATATATATATATATATATATATATATATATATATATATATATATATATATATATATATATATATATATATATATATATATATATATATATATATATATATATTCGTTCATAACCCGTTTGAGTTTGCTCGACCTCGGCCTCTCGGCTTCCTTACTCGGCCTCGGTCTTTTGTGATCCGAGCCTCTCGGCCAATCAGCCAGTCGGCTTCTCGGCCGAGTGGTATGCTTTTGTTGATCTTGGCTTGTATTTTCGATTGTGTTGAATTATTGAATCCGGCTGTGGCCGTTTATAAATTGTATTATCGAATAACGTACCATTGAATAATGAATGTAAGACGGATGAAAGAAAAGAATGATATGATTACCACCTAGAGTGAATGTGATGCGGCACAGACCGATCACTGTTTATACCTCTGATCAAGGTACTGTTTCGGTCGGAGTAGCTACCGACTGCCTATTAGGCTTTCCTCCTAGAGGTACGCATCCTACTGGATCTCTAGCGAGGGGTGTGCACATTTTAAGTCTTTAGGAATCGTTTATATGTACTCTAGCTCGCGCCGGTACGAGATTGTGGTGGCTGCGGGGTAGGAGCCCAGCCGTGTATGATTGACAAGACCGTTTGTCTCGTCAGCGATACGTGACTATCGCACTGCCGTGTCCCGATGGTACTCTGTATTCATTGTTATATCCAACGCTCATTATTCGTTAGCTACGCGCCTCAAGGCGCGTATCTTTGTTTCTCTGCTTTATGTTTTTTACTCAGCCTGTGCTGACGTTCTGTTTTCTGGTTTGTTCCCTCCCATGTTCTGGGGCCTATGTCATTCTTCGATGGCATAGTTGACAGGTCTTGATGATGTGGATGCTTGCTAGAGGATTCATTTGCATGACGGGAATTTTTCATAAACATTATTTAGACCTGGATTATATTTGGTTTTGTAATTTAAATTTCATTTTTGAGAACTGTAGTTCGACATTCTAAGTCTTCCGCTGTCATCTTTTCGTTTGTTTGAATTTATTAAGTTGTAATTGAATTTCAAGCCTAGCAGTTGACTCGGTAGTCAATTGCGGCGTAACAATTCTATAATATTTCCTTATTTATCATTGCGAAAATTTAGGGTTGTTACAGTGGCGCACATCTAGTGGAAGTGCGCGTGGGAGCGTGGTTTGAGGCGACAGCATGGCTGCGTGGGTATGGGCGGTATATCGGTAATGCAGATGGTTGTTGGTGCAAGGGGATAGGTGTGGTGGGTGGCTTTGGGGTGTGCGGAATGGGTCGCGCTGCCACTGGCGACACAAAGTTGGTGATGGTGGGCAAAGGGGAGGTGATTGGTGTCTCAAACCGGTGGCCGTGGTGGTAGTGTGAGGTTAATTGGAGGAGACAAGAAGGGGAGGTGGGAGTAGAGACGGAGAAAGAAAAAAAAAGTAAAAATTATAATTATAATTTTAGGTTCGGGAATGTACTCAACTAGGTTTGTAAACATATGAGACTGTTTTTGTGACACGAACCTAAAATTTGGATTATTTTTGTTGAAATTAAAAGTTGGGATTATTTTTGCAAGACTCATCAAACTTGGGATTATTTTTGTTAATTTTTCCTTTAATTTTAAGTTTATTTCTGAATTTTGATCTATTTGATCAATAATTAAACCTGAAAAAAATGCAAAGTAAATTAATATAAATGTTTTTTGATTGGTTGATAGTTTTTAATTTCCTTTAATATATAATAATGTCACTTAAGATCATGCATACATGTTCTCTGAAATAACAGTTTCGAATTTAGTTGTTTCGAAACTATCCTTTCTCTTTATTACTTTCTTGTGAACTTCCGTTTCCAACGCAACTCGAATTTCATCTTCTCATCGAGGACAACACAACCAACTAATAGTACATAGTCATACATTGATAGCTACTTTTGTTTAAATGACATTTGACGTGTTTGGTTCCATTTGTTTTTGGGCAAAACAACCAAAATAAGAATTTTAATTTAGGTCGTTGTAACTTGTAGATATCACACTCAATAACATTGTCAATTACGTACAGTACCTCTTTCGTTATCATAGAAAGATACAAAGGCAAATTAGAATAAGGAACTCTTCTTGCACGAAAGGCCGCATGACCCGCCCGAATCTTATCCACTCATATGAGCCTGTTTTCCAGCCCATATGTACAACAGGCCCACATTAAGCCAACATCGCCTAATTTGTACTTAGTAGCATTCATGTACCAGGCCCGCATGACATCTAATGATCTAAAGAAAAACAATATCGAATCTTAAGATTTTTTTTATTTCACTTCTCTGAGTTGAAAATCAAAATACTCGTAATACAATGTTGAGCTATACTGGTATATCCCATGCCCATATATACACCCACATAACAAAAAGAAAGAAAAGAAAAAACATCAAACATGTAAAAAAATTGTGGGACTTTTACCAATGCGAGTCTCCCTTGTGGAATACTGATCGGTACATATCTAAACTAACTTAAATGTATAAGACTCGAAACTCGTAATAATCACTCTATAAAAGTCTGAAAATTAGCTGTCGGAACCAAAAAAAAATCTATAAATATCCAATTCTTTACTGACACAGAGTATCAAGGATCATGGTGCCATTGACCTTCAAAATCCAAATCTTGAGTTGTCCTATTAACCCAAAGCTTATTAGTCGACCGTTCCCCAATATCGTCGGTCCGAACCGTTGGGTTCAATGGCGACTTAAATGTCTTAAATAAGTTTCTCGGACCGCGCCTACCGCCCACAGAATTACCATTATCAATATCATTCCCGGTTGGACCATCCGGCCTAGGTGAACCGGGACGTGAAATAAAAGGCGGACTAGCTGAAAACCGCCAACGGTCCGGTTTAGATCCCGGAACGATTCCAGCGCACCCTAGACCGGTAGACCGGAACCCGACCCGTGGGCTAATAATAGCAGCTGGTAGACCAGTCAAATTGACGTTCACTAACTTGTTACGTACCTCCTCGGGTAACCTTAGCGTGTACCTCTCACAATCTTCAACTAATGAATGACCTGTCGAATGCGACCGCGGTAATTTTCCCATGTGCACGCCCACACCCTTCTTATCCTGCACCACCACCGGACTCTTCACCATCACGTTACTCTCTGGGGACGCTCCTACCCGTACGATCACATCACGGTTATTATTATTATTATTATGATGATGATGATCAGACGGCTCTGGTTCATTATCCGCTGAAGATTGCTGCTCAAGCTGCTGTCCTACGGAGTGGACCGACGTATCGTCAACGTGAACTTCCAAATTCGCCCTGCAGACAGGACACGTGACGTGTAGCTCAAACCACGGGCCTATGCAATTAGGATGGAACACGTGGCTGCATGTGGGCAACATCCGTAATATTTCATGATCAGTGAACTCGCTTATACAAATGGCGCACTCTAGCGAGGATTTACCAATACGGTGCATTTTAACGTCGGAATATATGAAGGTTGGAAAAGCATTGACTACCGCAGGGTCAAGACCCTGGGGTAGTCTTTCACGTCTTAACCAACCTTCAAATCCGCCACCTCGGTTTCTGCCTAGTTCGATACCTAGGCAGACCACGAAGTGGCGGATGTAGACCGAAATGAAGCCTACCGTAAAGAAGATTATGATCAACACAACAACGACCGTCGCCATACCGGGGCTAAACTCGTATGGAGGCGGATCGGGTGGCGGTGTTTGGGCCGTTGCGAGTGGTATGAGTAGGAGAAGAAAGCCCAATACCACACCATGACTATAAGGGTGTGTTTGGATTGGCATAGAGAAAATTTTTGAGGTTTTGGCATTGATGTATTGTTAGTGTTATTAACTCTATTAAGAGGTGTTTAAAGAGGAGGGAGAAATTTTAATTTAAAATATAAAAAATAATGTGGGTGTAAGAATGAGTTGACTTGAGTGAAGTGGGGTCTACTATTTGGGTAATGATTGGATATATTAATGTTATATAAGGTGGATGGGTAGACCCAGGTTTTTGTTTAGATCATTAATAAGTGATTCAATCTATCCACTGGTTCAATATATTATGCTCGGATCCTAGTTAATTAATTAATTAAGTTGTGGTTTTGTGTATGAATGGTGGCCATTTAGGTAATTTGTATGCTAATCATTGTTAGTTCGAGTCTCTGAGGTGATTAGTTTATATATTAGGTGATGGTCACGGCTCGGACGTGTTTTTTATATTGTTTGTTGTTTTTAAATTTCATTACATGTTGTTTTCGTATGACCGATTTAAATTGAAATATGTCTTCATCTTTGACATGGTAAAATCACTATATGGGAAATTTAATCAATTATGCTATTTGGTAATAGGAAACTATAAACGAACAAACGATACCTTAGCTTGTTTTAGGATCAAAGTACCGGTGTCACAAGTTGCATTTGAATTTGTTGTCTCTTTATGATAATTATCTAAGTCGAGTAGAAGTATTGAATCAAACCCCTAAAAATTGGGAATTAATGAAAATAAATACTTGTATGGTTCAATTAGAAACCAAACAATTCCATGAACACTAATAAAACATTATAACTCATTGCACAAACATCATACATAACACAACTGCTCAAGCAAAAAATGGATACCCAAACTGCTACAAAGCATTTCTATAAATTTTTTACGTTTTGACTCAAAATATTTATGATTCGGTAAAAGTCATTCAAAGGATACGTAAACGATAACCTAAAAGAACGAACAGATCGATCGAGTCAGTTTGATTTGCCACCAACAAAGTTCGAACAAAATTAGGGCTACCGAGGTAGTAGTCTCAATATCTTATTTAGGTAAGGGTCTGAGCCAGTATTCTATAAGACTTGGGTCCATAAATTAAGGACATACACATTATTATGGGCTGGGCTGATATAAAGTGATAATCAAGCTAAGTGCCGCGGCCCAATATAACGATAAAATAACGGTAGGTGACGTGGAAGCAGGAGCAAAGTCCATGGTATTGACTGAACCAGGGAAGTTGAGGGTGCGCCGCAGTTTGGGCGCGGCAAAAAACAAAACCAAAACCTGATGAACAAAAATAAGACTGTTGGGCGAACACAGGTGGGTCCCAAGTGTTAGGGAGATTGGTTCAAGTGTACGGCTGTTTGTTGCTCAACTTGATTATTGTCCGCATCAATCAACCCCAACCTTACTTCCATTTCTTAATCAAAACATCAACCGCAGTACTCATCGTCGACAAAATGTTTTTCTTTCACTTGTTAAAAAAAAAAAAAAAAAAAAAAAAAAAAAAAAAAATTCCATTTAGTTGTGCTCATGCTACGTGTACCATAGAACTAGTGCTGGCATATTTCTATGGGGCTGAAAACATCTGCTCCATGTTGCACATAATCGGGCGCATATCTTATATTCCCTTCATTTCATTCATTTGTTTATGTCGGGCCGGATTTTGTAAGAGAAACTCAAACTCAAACTCAATATAAACAACTGAATGAAATGGAGGGAGTATAACCACACCTAATTGTGCGGAGAACGGAGTATGCTTCAATTAACGATCAAGAGCAATGCTAAGTTTAGCTACGATTACAATTCATGAAAACCCTTGTTCTTGAATAGAAGTTTGATAAGTTTAATCTAAGTTGACAAAAACTATTTATATCCTCCGCGGACTGCCAAAAGTCTATGGCGCTTTTCATGTTTGCTCTATTAATCCGCTACTCTACTCCCGGATGCCACCAAAAGTCTCTGGATCCAAGGCTTAATTATCTCTTGAATTTGCCGGCTTTTTGCTCTCAGTATTATCAGAGTACGACTCCAAATGATCAAAACGTCCAAAATTACATATAAATTTATCAACGATACTCAATACTGGTTTATTTTGAGTATATTACGTCATTTTAACTGTAAAAACATGATTAAATGCATTCTAAAACGCCTACAAACCAGGCATCACTCATGAATGACTTAAATGCAAATTTTGAGATATATTGATCAGCTTACTGAAGGGGAGCCTTGGCGCACCGATAACGGTATTGTCGTGTGATCGATAGGTCACGGGTTCAAGTCCTGGTAGCAGCCTCTTGTCAAATAAATTGACAAGGGAAGGTTTGCCCTCATTACACCCTTTTGGTGGGACCTTTCCTCGGACCCTCGCTTAGCGGGGACGCCAATGTGCACCGGGCTGCCCTTTTTATTGATCAGCTTACTAATTTCTTATTACCAATTGTAGCCTCAATCATGGAACCATGCATTCATTTCTATATTTGTATTTTAGTGTAAACCCCGGCCAGTTTGCTTATTAGAACATCTTTATTGGTGAGACTCAATTTGAGTCTCTAATACAAATTATTTACAAAAATATGTTGTCTTGATTTTTTAGACTCATTTTGAGACTCTATACTCATTTGTGAAACTTCAAATTGAGTCTCTATAATAAACCTCAAACAATATTATTTATTTTTGGCAAAAACAGGGCCTCACTAACAATGAGATGATCTCTAAAACGTCACTAAAGACGAGACCCATCAAATTTTTTTCCATTAGAAAAAGATCTTCTCTCTCCCGTATGAGACCCATTTTGAGTCCTCCAATTAAGATGTTTTTAAACAACTTTTACTTAGGACCTTAGGTAGTTAGGTGCACACTGATGAGAACGATTTTTTTAAATAATGCTCTAAATTAAAATAAATTAATTCAAGATTTGGGTGCGAAATCAAACTATTGACGCGGGTCCACGTAGGATCGGCATTTCCGAAGCTAGTTTTAGTTTTTTTTTTTTAAACAAACCAAAATCGTCACGCACTGTCACGGCGCGTGACGTTTTTACCCATAACCGCTGAGAATTAGGGCGGTTATGGACCGAAACCGCTGAGAATTAGGGCGGTTATGGACCGAAACCGCTGAGTATTGGGGCGGTTAAGGACCAGAACCACTAAGAATTGGGGCGGTTTTGGACCAAAACCGCTGAGAATTGGGGCGGTTTTGGTCAATCTTACAATTTTGACGCGAAAAGACCACGTCAAAACCGTCTGGAAACTGAGCGGTTATGGTCATAACCGTCACGCGCCATAGCGATTTTGGTACAATTTTTGTTTGGAGGTATCCGATCCTACGTGGACTCATTCTACATAAATATTTTCATTCCGCACCCAAAACTTGAATTATTTTAATTTAGAGCATTATTTAAGAAAATCGTTTTGGACTACTGCTGGGAGGTGATGGTTGCAGTGTGAGTACAAAGTTTAATTGAATTGATTGATTAGGTCATGGGGTATTTTTGCAGGTTCATTGTATATATGGAATGGATCTGATGGTTCAGCCTAGGTAGTGGTTATTAGGATAAATGTCATTTTTCCTAATTACTTTCAATATTGTTTAAGTTATATCAATCCCAAATGAAAATGTTAGTAGAAGGAAGGTGGAAGAAAATTTAAGCACGACGGGAGTTTTTAAGTCATTCTAGAAGGTGTAATATACATAATCCTTTTTAACTTTTTTGCTTTTGAAAAATATTCAAATCCTATAAATAGCAATTTAACGAGCTACTCATTGTAGTCCTTCATTCTAGTCCTTCAGTTATTTGTTACTTCGAACAATATTAATCATTTCCTTTCTAATATTATGCCCCAACACAGTAATGAGATTTGCATATTCCTGGCCTTGTTGATCTGATAAATTGACACAAAGTTTAAGCTAAGATCTTTGTTTGTTTTATGACGAGAAAGGACGTGGGCTTTTTGTTTGCTACATTCGGAAACTAAGTGCCAAAACTACTTGCTCGTCATTATTCCGATCATTCGTAGAATGTTGAAATAGTACTTTTAACCCTTTATTAATCTTGATTATATGTAGGTCGGTCCATGTTTAGTGACTAAAAGATGATTAGTAGTAAAACAATTACGAGTATATTGTCTTATAGTTTAAAGAAGTTGTTTGGTCTTCTGTGCAAAAAAATGATTTAGTGCTTTTAGGAATTTGATTCCTTTTCCCAAACATGACGAGATCATGAATATCAAGAATACTAAGTAACACACGATATTGATATACATATAAGGTAACGAACATGTATTTGCATTTACGGCTGATTGATATCACATCGTTAACCAATTAATTAATCGTACGCATATATACTCCCTCCGTCCCCCTTTAAACACCCCATTGTATTTTTCACTTGGATTAAGGTAATTTTGTTTGTTTATTATTGTTGGAGATAATGAGTGGTTTGTTTATTATTGTTGGAGATAATTGGTTGTTTGTTTATTATTGTTGGAGATAATGAGTGGTTTGTTTATTATTGTTGAAGATAGTGGGTGATTTATTTATTATTTTTGGAGATAATGGATTGTTTGTTTATTATTTTTGGAGACAGGGGAGTGTAGATGTATGATGAAAACTTACCCCATTTAGTAAGTTTTGAAATGGGGTGTTTAAATAAAGACACCCTAAAAAGGAAAGCGGGGTGTTTAAAGGGGGACGGAGGGAGTATATATATATATATGAAAATGAAGAAAACAAAAAAAAAAACATGAAAGGGACTCCAAGACTCCGCCATCGAAATTAAACCAAAGTTGTAATTTTCATGTTGTACATCATTTTCGCCATATGAGCTTAATCAGGTTCATTGCACGGACAATTTGACGATCATATTTGATCACATCGATCGTTCGTATTATTATTGCTAGTAGTAGTAGACCATTAGAACTGTGGCGATGTCCTACAACTTGTAAATATTCGTTATAATGAGAATTAATAATTGGTATGTGTAGTATTATATATATGATGGAATTATTATCGGAATCTGGCGAATTATTCTGATCTGCACTCAATTCTCTACCTGGCCGGTAAGAGTCTGTACGTACGTGCATGTTGCATGGGAGATCGAGACTCCATGCTTGCATAGTATGCATACTTGCATTAATGTTGACGACTATTCATTCTTGTTTTTATTATTTTCTCAATAGCAAATTGCCACTGTAACATTTATTTTGAATTTCGTTAAGACTTCCTATCAATTTCTTATCTTCTCTAGTTCTCTTTATGGAGTAGTTATCTACATCATTTAGATCAAAAAAAAAAAAAAATACTCATTTTTTACCGGTAGAGTGATTTCTCTTAATGTCAATCGAATTCAGAATCCATAAATTAAATTATTTTAAAATATATTATAATTCTGTACATATCACGAATTCGAATACTTTTCACCGAAAAGCTTTCAGCCTTCATTTCGTGTCGTCATTCTCTCGCATGAGTAGTCTTTGCTTCGTATAGCTTTAATTTGTTCTCCTTCATCCCCAAAACTCCGTTTCTCTTTAATACCTAGAGGCAACATCGTTTGATTTCAAAATAACTTGAGAAAATTGTGTTATAAAATTGAGTTAATTGAGAAATAAGATCAAACCACTTGTTCATTCTGATGTTTATAGATGAATTTTCACTCAAACGTTTACAAGTGGAATCAAATAATTTTTAAAATATGAATAAACATTAAACTATTTTTGTATTTTTCGCTAAATTAAATACGTAACAAAAACTTATCTATTTCAGTTTAGAGTCAACACTTAATTTGTGGACTTTTGACGGTACATTTTGTAGTTTGCGGTGCCCTCCTCCATACATCTACGGATATCTACCCCTAAGGACACCAACTTCTCTTCCATAAACTACACATGACTGATTGACGACATCATAACAAATCTTGTTTATCATCATAACACTTATATATATATATATATATATATATATATATATATATATATATATATATATATATATACACACACACACTAAGCATGAGCTTAATAGACAAAAGATAATTACGAATTTACGATATAATTCGACTTAAGAAATTAAACGATTTTCATAGACCATAGTCCATGTCCAATTCGGTCCCAATACTCGAGAGTCGAGACTCGTTATTGTGTTTACCATAATAGATACAACTACTATCTACGTCACATTAGATATAACAACTAAATCGATCATAGGCGATCAAGGCAATTCAAACTAAGTCATAGCGATGAGCTAAGAAACACGACCCTTGTGCAGGCTATAGTAGAAGGCTTAGACTCGTGGAATGAGCGTTCTTTGCGGCCCTGCCACATGCTAATGACGCGTTGGAATTCTAATTAATCTCATCACTTTATTGTTAGTTGTCTAATTCTTGAATAAATCTGGTGTTTTCTTCATAATTTATTCCTTGATGTATCTCTGAAACATGCACTTTTTAGCCCTGCATGCACTGGATTAATTATAGATAAGGTATGATTGTTCGTGTATAATATATTATTATACTAACTCAAAATATTCCGATTTACGTTTGAGTTTGACCCTTGCGTGGAACTTTGGATTTCAGATTATAGCTATATATGGCCGGTGTTAACAACTCAATCTTATGTCTTCTTGTCTTCAACTATGATTCCTTTGTTCTAACACATGAGAAGTTTTTTAAAAATTGCACTTGCAAAGGATTTTAGCAAAATTTCGTACGGAAAAATTGTAAACTCGGCATGCATGTTAATTATGTTTGAGCTCAAACCCGAAACCTGACCAATTTAAATTGAGATCGAACACTAGTTTATCTAGCTGAGCTATTTCGACATAACGCTACTTAAAGTCGACTGAGAGGTAATAAACACGGTAGCTATTTGTTGTACAATATGTTAGAGAACGAATTACCTGGCCAAGTGGATGAAATCAACAAAACAAATAAGTATTACTTAACGAATCTATTAAACAACGAAAATGGTGATACAATCAAGAAGATGCCAGTTGGGAAGTAGAATTCCTCGTGTTACAAAAACAAAAAAATGACTGTATATGTATAGTTCTGCAGGTATATTTGTCGTACGTACAACCAAGTTAAGGCATTAAAAAAAAAAAAAAACGAATTGGATTAATTGTAAATAGGTCAAAGACAAAAGACATCCTGTAGAAGAGCCCAAGAATCAAAGAGTGCATGAAGTTCAAGGTTGAAGTCTAAGGGAATGTCTCATCGAGATGTGAGTATTCATTAGTCAAATATAAAATTATTTGCATAATACTACGTACGACATATTTCATCAAACAAATGTATGTAACTTGTAGTGGCCATGTTTCTTTGAGGTAATGTCTAGGGAGCATCTTCTCTATGCACGGTGTAAACTTAATAAATGATGATTCCTACGCTACTCTTATGTGCGTGATTACTAATTTACTACAATACATACTCTCTCCTATCTTTCCTTGATGTTTAGATTGATGTGCAAGGAGTCGTCAAAAGAGCTAAAGATTAACCAAAGGAAATACGGAGGGAGTATTATTCGAATCTGGTTAAGAAAAAGTTCATTTTATAAACACGACGGAGAAATGCGAAAGACGTTATGCAATTCAAGCACCAATTTATTATGGTTTTACACTTTAACACAGATAAATTAAAAGAGCTAATATATATCTACAGACTTATGTATATACGGTGAGAGAGAAAGTAAACAATAAATGATATATTGATATGTATAAGAAATCAAACTTCTATAGAGAGCAGAAATCACCATAAACAGCAACTTGCAAGTTTACTGCTTTTTTTTTTTCAAAAAAAATCAGGAGTATATATGTATACAAAATAAAAAATGTCTATGGTTAGTTTGTAGTAAAATTAATCAAATGTGCAGTAAATTTTGTTTCATAATTTTGTAAATGTTGGATTATAAGGAAAGAGAAACAATCAAGAATCCTTGATTTGGGAATTAAATCACTTTAAAATTCATCTATTATTGATAGATTCGTACATATGAATGGGATCATGCATACTGATTCTAGAATGAGTTAAAAATTAAGGTAGAACGTCTAACCACCAAGCTTAGCTTCCACCCAGATCTACCATAATACTAGTGCTGTTAGCTCAGGAAATTTCCCCAAAATTGGCATAATACTAAGGTGATATCATACCCACTACCCAATACTTGAGTATTTTATATATAAATTATTCTGTTTTTATTCTTGTTTGGTATGTTTAGTAAATAAATTCAACAAGCAGAAGGCTCCAAGTATTCTGGCCAGTTTGGTTGACACATAGTCTTGGTCATGCTAGCTCCAATATGATTACAATTTACAGAGTGTATGTTTTTTTATCACATGGATTCCTACTCATTCCTCTGTCAATGTCCGCAAAAAAAGCACAGTGATTTCTCTTTCCTCACCCTGGCCTCTCCAAGTTATTTCACTCTTGTACGTACGTTCTCAGATCTTAACGTAGAATCACTACATTTTCACTAGTGCATCTTGCATGTGTCATGTACTTACTCATGCATTATCAGATAGCGAAGCGTCAATATTACATATTAAATTCAATTGAACTGAATTTGGTTTTGTGGATCCAACGTCGCTTGTTTAATTTCTTGAACAATGCGGTTTCATGAAATAAAGTCTCTAGGACTCCAAGCCTATTCGTCAAACGAAATCATTTCATTTTGTTCGTATGATGAGCTAGCCAACTGTCTCAAATCTGTATCGAACCAATTGTTAGAGCCTTAGAGAAGAGAAAATCAGTTCGACAACAATAATCATACACATATCACTCCATTATGCGTATCTTACAACCAATCAACAAAATACGAAAGATAATTCACCATTCTTAGTAACTAGTAGTGAGCAACTGCGTAAGTGACACTATTTATACTATCCTCCACACTTATAATCAAGCAAAGTGTCTTGCTACTAGACCCTAACAAGTAACAAAAATAATAATAATTATAAAGGAGATACTACTAGTATATAATGGCCATAATTTGTTGAATAGCACTTTCCCATATCTATGATTGAGGAAAAAGTGTGAAAGCTTTTACAAGTTGAAATACACAATCGGAAAGACAACATTGGGCATTACCCTAAAAAGGACAATAACAGAGCTAGACAGCCCCAAAGAGCTGTCCTTTGCCTAAAAAATAGTGTCCTCCCTGCCCGTCTGAGTCCTGACCACCCTGCCCAACATGACCGAGCTTGATGATGAGAAGACTGCCATGAAAATCAGCAAAACTTTCTCTTTAGCCTAGCTTTGCAAGTATTTCGTGCTCTACGTAGGACTGAGGAGACCGGACGTATGTAGTGTAGTCACGTTAATTCAAGGTATATCATCACAATTCGCAAAATGATCGATAATTTTTCTCGAATGAACAAGTGAGCTCGTTTATACTTACAAAATACTCATACTCGATGTAAGATCGGCCTATACTCAGTAAAGCTTCTCGCATGTTTGAGTCATCCAACTTTTTTTTACTTTTCACTATGTCTACATTTTTACTATTTGGCAAAAAGGAACCACCGTGAGTTATTTCTTATGCCAATTATCAAAAGTCTAATGAGCTAGTGGCTCATAATTATCGTCTAAACTTAATAATAATAATAATGACCATACAATTAAATCGTTTCTACCCACGTTTATATACTTATACTCCGTATACTTATCCAATCCTTTGGATTATCTCTAAAATAATAGTACAAAAACAACTAATACAACACATTTACAGATTTATGAAATATCAAAGGTAATAAGATGAACCAATTTTAAAAGTAAAGTCTAGATTATGTCCAACATATTATATGTACTATTGAGTTGAATAATAACAGAATGTCTAGCTTCCCATATACAAAGTTTCACTACCACCATACTCCGATCTAATTAATAAAGAATTTTTATCAACTTTTGAGAAATCTATCTCCCCCAATATTAAACCGAATAAGTGACATTAACACCACCCAATAACGCACTACCATCGTGTTTCATTATTTGCCCACTCCCTCCCACCCTCAGAATCTAACGTAGGGCCTGGAACCTATAAGTACTAGTTTAAAGCCTGGTGCCCATAAACGTATCTTGTGAAATTGAGTACCTCCTTTTCAGCTCTCTTTCTCTTTCATCTCTTCTCAGTTCTGATCCCATCTCTCATTTTTTTTTTGATTTTTCCTGTGAGCGTCTCACGTGCAAGAAGCTGTAGCTGCTTAAAACTACGCTACACCAGTTTGTACTGTGGTCTCCCCTTGGAAGCTTCAATCTTTTTTTATTTCTGGGGTTTTGAGAAGCTTGTATAAAAAGCTGCTCACCTTTTTACCCTTCCATCTCATTTTATTTTGGGCCTTTGTTTTTTCTACCTACTTTTACTTAGATGCTCTCAAACAAACACAAATATACAACCATCCTTTTTTTTTTCTCTTGTTAATTAGTAATTACTAACTAACCCTTTTGTAATCTGGGTACTATTTAGTTAGTTATTATTAGTAGGTAAATAATCTTGTATTAGATTGAGCGCGAAAATAAGAAATAGATGGCATTAGAAGCTGTTGTATTTGCTCAAGACCCACTATCAAGTTATACTTGTTGTGGTAAAGAGTATAATCTGTATAGTAGTGGTGGTTTCATTAGTAATAATAATAATTATTTTGGTATGAACTATGAGTTTGCTAATAATTATTCCTCTAAATTATTATTAGAGGATAATAATAATCAACAAGATTTTTGTTCTAATGGGATTTTTAATAATTATGATAATCAAATCCCTAATAACTCAGAAATGCTCATTGATAATGTAAATCAATGGGATCATCATCAACACACTCAGCCACCGCCGCCGCCCTCGCAGCTGCAGCAGCAGTATAGTGTGTTGTATGATTACTCCTCGCCCGAGGAATATCTCTCGGGCGAGCCCCCGCCGCCTCTGGTGACTCCCGTAGTGGGAGTCACTGATGGCGGCGTGTCGAGGAGGAAGCGACGCAGAAGAAGTAGCAAGAACAAGGAAGAAGTAGAGCAGCAAAGGATGACCCACATTGCTGTGGAGCGAAACCGGCGTAAGCAAATGAATGACTACCTTGCTATTATTCGTTCCTTAATGCCACCTTCATATGTTCAAAGGGTATGTTTTGTTACAAATCTTTTTCTTAACTAATTAATATTTAGTGATCGATATTATGTACTTTTGCATTAACTTATTATGTACTCGTAGATTGTTAAAAACAATCTACGAGTACATATAGATTAATTACACTAGCAAAATCCTGGTTAATGATTTTGCTAGTGTAATTAACTTGAAAGTGATGTATTCGTTGGTTAAAAGTGCTTAATTTGTCTATTTGACTCCAAATTGCTAGGTTATCCCTAATTTTAACTATTTATTTGCTATTGTACTACTATAACAAATTAATTCATATGGCCATTCATGGTTAGCTGTTTCCAAATCATTTTGAGACTAATAAAGTGCGCGTCATTGTTACGTTGTATAGGGAGATCAAGCGTCAATAGTTGGGGGAGCTATAAACTATGTGAAGGAGCTAGAGCAACTGTTACAATCAATGGAAGCACAAAAGAAAAATGTGGTGCACCATTACAACCACCAAAACAAAGAAGAAGAAGAAGAAGAAGAAGAAGAAGAAGAAGAAGAAGAAGAAGAAGAAGAAGAAGAAGAAGAAAAAGAAGAAGAAGAAGAGCAAAACCCGGCGCCACGAAATGGCGGCGACGACGTAGATAATAAGGTGGTGGAGAGTTTGGAAAGAGCAGTACAACCGGCATTTGCTGGTTTTTTCAGCTTTCCGCAGTACTCAACTCGGTCAAGCTTAAGCCAACAACGACAACAACAACCAGCAGGGAGCAACTCAGTGAGTCGTAACTCGGCCGCGGGTGAGATAGAAGTGACAATGGTAGACAGTCATGCAAACGTCAAGATCCTAGCGAAGAAGCAACCCAAGCAACTTCTCAAATTGATTGCTGGTTTCCAGGGTCTTCGACTCAATGTTCTTCATCTTAACGTCACTTCTCTTGACAACTTTGTCCTTTACTCCTTAAGCCTCAAGGTTAGATAATCAATGTTTTCTTCATTATTTTAATCCCTTTTTTTTTAATACAGATAGATAAATAAAGCGTGTCGTTATAATTTAACTAGACGTAGAAAATGAGAACCGAACCCTTATAATAGCCGAATTCCCATTACTTAGGCAAATAAGGTAGAGGGTATTTTGATTAAGAACATAGGGACACACATGTGGAAACAATGAACAAAATAAGTTTGGAGGATTGCAAATATGAATTAGCCAAAAACGGACTAAAAAAGGACCGCAATATGAAAATAGTGTGAAGATTATTAGTTGGTGACAAAAGTGATAAAAAGTGGCCTTACTTTGGCCTCTAGTAACAGAATAACATTTGGCAATAAACCCAGGCAGCCTGAGCCTAATCCTATCATTATTGTATACGGAGTAGTCAAATAGGGGACTACTCGATCATAATTCATAGTGCGTGTTATTCGTTCTTTGACTTTGATCCTCCAATTTAATTTGATGAATTTGTGTGATTATTCCTTCTTAGGAGAATAATAATTCACCTGATACTCCAAAGTTGTTACAATATAATTAGTTAATCGTGTAATATTAGGTGCACGTACGTGATTGAAATAATAAGATTCGAACAAGCGAGAGTAATAAACGTGTTATATTTATGAATACTACGGTGTATGTAATCTGTATCACTGTATGGTATAGCTTGAGTAAATAAGGAACACCTCTAACATGAAATAATCAAAGCACATTTCGATGAGCTAAATGCAGAATGCTTGTGCATAACGGTAAAATCCGGGCGAGATTTAACATGAAATTCACTAATGTGCTTGAAATTCTTTGTTGATGATGATATAGGTTGAGGAGGGATGCCAGCTAAATTCAGTAGATGATATTGCAGCAGCGGCAAATCATATTCTTGGTCAAATTCAAGAGGAAGTTGCTGGTTTACTTCAATGAAGGATCAAACAATTCCTCTATTCAAGTTTGCAATTTGTTAATTAGTCTAGGTACTATATGTGCTAATTATAATGTATGTGTGGGGAATAATAAAAGAATTATCCCCTACTTTTCAATAAGAATAATTATATTATGATGGATTTGATTATCCGCAATTTCCGTTCTAATGATAATGACCTGGTTCTATTCAGCTTACTTAATAATTGTTTCAAAGAACTCGATTTTAAAAAAAGAAAAAGCTTTGAGATGTTCATATTTTTCTCTAAAAAGGAACTAAAGAAATGCGCTGAGTTAGAAAAATTCACCTAGAAAGCATAAATTCGATAAATTTCAGTTCAAATGATGCTTTGAACGACTTTGTACGATACATGTTAGAGAATTTCAAAGGGAACGTACTCTCTAAATCATTTCTTTTTTTAGATTCTCTATCTAATTTAATTTTCTGTTTCATTACCCATATCATACTTTTCCACAATGGGTAAAATGGTGAAATTAAATAAATAGTTTTGCATTATTTATCGTTTTTTTTACTAATAACAGAGAAAAATATAAAAGAAAAAAACTCACCAGATTCTAACCTTTAGGTGTCCGTCTCAAGAGTCGAATCAACAATGATCTTGGGCCAAAGACCTTGAAAAAGAGAAATATTCTGCGGCATCCTAATGTTTTCTGTCTGTCTGTCCGTCGTTATCTGCGAGCGAAAGATCCATGCAAGATTTACCATGACGTTTTTACTGTTTTAACTGTTACCGCACCAAAGAGAGTCCTACCAACTTACGCCATAGATACCATGCATGTGCGACGTACGTATAAATTATATATGCATTGAAATCTGGGTTTCAACTGTTGAAAGTGACTTCCAATCCAATTATTGGATTTCATTAAGAAATGATTATTTATTGGTCGGATCGTTTATAATATTAACCAAGCTTAATTTTAGCAGTAGCTTTATTCGACAGATTGGTAGGTTGATGCTACATTTGATTGGAATGGTGTGAACAAAATTAGCAGTCGTGTATTGCTTAAGAAATGGGCTTAGATAAGACATTATTGGCCTCATTCAGAAATATCATCTACATTCAGGCAGAATGCATTATTAACATCTCGATTAGGAACGAAGGTAGGAATTGACAACCGAGTCTTTCAAACTATGTGTTTTTTAGGCTATATTGGCAGTCCACTTGAGTTCTCTGATACTGAGTATTCACAATGTTTTATATCAGGGAACAAATGACTTAGCGAAAGTTTAATAGAACCATAAAAAAAAACTACGAGTGTATATAGTCATGTGCCTTCGTAATTTACTTTAGTTTTACATTATCAAAGAGTAATTTCCATCTGTGAAGCTAGTTTAATTTTACATCAGACAACTTATAATAATAGCCTAGGCCGCTGGTTCTTGTCGATGTCTTATAATCATAGGTTTTGTATGTTAGAATGCTCCTCATTCTGATCTATTATTTGGCTTTAACGTGTGAGGATTTGATCTTGGCCTCTCTCGCTTTGATATACCACTAGGAAGAACAATATGAATTATGTCCGAGTCCATGCGTAGTTGAGGCCATATCAAAGATTCTAGATTGTTAACTGAACAGGGTGAAACTTGTGTTAAGTCCAAATATTGCTAAGTTTTATATGACTCGACGACGCTATATTTCGTGCATTTGCCCAATTTATGCTTGATATTCATTCATCCTCGCAAGATTTTATGTCCTCGGTAGAGTTGTTGGTTTTGGAGTTCTTAAGGGCATCACCAGGCACTTGGAAAGAGTACGAAACTTTTGTCAATCTACATGCGCGAACTTTGGAGCTAAATATCTCTCAAACCATTTGGGATTTTGAACTGAAATCAGCTGGAGATGAAAGATTATGATCTTACCTTTTTAAGAAGTGATCACATACATGTCCTAAATAAACAAGTAACGAAGAAGTTACATGCGGACGTTTGAAGTTGGAATGCCGGGCTGAGCACGACCTGTGCCAGTTTCCTTCTTTATTCAACACGACTCGTGGTTAGAATTGATTTACTCCCTGATTTCAACACGACCCGTGGCATATTGAACACGACTCGTGTCAAGGCACAGATTTGAGAAACACGAAAATTCTCATTTCGAGATTTATTTTCCTTAGTTATTTATCTTCATTCTTTTTACCTAAACACTATATATAAGGACTCTATCTAGAATATTATCACGTATTTATTCTACTTATTATCTAGACTTTATTTTGGGGGGAACGTTTTATGCTCTATTGCTTGTAATCAAGATTTTTTCGTTCATCAACCATCGATTTCCATTCAGCAAAATTCATTGTTTCTTCTTCTTCCTTCTTTCATTTCTTTAATTATGTTTTTTTTTTTTAAATTATATTGTTGTTATTGGTTTAATTATGAATGATGAGTATTCTTTTAATCTTGGGTTTGACAAAAGCCCTAACATGAATCAGTCTAGGCGTTTTGATTGCTATGATTTGTTGAATTACTATATGTTTGGAATTATTAGTGATGTGCCTATTACTGATTATATATTGTTAATTAGATAACAAATATTAGGTATTGGCTTATATTATCAAGGAGAGTTGGATTGATGCCCTTATGAATTGATTGCTTGATCAACCTAATTACTTTAATTGATTGAACTCAATTGAGATTGCCGCGAGAGCCGAATTTCTTGTTAGAGATCGAAAACTAATATGATTAGACACTCCCTTTGAGAATAAGCGGAGTTTGCTTCCCAGGCTGGGAATGGCCATTCCAAGGCCATTTCCAGCCTGATTTCTTTTATTTTCCTTCGTTTCCTTTGTTTTTCTTCAGCTTTTATTGTTCTTAGGTCGATCTTATGCTAATGGTATGTTTGATAAATAATCTGTCCCATCGGGGGACCGTTTATCTCCCATTATTGGGTCTTTTGATCTGTCTCTTCGGGAGACTTTGCTCTCTTTGCAGGTGGAAGAAGTGCTCTCTGATGGTTGTGCATGCGGTGGTGGTTCTATCTTCATCAGCTGTGTTGGTGTTGTTCTTGTGCCTCCACCAAGCCATCCGTTTTGCTGTGCTTCCGGGAATGATGTTTCGGAGCTCCTATGATCTTTGTTACTCCCTCAAATACTACATCAAGACGGCTATGGCACATCCCGACGTGATTTTCTCCGCTTTAAATGATGTGAGAACATCCAAAAGTTTTCTCGGATTTCGATCCGTAATAAAGGAGCTAAACCTGACCCGTTGTTTATTTATCTGTCTTGGTTGTATTATTTGTGGTAGTTTCTTAGATTTACCTTATTGTAAGTGCCGTTTGGCTATTTATCAATGAGATTTAATCGTTCCCGTCTTCAAAAAAAAAAAGAGAATAAGCGGAGTTTGTGATTGAAACCATTGTATATTGTTCCTAATGCTTCTAATTATTTAATAGACACCATGAGAACAATAACTATTGCATGTTAGAAAAGTTTTATATGATTATGAGAGGGAGATATAGGGGTAGTTTTTGTTTGTGTGTTTATATGTTTACAAGTAAAAACATTAGTCTCTACCAAGGTAGTAATTCATCATTTCTTTATTTTTGTTGTGTGCCTATGACTATTGATTGTTAGCTGTTAGCGGTTATGCCAATGCCCAGCTTTTTAATCATTTGAAATGACCTTAGTTAATTAGATCAATCAAACAAACAAGCTTTATTTCTCCAAGGTAGAGTAGTCTTATTCTTTGCTAAACCCACTTCCTTAAGTTCGACCTGTATGCTACAACACCCAGCCTGTACACTTGCGGTTAAATAAACATCTATCAACTTGTGGGTATGATGATCTTGCTCCCACACATATATAGTTTCTATCAAAATCTGTTACTGATTTACAGACTATTAGTGACATAGTAACTGTTTGGTAACCTCATCATATAATTACATGCCAATTAGGACAATGATGAGACTGTGACCAACAAATGCCAGCGTGATGAGATGCATAAAAAATGGACCCGAAATAATTGAAATGGACACTATTTCAAAACTTGGGGATCGGACCCTACCAGATTTCATTCTAGTAACAAATGGGCCCTTAACTTGGGCCCAATAGTGTGCCTTTTTTTACTATTTTTGTAGCAACACATTCCATAATTTTCCAAAGACTATAAAGCTTGACGATGACGCCTAGAATGTTACATTGTCACGTCGGCTGTTGCTAATGGCCGTGGGGTAGCTCGCTTTTGCACACTAAAGCTTAATGATTTTACTAATGACAGTAATTAATGGAGAAAATCGAGAAATCACTAATGTTGTTCGATTGTTCGTTAAGAAATAATGACAAGCAAAGTTATCCAGCTTTAACTATTAGACTTATGATTTTACTGTGCTTTCGACAATTAGAAAACTAAATGTCTAAATCCATACCTTATTACAGATGGAGAGATCACTAGAACAATACAGGCATACAGCAGCTATTAAGTATTATTGATGTATATGTTTCTTCAAAGTGATCATAATTTGGTGGAGAGACTATTTTTATTCGCTATAAGCCTATAACTGATGATGCAACGAAAGACATTAGGGACTCGTGGGGAAGTTATATTATTCTTTGTCCTTGATATGCTTGTCCCTGAGCACAGGGATGTGTTTCGACGTACGAAGAGAATAACTTCAACAACACAATTTCATGGTTTTCGTTCTTGAAATCATTGCCTATGACAATTATTTTGCATTGATTGCTTTTCATATAATATCTTTAAATCATTGTTAATTAGTTAGCTTACAGTAGAAGAGTAACACTCAAGAATCACACTTTTGCTTACACACAGCTTGATTGAAATACAAATAGGTTAGTTAATTCAGAACAACTTCTCCATTCCCCATGACTTCACCCGTTCAAATAAATCGAAGGTAAAATCATGATTCTTAACCAACGCAATTGAAGGCCAATTATTAAAAGTTAAAATTTAGGGCTTATTTGGTATCGTTTTCGGTTTTCATTTTTCAGTTTTTGTTTTTTAAAACCAAAGTCCCGTTTTTGAAAACCAGAAAAAGTGGTTTTCAGTTTTCAGTTGTCAGTTTTCATTTTCTATATGACCATTATAGAACTAAACAATTTTAAGTTAATTTTGTAACTTATTTAACTAATTTTTTTACGCAAAAAAACCAAAAACTGAAAACAGAAGTGATACCGAATGGGCCCTAACATCCTAGTTTTTACATTTTAGAATTTATTTGCCGGTTCTTTGTAGAGTAGAAAGTGGGGAAGTGATAACATCGTTAATGGTAGAGGAAGACCCAAGATGACATGTATAAAAGTAATTAAAAGTGATATGACATTTTAAGGATTGAAGAGATTGAGTACGGTGTTAGATAGGGCGGGGTGGAGCGACGCTATCCATGTAGATGACTTCATATGACTTGTTTTGGTTTATTCTTTGTTTGGTTTCCTAATATTCTTTTTTACCCGTCCCTTAAAACTTTTCTTCCTATTATTTGTTCAAAATTCGTATCTTTTTGAATTTTTTAGGACTATTTTTTTTTAATCTTTTTTTTTCTTTCTTTTTAGGAAAATTTAACAAGAATAATCCAAACTTTAGG
Organism: Spergularia marina; assembly: GCA_963680865.1. NCBI lineage: Eukaryota > Viridiplantae > Streptophyta > Magnoliopsida > Caryophyllales > Caryophyllaceae > Spergularia > Spergularia marina. The sequence goes on along the minus strand of OY804551.1, from coordinate 20,874,598 downwards.
TGGTCTTGAAAAAATAATCTCAACTATCAATTATCCAAAAACACCCAACTGAGTATCAGTTATCCGAAATAATCCCAACTTTAACGAATGTTTCATGTGGTGGTCCTTGTATTTACTAAACTACTTCCTTAAAATTTTATCTCGAACTTATATTAAATGTTCAAAAAAACTCACGTGGTGCCCCGAATTATACCAAAATGTGCATGGTGTCCATATGTTTAAAACTTGTAACAAGTTGGGGTTGATAAGGATCGAACCCTCAACCTCCATGTTACCACAAGATCCTTACAACGATTTGGTATATGATTAGTGATATTTATCAAATTAATTTAATTAATAACTAATAAATAAAATAAAATAAAATAATTATAAAAAATTAATCTAAATGTTGTGTTGTGAGTCGTTTTCGAAAATGGGTTGAGAATGAGTTTTGGAGTCAGATTTCTATTTGGGTCCTATTTGTACATGGACCATTCCTAGCTACCAAATAACTAACCCAATACCAAATTGGCCCAAACCCAATTTAAACCCAAACCAAACAAGGAGAGAGAAAGAAAATCAGAAAAAGAAAAAGAAAGAAAAAACTACCCCTAGCACACCTGGATACATGTAATGACCGTTAACTGTAGACGAAACCGTTGTACACTTGTAGTGTCGGCACACTGCTGCCCTAATCAATCACCAACTTTTTTAATACCGGGAATGTTCCGCGATACAATATCCGATCGTACCGAGAATATTGAAAAAATGTTTATAATTAGTTTGTAGTAATATTCTCATTTGTTCAATGTCTATACAATATGTACATTTAATTAATTACTCAATAATGATCCTTGGAAAATAATGTAAAGTCTCAAAGATCAAGGTGCCCCCAATTACAGGGTGCTTAAGAACACCAAAATGTCTCTTTAACTAAACTTAATTACATATATTTTCCATAACTTCTTATGGAGATATATCTACATTTCCATTATTCTGATTTCGACTTGTCCAGAATACCCTCTCGCTCCACGAGTATGACCTCTTTATCGGAGTCGGCCGGAGAGTCTGCGGTCTCGAAGAAGAAGAACTATCTAAAACTCGAGTGGAGCTTGAGTTTGAGCTGTCTCTTTGTAAATGTTGGGCACCCACATTTCGAAAATTCGAACCCCGGAAAAAGTCCATAGAGAAAGACCTCCTTATTATAATTGTGTTGTTGAAGTCATCTTCGGCCTTATTTTGATCATTACGATCAACAACATTATTATTACTATTAATTTCTCTACTAGTCTCACCAAACCCACTACTATCCCCTACTGTTTGGGTTCTGCCTAACTCAACATCACTAGAGTCGTCCGAATCGGCCGTTGGAGTGAACACAACCCGCCTCGAGTGCCCGAAACTCGGGTCATTCAAGGCCAATGTTGGCCTGCCCGAGTTGCATGCAACAATACCTGCCCGACAAAGCGGGCAAGTAGTGTGTGACCTTAGCCAAGTATCAATACAATCAATATGAAATGCATGCTTACACTTTGGCAAAAGTCTAAGAGTTTCACCCTCTTGAAATTCGCTAAGACAAACGGAACAATCTGTGCCGTCGATCAACCCATCAGATCTCTTGTACCGTAACATTGTAATTGCGTTGATCACAGATTGGTTCAATCCAATGGTTGAGATTAACCAAATCGGGTGGTCCACAATCACCGGATTACGATTCTCATCATTTTCACGTACAAGTGCATCCGTTACATGCCCATTATTACCACCTCGGTCGATATTTGGAGGCTCACCATGGTCGCGCCCAATTACAAAAATTCGATGCCAAAATGTACAATATTTAATAACAACTGCATAATAAGAAGCCAAAATAAGTAAACTAGCTAACACAACAAGAACTATTATCACAAGGGGTGACAAGTGCACCCTTTGGTTCCCCGTCATCGTAGTCTCGGGCGATACAACGACCGAGACTGGTGGTAATGGTGGAGGAAGTGGTGGTAGAGGGAAGCCGGACTCCGGAAACACGTAACATTCTTCGAAATTACCACATGAGGGATCACAAAAGTGTGTACAAGGTGGGTTTGTTGAGTCATTTGTGGGTATGGAAGTTGGATTATTAGAGAAGAGGTTTCTAAAGTAGATCCTAGCCATTAATTAGGAGAACATTGAGGAAAAAACAAGGCAAAATTGTATGGAGGAGAGAGGAGAGTCTAGTCTAAGGCTAGCTTGTCCTAAGGAAGAGGGAGATCGGAGGGGGATTATTTGTTGATGTTCTACACGTTTGAAAAATAATAAAGGGTTGCTGTGATTGGAAACCATTTCTTTTTCAAGTTTTTTAGGTGTGGATGGACATATACAATCATACATTCATACATACACTTGTACTACTACTAGTACACTACATACACATTGTCGTGCTTGTAACTTGTTGTACAAATATGCTTATTCTATGGATGTGTTTGTTTTCTTCAACTCCTAGGCAACGACTTGCTTAATTAAGAATATTGAATTGTATACGAGTATGTTTATATCTCCATCAATCAAAATATACATAGGAGGATTTGTAGCATTATTTTGTAGGGACAACAAATTAATACCAAGCTTGGACTTTCATTTGTTCGGTAAACTGGTCCAATCAATTGTTAGAACGTGATTGACGGGGTACATGAAACAGGGCAGGAAAATGATACAGGTGATCCGCACTGATAAGCCCATACCATGACCACAAAATCTCATTTAAGACAAGCTTGATTCATATAAGTTACCATTATCAGCTATATTTTTTTTTATTAACAATTGATAATACAGATTATTTCCACCCTTCAAGTTATTAGGTAGATTACAAGAGATCCATCAGCATCACAAGTTGATTATAGCGTACTCTTATTGCTAACATCCCTACTTTGATATTTCACCATACTCCTACCAACCACAATTTTTGCAATTCATATCACTCACTTTGTTTTTAATCTTCTTTAATTTTCAATTGCCTGAATGAAATTGTAGCCATATCATCCGAGACCATAGCAATACTTAATGAGGTATCCGCGGCTTAATTCACCCGGCTATAGTAATTAATGAGGTTAATCTGTCTTAGTCCAACATATATCACACAAAAAAAAAAAAAAAAAAGAAAGGAGTGTTTACCAATTATCATTGAATTTGATTTTGGTTCTAAGTGAATTAGTAGATTGCAAACGCGATGGAGTAGTATCCGTGGTTTTTAATTTAAATTTATAACTACTTTTGATATTGTTGTTGCATTCTCATATCTCGACTTCGTTATTATTTCAAGTTTAGATGATGGAATTAAGGACTTCATGCTAATTATTATTGATCCTAACTAGCATTGGGAGGAGCCTAGTCCCTTTTAGAAGCTAAGTCTGTTGATCTACATTTTGTAATTTATATATAACCACAAGGTCAAGGAGTCGAATGTAACAGCCTCCTACTTTTTGTGAAGTTCCGCCACTGGGTTACTACAATCAACCATATCACTTCCATATCTTCGATCTAGATCAGAGTTGTATATATAATCTTGCACAGTCGTCACACCAACTTCTACAATTTAATCAACAAGTAATGGTATTTGGTATTCATTAACTTTGATACAGTGTGACACATAAAATAGATTGGATTTGTGAAAGAGTGCAAGAGTTAGTGTACCATGCATCATGTACTCTAAACAAATTGAACTACCTACCATTGGATCTACCTTATTACATACTGTACTTCTTCGTTTTTATTTCCCCTTGTCATAATGTGTTAGTAATATCATAGTTGATGTAATAGTTGATGTAATGATGTATAAATTAATGCATTGTCAACAACATACATCGATAAATAAGAATAATCTGAAAAGCATACGTTAATCACAAATAACACTCTATCGGGTACGTGCAAAACACAAAGGTGTTAATAATTCATGGAGATACCAGGAGTAGTATAATGACCATAATCTACTAAATCTTGAATAATGAGAGGTGGAGTATCCATGATCACTCTTCCAATGAGAGTAACCATATCATTGGCCTAATCCAAATGCCATATATAGACTCAGCATAATAATGGAACATCATTTAATCATTAATAAGAATCGCACATTACAAAATGATGTTTTGGTAGTGAAAGCAACCAAATTAATGCAATTAATCAATCAAAATCACAACATTGATGTTTTTGGTTTAAGGACAAAGATGAGTACATTCACATTCATCAGCATCAAGACATCTTGAACCAAAAAGTCTGTGGAATTGTAGTGATTCACAATAATTTTGGCAGCTTCCAGTTTTTAATGAACAGTCTACAAGTTCAAAGCTATCCCTGCAAATTTGCCCTTTTATTCCTGCATGTCCAGTAATAATATTAGCTTCTTACTGCAGACATGCACATTTTCTACAAACTTACAATATACGTAGTAGTATTCTATAAATTAAAGCAGTTAGTGAACAACCACATAAATTTCAAGTTTTGCATGAGACAATCTGACCATGCATGCCTAAAGAACGCTAGTAGATACTATGTCATGAAATAGACGCATACAATTCAGTCATCGATAAAATTTGTATATATAAGACAGTCCAAGTATCCAACTATAGCCTATCTGATGTATATGCATGCATTCAATAATCAAACACAAGAAGATCAAAGATAAGTTAGTTAGCAAAGTTAAGGAATTACAGTTTAGAACCTGTAGGAAAGATGACTAGCACCATGAGGAATAAGGCCAGGACAGCCATAACTTTCGTCATTTTTTTAAGAATGTAAAGCAATTGTACAAATCACTCACTTTTTTTTTTTTGTGCCAAAGGCAAATCACGCACTGTTATTATAGTGAAAAAATCTCGCATTTATGGTAGTGAATGATATGGTGTATCACTAATGATTTGGCAAATTATATTCAAGAAGATTAACTTTGATTTTGAATTTAATTCTCTCGGGTCATGTGCGATTAAACTTATTAAACCGTGTTTTCAAATTAGATCAGATTTATTCAAATTAAATCAAATCAAAACAAATCAGTTTCAATCAAATCAAATCAAACCAAATCAAATCGGAATTATCTAAATAAAAATTAATAAATCTAGTTTACTTTTAGTTCTTAATTCGTTTAAATGCATTTAATTTATCAATAAATTGAATTTATATAAAATTAAATTAAGTTCATTCAAATTCAATCTCTCTAAACTTGGGCTTTTCTCTTAATTCCTCAATTAGCCCGAGAGAGCCTGATTTCAAACTTACATACGGTGGGCCGCTGATGCAACATAATGAGTCGGTCAAAAGAGATATGATTGGGCCTAAGATGAAAGTTTGCCCATAGATCAATTATTCTACTTTTTGCAATAAAATTTCTTTTATGAGACCGTCGGAATCGCATAAAATAAGGTGCGAACTGCGGAGTATATGATTAGGACGATTCTAGAAGTTTATATGTAGACAATAGAAAAATTGTCTATAATATAATCAAGTGTGGTAAAATAAAGATTGCAAGTAGTAAATAATACAAGTTTATTGGCCCGTGCAAAATTGCATGGGTTGTTATATGAATTTGGTTATAACTCTATTTTATTACTCATATAATTAACATAAAATATTAAGACTGTAAAAAACTTAACTGACCTGTGACCAGTTGTTCAAGGTTAATACCCATGTTTTTCCCGATTCAGTTCTGGCCATAGATAACTCGAACTCGTTTTGACCAGTATTCTTTTGGGTTAAACTTGAGATGGCCCGTTGTCCCAGTTTTTCTAAAATTAAGACGAAAAGAAACGTGTTTAATTTGGTATTATCTTAGAGAAGTTAAGTTTGATTCAATGAAAATAATTTAATAAGAATAGCGAATTTATTTCAATACTTTATGTTTATGTACGAATTACAATTTATGACCCGTGACCCTCTATTTTCGGGTCCCGTCTTTGTGAACTGTAATTCATATTATCCCCGACTACTTTTTAACACATTTTTTTTTTAACTCTGACCCACCCGTTGACCCGTATTTTGAGTTAAAACGAAACAAACCCAAGATGTGTTATTTCCTAATATATTGCGCATATATATATAACTTCCTAAATTACTTCCAAAATAAAATAATTTGATATGATTCAGATTATCTCGTCCAAAATTGTTTCCGAAATTATCTCCTATAATCTCAAATCCTTTATATATAACTTTGTTTATAAAAGTATAAAAAAAATCACTTGTCTTGGTGGTTGAAATATTAAACTTGTAACTCTGAGTTTACAGGTGGCGATGACATCAGCAGTGATATCATTAAATGAGTGTTGATGTCATCGATGACATCACTGATGACGTGGATAGTCTAATTGAAGGCTAATGGGTGACTATTGGTTAAATTATATGTTTTTTTTGTAGTAAATTTAACATGTTTGTAGTAAATTTATAAAATTATACAAGAAAATATACTGCATCTTTGATTAATTTTACCACAAATTAACTATAGACATTTTTTTTATTTGTCTACATATAGACTTCTAGTATTTTTGGTATGATTATATTATTGATACGGTCTTATACACCAAGTTACACCCTCCTTTTTTTTTTGGTTCTTTACGTTTGGTTTGAATCTGTGAGAGGATTTAAAACTAAACGTAAAGAACCAAATAATAGAGGGAGTACCATTTTTCATGGTGAGATCGTCTCATACACGAAAGAAATTAAGATATAGAAGACGTTACTGCAATCTCAAAAGTAGAGATTATCCGATCCTATTAGGCTATCATTTTTGTAAATAATATAGAAATCATATGGAGTATAATCAGTAAACATACCTGTCGTAGTTGGTGTATGCGTAACGGTAAGATGTTCTTATAAAATGAAAAATAGTTGACCCAAAAACTTATTGGTTCGATCGCCTCATTAGAGTTGAACTAATAACCATGTCAATGGGCCTGAGTTCTGCCTTAACCAAACCCTCATCATCTTGCAGCATCATCAGTAGTGTTCATCGTGTTACTTCCACCTCCTCGGCCGGATCTTCCTTAGCTTTCCTTCCAAGTTTCCGTCTAGGAATTCCTCAATATGGTCTTCGTAGCACCACCCGACTATATCAAAGGTACGTACGTATATTAGACCTTTAGCATTTGGCTATGTCCATATAAAATCGAACTATGTAGTCGATTGATCTATTGATTGATTGATTGTACTCCATGGTGAAGGGAACATACGATGAAAATTAGCAGCAGCATTAATCCTGTTCCACCATCTTCATCCACGCCCCCGTCGCCGTCGAGTCCATTCCCTGGGTATGAATGTACGATCATATATAATTATCTAGCATTATTATTACGTATGGTATACTCCGTATAATCTTTTCCTATTATTATCAGATACGTACAGCCGTTACAGCTGAATATATATACTCATTCCGTTCATTTGCTCGTTATCATTTGATTTGATTTGATTCGAATATTTTTTTGGTTTATAGCAGGAAAGGATGGATAGCAGGATTAGTGATATCAATGTTATTACCCTTCTTGAGGAGCAAATGGGGGCCCTTATTTACCTTCAAAAGTAATTGACCTTTTATTATTTCATACTCCGTGGATAATTGTAAAATAATTAATATTAAGATACATTATTATTACGTACGTACCAACATTGTGTTACGTTGGTGAATGCAGCGGAGGTGGACAAGGACTTGCAAAGAATAGAAGACACGGTAGAGGTGTTGGAGAGGGTGGCGGAACGCGTCGAGAAGGTGGCGGAGGATGTTGCGGCGGATCTTCCTGAAGGACGCCTTAAAAAGGTGGCAACGGAGATAGAGCAAGTGGCTGACATTGTGGCTAAAACTGCCCATTTCACAGATAAAGCCATTGACAAGGTTAGTCGTATATTACAATAATACTCTGTTTTACCTAATACATTGTTCTTAATCTCTGAAAACAATTGTTTTTTCAATCCTAAATTCCTAATCTTAAGGACATACATACACAAAATTATTCAGTTACATGTTGCGTATACTATTATGCTATTAGCTTAGCTAGCTTTTACCTGAATCGACGCTGACGCCATTTTCTAATAATTAATATTATTTCTTGGCTTGATGCACTAATAAGTAATACATACAGTAGTTGTAATACTTGTAAGGAGTTGGTTTAACTTTGTAGTTCTATAATCTCTCTGAAAAATGTTACACATTTGTTGTGAATGAGAGGGAGTAGTACGTGTATGTTATTCCACTTTATTTACATTTTCGTCATGTCGAGGCGCTGTAATATGCTAATATGTGTAGCTATGTAATTCTGCCCTACAATGAAATATAAGTCACTCTTAAATTGTCGATTGGTTTTAGGATGGAACCGCGCTTGAGTGTAAGATAGGATTAGGCTCTCGTATTTGGTCTCTACTCCTCCAACACGAGGATGCATGTATGCTTTTGATCAAACGCCACTTAGTACAAGCATTAATTAGAATAGGTAGATGTTGTAGAATAGATAGAGAGTGATCCAAGTTTAGTCTAGTGGCTAAGGTTCCGATAATGATGTTATATACCTTAACACGCTACCAATATTTGAACTCGAGACTTAATCATCGATAAAACTCTGATATCATGCGAAAGAACCAACTAAATCAAAAGGTTAAAAGCCGATAGTTGAGACCCTGACAATGGTTTTATTCCTTAGCAGTTTACTAAATAACAACAATATGTCCTCAATGCAAAAAATTGAAAATGCGAGACGATTATTTATGATTTGCTATGTTATCATTTTCAATAATTATTCGCATTATGTTTGAAAGAAGTAGGATTTATTTTGACTAATTGAGTACGATTATATCCAATACTATTATGGATGCAGGTTCAAGAATTGGAAGAAAGAGTAGAGTCGTATGTTGAGAAAAGTCAAAATGATCCAAGTAAGAAGCACGGAACAGTGAACAATCGTCATGACAAAGAAGCATGATCCCTTTGTCGGCATCTTGTTAATTACTTGTTGCTTCTTGTTCTTCGTTGCGTACTATGTACTCATCACTCATCATTATGGACTTATGGTGTATCTTAGCTTCCACCATTGTTCGATCTTGTTGACCTTGCTTGTCCATATTTGTGCTTTATAAGTAGATAATTTCGGGTTGCACTGCTAGGTGCAACCGTGGCACCGTGCAACCTTCAAGATGACATATATTCTCTACTACTCTGTCATTTCGTTCGATTTCTTTACCTTTGGGATTGGGCACAAAGGTTAAGGAGAGGAGAGAAAAAGAAAAACTTAACCACTGCTAAAGCAAATGAGAAATATAGTTTTTATCTCATGAAATTTTTAGTGGTGTGTGTAATACAAATCAATCGAATTTGAGTATGTAAAACAAAGTTTCTACTATTACCCAAGGCGATATCATTATACAAATAGCAATTGTGTACCACTACACTCTATAAACTCTATTGTATTTATTTTTTTAAGCAATGATATGCTACCGTTTCTAATTTTTTTTTTTTATATATTTATCTAATACTATATATTAAAACCTGAAACCAAGTCTTTCATAGGTTGACACTTGGCATACATTAATTGGATAGAGCATAAAAATAGTATTAAAATACAATTATTGATTAACATATGGTAATAAATTATCATATTAGCTAATTTATGGAAATAATAAATATGGTAATTTAGTTTATAACATGAGATATAAGAGATAATATTATGGTGGTTGGCTAATTTATGGTAATAAATTTGAATATGATGTGATATAACGGGTGGCGGAATAGTAGAATGACATAATGTAACATGTGACGAGATAATGAGATTGAAACTGTAAAATGGGTGACATAAAAGTGGAATAATGATAATACGATGAGTGAGTAAAAATATATAATAATAAAATATGACGGGGAACAAAAGTTGATTATAGTACCCTACTACCCTTCATTGTAAAATTAGAACAACAATAAAACATGCTGTCATTTATATAAAACGAGTATAAACATTATAAATAGACAAGCCCGGGCGTGGCACGGGCATGCCAACTAGTTTATTGTAAAGCTTGATTCTAGTTGATACGTATACCGTATTTATGGGGGCAATTAATGTGAGTTCGTTTTTTATTTTTTTTTTATCTAGTGACATAGAAGGGTGGAAAATCTCTCATACCGTAGATACTGTGTGTCCGTGTTAACGACTCGACACATAGTTTATTGCCCAACATTCCTTTGAACACATTTTTCATTGGACTTGGCCACGTAATCCATACGTTACAAATTGCACAAATCGTCAGTAAAGATTGATTGCCCTTTTCCCATTAATTAAAAAAGTTGGATGTAGCAACGGCTCAATTTCATTTTCAAATTTCTAGTCACAAAAACAAGAAAACCCTCTTCACTCTTCTCTTCTCTTCTCTTCTCTTTTACACTTTCCACTCTCTCTCCTCCTCAACTCCCATTCTCTGCAAATCGTAAGGAATACGTTTCCCCAATTGTCCACAAATTAGGGTTTTCAAATGGAAATTGGGCAAGAACTGGACGATTTCATCAAGAATTCAATTGATCACACAATGGGTCTAACCGTACCCATACAAGCCCTCGAATTGAAGCTTGAATCTCTTCAAACAACAAATCACCGTCTTCGCGATCAGTATCTTTCCCTACAAGCCATATTAAAGGATAAAGAAACCACCCTTGAACTTACTAGGGTATGTTCCTTTCCCTCAAAACCCTAATTTTGTTTTTTCTATTCTTTCAATTTTGATCTATAAAGTCTCTGCCTTTATCTGAATTTTCGATTTTTTATGCTGGGTTTGGTTTGTTTTATCTTGTAAAACCCTAATTTTTTAGTGTCCCCTTTTTCTTAATTTTGATTTTGAATTTTTTTTGGTGGGTCGATTTTATTTATTTATTTTTTATTAACTTTTAGGGTTTTGTGTATGTGGGTGTATGATTTATGTGTGTTTGAAATGTAGGCGGAAGCGAGTATGAATGCGCAAGCAATAAAGAAATTTGTGGAAGAGAACCAGAAATTGGCGGGTGAGTGCAAGTTTTTGGTGGATCAGTGTCATAAATTCGAGCAGGAGATTAGTCTTTATGATCATGACCGGGAGGCGTTGATGGAGTTCGGGAATGAGGCGGACGAGAAGGCGAAAGAGGCCGAGATTCGGGTTAATGAGTTGGAGGAGGAGCTCAAGAGTGTCACTGATCAACTTAAGTATTACAAGCATCAATATGAGACTCTCTCTGTGAGTATTCTTATTGACGATGTTTGCATTTAAATTTGCATTTAATTAGTAATGATTTGAATTAGACTATATGTTGTTTGAATGATTAGTTAGTTGATTATGGTAGTAAATGATTTGGGTTGGACTATGTGTTGTTTGGGAAAAGATGAAATCTTTGTTTGGTTTAATGTAGGTTTGAGTATGTAATTCGTGTTTGAGAAACGATCTGTCAATGTTCGGGCAGGTGAAGGGGTTCTCAAAATTTTTAGGAATGTGTATTGGTTAGAATCTGGATGTAGTGTCATTGGTAATGACCTTGTTGTTTGATATAGTTTGGCCTATTTGTTATGTACTGAAACCCATTGGTTGTGTCTTGCTCTTTGAGAGGTGAGTTTCTTTGTGAAGACAGGCTTTTGAGATCATATCTTTCTCATCAGTCATAAACTCATGGCGGTATAGGATTATGTCGATGGCTTCTTGAGTTTTATCTTGGTGAAAAGCTTTAGCTTTAATCTGCACTATGTACTTGAGAAAATATGAACGTTATGTCCGGGGACACAACTCTTAATTTGTAGATTTTGGCTAGATAGTTGCCACTTGGACATTGATGGTGGTTATATACTTCTTGATAACATTACCTGTTAAAAAATTTATGTTAGAATGAGCTGTTTATTGAATTTGGATATTTTGATTTGCTTTTGATATAATTTAGTACTTTGACGAATGAAATTAAGAGTAGACCTTGCGAAGTCTAGTGAAGAAACCTGGGTGACTATTAGTTCAAGTTGTCAGAGTATGGACAAGTTAAGATGGAAATTATGTTACTTCACACTTGACATGAAGCCTGTACATGATGATTTGTTGAAGTGATAACTTGTTGAGTGCAGTTGGTTGGTGCTCACTATTGCAGAAGGCATATGATTATATCTATGGCTTTATGATTATATCTTTTTCGTTGAGTCAGTAACTCAGTATATCAATCAAGAGTTTTCTTATCTTTTCACTTGGAAATCGACTTTTTATGAAACTTGACTATGATGTTTGGAAACTGTTTATTGTATAATCTTCCAACTATCTTTGTGAATCGGTCGAACAATGTCAGGCTATTGTCAGCTATGCCTGAAATTTATTTTCAAAGGCTTCTGTAGATATTAAATCTTCTATATTCCCCAACTTTCAAGTATATTGATGCTGGCTGAAGGTACTGTTTGATATTCAGGGAGAAAAGGGTTACTCAGCTGTACTGTTTCGGCCATTTTCGGAACTTTTGCTGCTTATGATACATGGTAGTTAGCCTATCTGGAAAATTCCCATACATGATCTACATAATGCCAAAAACGACCTTAAGATGAGAGACATTAAGAATAGGAGTCCTCTGGTCTTCCAGGGGAACAAATTAGAACCACATTTGGAAGTTACAACAGATTGATACTAATATTAATGTGCCTGAGATCAGAGGGAATCTAGAGCTCATAGCTTGATATGTAGTTTGATTTTCTAAAATCTGTTTATAGAACCTGATTTTGATGCTTGCGGTGTACTATTATAATTAGATCATTTTTATATTTTTAAGGTTGATTCGTCTGTGGATGGCCCACCTTCAGAGCAGATCCTAGTTAATGAACTTGTTGCAAGCTTAGTGAAGAAAAATGAAGTTGCAAGGACAGCATCAGCGTTTTTGGAGGCTAATAGTGACCGTGAAATGTATCGCGAGTTGCTTGAAATGTGGAATTGGTGAGCCATTGTCCTTTCTGCATTTGTTTTTCGAGCATAAGGGCCAAGCTTTGTAGAGTTACTTTGCTGAATGTGCTTTTTCCCTCGCTATTGCAGCATGAGACCAGAAACTCAAAATGTAATTTCACTTGCTGCACAAGTAAAAATTCTTGAAAAGGCCAAGGATCATCTGAGGATCAATCTGAACAGAGCTGAAGAGGAGGTGAGTGAATCTTGATAATGGTACTCCAGTGCCTGTAAATATCTGTCTGGTCCACTTTTACCACCTCATTCCATAATTGGATGATTTTTAGGTAAATGTCCTAGCTGAGGAAAACAATGCACTGGTAAAAGAGAACAAGAGGCTGTCGAAGCTCTGTCAGTCGGAAAAGAAGCGTGCTGGTTCAGGAGAGAAGCATGGTAGCAGTGCCAAAACCAAGGTACTTTTTCAAGTTTTCCACCCTGCAGGCATGTTTAGCAAAGTTGAAAGATCAAAACTTGATAATTGCCAGCCATACTATATTATTATCTGATGAAATACCCTTGTGGCTTACAGAGCAATAAAAGGAAAACCAGTCCTGGTATGAGCAGTCCAGTTGACAGGAAGATCGATTTTAATGACATGGACTCGTTGCGGTATCCACTCTCGCCTTTGAAAGAGAACTCACCTGGCCCCAAAATACATAAGAAGTGAAGAAATAAAACGACAGCAACATAGGAATTGTAGATCGTTCAATAGCATAGGAACCCGTAAGTGTTGATTCTTACTAATTTCTGTATTCAAAGCACTCCCTAACTCCACAAAATCATTCTAATTGGATTTCACATCCACAAAAAGAGCTGTACACCTGCTTGTAGAAAAATGGTACTGGTAAATCAGAGAAAGTTTCTTTCTCTTTGATTACAATATTGTAAAATGTAATTCTATGTTGCTGTTAACTGTTATCATATATATTGGGTGTGTGCCCATACCACCTTTTGCTTATTTTGACGGTCGTGCAAATTTTTTAGCTGATTGAGGAATTCGGTAATGTAATTAGGAGTGATCATTTGAAATAATGTCACCCACGAGCAATTGATGACAAATGATTAGTAGATGATAGATGTTCACCCGTATTCATATGTGCGTAATGCATATAAATATACATAAATTTAATATCTGTTAGTTAAGAAGTCGAGTTCGATTCTTATGTGCGACTTTGCATCTATTTTCTCTAAAGGGAGACGAGAAACGGTTTCTTAATATTTGTGCATACAGAAAAAAAAAAGGCAATAAAGTTCACGGCATGAATCAACTAGTCCACGTCCGTGTCATAAACCCACTGCCTTCCCCAAAAAAATCCTGAAAACTCCTTATCCATTAAAACCTCTTCTTCTTGCAGTCATTTCTGCACATTTTCGACAAAGAAAATGGCGCAACTCCATACACTATGCTTCCTATCTTCTTCCACAAGCTCAATCCCTCCTAATTTCTCCCCCTCTTCTTCTTCCTCTTCACTTCTTTCTCCTGCTCTTCAAAATCTCTCCCTCTCCTCTAGAAAACCCAATTCACTCTCTCTCCACCGCACTTTCCACCACCACCACCACCACCACATAATCCGGTGCTCACCGTCAAGCTCAATCCTGACCGTTGAAAACCCATCATCAGAATCCCAACAACAAGATGAAAATGAAGTGTCAACCACAAGATTACTTGCCCAGAATGTCCCTTGGTCGGCAACTGCTGATGATATTCGCGCCTTGTTTCAACAATTTGGCACTGTCGTCGAAGTTGAGGTTTAATTTTATTTAGCTATCAAATTTAACCCTCCCCCCCCCCCCCCTCCCTTAATGTTGTTGTGTATGGAAACTTGTTATCGACTTTTTAGGCTATTGGTGACATGAAAATGCGATGACGGGTTTTAACCAATTAGGGTGAAGCCCAAAACTTACACTTTTTATAAAATGTTTGGTAAATGTAGTTGTCGATGCATAGTAAGACGAGGAACAGGGGTCTGGCATTTGTGGAGATGGGTTCGGCCGAGGAGGCTGCTGATGCTTTTACCAAGCTTGAAGCTTTTGTAAGAATTCTTTGGTATCTTTTTGTGCTTTATTTTTACACTTTTACGTATTATTATTATGAGCATTTTGAGTTGAATTAATATTTTGTAAACCATTGATTATATAATAGTGGAAATCATTGAGCATTTTAGTGAGAATAGTACAGCTTGTAATAAAAATGTTTGAGCAATTGATGACAAGTATTCAGCTTGTTTGTGCTAGTATTTGGGGGGGAAAAGTAGGTTCACCATTTTGACATCTTACTATGTTGGTCAGTTGGTGTGTTGTGGAACTCGGATAAGATTTTTGTATAGAGTTTAGGAGTATTTGCTATGAAGTAGCATCGACATCGTTTCCCCAATCAATTTGTTGTGAACTTTGGGGTTTTCAAAGTGCTTTCATTTGGTTGCTTAATTCCCAATTTCTTTGACTTTTTTGTTTGTGATGATAAAATTGTAAGTTTTGGAGGTAAATCTTGTTGTGGAAATTTTCCTGTTAAATTCATCAAGTGCTTTCATTTGGTTGCTTGCTTTGGAATATGATGGAATGAAGTCAAATCACAAATACAACAACATCTTTAACCCCATTGTCTTAAAGGCTCCCGCCATAAGGCGGGGTAAGGGGGGGGGGGGGTCGGATGCACGCAAGCCTTACCCCTATTGAAACATAGAGAGGCTGCGCACGGATGACCCAAAATGAAAATTGCGTCGAGAATCGCACCGACTGACTGCTACTTCACAAAATAAGAAGCACAGACAATTTTATGAACCATTTTGCTTTATTCCATTATATCCCAAAAACCAAAGAATAAGTAGTCTTTGGCTCCATTGGAAATGGAAATGAAGTCAAATCACTAATGCCTCACAAAATTGTGTCCGCATCTTATAGTGTGAAGTGGAAGTCAGTCGACGTGGTTTTCATTAAGGGTGATCCATAAGCAGCCTGTCTATGATTTCTACCTAGATTAAGGCTTGCATATGTCCGAACCCCTACCTCGCCATAGGCTGGGGCTTTTAAGCACTGCGGTAATGTAATAATGCTCTTTATTGAGAGATTCAGTTCACTGTGCAGTGTCTTCAGACTTGAGTGGCTATAACATGATTGAATTCTTTATGTTTGGTTTGAATATCTGCGAGAAATTCAAGCTAAATTTAAAGAATTGAAAAGTAATATTGTGTAAGGTCAAGATTTATCTGATATTGTGTATCTACAGAAATGTGACTGGTAAAAGAGTATAATGAAATCCTCAGGCTCCTTGTGAGGAGTGATGCTGTCAAGGGGTGTAACTTTTGTTGAGTTTTGAGTTCATACATATGAAACAATGGAAAGCAAGAGGTGAAATTGGCTTCTGGGGCATCGTAGGGTCTCTTGTTGGATTGTAAGAGTTGTTCGGTTGGGAGTCATAGGAGATATGAATCTTCTCCTATATTTCCGTATTTTCATGGTCTACATGTCTGAACAGAGAATCTTTGCAGGAATTTGAAGGCCGAACACTTAAAATGACTTGGGCTAAGCCAAAGAAGAAGAAAACTCCTCCTCCGATGCCATCTAAACCGCCTGTAGTGTACAACCTGTTTGTGGCAAATTTGCCTTTCGAAGCAAGGGCCAAAGACCTGAAAGAATTATTTCAATCTGGTGGTAGTGATGTTGTTTCAGCAGAAATCATATTTCATGACACACCAAGAAAATCTTCTGGCTATGGCTTTGTTTCCTTTAAAACAAAGAAAGAAGCTGATGAAGCGCTCTCAACTTTTCAAGAGAAGGTAATATGCTTCACTTACCAGTGTTATATTTGTTAGCTTCACATTGTTGTCTCTTTCTTAATTTGATATTTAGCCTTTTCCATTTTCATTTCGCCCTTGTTTGTCATCATGATCATTACAACGTGACCCTACGGTCTCCAAAGAGGTTTCTGCTTCAAGCATGTTGGGGGGGGGGGGGGGGGGGTTGACGTATAGCCTTTCTCCGACATTTTCTAATTTGGCCGTCAACCAAAAAAGGCTACGACCATCTGCTACTTTATAGGAAATGAAGCCAAAGGGTATTTGCAGCCCTAGTCCAATCACTACCAAAGCCAAAAGAATAAATTCAGCGAGTTAGAGAGTGGGCAAACCCAACAGCTACCACTTATACAAACATAGCAACTTCCATACAAAAACCAAATTAATCGCTCATACTTGCTACAAAATATGATAACTAATTCCACCTAATTTTGGAGCATATTCGGAATCCCTGTCTCTTTTTATTACTATAAAAGGCTGTTTTTAGCCATCTTAAGTCACGAAATTATTTCTGATTTCAAAATATTGTCCTGCAGGAACTTCTGGGTAGACCAATCAGAGTAGCACGCAGCAACAGATTTGTGAAACTTGAGTCAGAATTGAATCCCCAGACAGAAGAAGAGCAAGACTCAAGTGAGGGCTCTGATCAACCTGAGGCATATGATATGTGATTTTGAGGATTGAGACTGCTATTTTGTTGTCCATGAACTCTCTTGTTGAGAAGGTAACTTCTAAGCTACAAAGTTGATACATCATTTCTATTTGTGAGGAATGTATACCTGTGTTAGGCACGTCCTGGGTGTACTAGGTACTTAAGAAATCTAGTCCTAGTATTTATTCTATAGGTGGGTATGTCATTGACTCCTTGTTCGTTTAGTGTTCTGCCTTCTGCAGGTGACCTTTCGCACAGCCACTTGTGAAAAACTCGAAATTGTATAGCTGAAGTTAATTTAGAATCCTCTGTCCCGAACCCTTGATCTGCAGACACGGACATGACTGATTGGGTTCCTGACTTCCTGTCATTTTTAACTCTTTTTAGACCTGTCACTTCGAAAAAAAATTGATGCATAAAATAACAAAGTTGAGCTATTTCTTTGGTCATCTCAACTCCATCTTTACAAGCATGTCTTATGTCAAGGCGAACCGAACAAGGCAACAACTTGGTGTAGTTTAAGTTATGAAGTGCATTGGACCAATAGTCGCTCAGTGCAGATAGTGCGTTCTAGCATTGCCAGGGAGCCTAGACCTGGAGTGTCCTTGAGCTCAGTGCTGTCTGGAAGCTTAGAACTGAACAGGGAGGTGTAATTTGGGTGTCATTTTGTTACCAAGTGTGTAAGTTGGAGGAGCCCTACTGATTTTCCTACTATATTTGCGGCAGCTGCGAAAACCATACGACATAAGTAGAATTTGATACAAAGAGGCACTTTTGAATATGTCCAATCTAGGATTTATGACTCCTCTCTTTTCCTTATTCTTTAACATTATTAGGAGTATATTTGTTCATCCTCAAAGGGGCAAATTATAGAAGAGTAACACATCCCTCTTGAATTCAAGGTTACCATATAAGCTGTTAGCTTGCATATGAAAGTAACCATGCACATTGTATGTTGCTAGTTGCTTGCTACTCTCATTTTCCTGGCTTTAGCCTTTAACCAGAGTGTTGTTCTTTTCCCACTACATTGCTGCAATGGTCGAGACTGTTCAGAGTTGCTATTTTTTTTAATGGGGTGCTAGCTGTTCAAAGCTTAGTGTCCAATTGTCCATGCTTTACAAGCACTAGGGTTCATAGACGAAATCATTACTCGTTTGTAAATTGTAATAACCAAAGCTACAACTTTCAGTTCTGTCTTCTGTATCTCTTCTAGAGTCGGTGGCTTGGTGCGCTCTCTGTGCAGATTCCGTATCTTCTACACCATACATTGTTGCAAAACTTGCAATGGTAGAGGCTGTTTGGAGGCTTTTATTAACGAGATACTGTTTAAAGCTTAGTTTTCCGTGCGCAGCCTCTCTATGTTTCAATAGGGGTAAGGCTTGCGTGCATCCGACCCCCCCTTACCCTGCCTTATGGCGGGAGCCTTTAAGGCACTGGTGTTAAAGATGTTGTACTGTTTAAAGCTTAGTTTGCTTGCTTGGCAAGCTTTTCTCCTGGAAGAGACAGTGTGCCTCTGTGCAGATTCCATGTCGTTATTAGGTTGAGGCGCCAAGCCATCTGAACTGACTGTAAATTTTAATCAGCACATGGAGCGACGATGAACACATTGATGGATTTTTCTGATGAGTTGCAGAATACACTCAAAATTTATCAGACTACAACCTCCTTTCTGCAAGTTATCTCGTTAATAGCTTTCCTTTGTAGGCCATCCAGGGAATGACTTGTTTCATTTAACCCAGTTTTGCTTAGCTCCTTTGTCTCTCAGTGTTACAAAGCTTTTGCTATGCTTAGCTTGCCCGTTTCTGCCAATTCGTCAAGCTATCGGTTTCCCTCTGTGAATTTCTAGCTTGTATCAGCCAGTAATAGTAGTTTTTTTTGCCCATTTGCACGAGATATTATTACGGTTAGAGTCCATAGACGAAATTATTACTCGTTTGTAAATAAGGCTATAACTTTCAGTCTCTTCTGTTTCTCTTGTTTATTTTTGAAAAAAACTAAGGTGGTCCAACATTGATGTAGGGCTTTGTCGTATCTATGGTGATCCAGAGCACTGGAGTTCATGGTGCGCAGTTCCTGAGCAGTTACCGTGGTATTGACAAGGATGCAAGGTGAACTTGTTGCAGTCAGGCTTCAGCAGAAAGACTGGTGTGTGTGAACTTAGTGTTCTCCAGATATTCAACAGCTTACAGTTCTAAGCATACATACTGTACCAACACATCGCGCCTATTCATAGTTAAAAGAGCAAATTAAGAGTTAATATAACATTGTACTCAGTAAATGGTGTACTGTAACTTCTGTAAGTTTGGCGTCATTTCGGACCGGATTCCTCTGTATTGTGGTGGAATTGGTGGTGGATATCAATTACACTGATAATTAATGTCAACAAGAACAGCTTCTTGGGTAATTTCCGCAGCTCCTGGTTTCTGCTGTGCCTTGGATAAGTTCCGAAATTAGTCACCTGAAATCCTACTACAGTGTTTGGTTCCTAAGACGGGCGTGCTTTAAATTCCTCTCTAATATTGTCTACATTAAGTTTGAATTTCTCTTACACGTTCAAATTTTTTACGATAGGGAAATGGTGGGAGTATATATATATATATATATATATATATATATATATATATACTGTTTTGAATTTGAAAACATGAGATAAGTCCCACAAGATCGGGTTACTAGATTACAACCACCGATTGCTTGGACCAAAAGCAGGGCATATATGCAGACTATGCAGTTACTCTTACTCATTTTGCTTTGCTGGTCGTTATATATTAATATGGTATGCACTATACTCGTACATCATATGGTGGTATGAACCAGAATTATATTATTGCTCAGTAAACTCAAGCGTCATACAGAAGTTTCTCACCAGTCACCTCTATAGACTATAAATACACCCCTTCCTCACCCTCTCTCTCTAATAAGCAGCTAATCACAAACAATATGCAAATGATGGCTACAAGATGTGCGTGCATAGCAGTGGTGGCGCTATACTTAGCCGTGCCATGTTTCGCAACTGTGTACACCGTTGGCGACTCGTCTGGGTGGACCCTCGGTGTTGATTATGGCACTTGGTCTGCTTCCAGATCTTTCATCGTTGGTGACAGCCTCGGTTAGTATCACTCACTCTAGCACTACTACAGGTCTTCAGCATGTCTGCATCATGATATATCACTAAATGTTTTGTGAGACGTTTTTACGATAACTTATGGTTGAACAATGTTATAAGTATCGACCAAATGAGTAACGAACTTCCAAAGAAGTGGAGTACTTTGTTGTAGCGCGTTTAAATATGCCGTACTTTCCTAACTTACACTTTTACTATTGGTCTCATACTAAACTATGAAATTGTGTTAGTTTAAAAAATTCACGTCAACATTAGACAATTTTAAGTGTTAATCAGACATCGAGACCTCTATCATTTTACATTAAGAAATCCTCATATTAAATATAAATAAATTGGGCAGTGTTCAACTATGGAAGTGGGCATACAGTAGACGAAGTTCGACAAAGTGACTACAAAACATGCACAATTGGAAGTCCAATAAATACAGATAACAAAGGAAGCACAACCATTCTCCTCCAAACTCCCGGTCCACATTACTTCATTTGTGGGGTGATTGGCCACTGTGGAAGTGGCATGAAGCTTTACGTTAACGTTTTAGCCTCAGGTGGCGGCGCAGCATCAGATGTTCCAACTAATGCTACACCATCTACCACTGCTGGCTTTCCGCCTGATACATATCCGGCCTCTACGACCGCTGCCACCCCTGTCATGATCCCTGACTCGGTTGTGTCGTCGGGAAGCTTCTCTTCTCTCCATGGTGTGCTAATGGTTTGTGGGATGGCATTGGTAGCTTACCTAGAATGATGTATATGATCTTGTAATATTATGTACGAGTAGTTGTATGTAATGGGTTATTATTATCATTAATTAATTAAACAGTGTGGAGGCAGTGTTTTTAAAGTTTTGGACGTTGAATTATTCGATGGATTATGTAAATTCTCCAAATTATCTCGACTTAGTGATGTGCTTCTAGTAATATTATCGTATTCAAAATAGTAAGACGGTTTTACCTGAGACTTTATTAAAGTAAGAGCAGTGAAAAACTTTGGGCGTACATACTTTTGTGTTTTGCTCCGAAAGGCAAAGGAAAATAACAAGGGAACAAAGGATCCCTTGTGGACTAAGCATTCAAATTTAGCTTAGCTTTTTTGGTTCTTACATGGCCCAGTTCGTACGTCGTACCATATGAGCGTTTCAATAATGATGAGTGATGATCACAAATGAAATGGCGCAATCATAATTTCGTATAATGGATCTTTTCAAATTTCAATTTCTAATTTCGTACGGGGTTTGAATCCTAAGTTCAATTCGTTTGGATGAATGCGGGTTGCTCGTTGCCAACTCGCCATATATCGAAACAAGAATCGATAACCGGTCTTGTTTCGTTCTCTCTAGTCTAGTCTCTAAACTTGTAGCGATTTGTATCATCACAAATTCACAATGCCACAATTACAAACGCTAAGTTTATCATTAAATCGACACCAAATGAATGAGATCGAATAGCTCGCAAAAAATTGCTCAAATGAACTACTCTTCGAAAACAAACACTTCTAGGCCCAATTGCATTAATTTATAGGCCCAATAGGCCCAAATCCAATCACTTCTAGCTTAGTCCATATTTTCAGTACCAGAGAATCTGAGCATGATGACTAATGTGATGAGGTCATTCTGGCTGCTATTATCATGTAAAATCTTACTCATGTTTGACCACATCCACAAGAATATGACATATGGTCTATTTCATAGCTCAAACGTACTCCGAATATTACTAATATACAGGTTGGTCTTGAGGAGATTAAGTAGTTAAATCGTGAAAGTTTCTCATCTTTATCAAGTGTCTAAGTCGTTGGATATGCTCGTATAAATATATCCGTTAACAAAAATAATTTGACTACGACGACTTCTAATATGACTGAATGTGATAGCTAGGCAATTACAAAGATTTTGGAAAAGTTTACGGTTAAATCTAAGTTTTCACCTAATATAAGACCCTAACATTATCGAACTCACTATCTCATGAACGATTCACATACGTTGCGTCACCATCACGATTTTACCTTATCGTGATTTGGTCACAACTCACATAGCACAACTTTTATTCGGTGAATGAATGAACAAGTCCATTAAGAAAAGTAGTACCAAACGGGCACTTGCCACTTCTTTTTTTTTTTTTTTTTTTTTGGACAAATCTTGCTATTTCCAACATCCACAAGTAGACGCAAAGCTCAACTATAAATACTCGCATTAAACTCGAATCTTCAGTTCTTCACTTAGTCAGGCTTTGACATGGTCCGACTCAAAATTCAACAAATACCTAGCAACTCCAATTTCAAAATAATTGAAACTTTCAAACCAATAAATTCAATCATCCTTACGGAAATGACTATACATTGGTACTTATTCCGTACCGCTTATATTTTTAACGTCTATTTTAAACTTTTCATATAATTAATCAAATTATAACAATTAAAAAATAGCGCATGAAGTACTTTTCTACTCTAAGCCCTTAAATGTCGTTGTTGTACTCCTAAAACGACGATATCTAAAATGAATCATTTCTTATACTAATTTCAAATTAGGTCAAACGACACTTCAAATGTCCGATTCTGAGCATCAAATCCAATTCAAGTATGGGTTTAAATCCTTATTCCCGGTATCCAACCATAATATAATCTCGTCCCAACACTTCATATAACATAACTTTACGAGTTTTCGACTATTTCAATACCCACAATTTGCGCATTTCTTATGATTTCAGAACCTCTAAACTTTATTGTAGTACGATGAACAAGTCCATAGAGAAAAAATTAACACAAATTGGGCAGTTGCCACTTCCAAACATCCAAAAAGCAGTGCCCAAAGACCAAGGGAATCACTTTAAAGGGTAACCATTTATCATCCTCCTTTATTTTTTCTAGTGAGTATAGAATAGAATATAACTGCATAAATAAATCTAGAATATAATTAGAATAGAATAGAATATGAAGATGAGCCAGTACCCCAAAAAAGGCCAGCTAACGGTACTCTGGAACAAACACTTGCACATGGGAATCCTTTGTCACCTTTATACTCCAACAGCTGTTTTTATCTCTTCCCCCCTCTTACTACCTCAGACACTGACATCTGTCCCGCCGACTAAAACACACTGTAAATTGTAAAAAAAAACTTTGGAAACAAGAATTGTTCGATAAATTTATATACAACGATTACACTCATTATTAGTCAAATAAGCACGATATTACAATGCGGAACGAGAAATATAAGACCGTCTTACAATAAGATTATAGACATCGAGGAAACTTGCACTAGGAGTAGGAGGTGGAGAAGTACTACTGTAGGATAACTTGGGATTACAGTTTTAAACTTTTGTGTTCTGTGATGAGCTGTTTTTTGGTCCTTGTTTTTGGAGGACACTAACACTACCATTTGGTAATTAGCTAAACAGTAGAAACAATAAGAAACGTACTTTGCACTAGCAAACAAACTCCATTAATTACCCTAATTGACATAATTAATCAACACTAATCATGCTTTATGAACCGCGTAATTATCGATAAGTAAACAGATAATGCACATGCATCGAAATCATACAAAAATAAACAAATTAAATTAAAATGGAAAGACCGACATAATTAGAAATAACAAATAATAATATAATAATCAATAATGATGATATTAATAGTAATTAAGTAACAACAAATGAAATGGAAGCAGTGAGTCAAGACTCCTCTCTCCGAAATCACACACCACCGAGTCACCGACCACAAACTCAACCCACCGCCATCAATTTAAAAATTAAAAAAAAAAAAAAAAGGAGCGAAAATTAAAATTAAAAATAAACAAATGTACTCAAATCCAAAATGAGAAAAACTAAATTAAAAAAAAAAGAAAAAAAAAGGAGTGACACGTAATCAATCTCGAGGAAGAGAAGATCCGGATCTAGAACATCAAGGCGGAGACGAAAGCGACGGCGACGAAAGATCCACCGAACACGGCGACTCTGTTAACACCGTTAGCAGGTGACTCGGGAGAACCGGCGGGAGATAGGCTAGCACCGGGACCTTCAGCGGCGGCGGCGGGGCCAGATGCGGCGACGGAAGGACCTTCAGCGGCGGCAGGGGTGACGGCGGGGGAACCGGGCATGACTGGTGCTGGTGGTGAGGCCATTGGAGATAGTGTTGGAGCGGCGACGGTGGTTGGTGGAGTGGCGACGGTCATAGGTGGCATGGCGGCCATGGGAGGAGGAGTTGCGACGACGGTTGGAGGAGTTGCGACGACGGCGGGGAGTGGTGATAGGGATGGAGATGCGGCTGGGGATTGTGCCATGGCGGCGACGGCGAGGTATGCGAAGACGGCGGCGATAAATAGTCTGGCCATTTTTTGTTGTTTTAATTAGTAATTGATATTTAAGGAGAAGCTTGCTGAAGAAGATTGAAGATCTCTCTGTCTCTGCTCTGCTGTGTGTGTGTGTATGGTATGTGTGTTGAAATGAGAGAGGAGAGAGATTAAGTGGAGAGAGAAAGGGAGGGGTGGAGTGGTTTATATAGAGGGTGGTGTGAGTTGTGAGGGTTTTTATTTAAAAAAAAAATAAAGTAAAAATGAATATTATTATTATTAGTAGTAGTGAGGAAGACTTTTTTTTTATTTTATTACTATGTTTTTGTTAATTATGAGGAGATTACTTGGATTAATTAACAAGGTTTAATAATTTGACATTATTAGTAGTAGTAGTATTATTATTATGGTTAAGAGAAGGCCAGGGAGAGGAGATGAGATGCCACTAATTGTAATATGACAACTCATTCCCACGTTACCGTGTTGATGGACCCCACTTATTATTCTTAGCCGTTTCTTCTTCTTTTTATTTTCCGTCTCATATCAAATGTATCATATGCCACCGTTTCTTTCCTTTTTTTTATCATATGAATGTGTATCAATGGTGTGTTGAATAATTACTACTCCGTACATGGTATGCGACCTATGCGTATAAGTTGGGGCTATGTGTTTTAGTTCATTAAATTTGAACAGATGTAAATATAACGGTAAAAATGGATTTTGAGAAATAATAAATGGTACAACCAATATGTCATGAATTTAATTACGAGAACTATATAAAAACATAGTTGGTCATTGTTATGGTTTATGAGTAACTCTGTATGACCTGCGCTTCTCATTATTTGTTTAACTCATTATATTGTAAAGATGAATTGATTGAGAAGTAATGTTGGTTTGGATGGCGGGTAGTTCTTGGACTATTAGTGTCTATTGTGTAATTATTCTATGTTCGAATCGTCATAGTTTCTTTTTTATTAAAAAAAAAAAAGTTATCGGATGAATAAAGATTTCAGGATTTAAGCTATCTTAGCAAATCCAAATAATTGTAATACTATGAGCTAGAAATAGCCAGCTGAATACAGGGCATACGGCCCATAACAACAACAGTTAATTAACTTTATCTATTTATTTCAATGTTTGTTTAAATCAAATAGAGAAAACTAATGATTTGAGAAGCATAGGAATGTGGGCCGTACAGGTGTATGATCAGCTGGTAAGTAAGGGAAAGGGGAGGTTGATCGTACGGTGGAGAGTGAGGGAAAAGGGTGGTAGTATGTGTGGGGTGTTAGATAGGTTGATGATAGAGACATTATTTTGGACCGTTGAAGGACGTTTTTAAATGTTAATTTAAGTAAGCTAAAAGTTTATGTCGACCGTTATGATTAGCACGTTGTTCGCAGACTGGTTTTCCCAGGTCTTTGCCGTTATACCCTTACTATATTCGCATTTTGCTTCCCTTTTGTTGTCTTGATAACGGAACTTTAGTAATCCCTTTGGACGTCTGATCAATGCTCGTTTGTGAGTATGCTCAACTAGGGTTGTGTAGGTTCGACTCGATTGTATTCGTAAACAAGCACATTTATGTTTGTGAGTTGCGACTAGCATAACAAGTTTATGTTAATGTTAATGTTTGTTTTGTTATTGTTAAATCACGATCGGGTCTGGGCCGCACCCGCACGGAGGAGAGAGAGTCCACATCATAAGCCCAAGGAGGTTCCATCCTAAAACCAATTGGCAATAGGTGGAGTAACTCCTTAGTTTATAAACATATCAACTCTCTCCTCTTTTTCCAATGTGGGACACTCACACGTGGAGCTCACTCTAACACTCCCCCTCACGTGTGAGTTCCCTTATTACTCAGCACACTCGGCTTGGGGCTAACCGGGGCTCTTCTAGCTCTCTTCGGTTCCCACATCTCTTGCTCATCTGTGTAGACTGGACCTTCACAAGCTCACCGGGGCTCTTCTAGCTCTCTTCGGTGGCATCGCAAACCGGGACTCTCCTAGCTCTCTTCGGTTGCGTAAACTTGATCCATCTGCAACGGGCTCAGTTCATCTTCTTGAGTCCCAGGTCTTTAACCATGGGCTCTGATACCATATTATTAGATTTACTCAAAGCAAGACATGTATGCCAATGAAAATGGCGTTTCAATGATCTTGTGTTTCCTGCCTTCTTCCCATTGATGCGTACATCTATATACAAAGCAATGACCTTGGTCCCCAAGGCTCTGTTTCCTAATTTACAATATATCCTAGTGTAAACAAAATAATTTACAAATAATACAAATATTATTTGCCTAATATACAACCTAATACCCCCCCTCAAGTTGGAGCATGTAACGAAGTAATGCCCAACTTGCTCACCAAATCGTCAAAGGGCCTCTTATTAAGAGCTTTAGTGAGAACATCTGCAAGCTGAAGTTCAGTGGTTACGAAACTGGGAGAAATAACACCTTCATTAATAGCATCACGAACGGAATGACAATCAACCTCAATATGTTTAGTCCGTTCATGAAAAACAGGATTACGAGCAATATGCAGTGCAGCCTGGTTGTCACAGTGTAACTGAGCGGGCGTAGGAACAGGAACACCCAGGGTCGAGAGAATCTGTCGTAACCATTTAACCTCCCGAGTAGTATGAGACATAGCACGGTACTCGGCCTCTGCGGAGGAATGAGAGACCGTAGTTTGCTTCTTGGACCTCCATGAGATCGGAGATTGCCCAAGAAACACAATATACGCTGTAAGCAACCGACGACTCAGCGGACAACTAGCCCAATCAGCATCACAATAGGCAATGAGATCCAAAGAAGAATCAGAGCGCAAAAGGATACCACGACCAGGATCCCCTTTCAAGTATCGAACCACACGAAGAGCAGCCTCCCAATGCGCCGGACGAGGAGCTTTCATGAATTGAGCGAGAAGATTCACCACATAGGACAACTCTGGCCTAGTGTGAACGAGATAAACCAAGCGACCGACCAAGAGACGATAAGGGAGTGGATCGGCCAACTCGTCTCCGGTTGTCGTGGCCAATTGATGGTTCGGTTCTACAAGCGTGCCAACCGGACGAGCCCCGAGAAGACCTGTTTCACTCAAAATGTCCAAGGCATACTTACGTTGGGAAAGAGAGATACCGGAACCATTGCGGGCAACCTCAATTCCAAGAAAATACTTCAAAAGACCCAGATCTTTCATATGAAAACACTCACTCAAATATGTTTTGAATTGAATAATGGCTGATTTGTCATTCCCGGTGATAACCAGATCATCAACATAAACCAATACATGTAGACTAACACCATCACGGAGAAAAGTGAATAAAGAATGATCAGAGATACATTGTGTAAACCCATACCGAACAAGGGATGAGGCAAGCTTGGCGTACCAAAACGCGGAGCCTGCTTAAGGCCATAAAGAGATTTCCGCAACCGACAAACTTTACCGGAAACCGCATGCTGAAAATCCGGAGGAAACCGCATATAAACCTCTTCTGAAAGATCACCGTGTAGAAAAGCATTGTGAACATCCATCTGGTGCAGCTCCCAACCGCGAACTGCAGCCACAGCTAACAAGGTGCGAACAGTAACCATTTTTACCGTCGGAGCAAAAGTTTATGTGTAGTCAACACCCTCAACCTAGCGGTCACCCCGAATGACTAATCAAGCCTTGAATCGCTCAACAGTGCCGTCTGACTTATATTTAATACGAAAGACCCACATACAATCAATGGCTTTCTTACCGGGAGGAAGAGTTTCCACAGTCCAAGTATTGTTTTTCTCCAAAGCCGACACCTCTTCGGCCATAGCCTGCCGCCACCGAGCATCTCCCATAGCCGCACGAAAGGTAGTGGGCTCAGTATCGCGAGATATTCAAGAAAACAACGATGGCGCTCCGAAAAACGAGTGTAACTAACAAAATGTGTAATAGGGTAGGGCGTACCTGAGGCGGAGACAGAAAGGGCTGAGCGCGGAGTACACTTGTCCTTAAGAGTTACAAAATCCTTCAGCCGAACATTCTCAAATTTTGCTCGATGACCGCGACCCAACAACTCTACCTCTTGTGGTGTCGTCTCATCCCCCGAAACGACAGAGACCCCCTCTGTCGTGGTGTTACCAGCCGTCAAAGGCCCTGCCTCTGCTCCCTCCACAACGTCTGAGACCAAGCTCCCCCCCGGAGCCGAGCCTCCCCCTGCTCCCTCAATAGTGTCTGCAGTCAAGCTCCCCCCCGGAGCCGAACCTCCCAAATCTGCTACACCCTTTCCTAGAGGACTCTAAAAGGTGCTTCCGCTGCCTGCCGGTGGGCATGTGATCGATAATGCCTGCCGGCGGGAATTTGGTGTTTGTCGGAGTTTAATTGTTCGTATTATAATGTTTTAGAGTTTTTAATGGTGGATTTATTTAAGAGTCGTGCGTTTAATCTTATTTGTGTCGAATAAAGCCCCACTCCGTTTGTTATTTGGATTATTGTTGAGATGTCGAGATATTTCTTATTGATCGAGTGTTTCGTATATGGAATTGTGATAGAGTGTCGCCGTTGTCGTGTCGTCGTTTGGGTGAGATTGGATGCGGTGTGCCACTTACCGTTGCGGCATACGCGGAGATTTTTTTCTTGTTTTGGTTCATTTTTGCCGTGTGATCTTTGTGGGACCAAGCATGAATTTGTCTTTTTGGCTTATTGCATATGTGATACGTTTATGGCTGGTCTTGCTGGCGTTGCCTAATAGTAGGATTTTGGGTTTTGGTTCGTGATGAGTTTTGGCCGATCAAGGAACTTTTAAATGGAGGTGTGCCACTACCAGTCGTCTCGTCTGGTTTTTGGGTGAAGCTGATAATGGGCGCTTCACAATTTATGGCCATGGACCCATGGTGAGTCATGGTATATTGTTGTCGTTTCCTTGTATCTGGCGTTTGGGTGACGAGTGATTTCGATTGGATTTGCGACGACGACCAACGTGCCGATTTGAAGATTTGAAAATCTCGACGGGGTTTATGTTTCCTATTGTTTTGGCAAACTCATGGAAATTTTGTTCAAATTACCATGAGTTTGAGGGGGGTAATAGAGTATGTTAGGTAATGTTGAGAATGGGAAATGATATTATGGAATATGTTAGTTAAGGAAATATATATATTTATTTAGGGTTAGTTATATCATAGGATTATTGCGTTTACATTATAATGTAAACTATATAAAGGGGTCTACCTTAAGGTTATGTAACAAGTAATTTTCACGAGTCTTATTAATGTTAAGAGTTTCCCCAAAGAGTGTACGTTATAATTCTATTAGTTATGCATTCAAATCGAGTTCAATTGGTTCATAATACATGTGATGCTTAGCTTGGTCATAGGAACCTGAGATCTGAGTAGAAGACAATTACCTAAACATGATCACTTAACTACATGATATTGAACTAATTATCAATGTCTTTGTCATAATAAAATATTAGCTGATGCACTGTGTATTACCACTGCACATAAAAATTAGGTGTTTTTTCCCCTACAAATTAGTACATTACCAATCATTCGATCAAGGTCTAAAATTAAAGCTCGTGTCGCCCTATATATGTCAGATCATATATACATATACAGTATATCGCCAAACATTTTTCGAGCTCGGACGAGAATAAATGAAAAGGGGCGGCCAAGAGCTAGTCCCGGCCGGTGGTTAAGCCATGTAATGCGGTTGCCTAGTCCCTTAAAATGTATAATCAGAGGTTCAGAGAAGTGGCAGATGGAAGTAAGGCATGTGCTCTTTTGTTGTTTTGTTCTGCTTCGAAGATTGTTAGTAGTAGTAGTAGTAATATTGTAAGAGATTTGTTTGTTTTTATAAGGCCACAAAAATGGTAGAGCCTTTGAATAATTATAGAGGAGACAACCAAGGTCACTGACAAATAGTAACACATGTGCTTTGCTCGTATTATCCTGCTTCAATTTCCGCTCCTTTCTTAGTTTTATACTTGTGTCTATGTTATGGTTTTGCCAACTTATCACTTGTGTAGTTGTGTATATATGAAGCCAGACAATTATTAGTTTATTACAGACAAACCGAACAATGGACCATTACCAGCTTGTTCTGGGGTATACTATCGGGTTTCCGAATGACTCATATAAATGTTGCTCCTATAATTATACCGAAAATTTACGTGGATTGGTCGGATCTTTATATCTTGTACATGACTTTCAGTTCATCGTATAGTCTATACATGTCAACCACCATAATACTCCGGCCGTTCCTGGTCAATAATTATAGGGCGAACGTACATGCTTGTCATTGCATCTACGTTAAATTATAATTTTCTAACCCAAGATTACCACAAACACATTTTCATGCTAAAGTAAATTGAGGGATAGTATGTTTGACATCTGACAACCTCGGGCCAAATTAATAATTTCAAGAATTCGAGGGTTATAGACTTATAGTGCTCCATGAAGATCTCCAATAGTTTTAATGCTAGAATGTTAAGAACAAATTAGACAATTCAAGCTTTATTTACGTAGATTAGAGTATGCTAAACTAGCCAAGAAATGCCTTCTGTAAGCAACCACAAGTATAAAACTATGGGCCTGCTTGACCACGCTCTAACTTCTCCAAAAGTACTTCTTAGAAACAGTTTTTGCAGAAATTTGTAGGTGTTTGGCCAGCAAATTATTGAAGTAGTTCTAAGAAACGGAAGCTCTTGTGACTGTTTGGCCAAAATTTCAAGTAGTTCTAATTTTGTTGATGGTGAGGAAATGAATTTATTGAATATTAAAAAAAACTTTCATTTAATCTTTATATTATATCAACGCGAACTCAATCTCACCCAAAACTCAATCAAGCTTATAAAAGTGTACGTTTCAGCATTTCAATTAAGATGGTCCAATAATGTATACGATAAACATATATATATTTCATACAATTTCAACAAAATCTCTTGACTAACTCATTCAAAAATCTTAAATCTTAGTTCCGCTCACTAAAAAGAATAGCGTCATACATACCCCTGCACAAGCATTTGCTTTCGACATTGCTACTATCGTAAGATAGATTGACTAATTCCATAACTCCCAACACTTTATATGTCACAAACTTGCTGTAGAAGCAACATGGAATTGGACCATAGGAGTTGCAATTGTAATTAATCACGGCAATTGATGATCCTCTTACGCGTCTTATAAACTTTTTACTCATTTATTAGTCATATGATCTGTTCTACAAGTCATGTGAATAAGAAAAGCTTATATTCATATGACTAATATCATATGTAAAATTCTACATATAAGCGTGTTAAGATTTCTCAATTCTGTTCCGCTAATCTCCACTATAGTATAAGCTATCAAATTCAACTCTCGTTTGATCTTTCTAGAACTTCCACTCAACGCGCCTCATTCTTCACACAGAGGCACTAATTAAGGTATCGCCTTAAAATATAACTCGGCTTAAATTTAGACTAAATAGAAAAACGTATCGCTAATCTATATGATACAGTCAGATGGAGAAATATGACGCACTACAGGTGACAGTACAAATAAGTGGAGTAACAACAGCGGTAAAAGCCAACATAGTTGGTGTCTTGGTGGTAAAGGGTTCCCCTCTTAACCTCCAGGTCAGGGGTTCGATTCGACACAGCAGCATTTCCTGCTCATGGCCTTTCATTTCCCTTTAGGCCCTAATGGGCTTATATAGGGATGTGGGCTGCCATGGATCTTCTTGGGCCTGACAATAAGTATTGCTGTAATGGCGTCCCCCCCTAAGCCATCAAGTCGAGCCTGTCACACGAAAGTGTGGCTAACCTGGCGTGGCGTGGTTTGCAGGCTACTGCGCTCGCCCGTGAGTTTACCCACTGCGCACTCAAAGGGCAGCGGCTAAGGTTCTTACGTACTCCAAAAAAAAAAAAAAAAAAAAAAAAGCGGTAAAAGAAAGCAAAGAATTTACTGGTCCCCCAAACACCCAAAGCTCAACGTACATTTTCTTTTTGTATGCTGAATTTCTTACCACAATTTTCAACTTCTAAAAAGATCTCCAAACTTACATGGTTTTGTGTAATTACACCTGTCACCGTCCTTAAAGAGGCTCGATCATATATTCCAAAGCCCATATTTCACATATAGTACGACATTGACATCTCATTCCCCCTCAACATAGAAACTTCCGAAATTTCTTGATAAGTACTCGGTTTCATTCGATTTTAAACTTTCTATTTGAAATTTTTCCTTATTTATATATACAGCTGGCCACAAGCCGGGCTAGTGTCGGGCTCATCGGGGCTAGTGCCCTAGAAAATCAAGCACTAGCACTAGCCCTAGGGCTCGACTTTCTGGGCACTGGCACTAGCCCGCCAGTGTTTTTAACCGGACTTGGGTCAGGGCGGGCCAGTGCTCGGCCCCTGCCTCGGCTGAAAAAAAAAGGTTTTGACCAGGGCTAGTGCTTGAAAAATCGAGCATTAGCACTAGCACTAGCACTACCCAACCCGGGTTAGGTGGTGCCGGGCCGGGCCATGCTTTGATCAGTGCCGGGCTCGGGCTCCTAGTGCCCAATGGCCAGCTCTATTTGTACATATAAAGACCAAAACACCTTTACTTTTTCTTTTTTTATTAAAAGTGCAAGTGTGACATACCCCTATGTGTTACACCAAGTGGACCCTAACTTCATTCTTTATTCTATTTTTTCTTAAAAACCATGTTTCGCCCCTACGCGTTTTATAGGCGAACGGAGGTAGTAGATATCTTTTCTCCCAAAATATTTCGCAATGCAGTAGAATAATAGATATTCGCAATTTACGGGATAACGGCTAACATCTAACGCACTCTAAAAGGCATAGAGTATACTAGTATGGTAAGACAAAAGATCTGCAGTACTTCTAACACGCGAGTGAGAAAACTACGGAATGTAGTCCTGAACTCGAGATAGATTAAATTGTACACAACCTCTGTGCAATGAACCCATATGCATTACTCCACAAAGTACACACTTCTGCAAATGACTACTACGTTCTGTTGGCATGAGCCCATGACTAGAGTACGAAACCAATATACAGTTCTTACATCCTAGGTATCTTATCAGATACTCACAAGTCACAGTACTAGTAGTAACCCGCTTACATTGATCTTGCCCATTAGCGTCCGAGTTTTGTTAGCACCCCTCTTTGCTGTCCCAATTATATTCCTTATGGCACACCTCACTAGCATATAGTTCTAGATGTTGCGTCAAACTACAAAGATTACCAATCACTGTAGATGCATATTATCCTGATAATACCATCGTCTGTCTTTTATTCTGATTCTCATCAATTCACATCACATTCCCCAGCAGCGAAGGCGAATGCACTAATTCTAAGACTGTTCTAAGACTGCCACAAATTAATACAACCAATTGCAAAGTTGTAAAGGGTACAGACCTTACCTTTACTAGAGACATACAAAGGTGCATATATCACCTCTAAGGGACTGCCCACCACAGCCTTCTCCATTTTATTCCCCATCTCAACAAACTACCGCAGAATCTTTGCTCCTGAGGTTGTTTGTGGCTGGTGCCGGAGATAAACTCTGCTACATAGAATAAGCTCCTGCTCAAACATGATTTCATCCTTATCTGGGCACTTCCATCACTTCGCTTCAAGCAATATTGATGAGAACGGAGCTACATTGTAAGAGGTTCCAATGCCTGCTACACCTTCAGATACAAAATCGTCGGGTGACACCAGATTTGTATCCGCCTGACAATTCAACACAGTATAGAGATTAAGAATACACGATATGCAACCTACATTCTACAAAGTTGATCACATAGTGCCCTAAATCACACAACATTGAATCAAAATAATCGAGTATGGTCGTATTTGTGGTTTAAGCTTAGTAGAGGGCAGCTGGAGTCAGGAGTGATGACTGATGAGTGTCGAATGGTCAACCCATCCCAAATGAAATCAACAATTTTCAAAGGCAAAATGACAGGAAAATATGCTAGGAATGTAATGCCAGTTATCTAGATTCTAGACGCAGGTAAAAA
This sequence comes from Spergularia marina, assembly GCA_963680865.1. NCBI lineage: Eukaryota > Viridiplantae > Streptophyta > Magnoliopsida > Caryophyllales > Caryophyllaceae > Spergularia > Spergularia marina. Next base: position 20,839,882 of record OY804551.1, on the reverse strand, counting down.
AACTAACCACGCGGAACCAACGCCGATTTTGTGGCGGTGATGGTATAGCAGTTTTGACAAAGTAATCATGAGCATTAAACGCCAAATAGATGTCACCGCCGGATTCACCATGAAGTCTGCATAAAGTACACAAGTCAAAACAACAAGTAGACAATAAATGCCATGCCCCAAATCAGTGCACTGGGGAACAAAAACTATTAATATGTGGAAACCAAGTTAGAAGATGTGGACAAGTAAAATAGTGAAGCGCATCGATATGTGACAGATTTGGGTTTCCAAATCGGATCTCTGAGACCATGTCTCATTACGGTAAGAATCACAAATAATACAACCGCAACATCACTTCTTGTGTATCTACGAATGGCACATCCCCAGAGGCCACAGGTAGATGGTAGGAAGATGTATATACATTGTACAGCTTCTTAAGTAAACACGCAGAATCAAAACGAAATTGAAGACCAAGAATGGAGATAAGAATGAAATTCCCCAACAGTCAGCAGAAACATGCAGAAGAATGGTTATTATAATTTCTTTCGGATTCAAGTAGAAGCACGCTGGTTAAGCATGCAAGGATTGATTAATTGTGATTGTATGCAGCTGCATGACTTGATTTGACTCTACATGCTCCGTGAGATGCATTTGCAAATGCCGAGATTGATTGCACATTCCTATTTTAACAACATGGTCCAGCAGAAAAGGAGAGTTGGATTGTATCTTACGTGAGTGCAAGGAATTTGCTCTCGTCATTGCTCCAGTTGTCCTCATGCCAAGTTACGTCTTCCTGAAAGGCATAAAAGGCCAGGATAAAAATATACTCCGTAATACATACAAAAAAAAAAAAAAAAAAAAAAAAAAAACAGGCTAAAGGAGAATTCCCAAAATATTAGATGAAGATTGCTAAACACAGATGTAGGACAGTCTCTTACACACCCCAAAGAATCCCACCATGACTCATAAGTCATAACTCGCACCCCCCAACTTAACTTGCCCGAGATGCTTAGGCCTTCTTCTAACTTTTTTGTCATTAACTCAATTCCATACATTTCCCTGTATTTCAAAATTTCTACACTCTTTTCTCCCCAAGTTAAATAGAGAGTAAAGTTAATATTTTTAAGGCCAATGGCATTAATTTTGCTTGTTAGTTGTGCAAGGAGAAGAAAAACCTTATAGAATGAATGGAGTGAGAAGCCTTCTCCAATCACCACCCAAATTGGCAAACAGGACTTTCAACAAGCTCAAACCTTTCATGGCAAAATCTTCACCTTGCACTAGGAATTCTCAACACACTTCTCTTTCCATGTAATACAGTACACATCATGAAAGGCTAGAACAAAGTTTTGCTAGAAATATAGACACTAAAAAATGGCCAGAATTGCCCAAAAAGATTAGAATCGTATTCCCTCCCTTCAAACCGAAATGACCGAAAAGTCAAAAATGCCCCCCCCCCCCCCCCCTCCAGGGAAAGAATAGGTCGAGGTCATTTAGATTTAATGGAAGGAGTGGTAGCTATAGACAACAATTTACAATATCGAAAACTCAAGGTCTTCCAGACCAGCACATCTATTTTCCCTTATCTGTGTGTCATGTGCAGAAAAAAACAGCAATCAGCTAGCCATCTCTATAGAAAGAGTTGAAACATAATCATTGGCAGCATAATGTCTTCACACACAAAGAATGTCAGGTAGATCACAGCAACAAGCTACAATTGTTTACCTTGCCAAGAAAATTTTCACGTCTGAAGATTTTGTGTGCTCTGCGAAACTTGATAACTTCAGCAAAAAACCTGAAGTGGTCTCCTTTCATTGCCTCTAACTTCTCATTGTAGTTGAAGGGCAATATGTCAGTAATTAAGTTGAACAAGGATGTTAACCTCACCCCCTGCCCCTGCCTCCCAAAATACAGAACGGTTATATTAAAGCTGCAGATAAACAATCAGACGGTACACACCTTAGTCCACTGGAAGTGATTAAGAGCTCCATCATGTCCATAGCTGTTGTTATTTCCATATCGCGTATGACCGTATTCATCACCCATTAGCATCATTGGTGTACCCTAATGCAAGTCACAGATTAGTAGCATACATTCCATAAATGCCCAAAAAAAGCTGTGGGCACAAAAGTAACATCATGCATACACCTTAAGCTGTATCAGGCAAACTTCTTATGGAGTATAGACCAAAACAAAATAATAAGACAAAAAGGTAGGGTAGTAGTTCTAATTCTCAGAAATAATATTACCCAGAATCTCATGCACATCAAGGCCCGACATAATAGTTTCTGAAGCTATTGTATGAGGTATATAAGATTTTGCTGTGACTCTTTAAACTTTCCGGCAGTTGGAATTCTTCAAGGTGGAAAGAATACTAACGAGTCAAAAGGACATTTACCTGAGATATCATCAATGTCAGATGGAAGTTTTTCATTTGTCGTGATCGTAGACCAACGATATCTGGATTCGTTGTTTCTCCTGAGCCAGGGTATCAAATGGATCAGACCTTTACGAAAACATAATTTTCATGGAACCAAAACTTGAAGACACCGGGTAAGTCTACACAAAAGTTTTTAAGCTGACAAATCATTACTGCTGTCAAAAGATCCACAGAGAAAGAAAATTCCGCTAGTCATCTCCTCATCCAAACCTATATTCAACTTCATCTTCCCAGCATTTACTATTTAAGAGACAGAAGATAGAGGAATGAGAGAATCGGCTTTCACCAAATTCATGTTCTTGCTTCTTCAAGCTAACTTATTTTCCAGGTTCCACACTTTCACTTATTTGGGCCTGTCTTTATATCTATGCAGATTGAAAAAGCTGAAGTTTGAGAAGCTAATATGGTGTAGAATATGTGACAAAACCATCCTAGTACCTAATTCCAATCAATTTTGGTTGAGGGGCAACTCACATTTGACCTGCCCCAAACCCGTATATGCAAGATTTTAAAAAAAGCTAATACAGTGCAGGATATGTGACAATATCATCCACTTATTTTCACTACTTATTGGTTGTAGTACAACTCACATCGGACCAGCCCCGAACCCCACTACACAAAAGGACCAAACTTCTAAAAGTGCAAGTACTATGAACTCCTCTGGCTATATGGGAAGAGCAGTACTAATAAAGATGCATCCTCACAAATATGCTTATGATATAAGAGAAAAGCTGCTCAGAGGGCATGAATTAAAATTAGCTTGATTGCCACTTCATTAAAAAAAAATTATAACATGTAGCAACAGAAAATTGTTACTTGAATATAGGAAAAGTTACTACCTTCGAATCCACAGTTCCAACTAAAGTTATCATTGCATCCATCGTTGCCATCTTCTCCATTTTCCTCATTATGCTACAAAACTATTCAATAAGATGTACAGACAGAAACCAGTCCATCAAATACCAAAGATATTTTGATACACTCACCTTGAAGTTGTATGACACAAGGTCGTACAAAGTGAATCCATCATGAGCAATAACAAAGTTGACGCTGTGGTAAGGCTTCCGCTTGTTCACCTGCAATAATATTAGCAGGAGTAAGCTTCAGACTAGAGAGTGAACTCACATCGGTATAACCAAAGTTCGCAGTCAATTAAGAAATACATATTGACAGACGTCAAAATTAACAAGCAGAACAGAGGTCTACCACCAGCAATGAGAATGTTAAGTGGACAACCAATAACAAGTTGCCCATGAAGGGTTACATGCCCATCACCAGTCTCCATAGATTACTCAAAGCCTCATTCAAATACTTTTGGAATGTTTCTATAGCATTTCAATTGAATGGACTCTTACACAGTACAAGTCTGCAGATCCTGATATGCGAGTTGCAAATTTCCCTTTCATGCCACAATCCCCCTGCATTACGCACATGAAATAAAAACTGTTAGATCAGTGTACAGAGCCCCCTCACACCCAACAAAGTAGAACTTTGCTGATTGCAGAAACAAAATAGTCCATTTTGGCTAAAACAGTAATGTGCCATCCAAGTTGCTACCACCCTAGTTGGTCCCAACTGAAATATTGATGAACTATTGTAGATACCATTCTCTTGCATATACAAACATAGTACATAAACGCTGAGAATAGTAAGAGATAAATCTCAGCATCTTACTATTTAGTCGTCAAAATACTTTCCAATTGTCAATATAAAATGACATCTCCATTTTCAATGTAGCCAAAGACTAACTATTCTTAGGCTTTAGAATATAATGGAATAAAGCAAAATGGCTCACAAAAGTGTCTGAGCCCTTTATGAAGTAAATTTAGTTGGTGTGATTCTCAAAGCAATTTTCATTATGGGTCATCTGTAAACAGCCTCTCTATGTTTTCAACGTAAGCGTAAAGCTTGTGCACATCCAACCCCCCCTTGCCCCACCTTATGGTGGGAGCCTTTGTGACACTGGGGTAATGTGGTTGTTGTTGTCAATATACAACAACAACAACCAAGCCTTATCACCAACATGATTTGGGGTCGGCAATATAAAATGACAAAAAGCTCAAAATTAATTTCAGGCCTCTTAAGAGTTCAGTCGTTTAGGAGGAATCTCGATGATTATTAGAATTTTGAAGCTGCAGGTTGCAGGTTTAGTTCAGAGCATGCCCCCTCAAAAGCAAAGGCGTTTCATGGATAAATTAATTATAAAACTCTTACCTTCACAAATCTTCTGATATCATCACGATACTTGCCATTCCATTCCGCCCATCTGCACACAAGATTCCAAAACAAGCATAAATAAGTTCAACAAATCAGCCAGCATCTAAAAAAGATCCAGTTAACAACATTAGCAATTATGAGATGCAGTGGTATTGCATCATTACTCTTTCTGTGTCTATGCTATAAATGTAAGTAGCCTTTCCTGCTCACAATATTTAATACAAAGATTCATGTTTGTCATTGTTAGAAAATCATAAGGTCACAATCTTTTTGGAGAGTAAAACTGTTTCTGTACATGCAAACTTGCTAAGCTAAAGGTACAGATATGACGAGGACTACCTGTCCCAATTAGGAAATTTTCCGACCAGATAAAGGCCTCCACAATCCCAAGGTTCTGCAATTATCTTACACTTTGACAAGACAGCATCTTTTGCAATGGCCTGAATAAATGACATAATATCATTTGGGCATGAAACAGAGTACAAATTGAGACCAATCCATCCACAAAAGCTAACAATATTAAAACAGTTCGCCTATGCATAAAAATAGTAATATTAAAGACCGGCCAGAGCATACATCTATCCTTTGAACTTCTACTCAAAACAGAATCAAAACAGAAGGTATGATATTAAGGTTCAAAGTTCAATTGTTATAAGAGATAAACGGTAAGTAACAGCTTAATATATATTGCTGAATCCACCCAGTTAACTTGTTTCCATAGAGCCCATTCATGCATGACAATATTCAAAGTTGCTCGTGAAATATCTTATTCTCAAATGAACCAGCACATACAGACTAATTATTAATTTAGAATTCGTTTTTGTGCAATAACAAGTCGGTTACAAAGCTTACCCGCACAAGAGGAGGTGCATTTAATGGTGAACCATCAGTTCCTCGACAAAGAGCACTGGCAAGGTCGAACCGGAAGCCATCTACATGATATTCTTTCACCCTACAATTGGCAGAAGAAAATAATGTATAACATGAAGATGAAGTAACACAAAGGACTGCATAACTACAACACATCAATCACAACAACTGACTGCACATATATGTATCCAAATTCCTTATCCACGATGCCATATTAGTGTAATAGGCGATAAGAGGACAGCCAGATAATAGCAATACATTTTCAACTCAATTTCATTAAGAAGAGAGCAAAAGGAGATTAAATACGATATACTCATCGTCCTCCCAGGAAATTTAAGCAATATCATACACGTCGAAAAAGGCAGTATATCATTCTCCAACTTCCAAAACGTTGCTGCTACTGAAACTCTTAGAGTGAAGAGCACAATTCACGATACTAAATCAGAGGCAACAAACGTTTAAGTAACTAGAAGTCCAAACTCCAACCCAGTTAAATGATCCCTGAAAATATTTGCTTTTCTGTGAACCACTTTACTTATCGTATCTCAATGCATGTCCATGGGTGCGTCTGTGTACATGGGGGCATATAATGTATAGCAGCCAGTAATAAGCATAGATAGAAAACCATCGATAGCACTCAAGTGATTGATGGGGTTGATTCAAATACCAGTGTCTCAAGCTGTCAAGAACAAGTTCCATAACCACAGGATGATTACAGTTGAAGGTGTTCCCTGCAGCGAAGAGAGGAAGAAGCAATTTCGTAAGAACAAAGTGCAAGAAGCATTAAACAGATGTGCTAGAAGGATTACAAAACAGAAAAACCAGCTTTCACTGAAAGCAGTGTCCAAGTCAGCAACGGCGCACATGTCCAATCTCTACACTCGTATAAGAATGGTTGGTGAAAAGAGTAAATATGGTTCTCTGAAGGTGACAGTAAATATAGATGCTATGAACTCTTTAGCTTGGAGTAACATTGCCACTTTAAAGTAGATACTAAAGATGGCCAACATTACACCAGAAAAACGAAGTGCCCAACTCTCCCCCAGATACAATAAATATTTGGCCACACTAATAATGTACACTCAAGATGACTTGGATGAGGGTGATTAGAAGTGATATGAGCTTCCTAGGGCTTTACGAGAGTATGGTGTTGGATAGGGCGGTGTGGAGAGACTCTATCCATGCGGATGACTTAATTTGACTCTTTTTGGTTTCTTTGTTTAGTTTTCCCAACTTTTTTCCCAAAACTTTTCCTTACTATGTGTTCAAAGTTCTTATGTTTTTCACTATTTTTCAAACTTTTTATTTATTTTGATGACTTTCTAAAACTCTTGAAAGTGTTTCAATATCCCTAAATGGTTCACAACGTTTTGAAATTTTATGGCATACACAAGACGGTTACTGGATGACGATTCATGTTAGCCGACTTAAATCATTTTGGGAATAAGGCTTGGTTGTTGTTGTTGTTGTTGTTGTTGTACTAATAATGTACACTCAAGGAAATTACAATTTCAACTAATTCACTGAAATATGTATTATAAAACATTTACTAGAAAAAAGAGTTAGATATCGTTACCACAGCCAGAAAAATTCATCAACCTGCCATTATTGTTCAGCTCAACCATGTAATAGACCTGGAGACATAAGAAATTCACGGTCACACACAAGTGCACAAATTGACCAGAGATGATACTCGAGCTTGTTCAAATGTGCACACTATGACACGCAACCATAAGGTTTAATATTAGGAAATTTTGAAGAAATATTAAGGGTCTTATCATAAAATCAATGACATGTATCCTCTCCAATCTCTCACCTTATTATCTATGCCGCGGAACGAAGTCGTGTAAGGATATTCGTCGTCAGCCTCATTGGTATGATTATACACTACATCTAAGATGACCTGCAAGATAAAAAGTATCCTCTTAAAACAGCTATTGACTTCCTATATCTTAAACAAAAATAGGATAAATGATTAACGATTCTGTCCCATGACTTAGTTAGCACATCGTAATAATTTAAATCTAAATTACTGTTAGAATCACATATGGTAAATTACTTTTGACATATGCCTATATAAAACTCAAATTTACATCGTATGAGAGAGTTCGAAAATCAAAAAGATGATAAATCACAATGTCAAAGATAAAAATGAAAAGGGCGAAAAACTGAAGGAGGATATAATAAACTCACAGACTATCCTCCTATAAGCATCAAACTGTCAGACAAGTGAATAAATGCCTAGCACTATCAGCAGGACACAACATACCTCAATTCCAGCATCATGCAACGCTTTAACCATTTCCTTGAACTCCAGTGCAGCTTTTACAGGCCCCCCACCAGAGCTTGCATACCGACTCATTGGGGCAAAGAAGTTGATTGTTGAATAGCCCCAAGTATTAGTCTTCATGAATGAGAACCAGTAAAATGTCAGAAATGTCAGACCATGAGCCTAAGTGACAAATGTTATAAACATTTCTACAATCCAAGCCTCACAAGTTCAGCTAAAATGAAGTGAGAAACATTTGCAACTTGAATGAAGAGCAGACAAAACAAAACTTAAAGATCATTTCATTTTTCGAACACAATAGCACATATTGATGTGAGCTACCATTCTGCATCTACGACTTCCATAGTTCTAATACTCAAAGGAGCATTCACTAGGTACATCAATGTTAATGTGAAGTAAAGTTATTGACCTAAGATGACTTAAAAGGGTAGCCGTGTGCACATTGGCGTGCCCGCAAAGCGCGAACCGGGGAAGGGTCCCACCACAAGAGTGTATAGGGGGCAAGCCTTCCCTTGTCATTCTTAGGACTCCCAGGCCTGAACCCGTGACCTATCACACAACACCCTTTATTGGTGCGCCAAGGCTCCCCTTCTGACCTAAGATGAATACAACGACGTCTTTACGCCAATGCCTTAAAGGCTCCCGCCATAAGGCGGTCGGACGCACGCAAGCCTTACCCCTATTGAAACATAGAGAGGCTGTGCACGGATGACCCAAAATGAAAATTGCTTCGAGAATCACACCGAATGACTGCTACTTCACAAAGTAAGAAACACAGACAGTTTTATGAGCTATTTTGCTTTATTCCATTATATCACAAAAACCAAAGTCCACTGGATTTGGAAAAAATGACCTAAGATGACTAAATAATAAAAATATAGAGTATTCAGTATACCATGTGATCTCTGGGGTTGGGACGCCTTTGAAGCTCCATTTCATCGAACTCAAAAACTGGAAGCAATTCCACCGCATTAACTCCAAGCTCCAGAAGATGCGGAATCTTTAACAAATAAGTTCATGTCAATACTATCTTCAACAAGTTCATACAAAACCAAGATAAAAAAATAAAGCACTTAAGCTCTGCATGAGCATAGACCATAGCTATGAAAGGGGGAAAAAAAAAAAGTAATAGATACAGTTAATCTTTGATTAGAAGATTAACTCTGTACACACTTAGTCAATCTAGTCTTAGTTTCACACCTAGTCTTCCTAGCAATCTGTGTAGCACTAATTACTAGTCTTGTACATTTGATTATATATTTACCAATAATGATAAGGAAATGCTCAAGGGATTACATTCTAATATGGTATCAGAGGGGTTTCGATCCTACCTCTGATTCTTCACGGTTGCCATAATCACCGTCTCCTAAACACATCGCCGCTCCCCGCCACAGGCTCCGGTCATGGCAGGCGAAGAAGAAGAAATCCCACAACCTTCATCTCCTAAGCACACAACCAAACCGAATCTTCACCCGGTTTTCACCGTTACCAACATTACCACAAAAGTTCGAACTCTCGATGGTAAGAAGGTGACTTACCACAAATGGGTCTACCTCTTTCATAACCATTGCCGTGGTTATAAAGCTATGCCTCACGTCGACGGCACAGCCCCACCAGCCAAAAATAGCCCAGATTACGAATCATGGGCAGAGGTTGACTCGCACGTCCTAGGCTGGATCTACGGCAGCCTCTCGGATGACTTACTCGATCGAGTGCTCCAACCCACATCCACCGCACGCGAGGCGTGGCTTCGTGTTGAACGCATCTTTCACAGCAACAAAGGTGCTCGGGCAGCAACCTATGAGCAAGAATTCACAAACCTTAAACTCTCAAACATGCCCTCCCTTGATGCTTACTTCAAACGCCTTAAGGAATTGGCCTGTCAACTGAAAGATGTTGGTGTTCCAATTGACGACACCCGAGTTGTCCTCCAAATGGTGCGCGGATTGACCCCGGAATACGACACCGTGGCCACCCTCATCCACCAGACGATGCCTGACCTTGACGATGCGCAAAACATGATTGAACTTGAGGGATTTCGTAAAACTGACCGCGAAGACAACCCCTCGTCCTCGGCCGTGCTGGTCGCCTCCAAGGAGGTGTCCTCCGACACACCCACCTGGTCTGATGACCCACGCCCTCCTCTTCAGCCACCGCCACCTCAGTCCCATCAGAAAAAGGGGCGAAAGAAGGGCGGTAATCGTAACAACAACTCTCGACCACCGTCGCACCACCACCAGCCTCGTTCTCCGACCACCGGCTATTGGGCTCAACCGCAATGGATGCCACAATGGACTCCTCCACCGTGCCCGATCCCGACATCCCCAGGCTGGCTCGCCCCTTACTCGGCCTCACCTCCGTCGTGGGGTCCCCCTATGCAGGCCCCACGGGCACCTGTCTCTGATCGGCGTTTTGGATCTAGCAGTGGCCGTGCGTCTGGTCGATCTCCGTTTTCCAATTTTGGTCAGGCTCATGTGATGGATAATGAGTATTGCCAGCCCACGGATTTGGGCCAAGCTTTTCAGGCCATGAGTTTTGGTGGAGCCCCCCCGACCCAACTTGGTATATGGATACGGGTGCTTCATCCCATTTAACGTCGGATGCAGGTAAAATTGTTCGTCCTTCTAATTTTAGCACTATTCGTTCCATTTATGTTGGTAATGGCAATAGCATTCCTGTTCACGGTTCTGGGACTGCCCTTTTCCCTTACCCTCACCGTACCCTTCACCTTCATAATGTCCTCTATACCCCACACATTATTAAAAACCTCATTTCCGTTCGTCAATTCACTAAAGATAATAATGTCTCCGTTGAATTTGATCCAAATGGTTTTTCTGTGAAGGACCTTCAGACTGGGAGTACGATTATGAGGAGTGATAGCACCGGTGAGCTATACCCAGTCTCGCCCACCAGCCCACCTTCGCCTCGCCAAGCTCAATCTTTTACCGTCCTCTCGCCCGATGTGTGGCACCGCCGCCTTGGGCATCCCGGCTCACCTGTTTTTCAATTTCTTCGCTCTCATTCTAGTATTTCTTGTAATAAGGAGAACGACTCCAGCTTATGTCATGCTTGTCAAATTAGTAAACACAAACGTCTGCCTTTTCATGATTTTACTTCCACCACTCTTGCACCTTTCGATATAATTCACAGTGACCTTTGGACTTCCCCTGTTCTTAGCAAAAGTGGTTTTAAGTACTATCTCGTGCTCATTGACAACTTTACGCAATTTGTTTGGGTTTATCCTATTAGACACAAATCCGATGTATATTCTAAATTTCTCAAATTTCGTACCCTCATCATAACTCAATTTGGCCGCCCCATAAAAAGCTTCCAATGTGATATGGGTCGGGAATTCGACAACAATTCTTTTCGCTCTTTTGCCACGACAAATGGGATGGTTTTTCGCTTCTCTTGTCCTAAAACTTCATCTCAAAATGGGAAAGCCGAGCGCATGCTTCAACGTCTCAATGACATCACACTTACTCTTCTCTCTCAAGCCTCCCTTCCAAATACCTTTTGGGTCGAGGCCTTACACACAGCCACTTACCTTCACAACATCTTACCGACCAAAACTCTCGCTTTCCGCTCTCCAACTTCCGCTCTTTACCTTAAACAACCATCCTACGACCACCTCCGCACCTTTGGTTGTGCCTGCTACCCTAACTTGTCCGCCACCCGCAAACACAAACTCTCCCCTCGCTCATCTCGCTGTGTGTTTCTCGGCTACCCTCCTGAACATCGGGGATACCGGTGCCTCGACCTCACCACGGGTAAAGTCCACATCTCTCGTCATGTCAATTTCGACGAGACTTCTTTTCCTTTTGCTGACCTCCACTCACCCTCCCCCTCCACCTACACCTTCCTGGATCCCGACTCCACCACCATATCTCCCCTTCTTTTTGACCAAGTTGACAACTCCACCCCGCTTCCTGTCTCGACACCTACTTCGGTCTATATTCCTCCTCACCGTCGTGCGTCTTCCCCTACTATCACTTACTCTCGTCGACCCAAACTCACTACCACGTCCACCCCTGTCGCACCCCCTACCCCTCCACCTCCACCTCCACCTCCCCCGCCACAGCGGACCATCACTACCCGTCTCATGAATGGTATCCGCAAACCCAAACACCAAACATCTCTCCACGTCACTGCCACCTCGACCATTTCCCCTCTACCTAAGACTCCTTCTCTAGCCCTCCGTGACCCGAATTGGAATGCTGCCATGTGGGACGAATTTCGTGCTTTACAGGACAATCATACTTGGGATCTGGTCCCGCGCCCGCCTGGCGCTCATGTCATCCGGAACATGTGGTTGTTTCGCCATAAGTATAAATCTGACGGGACTCTGCAACGTCATAAGGCTCGCCTGGTCGTTAATGGTAAATCTCAACAGGTCGGGATTGATTGTGATGAAACTTTTAGCCCGGTGGTCAAACCCACTACTATCCGCACTGTTTTGAGCTTAGCAGTCTCTCGTTCTTGGCCTATCCACCAATTGGATGTCAAGAATGCATTTCTTCATGGTGATCTTGTCGAGACCGTCTATATGCATCAGCCACCTGGTTTTGTTGATAAGCGTGTTCCTCATCATGTGTGTCGTCTTCGCAAGTCTTTATATGGTCTTAAGCAAGCCCCCCGTGCTTGGTATCAGCGGTTTGCGACTTTTATTGTCTCCCAGGGATTCAAGAGTAGTGTGTGTGTGATCCATCCTTGTTTGTTTATCGCCACGGCACGTCTATGGCATATTTGTTATTATACGTTGACAATATTATTCTCACCGCCTCCACCTCGGCTCTACTGCGTCAGATTATTAACTCCTTGTCCGGCGAATTTGCCATGACTGATCTCGGTGTTCTCCATCATTTCCTTGGGATAACTGCTTCTCGGTCCCCCTCTGGCATGTTCTTCTCACAACAACAGTACGCGAAAGACATTCTCTCTGGGGCGTCCATGTCTTCATGCAATTCCACCACTACGCCTGTTGATGTTTCCTCAAAACTCAGTGCTTCAACCGGTCCGCTTATCTCCGACCCTACCCTATATCGAAGCTTAGCTGGTGCTCTTCAGTATCTTACTATTACGAGACCTGATATTACCTACGCTGTTCAGCAGATTTGTCTTTTCATGCATGCCCCTCGAGAGCCGCACCTTCAGTTTCTCAAGCGAGTGCTTCGGTATGTTAAGGGTACTCTTGATCATGGTTTGCACTTCTCTAGTTCTGGCTCTCACCAGCTGACAGCGTACTCTGATGCTGATTGGGCCGGCTGCCCTGATTCCCGTCGTTCGACTTCCGGTTATTGTGTGTTTCTTGGTGACAATTTGGTTTCCTGGTCCTCCAAGCGACAACCCAATGTTTCTCGTTCCAGTGCCGAGGCCGAGTACCGTGGTGTTGCCAATGCGGTTGCCGAAACCAGTTGGCTACGTAATCTATTGCTTGAGCTTCATGTTCCCGTTCGTCACGCCACTTTGGTTTATTGTGATAACATCTCTGCGATTTATCTCTCTGGTAACCCCGTTCAGCACCAGTGCACTAAGCATATTGAGATCGATATTCATTTTGTTCGAGAAAAAGTTCAGGTCGGTACTGTTCGTGCCCTTCATGTTCCCTCTGAATACCAGTATGCTGATATCTTCACGAAGGGGCTTCCTCGACACTTGTTCACACGTTTCCGTTCCAGTCTGTGCGTCCGTCCTCCTCCCGCTCCGACTGAGGGGGTGTAATAGATACAGTTAATCTTTGATTAGAAGATTAACTCTGTACACACTTAGTCAATCTAGTCTTAGTTTCACACCTAGTCTTCCTAGCAATCTGTGTAGCACTAATTACTAGTCTTGTACATTTGATTATATATTTACCAATAATGATAAGGAAATGCTCAAGGGATTACATTCTAATAAAAAGAACAATGATGATCCTCAACAGTAAACCACTCTACTTCCTGTAAGATGTCAAAGGAAAAAGGTTCCCAGGAACAATTTCCACAAGAATATTTATGAAAAAGGGCACAGAATTCCATCAGAGCTTTTCAGCCCCTTGTAAAAGTGATAACTGGAGCTCTTTCCAGAAAGACCAACAGCCGACCACCAAAAAAGTTATACAAAAGAAATTACCCAATGAAAACGCTTGATAAATCTCTACTAGTTCTTGCATAATCTTGATCTTCATTGAAGGAACAAATTACTCTGTAGGCAGTTAGGACTTTCTTACGTTACAGAAGGAAGGAGGGGAGAAGAAATTCAAGTGTTTCCCACTCTTTACATTCAATTACTTTAGACTATCTAATACAAAAGAGATTCAAGAGATCAATTAAGTTAAGACAATAGGGGAGGTGGAATCCCAAAATTCTATTACTCCCTCCATTTCATTAGGTTCTTTACACTTGGTTTGAATATGCGAGGACTGAGGAGAATTCAAACCAAGTGAAAACAACCTAATGAAATGGAGGGAGTACACCAAATGCCTACAATGCCAGGATAATTTTCCCGAAGCATTACCTTCTCAATAACGCCACGATAGCTTCCTCGTATATCAGCATCAAGGCCACTAGATTCGTCCATAGTATATGCACGAACATTCATTTCATAAATGACCAGATCATTCTGTGCAGAATACGGAAGAACTGATTACAAATATGTGGTGACAAAATAATGTTCAATAGCAACAAGGAATAATACGGATATCTAGTATTATGCCAGAAGAAAAAGCCCAAACAAAGCAGCTATTCAACATCATTCAACTGGAACTCAGTCAAAATTGCCTTGCACCCTAGGCAACAAGGTCGCAAAGTCAACTAGATTTATTCAAAAATACGGTTTTAATACACCTATTTTGATATGAAGCCGTTACTTTGCTCTTGATACAACAAAAGTTTCTTCCATCAACGCTCCATGACAAAAAAAAAAAAAAAAAAAAAAACGTGGAAACTGGAGGGAAAAGTAAAGGCATGCTTACCTCTGGTATATTTGGACTCGAACCATTTCCCCAATCAAAAGATGGGCTATCAAAGTCATACGTTCCCATAAATTTAGAAAGCTTATTGTTTGGATCTCCAAATAGACGGCGACCTTCAACCAACTTCGCATAAGGATCGATCAGAACAAAGCTATTGTCAAATCGATGTCCTTGTTGCCAATCTTGAGGTCCATCCATGCGGTAACCATAGAGAACACCACTCCGCGGCAGATCCTATACCATAATAAGGAGAAAAAACAAGGAACAACAATGTAAGCAGCCGAATCATTTAGACTTGTGCACAAAACCCACAGATAGGCAACCAATGGTGATTATGAACAGACATGGAATTCCATAGGGCATTTGCATAAGGTTAAGAGTGGAAGAAGTCAAAAGTTCAAACTGCAGGCTCAGGATTGTGACTAGTGACCTTGTCACAGTTCTCCTTTGTGGGAAGAACTTAACACTTCTACTTACAGGAGAAAGATATAAAGGACCTCGTCAAGTCCCAACTTTTACAAATTCAACAACACCCGTCTTTGTTACTTTATTGTCCTGAGCAAAAATTTTGTTTCTCAAATGAGTATTTCAGTCAGAGATCTTCTCCAGTGACATCAACAAAGAAAAGCCTAAAATGCGAGAAATAACTCAACGTCTCAACAAGCCACTCCAAGAACTTAACCTAGGTTGATTAAGCAATCAGCTGAATAAGTCACACATTTCCAATACATGCACGGGGGACTCTTTGAAGGAAGCCCCCCCCCCCCTCCAAAAAGAAATATTTACCGATTTTTATTTTTTACTTGTAGAGAAAAATGATTGATGGATACCAAGGGGTGACTCCATGTATTAAGCGACCACAGGGGCACCTATATAGAAAAGGAGGGTTGGAATGTTGGATGGTTAAGCTCTCAAGCTATCACTAATCTTATCTACAAAGCAAACTTAAGGGAACTGTTGAGAATAGGGCAAGTGCCGGCAAGTATACAACTTTCAAAGTGGCACATACAAGCAATATCATAAAAGTACAATGATTCCTTTCAATTCGAGTTCACCACCACATAGATAAAGGAATCATCTTATAGACTGCACTAATCCAACCCTCTTTCATCCTTCTCTTTCATGCCGAAAGAACATCTCTAGACTTACGAGGGCGGGGCTATCTAAGCAATATAGAAGAGGATCCAGTTAGAGGCAGTTTACTAAAAACAGAGTGACAATAACCACGGAAAAGCATGAGATACCAGATTGCTTGACCACCATCAGATGTTTTCACCTCAAAACATACCACAGCAGCATATCAATTCTGTAATGAGCTACTATAAGTCTATAACTACAAACAAATATGGCATATTTGAATATAAGACCACACCCAGACACCTTTGGAACCATTATACACTTGCAAAAGCAACACCTATAATTAAAAAAATGATCAAACAGCATATTTGCCGAGCTGCCAAACAGAGTGAGAAGCAAATCAAACGTCACCTCAATACAAATGTGCCAAATATCTCCTGTCTTGTTCAATTTACGATCCAGCTTGAATTCCATCATGTCATCGGTCCTTAGATCATTATCCCTCCAAAAAGATAAAAGTTCATATTAAGCAATTACTAATGTTGCTAATAGATAACAGATAGCCATCTCCGACTCAAGTCTTTCACAATTTGATGACACGATTATGAATATAAAAAGAGGTCAATATTTCATTTTCATCAATTTGCATAGTGACGGAATTCTGTAACCATCCATACAACAACAACAACACCACCCAAAAGTTCTAAAATTGAAGAAAGGAGAAAAAAAGCTGAGAACGTCTTTACAAAAGTTAAGTGAAAAGAATTTATAAAAGGGAAAAAGTAGGTAAAACATTAGAAAACCGTTTGCAAAACAAACAAAGAAACCATGAATGTAACCATCCATCTCCAGAAATAATCTCAAAAAATGAGATCAGACAGGACAAGATAATAAATTCACAAGCACATTAACGCTGCACCACATATCACATATACAGTTACAAAGAGAGCAATATGTACAATATACCTGCCCTTGTCAGGGGGAAGTAAGCAAAGTGCTACAGACGTTGCATGTTGCGAAAAGATTGCAAAATTAATCCCATTCTCAATTTCTGATACTCCTAAAGGATATGGCCGGCCCGAAAGTTGAATAGGCTTGTTTGTCTCTGACATGCTCAGAGCTTCTACCTTCCACAGAAAAAACATGAATAACTTCCAAAATATACACGTACAAACCCTGAAGAGAGCAGAAAGTTGAAAAAAGCATTGGTGTACATAAAATCCCTTACATAAGAGGACCAACCAACTGTGTAATCTGTTGAAACAATTTTACAAGACTGATCCCACAAGATCACTGAGACAATTTAACACAAGCAGCCGGACCTATATCTAAGAGGGTGCCAAGAGTAAGAACACCTAGGACATAATGCTCGTGTGCAAAAAAATGATCTTCTCAAGTTTCCTCTCGAGCTATTTAAGCGTAATATATCTACCAAAAGAAGGATGTCAAGTGCCAATCAAAGTAGAACTCTTTGCACCAAACTTAAAACAGGATCCTAGCATATATACGTCCCATTGACCCAATCAAACTCCGCCTTATTTATCTAAAAGCTCATGTTTTTCTCCTCCAAACAACCTTCAACAAAAGCTCAAACTCACACATCTCCCACCTTCCATCAGTAAGCTTACAGATACCCACCAAGTGACTACAACAGTGTCAATCACTCAGATTCATAAATTATGAGTTTTGAATGGTATCAAACAAAGACATCCTACCTCTTCCACTAAATTCTACTCTAAACGCATATTTGTAAGACACGAATTGGAGTAGTTCCGAGTGTGGTATGAGATTGAGGATGGAGTTCTGGCCACGATGCAAAATACATTTGTACTAGTTCCAAGCCTAGTTGTCAATCAGCCATGCTTCTAACGGAATTTACAACACGGATAAAAGAAGTTACACCTACACCAGCTACACTAATAGCCTGATCAGTTATTTTCATTCCTCAATCCTCAACATCTCAATAATGCCAGGAAACAAATCACCTAGTAAGAAATACTTCTTCATTAGTAAACAGCATAATCTTTAAATACTAATAAGAGATACCTCAAGCACACGCTCTTGGGTACCACGTCCAAAGGCGCTCATAGAAACATGCGTGGAGCATCCCCTTGTCTAACCTATGCCAAAGAAAACAAGTTAATTGAATCTCGAACTAGCAACAAAAGCCTACAAAATCTCCAACATCCTGATATGTGACAAAGAAATCACCTTTATGTGGGATTGCTGATCACCACCTAATTCAACATTACTCAATCGCCATCTGCTCACAATCGAGAATCATAAAACACAATCTCTTAAATGAGTGACATTTTCGACAAAAGCTCGATAATAGCTATAAAAGCTCTATGCATAGAACACTGAACACTGAAATTGTTACTTCAACTACAATCCAGACTCCATACCAATAACCGAACTGGCTACGAAAATTTCGCCTTTCCACAATTGGAGTACTACTGAAGTTTCAGATACCATCAACCATGAAACAACTAAAATTGACTTTTATTGGATTTTCCCTATTGTTGCTAGCTAATCAACACAGTTCCTTGAACCTCTTATTCCGACAATCCTTAATTACTAAGCTTCATAAACACAACTATTCACCACATAACAACCCCCAAAAACAGCAATTAAGTTCAGAAAAAAAGCAAAACATAGGAAAACTAATGATTAATATGCAAAGCTAATATGAGCAACAATTCTTCTATAAAATTGATCCAATTATGACGGGGTAGTGATTTTTACACTCGTCATATTGATATTTACACTCCCCATTGTTACTATTATTAACATTTTACTATCACTTTTCGGCACGCATTTTAAAATGAACGATATAACAGTAATTATCTGCTCCAATTACAAATTATGAAAAACATTTAGGACTAGAAAAAAGAGAGATGCAATGTTAGTAAGTGGTGAGTAGATGGAAATGACGAAATTACCCAAAGGCGGTGGGAGATGGAGATGGCGGGAAAGGGAAGGTACGAGGGAGGAGAGAAAAAGTGGGAGTGGAGCGGAAGTTAGTAGAGTTGATCATATTCAGAGGATGCTGTGATGGAATTATGGTGTCCATGAATTTTGGAAACTTATAGCATACTGCAATTTAGTACTGTAATTAGCATGAATGATGATACTGATATGATATGTTTGGGAAGTGATAAATATCTGTGCGGACTGGAGTTGTGTAGTCAGTGAAGTGAAAGAGAGAGCGTGAAGAAGAAGATTGATTTGAGACGTTGGTCTTTGTTTTTGTCTTGTGAAATGGGAAGATTTGATTTGATTGATTTGTGGAATGACGTGCGGTGCAATGAACGTACGACTGAATTTGAACGGGAGTTTCAGGAACGGCATGATAACGCCACTTTCCTTGTGTCTCCCATGTGATCGTCTTTACTCTCGTCCCCTTGCATTTTCGACACGTATCACGGGCTCACGGTATGAGGAGTAAGGTTACCTTAATGGCTTAATCGTTAGATGATCGGTTTATATTGAGGTTATTTAACTTCCGATTGTATATCCCTTTCTTTACCGTATTAGCTGCTCTCAATCGTGCAACGAAAAATGAGAATTGCTACCCACGGAAAATGAGGAGAAATGGTGGGCCACAAGTAAACAACACCCACCATTATCTCTCCTTTGCCTTCTAATGATGTGCCCCCAACGACCTAAATCAAATGCAAAGAACCTAATAAAATAGAGGGAGTAAGACATTTGGAACTAGCAATTCTCATGAAAAATACTATTTTTGACAACTCGCTGTAGGTGTACGACAACGTCTACACGAGACAGTCTTAAGGCAAAGCAACATGATAAGTACTCCAGTTGGTAGCTTCCAGCGGAGTACATGATCTTACGTTTTCACAAAATGGGCCAACTCAGAGCATTTGGAGACGTTCACCCTCAGGCCAAAAAAGAAGAGGGGGGGAACAAACTGAACAGAAACTACTGAAAGAAGGAAAAATTGTGGCAAACGCAACATCTTCAGAAGCTAATTGCATTTCAACACTATTTGCTTATTGTACAATATATCCCCCACGATGTTCTATCTACGTTCCGTATCTCCCTGTCTCTCTCCTTATTTCCTTACAGAGACGCCAGTGCCTAATAAATCATACAACCCCAGTTACAACAAAGAATTGCACCTATTACAAATCAAAAACAGGCTTGAAGATTAAGCCTTTTCTTACTTCCTATGCTACAACCTACAAGCCAAAAGAAACAGGGCAAAAAAAACTCTCTTTTCTATTTTCAGTTTGCCGCAAAACATGCTACAGTGTTCCAAAATCATCACATCCTTGACCATTACTTTATGAACCACCACGAACCCAAAAGAATTGCTCCATCTGCAATTTGAAATCAGCATTATAATTCGATTGGCTTAACGCTTTGTTACGTTTAGTGAACTTGGATAAGCCTTTCCGGACCACCAAGATTGCCAAATTGACCCCTCTTAGAGAGGGGGGAAAAAAAAAACAAATTGACATGTACTATTAAGTCAAAAAGAAGAGCTTTAGTAGATACCTTACGAGCCATGACTTCAAGATTTCAGATCTATAATTCCTCAAGACAGACTGATAAGAAATTGTTAAGCAATTAAGCATAATTGCCGAATGCCGATGCAATAAACTTCTACGATCTTTCTGAAAGATGACAGAAGATCACGGCTTACTAAGCCTATTTAGGCACCATACTGGAGGTGGCAGACGCAGCCTCTGTAATTAAGAATATGGGTTGACGAGCCTGTAGACAGGCACCAATCTCAAAGGGTTCCAGTTCAGCTCCATCAAAAAGAAGACTCACAGCAGGCAGATTCACTTCTTTACTATCGACATCATCAGATTCAACTTTTGGCACATTTGTTGTAAGTTGTTCTTCAATGGGCCTGGTGGCAGCCTCATACACTGGTGTGAGAGCATACGATCTGCACACAAAGTCAAAGACAGATGTCAAATTTATTCTGGAGAGCAAATCCATCAAAAAGAATAAACCGGGGAGAAATCAACCATATGAGATCATGAGCACAAGATAGACCAACAAAATATTTGACTTCACATGCCTGCCCATTTTTTTTTTTTTTGGCAACTTCTTTAGTTTTTTGGTACTTAATTTGATACAAGCAATGTCCCAAGGAGCTTTGGGAAACAGCAGTATGCAAAGAAAGATGAGAAGTGAAAACAGCATGAACAAACCTAAGAATATTCCCATCAAAACTGAGAACTTCTCTTCTTGAACGCTGCCTTAATGTTAATTTCTTCCTCTGATGATCGCCACTGGCTCCAGATATGGGAGAAGATGGTTCCACAAGAGGATTCCACCTTCCACTTGCATAAGTCATGAGTTGCCGAGATGTATCCTTGGTTTTCTCTTTCTGGTACAAGAGTTTTGCAACAGGGCCTGTAGCACTGTAGTCTGCACAAACATCTCGAAGCCGCCTTCTTAACCCTTGCATTGCTTCATGGTGCTCATTGAAGGACTCTGTTTGAAGCAACTGTGAAGAGATTACCCTTTTACACATACTCTTGCATAATTTTGGGCTAAATAAAGGTACACCAAATTCTACACTCAATGGGACCCACTCATATTTCTCATTGTCAGGTGAGAACTCATCTGGATCTCTCTCAATAAAAAGTCTTAACAGACGAATATAACCAATTGTCCACAGATCTATTTTATCAACTATATCTCTCAATAGTGACTTCAACCTCATGCTCTCCTCCACATCTAGACCCAACTCCTCTTCTAAGTGCACAAGTGACCCATCAGAATTCTTCAAGGGCAGCGGAATATCAATTGAAATTACTTTTCCAGATTTATCAAGGTCATACTTGCTGAGAGGTTGCACTAATACAGCAGAATGCTTTAAAAGTGAGTTAAGACAATGAAGAAGTACACTTCCTTTTACTAAGTTACCTTCAAACTTGCCCCCCAGTCCTCCAACCGTAGAACCATCCCAAGACCATAAAAGGGCTTTCTCACAGCCAGCCAATGGAGCAGGTAGAAACCGCAGATAGTGGCCTTTCATTAAAACTACAGACAAGGGTCCACTGCCTATAGCTGAATATAGGACTAGCTTCATCCAAGGTGTCATGGACGAATGTGATGGAGGACCAAAGTGAACAGGTCCGGTTGGTCCAGGCAAAATAGAAGACGGAGGCAAAGGAACCATGGATAAAACAATATCATAATCTCGATGAAATAGACGATCTAAAGTTGCAGAAGGAAGGGTGGCCAAACTTTCACAACGGAGAATGTCAACTCGATAGTTCCTTTTCTTTTTAGCAGCACCACTTGGCAACATTGTTTTCTCAATATCCTCCAATATCGGCTCCAATCTTGAATTATCACTAGAACGGCTGGTATTTTCTGAAGAGACAGCACAAGCCTGATTTTCTTCATGATCTTCCTCAATGATAGTGGTGTCCAAGGAGCCCACCCTAGGTGTTGATTTTGTGCTTTCCAACGCATCTACTTTCGCACCCATATCCTGTGATTCTAAGGTAACAGAAGACAACTCATCACTATTGAGAACATCATCATTGTTGGTAAAGATGGTGTCAACTGGTACAGAGACGTCACTGTTTTGCGAAGATACTGTGTCCACCTTATGTTGTGCCTCTGTAACACTATCAGAAACTCCTCCAGAAAGCAGACATTCTAGGACACAACGGAGGCTAGATGCATGATTGGCAAATTCCTGTAATTCACCCTCAAACTTCGTTCCTTCCAATGTGCCAAGATCCTTACAAAGATCTGCAATGCTAGCATGACCCAGCTTACCTGCTTCATAGAGCGTTACAGCATGCGACTTTAAACCTGTAATAGAGAAGTAAAAGTAGTAGGAACAAAGGAATTAGGCATATATAAAATTATAGAAAGCCATCGAATTTGTAATTACTTTCACTTTCATATTGGTCAGCTGATATCAGTCCAGCAATAAAGGGCAGCCCAGTCGCACATTGGCGTCCCCACAAAGCGAGGGTCCGGGGAAGGGTCCCACCACAAGGGTGTATTGAGGATTTGAGGGCAAGCCTTCCATTGTCACTTTTTTGGACAAGAGGCTGCTCCCAGGACTTAAACCCGTGACCTATCGATCACACAGCAACACCTTTACCGGTGCGCCAAGGCTCCCCTTCATATCAGTCCAGCAATATTAGGAAAAAAATAATCCGGAAGAGACACGCGAAAGCGAAAGCCTATTGGGTTGCTTCTCAAAGGTCTTTTTATTTTCTATTGTATCAACAATTGTATTAATTTTTGGCTGCTTTATCTGTCTTTCATTTCATTGCTTGTTGCTTTGTCTGCAGGCCATAAATAACACCGGAAAAAAGCTGTAACGTGTACCCTGTACTCCATTAGCTATAAGCGCAGATAGAAAACAGAAGCCAAAGTGAGATTACTGAGAGAGACTTTAGTTCTATCTTGAATATTTACTATAACTGTTCACAAAGAGACCATGCATAATAGAATTCTTAAAAGGTAGGATGAAGTGTTGAACAGCATTGATGCTCTAAAATTAATCGAAGATTATAATATGCACGACTAATGTTTTATAAAAATAATAAAAAAATTATAAAAAAGGAAAAAAAAAAAAACAATACTCCGTAATGTGTAAATTGTAAAGCATTGGTTGAAAATTATACCTGGTGATACAGATCCCATCATGAGGTATGAAGTTATATTAGCATCAACAATAAAAGCAACACGGGCATTATTAGAAGCTGCTCTACTGTCTGAACCGGAATAATCCTGCAGACTATTATTGCCATCTACTGATACGTTCGTAGAGCCTACGCTAGCCTGAGATGCATCATCATCATCACTTAATGCAAGAGATCCAAGGAGACTTGCATCCTGAAGGACAGATGCTGGATCAATTATTTTCTCAGCCCAACCCAATCGGCAAGCAAAGGAAGCAGCACATTGCAGCTGCAAGAGGTCAGCCTGCAATGTAGTTGCAAGTTCTGCTACAGTTGCATTCTCACTTGAAACAACAAAAACTGCATAAAGTAACCTGCAAAGCACCTAGATGTAAGCGCCTGAAGCAGCCCAAATTTCAAAATAGAGTTTAAAAAAATATATATAAGGAAAGTAAATGTGCTTACTCCTCAATAGGATCTTCATATGACTGCTCCCGGTTTGATACGAAACCCTCCAGCCTCGAAACTGAAATAGAGTGTATCAACTGATTTAAACTAGGTTATAAGGTAGAAAGATTCTAAGACAAAAGTCGTACGAAATTGTTCCAAAAAATGTCAATATCAAACTTTTAAGAAATCATATTCCCACAATTTAAGTACATTGCAAGCCTTCCCTCTCCCGCCCAAGCAAAAAGGAAACTTGACTATACTCTATACTATGCTACGTATTTTTGACAACTTTCTATAGAAGGATAACTAAGTTAAGCTTGACTTTGGTCTCTTGTTTCCATGCAAATTAACAAAATTTACCAATTTTAGACTCAACCATTCATCCATTAAGAGACTTAGCCAGTTTTCCTTTATATCCCAAATCCCACACAAAAAAATTTGCAACTCCTAGGAAATCCGTGGGTTTTGATGGCTACCAAGTCACAAAATAAAAACAGTGGGCAGCTTTTACTTAAGAATGGCAGATACTGTACCCCCTGTGCATAGATCATAAATGATGTATAAACCAGTGGAGTGCAAACAAGATATTAGTTCACACAGGGATGCCAATCCTTCTGTCAAATATAATTGATTAGTGAAACCCTGCTGAGTTTTTTTATTACTTCTATTTGTAAAAATTTATAAATCATAAACTCTACTCAGAGCAAAAATGCACATGAATGATGACATAAAGAGTGCAGAAAAAGCAATCAGATGAGACTACAGAAAAAATTGATAAAAATCCATTATGAAGTAATAACTACGATACCACTTTTCACAAAAAGAAAGCAGCAATCAGAATTCTACCTTTGAAACGATCATCTGCATAAACAGGGACATCAAAATAGATTAAACCCCTGCGATAAAGTCCCCTTATAATTTGAGGATCAAAAAGAACATGTGAATTGGCTTCTTCCTTGCAGACTTTATCTATTGTCGCCATTTCTTCTTCGGAGAGTTTCTAAAAGGGCAGAAAAGCAGATGGCAACTTGTGACCACGATATTACTACTATATTATATTGAAGTGTATCAAAACACAGAGGATTACAAATCCTTTTGACAAACAGAAGACATAACAAGGATGAAAGAGTTTGCAGAATTATAATGACTTTCCAAAAAAAAAAAAAAAAAAAAAAAACAGGGGGTAATTTTGTCACCTTAAATTCTTCAAGAGTGAAGTTGACAAGGCAAACTCCCCACCAAGGTTCAATAGGAAAATCCACTGGCTGTGTAGGCAGAAGTTCTTTTGCAATTGACTTGTTGATTTTCCACATAAATTTCTGAACAGCTCCACATCAATGAAAAAGGAATCAGAGAAATAAAAGGTTGCTACATTCTCCGTTGCCTTAAGTGTCAGAGTTCCTTACAGCAGAAAACTATGCTCCATTGTGTTACAACCCAGAAACTAAAAACTACTTCCTCATACTATTTGAATAGCAGCAATATCCACAGCTGAGGAAATTGCTCCCACTCAAATAGAATAGAGAAAGTATAAAAAGACACCGACATTTGAACACCCACTTACAAATTACAACAACAACAACCAAGTCTTATCCCCAAAATGATTTGGGGTCGACTAACATGAATCGTCATCTATAACCGTCGTGTGTATGTCATACAAGTTCAAGACCATTGTGAACCAGTTAGAAATACGGAACCCTTCTAATATAAAACCCATCAAAAGAAAAGGAAAACAAAATAAAAAAATATAGTTGCAAAACAAGTGAAAAACATACTCCCTCCTATTCTTTTTTTTTTCCCCCACTTTCAAAAACTGTTATTGAGTAGCCATGTTTGGGGCTACTTCTAGACCAAATGAAAGACCCGCTTACTATAAAATCAAGTGGAATTGGTAGAGTGCAATGCAGAATAGAATATGTACTACGTTTTACAACAAGGGAACGATTCATTTGGTCTAAATGTAGCTCCCAAGATGGCACCTCGAAAACAGTTTTCAAAGGTGGGATTAAACAGTGAATAGGAGGGAGTATGAACTTTAAACAAATAATAAGAAGAAAAGTTTTGAGAGAAAATGAAAAAGTTTAGAAGACAAAGACAAAAGGGAGTTTATTGACGTCAATGTTGTTCTTTGAAACCCAAGCGTCAGTTAAGCATATAAAAGTCTGAGCTCTTCATTTATTCTACACCTGAGACAACTTAAAATCCAAGCACAATCAGTGAAGAGCTCGGGCTTTTATAGACGAAATTACGTGCTTTGGAACCCATGCGTCATCTAAACAAAAGAAGAAAAAAGCTTGTACTCTTGGAAGATGCAAAGATTTAGACAGCAACAAGCATAAATTGTACAGCCAATGGCGAGAAAAATAAGCTTATATGCAGGTAGTACCTTAGATCTGCATTTGTTCATAATATCAATGAACTCATTCCTTCCTATTCCTGTGATCCGCAATGCATCTGCTGCACTGAAGTTTGGAATGCTATCGTATGGTTGCTCTAAAAATCAAAGTACCATAAGCCATACAATACAGAAGGAATTAAGAGTACATTAAGCACTAACAAGTAATAAATTATTCAGCTTTTGCCTAAAAAGGTGAAGAGTTGAAAAAATGAAGACTAATTGAATTCAATAGAACTCAGTCTAAGGGGAAAAAGGGTAGCTAACATCAGCTCCCCTCAATTTAAGAACCTAGCAGTTCTAGGAGCAAATGAAGCCTCATAATACAAGATCAGAACACAACAACATCAGCATCTTTCTCAGAGAGAACCCTATTATTTAGAACGGAGTATAACTTTAATCCAAAAGCAATAAGGTGTGGGAGATACTGAACTACACCAGAAGTATGTAACTATGCAAGTAAAGCAAGTCTGAATCCTGAAATGTTTAACCCACCAAGAGCAAATTGATCACAACTATTTTGCACTCAGCTATACATCACATAATTCATTCTGCCGTAAAAAAAAAAAAAAAAAAAAAAAAAAAAAAAAAAAGAAAAAAGAAAAAACGAAAGATTAGGAAGAAATAATTACCATTTTTCATAACCTCAAAAATTATATCGCAGTAATATCGGAAAGGTGAGATCCTCATAACTCGGCAAACATATTCAGCAAGGTGATAAGGGAATAACTGCAGCCAAAGAAGAAAATAGATCAAATTAGTAATTTGTTTCTAGGATAAGGTGGCAACACTGTAAGTATATTGTGAGTAAAGACCAGCAACATGACGCATGTGACAATCTAAAAGACTGCCGAAGAGATGCTGCGACGAGATATTGACCAAAAAAGATACTTAACCCATCCTCAAGCACATACAGAAAGAAAACATTAAAGCAGAAGAGAAAGCGACACTATTTGAACACCAGAGTCCACTTTGGAGCTCATACAGTCACAATACCTAGGAGTTACAGCCTATTCATAGCTCGAAGGTTAGGAAGTATTGAACTCTTGCTTGGACAAACCAATCACTTCCCTACTAGGATGTTGAACTTTAGAATTCCTACAAATTACCATGAAAATGCATGTACATCCTAGATTAGCTTATCCTAACTGATAAATACATAGCCTACATAACGTCAATGTCCACAACAAAGTTTAATATAAATGAAAATGAGCCAAGCAATTTTCTGGCCAATTTCCAACTCAGCACATGTACCTGGTTTAGTACTACTAACAACACCATAAATAAACAGATTGTGACAACAACATTTGAATGTAATCAAGCAGTAGAAATATCCTAATTTTTAAAAAGGACTTAAGAGACACTAAATATCAATGTAATATGGTGTGGCCTGGTGACTGGTGAGTAACTGTGGACCATGCAGAGTTTAGCTAAGACTGCCGAGACCATGACATAAATTAAAACACATACTCGTAGCTTCATAAAGTTTCCAGGGAAATAGGCAATGCATATAGTTGCACAAGGAGAACCAAAGTTACTTTGATGGCAAACGAGTGAAATCACGGCATAAGTAAAATACTCACCGCAAGGTTTCTTCGCAGATAACGCAT
This sequence comes from Spergularia marina, assembly GCA_963680865.1. NCBI lineage: Eukaryota > Viridiplantae > Streptophyta > Magnoliopsida > Caryophyllales > Caryophyllaceae > Spergularia > Spergularia marina. The sequence goes on along the minus strand of OY804551.1, from coordinate 20,811,956 downwards.
CATCTCCTCATAGTATTCACTTTCTTTAATTACTTTTCGAGCAAAACATGTATTCCATTGAAGTCGCTTTTTTATGCAATGATCAATAACCCTACACGTTTAATCAATATACCAGCTTCAGTCAGCAAATCGGAACATTCAATCACAATCCCTACGACTCCATTACAATTTACTCCTCCCTCGTTCGCATAGTACGTTCCTCTTGCATTATACGAGATCAAGCAAAGCAAAATAACTCGAAAAATCGAGCAACGCTCATGTAACTGCATCTACACCAACTCTAACACATCCAATACGTAACTTCCCTCAAAAGTCCACACTAGTTTAGATTAAGCTTCAAGAAGTCAACCAAATGGCACATTTCGATTACATAACAACAACGAATCTCCTACTGATCAAAATTGCACTCATCTAACAACAGTAAACACCGATTAATCACAAAATTTAACTGCAAAAGACGGTAAAAAAAAAAAAACTGAAATTCACCAGAAAAAAATTACCGTCAACACATGTATTCCCTAACTTTCCTCAAAAGTCCACACTAGTTTAGATTAAGCTTCAAGAATACTCAACCAGCGGCGCATTTCGAGTACATAACAACAACAAATCTCCTACTGATCGAAATTGCACTCATCTAACAACAGTCAACACCAATAAATCACAAAATTTTACTGCTAAACACGGTAAAAACAAAAAAAAAAACAGAAATTCACCAGAAAGAAAAAAAATTTACCGTCTATGCCATTCTTCTTTGGAAGAAAGAGTAGATTGAAGGCGTTTAGGTAAATTCTCCCATGGACATTCTTCTCTGATAGCTTTCAAGATCAACTGCTCCTCAATTGTCGCCGACACGTGATGCATTTTTAATATCCCCTCACAATTCAACGCTTTCGCCTGGAATTTGAGCCACATTGAACAAAATTTCATTAAAACTATAGTATATACGATATAACATAAGATTTTTCATGAAATCAGATCGAGTATGTTATGATCAGCAATCAATGCGATGAGGGAGAGTTAAAAAGAGTTTTACCGGCGGCGATCGGAGGAGATGTGAGATCCGGCGTCGGAAATCGGAGAATTAGGGTTTGAATTAGTGAGAAATTGTGATTTGAGGAAGAGGAAGACAGGGAGGATGAATTGAAAGACAGAGTTATGACAGTGTGGGGTCCATTCATTTGAATTACTCCGATCTTTTGTCTGAATGTGGTGGTAAAAAAAAATGAGGAGAAGTTGCAGGGTGGTAAAAAATGAAGAAAAGTTACAAGGTGGTGCGAGATGTAACAAATGTTTACGGGTCATGTTGCAAACTGAAACAATCACTAAACTTTAAAACGAAGTCTAGCTTTGAGATTTAACTCGGTGTAAAGAAAACGTTGAACTTGTTGTGAAGTGGTCATTTTTTTATTGTGGAAACTCCTTGTTGGTTGATAATTACCGGTTGAATACATTTGATAAGATGTGGAAACTCAGTTGGTTGAGCTTTGTCGATCATAACCTTGAAATAAGTGATCCAATCATCACTGAATTGGCAAATCCACCACCCTCACTGGTCGAGCGAGGAGAATGGTTGATGTTCCCTCTCTCGTAAGGTGCTCTACTAGAGCCGTTCATTTATGTTTTAACTTTTAACTATTTGGTCGAGAACTCAAACTCTTAAAACTCTGCAGCTCTTATTCAATACTACCTCTATAAATTAATGTAAGTCGTTCTCATATATCGAGTCACTCCGTTCAAAACTTAATATCTCTTAACATATACACATGAAAATTATGAAAGTATAATTTTGTGAAAGGATTTTTTGTTACGAATCTAATGGTAAAAAAAATCATAATTTTTTTCCAAATACTTTTTCATTAAATTGAGAGTCAAACCACCGTCTCAAAACGATTTACATTTATTTATGGAGGGAGTACTTAATAGAGTGGAACATCGGCCTTTAATTTGGGCCCAATATCTTTCACCTCGGATTTTTTTTTTTTTTACCATGTAGCTGCCTTCTTTTACCTTCTTTTTTTTGGTGTGCTTTCCAAAACAAAAAAAAACGTATAGCCAAAACACACTGGTCAACACTTCACAACATTCCTTTTTCTCCCACCGGCAAAACCTTCTCCACTCCTTGTCCACAAAAGTTCAATCGAATAGCACTACGGTCCAAAGCAAAGCAACCCATAACGTAAAACCGAACTTTCTGTGCACACTACCGGCTCACCCAGTTCCCGGTAACCCCAAAACCTTTCACTATAAGTAACTTTACAAATTTGCAAACCCCCCCCCTCCCCCTCCTCTTTTGTCCGCGCCACTCTCTGTCGCTCCTCCTTCTCATATTAGCGACCAATCTCGCCACTTGCAAAAGTTAATGTTCAATGGCACTCCGTTTCGAGGTACGTCTTCTCCGTTGTTTTGGCCTAGTGGTTAAGATTGAAAAGTTTACGTGTCACAGTCCATGTAACTACGTTATTGTATTAATTTTTTACGTCTCACAACCATGATGTTATTATTGTATACGATTGGGTTCATTGTTAATGTTATGCGGCATGTCCAATGAGTATTCAGCGTTACGCGGAAAAAGATAGTTACTTAGACACGGGAGTTTTTGAGTCACTGGGTTAATGTTGTTGTTGTTGTTATCGTCATTGTGAAGATTTTAGGGAGGTTTAATAGAGCTCGTGCGGCGAGGTTAACTCTTCCACATTTTGTTTGCCAAACGCCTCTGTTCATGCCCGTGGGAACCCAAGGTTTGTTTGCCAAACGCCTCTCTTGTTATTGATTGCGTTTTCGGATTAGGTCGAATTGTCTTTTTAGAGCATCTCTAATGGTTAAACTACGTTTGTTGTACTTATGCTAACCCTTACCTATCTTTGAGAGCTATAAAGAATTGAAAATTTGCAAAAGATCAAAACTTTAATCAAGAAGCCTTGCAAAAATTGATGGGTCCTGCTTCTCATTGTCATGTAGGTTGGACTTTGGACTTTGGTGTATAGTTGAAGCATTACATAAAGTTGTTGTATTTAAGCTAATATATATCTACATAATTGAGTGATTTGAGACTCATAGTTTGGTCGAGCTACCTAATTTTTCCGGGATACATAAGCAATGTAGCTTAGTAATCTTTAGAAAACCATAAAATTCGAATGAAATCACTATGTTGATTGATGGGGTTCCAATGTGGTATCTTGTTCTGTTTTTGTATGTGGCATATGAGCAAAAGATTTCCGCTCCACCTATAATTGGGAACGTTCAAGGTTGCTTTTGTACAAGTCATAAATAAATGTAATGGTAATGAAATTTAACTATCGTCAATGTGCCATGATGAAGCGTACTACACACATTACATACCAATCGTCCATACTAGCTATGGCGTATGTGCCTTCTTTTTACATCGAGTTTCTATCTCGAAAGACTAGTGGACATGTTAGGAAGCAAAGGGTCTCTTGATGACATGTATGCTTGATTACTGATGCTTTAGGACTGTGTAAGTTGAAGAGGTTTGTTAGAAGTAATTGTGATAGAGTTTGAATTCGTGAAATGGTATGTATTTATAGGGACTATCAAAGGATTGACAACAAAACAGCTTGAGGAGATTGGTTGTCAGATTATACTTGGAAATACATATCATTTGGAACTTAGGCCGACTTCAGAATTGATCGATGAACTAGGTGGTCTTCACAAATTTATGAATTGGCCAAGGGCAATGCTCACAGATTCTGGTGGCTTCCAAATGGTTTGTACTTCTTTGAGCGTGGCCTTTTGTGAGTTATGCTTCCACTTCAAAGCTTTATTAAGGTTAAGTTGTGTAACTTGTGTCCAATCCTTGTCTTATGTGTTTTAGGTGTCATTGTTGCATTTGGCTGATATCACTGAGAAAGGCGTCACCTTTCAGGTACTGCTTCAAGAATCTCCTTGCTCATAGTTCACACAGTTCTACTGGTACTGAAGCTTTATGCTACTGTTGTGATTGCTGCCTGCTTGAATTCAACCCCAACAATTGAAATTGTTAGAATTTTGCAATCACGCTTGTATTATGTGATACAATGGAGCTTTCAAATCTAATAATGAGAGATAGAGACGGCTTGACATTTATCGTGTCCAAGTATGTGATCTGAACGTTAGGGTTTAGACTTAGGCTTCTGCTGCTAGAATTGCCTGCTGCTTGTGAACTCTGTGGTTCTGTCATGGCACATAATCACATAAAATCTAATAGTTTTGCGTTCCACCCATTCCCCATCAGCCCAATTCTGATGTTATTTGGAGGTTTCATGTATCTGGCTCAGCTGTCTATATATCTTGCTTATTATAACAAAACTTTGTTTAATCAGTCGCCAGTTGATGGAAAGCCAATGCTTCTAAAACCAGAAGATTCTATCCAAATTCAGGTCAGCACACTGTTATTCTTCTTCCTTTTTTACTGAACTCATTTAACTTTTACAAATATGAAGTCGGCTTGACAATTATTAGTCATTTGAGTTGTTTGTTTGCTTAAAACTCATTTGCCCCTTCTTGCTCGTTATTTTGTTCCCCTACTTTACAGAACAGGATTGGAGCTGATATCATCATGGCCCTCGATGATGTTGTAAAAACGACTACAACTGGTCCTAGAGTTGAGGAGGCTATGCATCGTACACTTCGTTGGATAGACAGGTGCATTGAAGGTGAGAGCGGAGCCTCTAAGATGCCTCTGTAGCTGTCTGATTTAGATTAAGACGCCTAAATAACTATGTGCACAAATCATATCCATTCACTGCCTTACGCTACTTAGAATGTTCACTCTAAATCATGCATTCTAGTTATGGACTTGCAATTGAGTCACTGTCTAAAAAAATACACCTGAAAAGAATGCAAGAGTGGACTACTTTTGAGTCAATGTTGGTGAATCCGACACAGCTCTACATAGACTGTTATTGTTCGCATTTTTTCCCCTTCCATTTTCTCCTTGTCTTTGTTTTTTCCCTTAGAGCAGCTGTGGACTGATATTTGGAGACTATGCTAATATTTTTTGCTTAAAGCAGTTGTCTTTCATCTTGTTTCTGGGTAGCTCAATGCTTCATCCCCTAAAACTTTATTCTCTTTTCTCGCATCCAGCTCACAAGAGGCCAAAGGAACAAAATCTATTCGGTATTGTACAAGGTGGTTTAGATCCTGCGCTAAGGTAAAATTTTCCACATGGCCTTGGGATATTCGATTCTCGTGTATTTGGTGATTACAAATTCCCCTCCTTTTAGCACTTCATATATCTTTTCTGTTTATTTTGTCAGGGACATATGTCTCAAAGGCTTAATTGAAAGGAATCTGCCAGGGTATGTCTTCTTCCATCCTCAAATGTTTGTAATCACCTACATTTTTCAAATGTCAAATTACACTCCTTTGTGTTCCTGACTTCTGTGACAGGTATGCTATTGGTGGTCTATCAGGTGGGGAAAGCAAGGATTCGTTTTGGCGTATTGTTGCACAGTGCACTGCTGCTCTGCCTGAAGATAAACCACGATATGTTATGGTAGTAAAAACCTTGTTTGGATGAATGGAGTGATGTTTTAGTCTTTCACACATCTTTACCAGTTGCTTTTCTCGTGGTTCAGGGCGTTGGTTATCCTCTGGACATTGTCGTTTGTAGTGCACTTGGTGCTGACATGTATGATTGTGTTTACCCTACACGCACTGCTCGTTTTGGGACTGCTCTGATACCAGAGGTATGTTCAGTTCCACGATTGTTTCACCAGAGGAAGCTTTGTGTTTAATATAGCTTACTCTTATTATATGACGTGCTGAATATCTCGAGGCAGGGTAGATAATGAGTATAATGTGTGCTAAAGTCATTGTAAAAATATTGTGCTATTTTTGGGTTTTTCTTGATGGTACTGACATTTCATTCTGGCTTTTTTTTTTGTAGGGTATACTGAAGCTAACTCACAAAGCAATGGCTGATGATACCCGTCCAGTTGATCCTTCCTGTGCTTGCATGGTAATGCTAGAAGAAAGACTTATACATGGCACTGTTTTGACATAGCCCCTTCTGCACCCCTCCCCCCCCCACCCACCTTTCTTTGTTCTAAACTGATTGGAGTTCTTTTGCGATAGGTCTGCAAGACATACACAAGGGCATACATCCACTGTCTAGTTACTAAAGACGCAATGGGCTCACAGCTTTTGTCATATCACAACTTACACTATATGCTGAAGGTAGTTGTTTCCTTAGTTGTTCTTCCCGTATAACACTAGTAACTATTCATACTCAAGAATTTTGTTCTGACTTCCTGCAGTTGAGCAGAGATCTTCATACATCTATTGTTGAAGGACGCTTTCCAGAGTATGTGACGATTAATCTGCTTGCTTATGTTCTCTATAATGAGATTGTGTATGCTTGATCATTTGAATGTCACACTTTCTGTAAAAATATTTACCTAAACTTTAATTTATTTCCCTGCAGGTTTGTGTGCAACTTTCTAAAGAAAATGGTATCAGCTTTTACAAATATCTTTTCTTCTTGATAATACATAGCTTGAAATTCAACCTTGCTTTGCGTTTTTAGAAACTGCTAACAAATCTGAGATGGTTCTTGGAATAGTTTCCCAAAGGCGATGTACCAGAGTGGGTTTGCGATGCTATGAAGGTTGCTGGGGTCGATATATCTTCCTGCTGTAGTCCTTCCTCTTAATCAGAAGATTGTTTATAGACATACTGTATAAATCCGAAGGCTTCCTTTTTTGACACAGGAGCAGGTTAGCTCAACTAATTTCGCCAATTGGGGCACAGCACTTTTGGTAGCTGCTATTTTTTGCTGATTTACGAGCAACTAATTTCAGATAGTAGGAGGCAGTACTGTCCCTCGGAATACAACTCAAATTTTGTACCATTGTTCATCTCACCTCCTTTTCTAGAATAGAAAACCTTTTCCTGCCAGACTTTTTCAGAGAAAAAGGCACTGCCACAGGCTTACTAAAGATTTCAGTATCAGTTCGATATTGTGTGACTTTGTAATGTACGCTAACATTTTGGTGGAGCAAGAGTAGTATACAAGATACCCAAAGGAGAGTGTTGAAATGAAAGTTTTTAATGAATTGTAATTGGGAGGACCTTTTGATTAAGTAATATACTGAGATTATGTATCCATATAACACTTAGTGTTACTGTTTACCTTTTATAAGGTTATGATTCTACGTTGTTGTTATGAAGAGCTTCATAGATAGACTGAGTTTGAATTCTGCTCCGTTTTCCTAGTACATGACACTTCTCTAACTACAAAACCTGAAGTTTTCCTTCTATGTTTCACACTAAAGTGATGAATGCCCTGTGTAATACTGATACAGATCTATGCTCAGGTGTGAATGTTTGGTTTGGCCCTTCAGTTTCCTGAACTTGTTTCTAAAATTTCTGCATTCTGACAGTATATCAGTAATTCACCCTTACTTGTCAGTATCGTCTTCACATACTAGATTAGACTTCTAATTCACTTCATTACTATACCAGGCCATCTGCCTGTCACTGAATCAGTTTTGTTTCCTCTGAACTAATCTGAAATGGACTTGACGAGAGATCATTTGCAGAGGCAAGGGATCTGCATCATCTGGTTTAGTCCGTATTTCAAGTAGGATTAAGACTCACTTCTAAGTAAGACACTCCCTCGTATAAGCTTTCAACACTGGTGCATAAAGCTCAACTAGGTGAATTGGCCGAGTCTCGTGCCAACATAATTATCTTTAGTCACTTGCATTATTAAAATCACGAGAGTGAGTCTGATCTGACAAGATGAACAACTCACCCCTTACCAAATTTTCTCTCCTCTGTACGGTATGACTGTAGTGTACTGTTGTCCTGTACCATACAAGCAACTGGGCAAGTATCCCCCAAGGTACAATACAATGGTGTAACAGCTAAGCTTTCTCGTGCTTGAAGATCCTAATAAGATCAGATCTACTATTTAACTAGTACAACAACATATATTTTGGAGATCACATCCGTAAACAATTATTTAAATTATTGTAATTAATTATTTGTTCATCCATACAAAAATGTTGGTGAAGATTAGCAGCTTCTATGAAAGTTCATGCATCACATGTCGGTCCATTGTCTGAATACACATTTGCTGAAACTGTGCGTGGTTTTTGTGGAAAAGGGTTTTGCTTTTGAGGTGGCTTTTACTTTGTTTTTGCTAGTGGTTACTAATCCAAGATGATGATGAACTACTCCATTGTCTTGGATAACAAACACTACTCCATTATTATTGGATTGCATTGTTTAACTAGAAATGAGCCGAATTTAGGATTTTGACATTTGAGATTGTTAAAATATATACTCTCCTACTCACTATAATTTCCCCCTTTCAAAAACTGTTTTTGAGTAGCAATGCTTGAAGCTACTTCTAGACCAAAAGAAAGACCCAATTACCTTAAAATCAAGTGGACTTGATAGAAAGCAATGCGGAATATAATATGTACTAGTTTTTACAATACAAGAACGATTTATTTGATCTAAAAGTAGCTCCAAATATGTCTACCCAGAAACTGTTTTCGAAAGGAGGATATATTTGTAGGTAAGAGGGAGGAAAAAACTTTATAATCCCTCTATTTCGCCAGTGTCTTTAAGGTAATTTAAGATCGGCAGATTGACAAATCAACAAGTAAGGTATGACCGTATGTAACACACAACGATTGGAGTAGGTGAGTGCATCCGCGATTGGGAGCCCCTTGTTTTTCTTAGAAATGGTGTTAACTAAAATAACAACTTAATTAATACTCCATTGTGTACCTCACGATGATGCTATAGGATTAGTTATAAACTGCATACTCTCATCATGATTTGTACCAAATCAACTACGTATTCGCAAACATAGGTCACAACAATTTTAATGAATGAGATTACGACATGTTCTTGAATTAGCATCAACCAACAAAATGTATGCACGATATTATGCTCTCTATGAATCAATGTGTTGCCGTAGTATCATCATTGATGTATACGTGTACATTAAATCTCCTTTTCTTATGTTCAAGTGGTTGACTTCGTAAACTAAAACCAAATCGAACTCGCCCACTCATATTCGCACACGTATTGTATTTACGCCGTCCTTACATGTTTACTGGTCAAGCCGCAAACCTTTCTACACGAATATTTTAATAAATAAAAGTACTCAATAAAAAAAAAAAAAAGCACACACTAATTCCCAGCGACCGACTATGTGAAAGATATCTGTATGACTGTAACCAATAATCCTTCGAATAAATTGTTTACGACATTTACTCGACTCAATATAACATCGCTTTTACGCAATAGTAAATAGGGAAGAAAAAAAAAAGCGTAAATCTAATACTATATATTAAAACCTGAAACCAAGTATTTCCTTGAACGACACTTGACATTTATTAATTAGATAGAACATAAAAATAGCATTAAATATAATTATCGATTAAGATATGGTAATAAATTATCATAGAGTAGTATAATATAGCTAATTTATGGAAAATAATTATTAAGGTAATTTATTTGAACAAAGATAAGCCGTACTATAGTATAACTAATTTATGGAATATAATCATTATGCTAATCTATTAGAACAAAGATAAGCCAACATTTTTCTTATAGAGTGAGTATAAACAATATAAATATATAGCTCGGGCGTGGCACGGGCATGCAAACTAATTTCATAAATAAACAGATAAACGTACCTTTGAAAGAGAAATAGATTACTTTGATTGCCTTGATCAAATATGAAATTTTGTTTGGACCAATCCAAAATGGTAAGTGTCAAGGTTAACTTAACGCTGGTGTTTATTTGCATCTATCCTAATTCATTCAATAAATACGTTTCATAATTATCATTTATCACTAATGATATGATATTTCAAAACCAAAATGATATCGAAAATACTAGGAGTCTATATAGAGACAAGTGAAAAAGTGTCTACGACTAATTTGTAGTAAAAATAATTAAAGGTGTAGTAATTTTGTTGTATAATTTGACAAATGATGGATTATAAGGAAAGAGAGACAATTAAGGGTTCTTGATTTTGAAATTAAATCAATTCAAATTTCTTTCTATTGATAGAGCCATAACAATGTTTATTTTACTATCAATGTCATAAATTTACTACAAATACGTTAAATTTACTACACAACCATATTTTTTTGCCGCATGCAATCTTTAATTTACCACACTTGATTATGATATAGACAATTTTGCTATTGTCTACATATAAACTCATAGAATCATCCAAATAATATTCCACATTACTTGTAGAAAACAAATCTACAAAATGCTCAACATGTAACACTTGTTAACACCCATCTACCCTACTTAATAATTAATCTACCTTTTAGAAGTCCCAAATGACTCTAAACCCAAAAAATTGTCCCACAATAATTCTAAAACACGTCAAAGAAGGTGACAAGGAACTGAGAAGATTAAATAAAGTTAAAATAAAAAATACCCCTTTTTTCCAAAATAAATAAATAAATACTCCTAAATGGTGAAACCACATAGAAACATAGCTGAAGTGTCCTAGAAGCTAACATAATACTATACCTTACATTTTACACATTTTCTTAGAAACCTCTTTGCTATATAAAGGCAGCTCACCTGACCTAGGACTTTCTTCATAAGAGCAAAAAAAAACACACAAATCTCAAGCTCTTCAAAACAAATTTTTAGGAGATCGAGAGCAATAAATAACTTATCCAAAATAACTCGGTAATTATATAGAGTTATTCTACTATAAACCGCGTTGTTATATATAGCAGTAGTATGCCGAGATTATCAAACAAGAGCAGCAACAACAACATGGTAAAATGCAAGAAACACCCAAAACACAGGCAATCACCAGGAGTATGCTCCTTATGTCTTGCAGAGAAGCTATCAAAAGTGTCACCAACAAGCATTACCGCGTCTCGAGACCGGTACGCGGCCTCGAGAGCGCGAGCGTATTATTGCTCCTCCTCTTCTCTATCCTCAAGTGATGATGACGAGTCCTCTTATCCTTCTTCTTCTGCTTCACCTATGCATGAAGAGGTTGGTCGTAAAGATCATCGTACAAGAATTTTGTCAGATGTTAATATGAAGAAGTTTTCGAGTAATAGTAGTAATAAGTCCATGAAAGATCAAGAAAACGTTATTAAGAAGAAAGTTGTTGGAGGGTTTTGGTCTAAATTTCTTCTAGGGAAAAGAAATGAAGATAATTTGAAGAATGTTCATAATGATAATGTAGATAATAACAAGGTTTATATGTCACAGCCTTTTGCTGCAAGTTCTAGCAGCATGGTTGTGTGTTGATCTGTATGATATATTATTTGAATTTTGATTATAATACATGGTGCTAGATTAGATTTAATTTTTTGTATTAACTCTTTTTGGGATCTTGTCATAAATTTATCATTATTATGTACAAAAAACAAAAGCAGAAAATTAAAGTTTCAGTTTAATTAATTAGTATGATGTACTTTTGCTGGATATTGTAATTTAATTTGTACATTGTTCATGTATATATGTTGTTCTCAAAATTAAAACTTTATTGATATTTTGGAGAAAGAAAATTTGAAAATTTTGGTTAAACTTTTATTTATTTATTCTGCATTCTGTCAAAAATAAATAATACAACCAAATGAAAAAATACACAGGGACTACTCACAGTAATTAGGTGAGGAGCAGCTAAGAACAAGAGGGGGAAATGAAGAAATGTTTAAGCTAATTTTGGGGCTAATTGAGTTTGTTGGGAAATATTAGTGTGGTAGCTAGTTTAGAGAAGACACTCCTACATGATTACACACTCAATTATAATATAACTTATAAATATTACGGAGTAGGTTATTTATTTATCGGTTTTTTTTTAACATATGTCCAAAGACACACATTAAAAATACCGCTTACCTATATTACTTTTTGTGTCCATTATGTAAAAAGTACTCTCCTATTCTCCTATATTAAATTGGGTGTGGATCCTCTAGAGTTTAAAACAAACTCTACATACTAGAAATTCTGCAATAATAATGATAGTATTCTCTATTACTAAAAGATAATCGATAATATAGCTAAATTACACATATGAAGCATAAATTCATGGCAATGTCATTACCACATACATGAGGTGCTACTTTTTATATTGTTGTTATTACGGATCGGAGCACAATTATTATTGAAGACTTCCTCCATGCACAAAGATCTACTCTACATGATTCCATGTACACCAACTTTATCAATGAGCTAGCTAGTTAACATTAGCATAATACACATCTCGACTTTTTCATTCTCGTAAGGCTCCGCAAGCGTGCGTGCATGTAAGTAAAGGAAGGAGTGTGTACAAGTAGTTGAAATGGTCATATCGGGGGAGCAGGTGTGGAGAAGTTGTCTAATATAGACAGCGGGGAAAAGTGTAGTAAGATAGAAGCTGTCAATTTGTCAAATTAGGCCTCTTAACATTAGACGAGTACAAATCTAAGTCATAATTGTTCCCATCTCTATCTAACCATCCACCAGTCGACCAGTCCTTACTGTTTTGGACATCAACAACACCAACTCAGTAATATCACACGGACAAACAGTATTATAGGCCACATGACCCATCAAATTGTGTGAATCTCAACTTCTTAGAAATTCTTCCTTTCGACCATTTCAGACTTTGTACTTTTTATTTTATAAAGTAGCCTCAGTCGGTGTAAGCAATTTTTATTTTGGGTCATGTGTCCACAGTCTTTCTATGTTTTAATAGGAGTACGACTTGCGCGCATCCGACCCCCCTTACCCCGCCTTATGGCAGGAGCCTTTAAGGCGGTGGGGTAAATATGTTGTTGTTGACGATTTTAGACTTTGTGAAAAAACTATTATTTTAGTTTCTTTGTTGTTTCCGACATCAAACTCATATAGTTCATGGTATATATATATGAAAATATGATATATATGTGCAAGTATAGTCGGTGGTCAAGGTCAACCCAACGTGTTCTACCCTTGTCACTATTAGAGTATACACGGTTGTTACTTGGTAGGAACAAGAGTTAAAGATGATGAATGACCTCTACACAGGAAGCAATCGCACAGTTTCGTGGCCAGAACTCGAAAATATGAAGCCTCAAACCTTAAAAAACCTTAGAAACTGATGATGAGAGCCATAGCTATTAGCTATACACTGAAAGCAGGGACAATGTCGATACAGAAATAATAGTATTTGAATCAGGTTAGAAGAAAGCCAGAACATCCAGCTCTGTATTCCCTTTCCGTATAAGGGTGTGGGAAGAACAAGAAACACAGTTTTATACCCCATGATAGTTGAAGTAAGAGGGACCTAGGGTAGAATCTTGCACACGCCCAACTATGGTGGGGATGAATAAGTTACCTACATTTGTTGAGATTTTCGCACTGTGTTGGATCACTGTGACCAATTTCCGTGAGCCCATGGGGTCTAAGGTCACTGGGAACTAGAATCTTCGATGTGGTTGGTAGTTTGAGTGCAAGCTAGTCCTCTCTTAACCATAAGGCCAAGGGTGACCGGGAGAGGGGACAGGCCCATAGGTTAAGGGGAACGTCTACAGCAAGTTTTATTCACAAAATGTATGGAGTCAGTCAGTAACCAGTACACTGCGGCATTAGTTATTAATTTGAAACTTTACCTAACAAAACATACACAAACTCACAAACAGATACGAGTTCCATTCAGTCAACTGCTAGCAAGAGGTAAAACGAAATAGAAAATACCTCATTACAGCAGCCAAAAGCTTGTTTGATTAATGCAAATCAACTTATATCTGCAAGAATAATCCAAAAACTCCGTCAGTTTAACTTCCGCAAATGCAGATCAGATTCAACAATAACAAGACCATATCTTCACGAAAAAAGTATACTAAATTGCGCACCTGAGGACTACCAGTTCTTTCTCATAAAATAGAGCTCCACCCCTCCATATATAATCCTGATTAAAAGCTGAATCACCACTAACATGCACAATCCATGAAATGAATCAGAAGGGATAATGTGACTACTTGATAGGCCAGTTGTTTGTGGCTGGCGGGAGGACGTAGGTGGAGCTGGCAAACAGTGTAAACGGGTTGAAACCCCTTGACGCCATAGTTTGGATAATCAGGGCTCCATTGGTCCTCAGAACTTCATGTATGCCTAAGCACTTCAAGTTCACTAATTATCCCAAAATTTTGTCAGCTTACCAGAACACGTGGACAAAAACGTTGCAAAAGAGCACCTCAACTCAGTGTCAAAACTTAGTACCATCCTAATAAGTGAGAACTGAGAAATCAGTGTTAGTCTAGTTATGTTGTGTAGCAGCCTAGCCGGCAACAGAGGAGGAATGGACAATCACCAAAAGCCTCTGCAGGAGCAATGTCCATTCTTGAAGTGATGGAAACGACTAGAATCCCTCAGGATTATCTCATGATCCACAATCTGGGAGATGTAAGTAAACACAGTATGGCAATCACCACAAACACGCAAGTTCTTGGTGATGCAAATTGTAGCACCTGCTGTTGTCGTGAGAATAGCATATGCAAGTGCCAATTTTTCACTATGCTCAAGCAGAAGATCAATTTTCTCTTCATCTTCTACATCATGGAGCGCAAAGCTGGTTTCTGGAACATATCCTATCACTTTAATGCGTTCCATTAAGCGAGAGAGAAGCTCATATATTTGATGCGACTGGGGATGCAACTTATCTCCAACATAAAACATCACAGTGCCTTGTTTTCCTTGGACCCAACTACACCCAGGTTTTTTCTTCACCCCAGAATCTTTCATAGTGGTTCTAATGCTGGATGCATCATTCCACCTTCTTGCCCCAGCATATATATTTGAAAGAAGAGTATAAGTTCCATCATCTTGCGACTCCAACTCAGATAATCTATGAGCAGCGTACTCACCCAGTTCTATATTTCCGTGAACCCTACAAGCACCAAGCAATGATACCCAGATTAGAGGGACTGGCTCCATGGGCATGTCCTCAATGATCTTTTTAGCTTGTTCAAAACGACCTGCTCGCCCTAAGAGGTCAACTATGCAAGCATAGTGTTCCACACCAGGGACAACCCTAAACTCCTTAGTCATGTGGTTAAAGTATCTCATTCCCTCTTCAACCATGCCTGAATGGCTACAAGAATAAAGGATAACAACTAAAGTTAGACCATCAGGAGCTAAACCAGCTTTTCTCATTTTATCAAATATTTGGATGGCTTCCCCACCACGACCATGCATGCCATAGCCAGCCATTAATGACGTCCAAGAGACAGCATTTCTCTCCTTCATATTGTCGAACACTATTCGAGCAGCATCAACATACCCAGATTTTGAATACATATCAATTAAACAATTAGCTACAAACATAACTGATGACTCTAACTGATTCCGTAATATGTAAGCATGTACCTGTTCACCAATCCTTAAAGCCCCTAGTTGAGCACATGCCATAAGAATGCAGGATATAGTAAACTCATTTGGCAATGCATGAGTTTGCTGCATCATCTGGGAGAAGAGTTTTATGGACTCATCAGCATCACCATGCTGCGCATGTCCGCCAATCATTGCTGTCCACGTAACGACATTTCTATCTTCTATCGAAACTGTATTGAAAATTTTACGAGCAGTTTCAAACATTCTGCACTTTGTATACATGTCAATGAGGCCATTTATAATCATTTGATCATCTCTAGGCTCAGAATCATCCCTCTTCAGAAGAACTTTAAGGGCAAAGCAATGAGTCTCTTTTCCTTGGAGTAATGCCCCAACAGAAGCACAACCAGAGAGCAACGAGACAACAGTGACCACATTAGGCATCAAACCAGAATTTCTCATATCCCGAAACACATCCAATGCCTCATACCCACATTCTCTTTGAGCATAAGCAGCGATAACAGCACTCCATGTCACTACATTCCCTTGCATTTTCTCCCTTTTCATTTCCCCAAACAAGCTCAAAGCCTCATCAAACCTACCAGCCTGAGAATACGCAGTAACCATAGCATTCCAACACACCACATCCTTCACTCTCATCCACTTAAACACCTTACTCGCCTCCCCAACCATCCCACATTTAGCATACATACCAATTAACCCATTCCCAACAAACACATCATCAAACAGCCCACTTCTCAACGCGAAACCATGTACCTGCCTACCCCATTGAACACTCCCCAAAGAACCACAACCCGACAACACATTCACCAAACTAACTGCATTCGGAAACATCTCAAACACACTACTCATCCTCCCAAACAACTTCAAACCCTCCCCAAAACACTCGTTCTGCACATACGAACCCACAATCGAGTTCCACGACACAACATCAAACACCCTTCTTTCACACATTTCATCAAACACCTGGCGTGCAAGCTCCACCGCGCCACACCTCCCATACATAGTCACCAAAGAGTTACAAACAAACAAATTCAAGCCACACCCATGAACAATCCCCTGCCCGTGGACCGATTTCCCCACCCGAAAAGCCGGAACCTCTCCGCATGCCTTAACTACAAAGGGAAACGTGTATGAATCAGGGGAGCACCCAATTCTCTTCAATTTAACATAAAGTTGCAAACTTTGGTGGAGAAGACACAATTTAACCGATTTCTGAATAAGGGTATTCCACCAATCGACCGAATTCGGCGAGAAAGGTGAGAAATGTTCGAGAATCGGGGTTATTGATTGATAATAATGCGGAGAAATGCAAGAGATGTACATCGAAACGACGTCGTTTACGAGGTGGGTTGTGAGGCCATGAACAGTGAGTTGTTGGTGAATGATTTTGGCGGACGATATAGAGTTGCATTGTGTGAGGAGAGAGATTGGAAATGGTGATGATTGTTGTTCAGAGGAGAAGAAGAAATGGGATGTTTGTGTTCGGAAGTGTGATGATGAAGGTAGGTAATTTCGCGGGAGTTTTAGGATGGTTGTCCGTTGGTATTGGAGCATTTAGTTTGAATTTTAATTCCAAGTGAGAAAAAAACGAATCGTAACGGAAAAATGTTGGTGTCTTGGTGATTTATACTCCGTAGAGGATGGGATCTCTCATCTCTGGCTTGACTTTGAGGAACTGTTGGATGAATGTAGGTGTAGTTGCCGAGTTGGTAGATACGATTTGTTGGAAAAACGGTCTATACTCACTCCTTAAATATATGACGTTCTATTATTATCGACATTTCTCATGATATATAACGTTCACTATTACCAATGTACTATATCTCCTACTCCCAAGTTTCTTAAGCTCTGCATTTACCTATTAAAATAATTGTGGAATAAGACACGTGAGGAAAAGTCTAAATGAAGAGAGAGAAAACAAGTATAACGGTGCAACTTCACATGAAAACTAAGCATTTACTCACAAGATTAATCACTCCTATAATACTCGTGAAACATATCAAGACGTCATATATATTGGTAAGGAGGGGGGCAAATGACCAAATTTGTATACAAAAATGCAAAGATAGTCAAATAAGCCTAACTTTTTTTAGGTGTTGGAACACCGACAAAAATAATTGCTTTTCTTTTTTCAAAAATTTTAGGTGTTGTACTATTTTACGAAAATAATCTTGTGCCATGAAAAATATTTTAAAAAATAGTAAAGAATTATTTTGCTTATTTTTGAAAATGAAAATTAATTTCTTGGGTCAAATTTCCAACTTATTTGCCTCATGTTGTTTACTTATATACCAATATGTCTTTTGGAGTTTTTTTTTATACCAATCTGGTATATGCATGGGTGCATTTTTATATACCAATTTGGTCATTTGGCCGTAAGGAGGGAGTAATATGTTCGGCGAAAGTTTTAGTTGTTGAAAATTGAAATAAGAAAATGACAGTTGTAAGATCTTGTTTGATTCAACTTAAAGAATAGTGCATTTAAATTATATCAGTTTTAATCAAATCAAAATCAATCAATCAAATCAAATCATAATTATCCAAATAACAATCAATGAATCAAGACTGTTTTTTTATATTAATTTGTCTAAATCCAGATAATTTGTCATGATATGTAGATCAATCAAATCAAATTAATTCCGATCGAATCAAATTAAAAAATTGCAATCCAATCAAACATGGCCTAATTGATCATAAACTATGTAGGATGGTCAATGGATGTAAGTTTAGTAACTTATCAATGGTAAATACGCATTTATCTAACCGGCTAATTGATAAAAATTCTAGTTGAAGTAGATATATGTAACTTTTACTCTTAATTAAAATACATAAAAAAAAAAAAAAAAGGTTTTTGTAAACTTTAGACGGCTCCATATAAGTGGAGTTTATATAATGCATATGCTAATTTACCAGTCATGTCGATATTCGGTTCATAATTGAAATACAATGCGAGCAATCTGCGAAGTATCCTTGTATGTTATAACCCTAAAGCCCTTATAAATAGAAGGTTGGGATCATAACTTGAATCATTTAGGATGTTGTAATTAATGAGTGGATACGATAACTTCATCTACATCTTCAAATTGGGGGGATTTAATAGTAAGTTCGTCCATACAATGTGAGGTAGTTGAATGGAAAGAAAATGTTAAAAACAAGTCTCTTTATACGATGATTGCGCGCGACTGCTTTTATGTATACTCTATGATGCTAATCATATCGTGTCAACTGAACTGCGATTTCATCAATGGACGATACTATCTATCATGAATCTAGATTCCCAAATCATTCTTTGTATTCCGATTATTATTTAGAGCATTTATGAACTAAATGAACTTAAAAATATATGTAAGATAACATTCGAAGAAAATAAAATTCATCAATCAAAGACTTTTCCCTCGGGGGCATATGGAAAACTAGGAATGCCGCTATGTTCCTCAAAAAAAAAAAAAAAAAAAGAGTCAATTCCATTGTTTACGCATGGATTCCACTTGTTCTCGTCTTGTGCATCCTCATATTCATCTCCGACCTACATTCAAATCAGTTAGAGACCTTATCCTCCTCCACCTTATGACAAACTAAATTTCAACAGATCACTGTCAATCACAACATGCAACTTAGTTGGAAACCTCCTCTTCCAGCTTCCGACAAACTAAATTTCAACAAATCACCGCCAATCAACAACATGCAAGTCAGTTAGAAACCTCCTCCTCCACCTTCCGACAAACTAAATTTCAACAGATCACCGCCAATCAACAACATGTAAGGCAGTCAGAAACCTCCTCCCCCAGCTTCCGACAAACTAAATTTTAACAAATCACCGCCAATCAACAACATGCAACAATCGAGTTCTCATTACATCCTCAAGTATAACCGAACAACCAATTCAGGTTCCTCCTCGATCCTTTCCACTCAAGCTCAATCTCACAAAGAGTCAAAAACCATCCTCTCCATGACTCCATTATTGCCAATGTTGAGTTAAGTGTCAAGTGCAAGCTAAAGAGAGGATGAGATAGGCGAGTGTTATGAGTAAAACAGGGGTATTTTGGGAACACAATACGCAGGTGATTACTGATTACTATGTATATCTGCTGCCCAAATTTTGAGAGCAGCCATTGTAAACGAGTTATTTGTTAAATTAGTGACTAAACTTTCACGAAAAACTGAACATGCACCACCACCACCACCACCACCACCACCACCATTAATCTCAATATTCAAATAATACATGCAATCAAAATTAAGATTACCTTGTAATTTTTTTCTGAATTCCTCAAACCTTCCCTTTGGGAATTAAACCATGGTTTGGTGATTCTGGGCTTAATTTGATCTCGTCGCCGAGACGGTGGTGATTAGTCTTCACCGGAGTTTCCTTGCCGACATTTGGTGAGTCTTCACTTTTCTTATTATGGAGAACTTGAATGCCCTTTTGATTCATTTTTTCTTTTGTGAATAAATTAAAAAAAATTCAAAGACTTGTTGGTTTTGATTTGTTCCAATTGAAATGGGTTTTGTTTGATTTTTAAGTGAAATGATTCCAAGTGAATTTATTCGTTTTTGTTGTTTGATTTCCAAGTGAAATAATTTTTCTCAATAAACCCTAAAATATAATTTTGTCCTAATATTTGTCCTATGAACCCAGAAAAATCTCCTTAATTTTCCCCAATCCCAGAAATTCTCGCGACCCAACATTGATTGTGGTGAATTTGAGTATTTTATTTTTTTGTTTGATTGAATTGGAGGAGGTGGTATACTTGTGTTACATGTGAAAAAGGGTGGCGCTTTTGGTGGTTTCGGGTTGTAAAGGTGGTGGTCTTATTTTTTTTATTATAATCAAATCCATTTAGTTTGAAATAAATTGATTTACTTTTAATTTTTTCAATAATATGTAAAATACCAAACATTTATGAGTTTCATATTGAAGTAGATTTGTTTTTTTGGCTTCAATTTGATGAAGATAAGTTTTCTTTTTCTGGGTTCATACTTCATATTGACGAAACTGGGGTTTGAGGAGTATTAATTCTGGTTTGGGGAAGAAAAAAGGTGAAGGCAACGGCAAAGCTAACAGATTTTGGATAGAGACACCAAAATCATCAACAAAAGTTCACAGACACCGATTTCAGATATTTGGCAAAGTTCAATCACCAAATTGACAAATAACTCCATTGTAAACAGTATAAATCACAATCAGTTGCTTTCACTTAAAATTTTGCACCTTTCTCTCTCCTCTCTCTTTCCCTCCTTAACGGCTCTCTCACTCACTGTTTCACACCTTCCTCCCAATTTCACCTTCAATTTCTTGTAAAACCCAGAATCAATTTAATTGATTTACCCCTCTTTCAATTGAATTGAATTGAAATTTACACCAAAATCAATTCAATTGAACTTTTTCTGCTCCAAAGTTCTCAACTTTTCTCCAATACCCACATAAAGATTTCACCTTTTTAGGATTTTATCAATCTCCTGACCCTTATTTAATCTGGGTTTTCGGAATTAAAAGTTGGGTACTTTAGAATTGTTAGGAATTTTAATTTATCTGTTTTTTTTAATTATTAGGGTTAGGGTTTAAGGGTGGGTAATGGTGAAGGAAAAGGGGAAGGAGAAGAGAAGGTGATGGAAAACGCGGAATCAGAAGAACCTTATAAGAAGAAAAGACCTCATTTTCATGCTCAATTTTCATCTACTATGGCGCGCAATTCTACCCTTTCTCCTGATGATAAATCGGTATATATTTATATATTCTACTTTCTTTCTACTTTTTAAATTTTTTTGTGTATCTTGTTTTTAGTTTAAGATAGTTTGTATTAATTTTGAATTAATTTGGTATGATGTTAGTGTAAGTCTGCGTGTGTTTTGGGCAATTGGACCTCCCTACCGCCCGGCCAAAGGCGAAATTTTTTACTCTGTTGCTGTAATGCTGTGTGTATTTGGTAGGTTTGAAGAATGTTTTTGGTATGATTTGAACAATGGTATTAATGTATCATGTGTGTGTGAGAATTCGTTGTGTTTGCGAGTTTGGCACGAGGAAAGACTGTTGTTTGGCACTTCCTTATAGTGCGATTGTTGTTGTTTTTGTTGTTGTTGTTTGAAATGTGGATAGTTCGGAAATGTTTGTTTAACTGTATTTATGTGGGAGTTTGTACCAATTGAAATTGAAGCTGTAAGGAAGGGAATCCTTGCCAATGTCGTGTTCCGTTTGGATTGATTTAATGGTCTATAGTCTTTTTTGGATAGAAAATGGAATGGTTTGTAGATGTAAGACATCTAACTGACTTTTTATTTTTTATTTTTTTTATTTTTTTTATTTTTTATTAATTATGACGTACCAATCACCGGGTTATCATGGGAGCTGGTTAAGGATTAGATTGTGGTAAAACTGGTAATTGCATTTATGTAAATTGATTTTGATGGAATTCGGAAGTATAATAACTTTCGCCTGGATTCGTGTAGGAGAGTGTTTGGATTCAAGGATTTCATTCTCAAGTCCAAATTTGATTCAAATCCCATGTTTGGAAACTCAAGAATTTGAGAATTTGGATTTGTATCAAATACTTTGGAATTTGATTGAAATTCTTTCTAGTGTAAAACAAGTGACACCTCAATAGCCCTCATTTTGAAATCCCACCCTCTCCCACACATTGGATTTATAGTTGAATTCCACATTCTCAAACAACTTTTCATATTCTTGTTTCCAAACGCCACCTAAATTGATTTTGATTTTGATTACACATCTTGTGTAAGCTGTGAAATCCCTTCATCTTATACAAGATGGGCAATCTGTACCTTTGCAATTCTGTTTCCTCACTACTCCGTATATGGTTAGACTATCGAAAGAAACATCATGATTAGGGAAACTTACTACGTAGATCCGTATCTCTTGATTTGTACTTTTATGAGGAATTGGTACTCTTTTTGCTGCATCTACTGCAATTCTTGTATGATCTTGTGGTAGTTTGCTAAATTTGTGTACTCTTTCTTGCAAAATTGTTTGCTTTGTGCTTCTTGTATTGTGAAGTAGCAGCAGTACGATTCTCATCGCAATTTTCATTATAAGCCATTAGATAACAACCTCTCTAATTTTCCAACATAGGGTGACTCTGCGTACAACCGACCTTCGTTACCTCACCATAGGCAGGAACCTTTGAGGCATTGGAGTGATGTTGGTTGTTTAAAATTTTCTCATTGAACTATTCTTGTATCTTTTTATCTTAGCGTTGACTATAATTATGAAACTTGGAACCGTGATCATGTACAAGAATAAAAAAGAGCACACTAATTATCCATAGCTTGCGTATATTCCTTCCAACTTCCTGTTTGTTTGTACTGATCATTTTCCAATATATTGCATTAATACCCTCACCTCCGTGAACATATGCTTATGCATTTCCTGATGCGTGTAGCTCTTTCCTCTTCCGTTAGTTGTTGTGATCATTGTTTTTGTGGGACTACTATAGTATCAAATTGCGAAGTTGATTTTTTTTTATTTGTAGTCCAAAATGGTTAAATCCCAAGAATCTGGACTCGGGTTGGCTAGAATCTAAATCTTTTGGGAGGAGGCCCAAAGCCCAATAAAGAGATTGAAATGCAAGCCTATTTGTAGGATTTCAGTTTCATTGGTACCCTACCCTAGCTATCTTTCCCTTTCTCTCTCGCCCCTCGCCTCTCTCACTTATATTTGAGTACAACTTTTCCGGCTACTGAGGTGGAACGGAACTAGATTTTTCTCCTCTTTTTTGTATGTTAGAAGGGGAAACGAAGTCCAATTAGCTGTTCATTGTTGAAGGTTTTTACACAACTGGCTGTAATTCAAGATGGTTGTGAAACTGGGGGTATTGTTCTTCTCTTCTTTTCCCTGTTAGTTAGTCTTTTTGGTATTTTAAAGCTTTGAAATCTATGGTCTTTTGTGGAAGAGGCCAAAACATGTCATCGATAAAATGCTCTGTAGAAATGGTTTGATAAGGTAGTCATATGTGAAACAAGTTTCCTTCTTGGCGCTCGGATCTGAATTTTGGAACCGATTTGGTGGTCCTGACAGAATTAAATTCAGATTAGATATGACATCTCATTTCTAGGAATTGAAAGCAGATCTCTGTTTCCAAATACTACTAAGATGCTTGATTGGGCAAACAAGCGTTGTGCTTGCAAAGTAAAGACTTTGGAATGCTTTACTGGTTCACAAGTTCAATCAGGGCTCCGTTCTTTGCTTCTAATCTAAAAATCTAATATTTGAAACTATTAGAGTTGTAATTTTGTTGTGCAAATACAATCTTTACGAAGTTGCTTGAATTCTTTCTTAATCCTGTAGGTTTTTTTGACCTATGTTAGTTAGACTCAGTCTGAGTGTGCCGCACACAGGTGCATATTGGAGTTACTATGTTGTAAAAACTTGATGTTTTGGCCTGCAATGAAGCCTCCAAGAGTCGTGTCATGTGGACAAGTGCCATATCTAGCACGAGACGTGATATTTAGTGGCAATGTGTGAAAGTTGAGAGAGTTTTACTTCTCCTTCCTATGCTTGCAGTTTGCTATGTGATTGCCTAGTACACTAATTGGAAGATGAGTTTCATCGTTTGACTATAGTATCCCCAAATGCATTGATCCTTATATTTATAGATGGAGATTATAGACCCTTCCACCTGATTGGCTCAGAAGAGTAGATATAACCATATAAGTGCCTACTGTGTCTACACTCTTAACTGCAACGGATTCTGGGGAAAGGATGGTATAGGGTGTTATCCAATGTTTTCACATTTCATTGCAAAGTGTTCATAGATCATCCTGCTTGGCATCTTTTAATAACAGCAGCTAACAGAAATACTTAGCCAGCCTATTCGAGGACATTTTTACTCCATCTGAGCTGAGTAGCTGACCACTATCTGCTAGTAGATCAGATAGTCCATGATAAAGACACAGGACTCATGATATCTACATGCGTCTGTGGCTAGTTGACTGTATAGGGAGATACCATATCAAATTTTAGAGGGCCCTGAATAGATTAGCAGAGTTATTTGGAGTACTTGCAGGGTTGTTTTTGATGCATTAGTGAATACCAAATGTGAGGTTCATCCAGTATCATATGCTATTAAAACTTGTTACCTTTTCTTTCCAGTTTTATTTCTTGGGAGGAAAGGGGTGGATGATTGTTGGGACTTACTCTTATATGTCAAAGTTAAGTGTGTTACCGTATTTCATTATTTGCAGGTTGATGCATCTGTCCTCCAGTACCAGAATCAAACGCTCGTACAGCAGCTAGATAGACAAAAGCAAGAGCTGCATGATCTTGAAGCCAATCTCCAAAAACTGAAAGACAGGCAATCATCTTATGATGACGTGCTAATTTCAGTGAACAGACTGTGGAACGAGGTTAATGTCAAAGACTTGTTTGTGTAACTTATCAACAACTTCCTTTTTGTCTCTCTGTCTGTGTTTTGTTTTGTTGAGACAATTTGGCCTTGTGATGCAGATGATTGATGATATAGCTCTACTCACGATAAGAGCTGGTGCAGGCCAAAATGTTCTACAAACTTTAGATGCTAACTTTTCTTCTCAAGGTTCTTTTGTAGCTGCTTATCTCATGTCATTTTTTCGAAAATAAAATTTGAATCAACAGTGATCAGTGTTTTGAATTTAACTGTACTTGTTCAATACTAATCTGAAATATCTTTCTGGTTCAGTCCCATCCTGTTCTGCGGAGAATGTATTTCTTCAGAGGCTTCTGAAAGTTGATATTGTTGAGGGCGGTGGTGAAGACGACTCTGTAAACTTTGTCCAGGAAGTCCTTGCCCAGCATCATTCTACTACTTTGGAGTCTCTGACAATCATTAAAAGTATGATGGAGGATCAGAAAACAAAATTGCTCAGAGCTTCTGAGGAATTACATCGCTATGTTTCTGTGAAACGTCTACAAGGTAACTTCATTGGATGGTAGATTATTGTGTCTTTCATATATCCTTCCATTTTTACACATTTATTGTTTATAATGACAGTATGTATACCTTTTTGTTTATCTATTGCCGACATTTAGATATTTTCATTTCTGGATGTGACAGATATTCTCACCGAATTGGATGAGATGGAAATGATGATAACAGAGGATTCTAACAATCTTCGTGAGGCGATGAATGCTCTCCGTCAGAAGCAACAGGAGTATGCTGATAGAATTCAAACTTATTTACAGGATGAGTCTCTAGATCAAGCTGAGATCAAACGTCTTGCTGGTCAGTTCAACTTCTGATATGTTGCTTAAGGGAATTTTTGCTGCCAGTTCACTATGTACTATTGTTACAAATTCGTTGTAGTCATTTAATTCTTCTGTCCGTGCTGTGTTTGAAGGCTTGAATTTGTTGTTTGTAGAGCAACTACCAGTTTGCTTATTCTTGCTATCTTTTCTTTTGATGTGAAGGTGAGCTGGAAGAAAGCATGGCTGAACTTGAAGAAAGCAGAAGAAAGCTTGTAACTCTGCAAATGCAGAAGAATGTGGCATCTGGGGTATACAACCCAGTTACTGGGGCAGTAAATGGCATCTTATCTCCTCTGAAGCTACCAGATAGGACAATGAATTTGCAGGAACTAAAAAACTCGATAAAGGAAGCAGAGGTATGTTGTCTGTTATTGGTCCTCATTCCAACAGAAGCTAGTTCAAATTTTCATTTATTGTTGAATAATTGCCGATTTCTACGATGATGCAGATATTGGCGGCTGAACGTCTTACGGAGCTTGAGGAAGCACGGGAAGACAACGGAATCCTGATGAAACAGTTGGAGAATCTCGAGGTTTGCTGCAAGCGTCTCTATAGTAATTATTTTTTCATCGGTATATTCCGCTTGTTATTAAATTGGGAGCCTTAGCCAGTGGGATACTGTTGCAGCACGGTGTACCTATCTTAACTTGTGAAGCACACACTCTAATCACATTTTTTCTAATAAGTTTGTATTTGGTCATGGCAGAATGAAATGAAAGACGACAAGTATGTGTGCAGTTCTCGAGTGTATACTTTATTGAACGATCAGCTCCACCATTGGAAAGCTGAACTCTCTCGGTACAAAGGATTGGCAGACTCTCTTCAGGTCATGCTCCTTTCTCTATTTGTAGGAGGACATATGTCTTCTTGTGTGTACTTCCACTGCTCTAATAGTTTAATTGCAGGCAGAAAGGTCTTATCTCATGAGAAGAGAGAAGGAATTGGATTTAAAAATGGACTCAGCAGACTCTGGGAAAGCGGCCGTTGACAGTGCTGAGAAAAGAGTGGAGGAACTGGAGGTGCAACTGCAGAAGGCCGTTATTGAAAAGAATGAACTTGAAGTGAAAATGGAAGAAGCTGTTCAAGATTCAGGTAATTTATGGAGTGCCTGTTTCAGCTGTTTATGATGGATAGTCTACAAATGAACCTGTCTCTAATATTTGCATCTGGTTCAGGAAGAAAGGACATTAAGGCGGAGTTCAATGTGATGGCTTCAGCTCTGTCTAAAGAAATGGGAATGGTGGAGGCTCAGTTGAATCGCTGGAAAGATATTGCTCAAGAGACCCTGTCCTTGCGTGAAGAAGCAGTGTCCCAAAAAGCATTACTGAGTTTGAAGGTATTGTCCAGAATGCCCCTGACAATCTGAATTTGTGCGTGATGATTTTTTTTTTCTTTTTATTTTTTATTTTGAATAAATTTGGTGCTGTGATTGTTGACTGTTGGATATGCTGAATTTACCAAGCGCTTCCATTCTCATCACTTGCATCTAGGTGCATACATTCTTGTGTTACTAGTAGGGCAAGAATATTTTCTTGGAGCATGCTATAGAGAACTTACATGAGTTGATATTAACATAAATCGTGGTACTTTGAAGAAAAGCAATTTGCTGGAATGATTGACAAAGTTTCCTTGAGAGGAGTAGACTGTAGTTGCATCAATTTGATGAACAAAAAATTGGAACTTTGGCTAGAATTATTGACAAAACTTCCTTGAAATGAGTAGACTGTAGATTCATCAACCTGATGAACAGATTGTGTTTAGGCTTTTTGTTTGTAAGCATGTGTTGCTAAAGAGTTTTCAACAATTGTGAGTGGCCTTGTAAGAGATGTTGACATTCTTCTGTTGTTGAATTTTTGATAGACTAGTGAAGCGAAGTCCTTGGTAGATAAATGTGGCCAGCAGATGATGGAAATCAAAGCCCTTCGAGTGACGGTGAGTCTTCCTAGCATGCTAAAATACTGGCCTGTTTTTTTGCTTGAATAAAGTTGTCATCTTCTTGAATCAAACAAAAAAATATTACTTCTAAATTAATGAAAAGTAAAGGATTAGTATGAGTGGCTTGCGTTGTTTGCTTATTTATACGAGTGCTTCAGATTGAGACGCTGCAGAAAGAAAAGACCGAATTGGAAATCTTCGTGGAGATGTTGGGACAGGGAATTTATGACAATAGGTATGTTGCTTCTTGCCAAATTACATTGTAGGTGGCTTTATGAGGACTTGAGTGATTATGGAATATGAATACTTGAACTGGCAAGGATTAGTTGGTCTACATTGATGCTATGAAATATGATTGTGCTAGATTGTTCTTTTACTTGATGTATGCCCAGAATACTCCATGAGAACCTTCAATTAATTAGACCTGGGACTAGTAGGAAACAATCATTGACCAGAGTTATGTAGATTGGGTTTATTCAAATTCTCCTGCCAGTCTGTCTAAGCGAAATGAGTGGTCTTTCCTGCTTAAGAGAAGTGCATTATTGTTCTCAAGACGCAAGAGAATGACTACCACGTCTGAAGCCCGATTGGAGATGCCCCACTACATGTATGCTATAAATAAAATACTTATCTTCAGTTGCTAAAAATTACTGTCCTAATCAATGTTGCAATCAGACCAGCCCTTCACAGACTAACAATCTTCTCCAAAGCAGTAAACTTACAAAGAAGAAGTTTAGTCAAATCATTTAGGCGTCAAGTACTCATGGTGAGACCCTCCTTTGAAATCATTCAATCTGACATGAATATCAAATGAGTCCTCAGTGAGGTGGTTTTTCCTTCACCATGGGTGTGCTTCTGTGTCGTAATGAGTTTGCTGCTTTGAGAGGGCTTTTGACTTTTTAAGTCTATTTTGCAAATGGAGAGAAGTATCCGCTTTAGAATTCATGTGGTAGGGTTCAATCCATTTGGACTTTGTAGTTATTCTTGTGGGACATGAATACATCAACCCGCTTCTCTCTAGTGGAAAAGACCATAATTTTGCTTAGGCAAATTTTAATGCATGCTTTCGTGAGATCTTTTCACACATACCAGCATGGTGATGTTAGTCCATCACTCTTCCCAATGTGCATCTTGGCTTCTTATAACCACCATATGTATGGTATGGTAACTTAAGAACTGTACCTAGTCTTCAGCTAGCTTTTCGTCAGCCAGACATTATGGCCTGTTGTGGATTGTTTTTAACTCGAGTAGTTTCTACTCTTTCTAGTGTCATATACTCATATCTCATATAGGTCATTTTACTCAGTTGAGAACCTTTTGTAATGGCGTAATGGGAGCTGGGTCTTTTGACTTATCCTTGTATGAACACCCTCTTCCTCTATCGAATTAGATGTTCTGCTGCATTTCGGGTGTCTGACGTTTACTGTGCTTAATCACGACTCGTTTACAATTTCAGAGATTTGACGGAAATGGAAGAATCGGAACGAAGGGCGGATATGCAAGAAGTTATGCTGAAACAGGCTCTTGATGAGCACAATCTGGAGCTAAGGTTGAGAGCTGCTAATGAAGCAGAGGCTGCTTGCCAACAACGTTTATCTGCTGCTGAAGCTGAAATAGCTGACTTATGGGTGAAACTTGATGCCACTGAAAGGTTTGAATGCTGCAATTTTTATTTTCAATACACAAAATTAATCTGGGGCAAACTGTAGTTATAGATATATAATTATAAATGACTTGGAAATTCGTTAGACGATATCTAGAATACAAATACGTTGAGTTCTAACTTATGTAAAAGTAACTTCAAAAAAAGAGTATTATACTCCCTTCAGAAAATTATACTCCGTATACATTTTCTCACATTTCGAGACATCACCTTTATCCATTAATATAGTCAAATAAGCCTAATTTTTTGGCCGTGTTGGAAAAACGACAAAAACAATATGAATTTTTTTTTTTTTTTTACTATTTTACAAAAATAATCTTGTGCCATGAAAAATATTTTCAAAATTAGTAAAGAATTATTTTGCTTATTTTTGAAAATGAAAAATAATTTTTGTGTCGATTTTCCAACTTTGTGGAAAAAATATGCCTATTTGACTCATGTTGTTTATTTATATACCAATAGTATGTCTTTTGAAGATATTTTTGTACCAATCTGGTATATGGGTGCATTTTTATATACCAATATGGTCATTTGGCCCTAAAATCTCAAGTCAAACTCTCACCTCGTACTCCGAAAACGTCATATATTTATTTATGGAGGGAGTAGTGTTTTTTTTTTTTTTTTTTTTTTTTTTTTTTTTTTTTTTTGGGTTAAAACATCGTTCTAAGATCTATCCTCCCAGTTTTGATCTAACTAAGACCTACCACCCTGATAAAATGTAACCAAGAAGTAGTAAAGAAGGCTTTAAAACAACAAACATTGTTTAAATACTTTCAAAAGTAGTTTTAAAAGAAGAATTATATGCCAAAAAAATTGCAGGCCATTATGATTTTCTTACTGCGCAGAAAATCAGAATGATGTCCAAAAAAAAGTTAGAATGGGAAAATCCATTACAACCCCAGACTGTAGAATTGTCCATAAGTACTCTTTCGGCTATAATTAAAGTGGGTGTGCGTCAAGATACCAATAAAAAAATATTTTTTTAATATGTATGTATATGATCTGATGTATAAGTACTATCACTGACTATTCAGAAGATCACAACAGGAAAAAAATTCCATTATATTCCCGGACTATAAATCTGATAAGAAGTAGTCTTTCAGCTTAGATTAGAATGGCTTAGCAGCAAGATAGCTATGAAAAAGATAGTGATTTAAATTGTATGTATATGATCTGATTTGTAGTTACCTTTCTATCTGTCCATAGGGATGTCCGTGAATTGTCAGAAGCAATTAAAATAAAAGATGCAGAAGCAGAAGCTTATATTTCTGAAATTGAGGTTTACATGCCAATCCTTCATAATGTTTTAATAGAGATTTGGCTTTTGGACATTTTACATGGCAATTTTGTTTTTCCTTGTTCTTTTAGGCCATATGCTGATTTTTCTTTTATCTTCAGACCATTGGTCAAGCATATGAAGACATGCAGACTCAAAATCAGCACTTGTTGCAGCAGTTGACGGAGAGAGATGACTACAATATTAAGGTTGGTTAACTCATCTGAGAGCCTAAAACTTCTTGTGTTGATATATTGTGGTATATGTAAAACTTGTTGTGTTGATATATTGTGGTATATGTTTTGTGTTTGGAGTTTGTTGAGTTTTGTTTGATTTGTCATTTTCTTCGGAATTATTGTGGACTTCCTGGCATTATGAGTTGATGAAATTCACTGTTTTGCCTACGAACATACAGTGATGCTTTTTGTTGTGTTTTAGATTGTGTCGGAAAGTGTGAAGACAAAACAAGCTGTGAGTATGCTTCTCTCTGAGAAACAAGCCCTGACTGAGCAATATCAACAAGTGAACGCATTGCTCGAATCTTTTAAGGCTAGGATTTTTGAGAGTGAAAAGCAGGTACTTCCAGAAACTACTTATGTTTTGTAGCAAAACTAGCCACTAGCCTTAGTGATGTAGAATTAATAACACCAGCTGTTTTGCAGTTGAAATCGATTATGCTTGAAGCCCTGAGCTCTTGCCAAGAGGACAGGCACCTCCTTTTGAGTCTGGAGACAGCGAAATGGGAGTTAGCGGATACTGAAAGGGAACTGAAGTGGCTTAGATCAGCCATTGGCTCATCCGAGAAGGAGTATGAGCAGATTCAACGAAAAAATGCTGAGATGCGAGCGGAGTTGGAGATTGAAAGGTAATAATTGTGGCAAACTTACTTTCTGGTTCTTTGGTTGGCGTTTGTCGGACATCTTTGTTCTAACCTAGGGATTTGACCACATCGGATGACATCTAACAGTTGTGGGCCTAAACTGCCCTTATCTTTTTCTTAAGACTTGTTTGCAACGATCTTTACCTTTTGTGGCCTGCACATGATGGTTACAGATGATGATTCATGTTAGCCAACCCCAAATCACTTTGGGAATAAGGCTTGGTGGTGGTTGTTGTTGTTGTTGTAGATCTTCTTTTCAATGAACGAGTATTGGCCAAGAGAATTGCTCTTTGTAATCTGAATTTTGATTTCAGGATTGAGAGAAAGAGGCTTGAGGAGGAGGTCAAGGAATGGAATGCCAAGGTGGCTGATCTAATTTCTGAAACTGGGGAGGCTGCAATACAGAGACTTCATGAAGAAATAAAGGAATGCAAGTCTATACTCAAATGTGGTGTTTGCTTTGATCGACCTAAAGAGGTATGCATATTCTCCTTGATTATCACGAGTATCTAATCTACAACTTTGCTATATCATCTCACTTTTGCTAAAATGTACTCCTACGTATCCTCTAATAATCGCCCCATCTGTTCGCTGTTGGCCTCATGTTTAAACGCGGCTGTGTGACTTGTCTCCATTTGTCATGCTAGGTTGTTATTGTAAAGTGCTACCATCTTTTCTGCAATCAGTGCATTCAAAGAAACCTGGAACTTCGCCACAGGAAATGCCCCGGCTGTGGGACTGCATTTGGGCAGAATGATGTTCGATTTGTAAAAATATGATTAAGGCTGCCATCAATGATAAGGTGTTGGTCACCAGTATAGCTTACCTCTGTACATAGGCATAGCGATTGGGATAGAAGGGCCCCCTTATAAGCTCCATATAGTTGTCTTTGTACTTGTATGTTGTTGCACAATAGAATTGTGTATTTCTTCTCCCTCCAATTAATAAAAGCAGCAACTTAAATCTTTTTCGACAAAAAATTTCTCAGACATCTTTTGCGCATTTTTGGTTTGGGTCCGAGATAAATGTTGGGTACCGGGTTGCCAATGTAATGGTCATTTTTCTTGCATAAACCCGCGAGACACCAACACTTCCTATTCCTAGATAGGGACGAGGGCAAGGTAAACGGAACCCTCTTTGTAATCAAAATCGAACAGTTTCTCACTGGAATAGACCACTGAATGTCGGGATCGAGAATATGGCTAGTAGCTAGACTGAGCAGGCTGAATGGCTGAAGGGAGTTT
The DNA here is from genome assembly GCA_963680865.1 of Spergularia marina. Taxonomy (NCBI): domain Eukaryota; kingdom Viridiplantae; phylum Streptophyta; class Magnoliopsida; order Caryophyllales; family Caryophyllaceae; genus Spergularia; species Spergularia marina. The sequence goes on along the minus strand of OY804551.1, from coordinate 20,779,390 downwards.
TAAGCCCTTAATCCGTACTGCTTGACATTGTCTACGATCGACGATGCTTGCATGACACGAAAGATGACATGATAAGTATCTTATGACATGAACTGTACTGTTATATGATAGACTGGGCTCCATGACGAGATAAGCGGAGATCTCTGTCTGCCGTTTTGTTTAATCTGCTTTTGGATGTCCACATGTTCACATATCACTTGCTATCTGATTTTGTTTTCAACACCTAAACTATTAGATCAGTACTTAGGTTCTCGCCACTAGTTCGGTTTCATTTGTGGGACGGTGTAGGTAGCATGGTGTTACACCAACTATTTCTCTTTGAAAATTTTTACGTCCGTGATGTCTGACGTGAATGAATTACGATTTATATGAGTTAGAACGCGTGTGTATCAATAAATTTTGGGATTTTGTTACTGGAAATTTGTCGGGCCTAAAACTTAAGGAACTGCCTTTTCAATATAATGCATATTTCGTCTTCATCCAACTCTCTAAGAAAACAGCGATATTACATTTTGGTCAAATTCATCTAATTCTTTGAAGAGACCAAAGATGTTGAACGAATTATTAGGCAGAAATGGGCAGCGACAGAGGCTTTGCATGTGACCCATAAATTCTTTGCTTTGCTACAATTAGAACAAGCTGTTGTTAGTTAGTCCCTTGCAATTGAAGGGCAACAAGAAAATGAGTGTGTAGAACAAGGAACTCAATCTTTGCCCATGCAAGCATCTGCTGCCACGTGATTCTTCCATTAAGCATTTATTTAGGGTAGGACATCATTAACGTGCCCTTAATCATCGTTCTTTCCACTCATTATCAACATTCACCACCTGGGTTTCGCCACATGTCCCTGATTTTAATGGGGTTTTGCTTCTTATTTCCCTGCTCTGTTTAATTAAATCATTTGTGATTTGATTGTCATATGTACTACTTGTGTGATAATTCGTTTGTTTTTATTTCCACTAATTTGTTGCCAATATCAACTATGGTGGATTAGTGGTATGATGAGTAATGGGTTTGTTTGAAAACTTACAAGTCGTATTCACAAAATGTACATTTATCGGGTAGAGTTTAACAAAAAATTTCCTTTAAGTGATAACTGATACAGAGTACAAACCAATTTACAAGTAGACAATGAAATTAATTATTTCTCCAAGCTATATCCAATTAACCAATAATGGGATGACTTTTTTTTTTTTTTTTTAAGTGGCTAAATATAGTCTCATATAAGTGATTTAAACTCGTAAACAATATAATCTCAATTCGTAAGACTTTCACCTATGATAAGAATATGAGATGGCTAAGAGATGGCTCGAAACTTATTCCTAAAACCTTTTCAACGATCCATATCTAACTAACACTGCTCCAATTCTCCAAAGAAGTTAGAGGTTATAATCAGCGAAAATTTGGAACTAATGAAAAGGTCCACTTTGTAACACAACGAACAAAACATTAATTAGTCAAGCAATTGTCCAGTTGACATTTGATGGTGAATTTGTGACGACCACTACTCAGAATGTAGTCGGTTTTGGTAAACTTCTTCGTCAAGGAATTCCAACTAAAATTGACTCTTTTCAATATTTTCCAAATTGTCTTGATACTCAGCTTCTCGTTGGGAGGACGTTGAGTTTGACCTATGAGAGGGACATACAGTGTATTATTATAAGTTATAACTATAATGCAAGTATAAAATGTGTTTCTTCTCTACGAAATAAAGACCTCAACTGAACGAGAGAACGACTAAATACAGCTTCGGGACTTAAATGATGTGATATATAATGATATGCTGCCAAACATTACTAGAGGTGGTTTGTTAGAAATTCACATCAGTAATCAGTTGTCCAAATTTTTTTTCGGAGTGAGACATTCAAACTAACAAGGATAACATTCCTTTTGTTTTCCTAGTAAAGAGAGGCCTTTTTAAGGACAACTGAACCATAAAAAATGGAGAGCATTTCCAATTTAATGGACGTTTTACAATCAATATATAGATGTTTACGTTTTAAGCAAGAAGACACAATTAAGAATAAATAACAACGCAGAGTGAGAAAATGTATGTGCATGCGAATGTATACTCGAAATATTGCAATGATGTCGTCACTAGCGCTCTATTTTAGAGATCAACAGACTCCCCTGCCACTACTATCATAAATAATTTTTTTTTCTTTTAGAAAAGATATGGGCCTGTTTGGTATCGTTTTCTGTTTTTTTTTTTTCTAAACTAAAGTTCCGTTTTTGAAAACCAGAAAAAATGGTTTTCAGTTTTCATTTGTCAGTGATACCGAACGGACCCTATATAAACGTAATTTCTTAAAAACAATTAAATATATAGTAAGTAATATACTTTACTTACAAATGTATCTCTAGTAGAGTCATAGAGACTGGTAACATACTAACATTACTCTATTATTCTTACCTAGTTCTATATCAAGCTAAAGCTTAATTAATTTACATTAAAATGTGAATAAATTTTTTCATGCATGCAACAAAAATGTGAAGTAGAAGAGCTAGGAACGAGATAAATGAGAGTCATATCTGTAAGCTCGTGACGTTCCTTACGTACAAGTCTTATCCGTTTTCATGCACGATTACAATGCAATTTTATTGAGATCGACATCTTACCTTTAATTTCTGTTTCCGTTCATCCCCTTGATGATGTTCCATTTTTGTGTTTCACGTGAACCTCCTTTAATCTTCTTAATTTTCCATATCGTTTTTTCTCCTTTTTTGTGTAATCAATTACTCTGATTGTTTCTTTACATTATCAAATTTCGTTTGAATATATGACGGGACGTGTATCCAAATTAAATTCTACTTGAACCTTTGATAAAGAAATAGAGAGACTCCACTAAACGTGAATTTGCCAATTAGCTCTCAAACTAAAATAATTGACCCTAAAAGATGTCACACAAAATTCACGCTATATATATAAATGACACCACGATATGCGCACGCATGCACCAGCTGATACATGCCAACAATTCACCATGAAACACTTTAATATGGAATAGTCGAATATCTCACTGGAACAGAGAGATTACTTTAATTTAAAGAAGTTTATATTTACTATGACAGTAATATATATTTGCATAAGTGTTTAAGTGTAGAGAACAATAAGTGGCCTTGTAGTTAATATAACTATTGTGAGCAAATGGTCGTACTAACTAACGGAAACGTTGAAGTAGTTATATTAGACCCAAATAAATAAACTTCACAAAGCATAATATAACTAGAGAAGGACCTGGCCTACATATTGAAGTCTTAAAGTTCTAAACTTAGTTCTATAAACTAAAGTACGGAGTACTTTACATATAGTAATGCAACCTGCTCAAGAAAATGTCAGCAGTTAGTTAAGTTCAAGCACAATATGTATGTACGTACGTACTTTGAAATAAGTATATCTTAATAATACGAATCAAAGGTAAGAAACAAATAAATAAAGTTCATGCGGATCGATAAATTAAAATTTCTACCTAATTGGTCCTATGTGGATCATAATGTGCCATCTATAATATAATATAATATATGAAAGGACGGTTAAATAAACGGCGAAAGTAGTAAACGAGCCCCATACGTTTGCTCATATGTGAAATTAACCCCCTTAACTTTTGATTGTAATAATTCACCCCCATATGTTTTCCAATGTGTGAAAACAAACCCCACCCAATTTCTCACATGAGAAATTCAATATCTCACAAATTTCTCATACAAATATTATGCTCCATATCATTCAAGGTCTACAGTTAAAAAAAAAAAATGTATCTAGCTTAGGGCTCGTCGTGACTAAGAAAGTAATTCTAGTACTAGTCGTTCCAGCAATTGAATTTTACACTCACTAATACACAAGTCATATGCATTGTAACATCAATAGATTCCTTAGTTAATTGTGTGTACTATGAATTTATTAACCAATTGTAAGTTGTAGTTGATATTCTGCAGATGTGCGGCTGCCCTATTTTATATTGAAAATCAACAAGTGAAGTTTTAACTAGTAAAGAAATAATGGAGGCATAGAAGGTGATTTACCTATTGTAGACGTAAAAACAAGAGCATGATAAATAGGGCAGAAACTTAGTGTGTACAGTTCTTGAAGAATTTTGAAATGTGACGTGCTTTGTCCTTTACTTTCTTCCCCGTGTATTCTAAAATGTAGAGGAATACGATTTTTTTAGCACACCATGAGAAATTTGTGAGATATTGAATTTCTCATGTGAGAAATTGGATGGAGTTTGTTTGCACACATTGGGAAACATATGGGGGTGAATTACTACAATCAAAAGTTAAGGGGGTTAATTTCACATATGAGCTAACGTATGGGGCTCGTTTACTACTTTCGCCTATTAAATAAACTTATGACGATATAGGAAGTTAGGTAGCATTGTGCTCCATAAATTGTTAAAGTCTTCCTAAAATTTTAACCTTTAATCGCGTACACATTACATCGGACTTGATAAATAATGCAAGCTAGAAATCAACGAACATCTTGCAGTTGTGAATGAGAGTTGTACTGGACACTCTTTCGGGGAGAATATTTGAGGGTAATAACGGCAAAAAAAAAAAAGGGACGGCTGCTATCATGATTCATAATTGATTCGAATGATTCATTGATTCTAATATATATTTTATTTTAATTAATTATAACAATGTGTGTAAATCCAAAATTAATCAACAATATTGATTCTATCTAGTTGTTTTTAGAGAAGTTTAATTAGGTCAATTTCAATAATAGAGCTTGTGCCTTGATGCATGTTAATTTATCATCATGTCGCTCAAAGTTCGAGCAAGGTGAAACGTGAATTAGAACATTTGGTTGACACAAATTAAATAATATAATACTTACTACTACGTTTGTAGATTTTAGAAGCAGTGGTTCATATAAGAAATATAACGCACACTATTTGGGAATCTCATAAACTCAATATAATTCGTAATAATTTGCTTACAATGACCTTAGGGTAATCCCTATTTATACTAATATATGACTTGACCTTTACGAAACCTATCATACAATATATTCCTAAACACATATTCTAGTATATATCATATTCCTAAACATACATAATATTCCTTAACCGAAATTCTATGGAATACGCCATAATCCTCTATTAGTTCAAAACTTCGGATACATACGTGTGAATTACTAGGATGTTTTGTTGCAAAATGGTTGTTGAATGGGATCGGAGCTTCCTAAGAATTTCTAATTGTTACGGAGTACAATGTAGGGAGTTACTTATTAAGAACTAATAAGAAGGTTAGGTGATTGGGACTTCGAATGAGAAATTTTAGTTCCTTTGTCAATCCACACATGGTTTACCAATTCCTTTATTTATTTTCTTGATATGTTAGTATGATTTATGAAGTACAAATGGATGGCAATTTTCAACCGTGTATATTGTTTTAATCAACTTTTTTGTCATCAGTTCAATTTGTAGACGTCACCAAAATTGATTGGTGATCGAAGTTGTTAGTAATAATACATACGGAGTATAGCATTTGAAGTAGTTGACATATTAATTTGCAAAATTTCCATTTAAATGCAACATCAGGGACAATTTAATCTTAAATACTTTATTGATTGTTAGGCTAAATCACAGTAAAGTTAATTTTCAAGTTGACATGCTAGATAAAAGATGTGTAAATTTTTAGTGAGACGTATTCATCACTAAACGAAATTGCCAATGTTAATATACAAAGATTGAATAGTCAATAACAAGGTAAAAAACGCCACTTTACTAGCAAGTAGTAAAAAATTTTACTCCGTGTTTGTTTTTTTTTTTTTTTTTTTGAAAAATACTCCGTGTTTGTTTAGTTTATGAATTGTTGCTGAAATAATGTGAAGTACTCCTTTCTTCCTTTGACAGTTCTAATCTTACTTAATTACGAAAAGTGGTGTACTAAAAAAAAACTCATTGATTTTGTAAAGACAAAATAACTAATGCGACGACAATATATCGATAATAAAAGCAGAACTTCAAGTACTAGACCGACGAAAAGAGTAGGAAGTCGAGGCAACATTAATCTAAAGGAGATACAAATCATACAAAACTATTAAGACTCTCTTTGGCCCTGTTTCATAGGACTGCATTTTTCTGAACTGGTCTGATCTGAATGATTATGATCTGATCTGATCTAATTTGAATGACTATTAATTGATCTTATCTGATCTAATTTGAATGACTATAAACTGATCCGATCTGATCTGAATTGGTTGAAAATTTGATTGAATTGCAACGAATTAGTATCAATTATGGACCAAATACATAGATAGTTATTTGAACGTTTATGATCTGATCTGATTTGATTTGATTTGAATGACTCTGATCTGACCTGATTTGATTTGAATGAATCTAAATTGATCTAAATACTAATTATATTAAATCCTATCAAACAGGGCCTTTGTTAGCCTAATTGTTTGAGTTCTACTTTGTCCCATCTTCTAGAAGTAGAACTATGAAGTTCACATTTTATCACCCTTCAGGACTCAAGAAAAGTTACATATGGGACCAACTTCTTATCTATTCGACAAATCCTAAGGTAAGTCTTGGATATCTTAATCCAACTTAAGACGTCTTAAAGACAAGATGTCTTTTATCAACAATTTAAGTCTTCTGGCAGAGTAGAGGTGGCCAGGGCTAGTGCCAGGGCTCGATTTTCGGGGCACTGGCACTAGCCCTCCAGTGCTTTGACCGGGTTAGGGTCAGGGCGGGCCAGTGCTCCGGCTGAAAAAAAAAGAAGGAAAAAATCGAGTTTGAACAGTGCTTGACCAGGGCTAATGTTTGAAAAATCGAGCACTAGCACTAGCACTACCAAACCCGGGCTTGGTAGTGCCGGGCCAGTGCCGTGCGTTGACCAGGGCCGGTCCAGTGCGGGCTCGGGCTCCTAGTGCTCAATGGCCGGCTCTATGCCAGAGTCTTAAAAACAAGACTCGCCCTAAGGTTTGCTAAGTTTTACCAAATTAACAATATAGAACATGCAACGTACAAACTTCTAATCAGTGCAAATCTTCTGTCTCACTTTGCGTCTCCTTTCTATGTACCACACCGGCCAACCTACACTCGGGTTTCGATCTAGAAAATGTTAATATTCAAAGAAGAGAGGCTACTATAGTGATGATGAGATGAGTATACTATAATAATAATAGTAATATGTAAACAACTAACATCTCCGACTTCCATGATATTAGTGATTCTAGAATTACCAAACTCCACAAAAGATTGACAAAGAAAATGACAAAAGAGGGCTTATATTGCGCCTTAAACCCCTACTACTTCACCAAAGTGGAGTAACTTCTTCTTCACAACAAATTTTTACTCACTTTTTTATTTTCTTTCTTCATATTATTCCTCTCCTTCTCCACATCTGACATCTCCCTCTACTTCTCCACCCCCACGTTACCTCAATCTTATTTTCTTTTTCCTTTTTTTTTTTCATTGTCAAATAAAATCGAATCATATTAGTAATATTAATCCTAGTCTGACCAGCTAAGCCGCCGATAAATTAAGCTATTTATATTTATTATGTAAATATTATATATATTGAATTGAAAAGAACAAAAAAAAAAAAAAAAAACAGAGTTTTTTGATCAATCAACCGACAAATTCCGAGTCAATATTCTCAAGAGGGAAGTGTATTAATTTGTTATTTTGGCATTTATTTGTTGAAATAAATGGTGGGTTTGCTGAGAAATTAATGAAATTAAAAATTAATTTGGAGAGAGAGTGAAGAAGAAGAGAGAAGAAGAAGATGCAGAAGAAAAGGTGGAGAACAGTGGTGGTGTTAAGAAAATTGCTAACTTGCGCAATATGTACGATAGCATTACTTGCTCTCTTCTCTGTTCATGTTCCCAGAGTTCCTAAGTTGCCTGACCCTTATAAACTTCCCACTGTAATTTTCTCTCTCTCTCTTCTCTTGTTTTTTCAATGTTTTTATCATGTTTTATCTGGGTTTATCTATGTGTCAAAGTTTGTAACTTTGGTTGGTAGAGTGTCTTTTAAGTTTGATGGGTATGTTTGATTTTGTGAATAAGATGATGGGTATTTTTCAGAAATTAAAATGGTACATTCTATGATTTTGTGTTGATTGCTTTTGTGTTGGAATTTGCCTTTGTGGGTGAAGATCATGTAATTTGTATGATTAATGATTTTAATTTATATGAGATTGTTGATTGTTGTTGTTAAGGAAGTACTAATTACTGATTAGTGTGAGTTTGGTGGGTGTGTTTTTATTGTTTATTTTCTTCAGCAGCATGAAACTAATTTCCCAAAATTAAATGCTGAGCAAGACCTTGGACAATCTTATGCACTTCCACATGTTGCAAAACCTCCAAATTCTCCTACGAAGGTTTGTGATAGACCTTGTCTTTTGTATTGTCTGTACTTTTGTTAAATCTTTGGCATGTAACAGTTAGGAGACTTGATAAGTTGATAGTTTAGGGGTAAGGCCACGTACATCCGATGATTGATTCCGTTGCCAATGGCCGAATTTATGTGGGGTGTTTCTTATGGTGGTACTGGTAGCTGTAGTTGGTGTGAAATTAAGGATTTGTATTAGTTTTGGATGAAATAAGTACTAATGTGTGGAACTGAGGGGTTTACTGAATGTTGGGACTTGAGAGTAAAGTAGTTTAGTTCTTACCAAAGTTTGATTCAATAATTCATGCTCTTTTTTTTTTTTTTCATTTTCACTCATTTAGAATTGACAGTTGGTTGGTGCCAGTGGGTCATCCAATTACGACAAGCTATGGAAGCCACCTTCAAATCGAGACTTTGTTCCTTGTATCCGGCCTAGTGATAAGTATACTCGTAAGATTTCCATTTTCTCCATTTGCTGTATTTCTGGTTTTAATGTGCTACTAAGGCAAACTAATTCTTTTGTTATAAACATATACATTGCAGCACCACGAGACTACCAGAGATACCTTCTTGTTCATACTAATGGCGGCCTTAATCAAATGCGAGCTGGGGTATGTCTCATCTTCTCTTCCTCCTCTAGATACTTGCTAGTTGCTACTGTTTGTACTATCGATCCCTAGCTGTCTGGCACTAAGTGACTGTATTAACATTGCAAAGTAGAGACCTTTCAAACTTAACACTTTGATACAATTCAAATTTTTTGAACAATCCTGTGAATTTCTTTAAGATTATGTCGAATCTTGAGTCTTTCATTGGAACCATATGCGACAAATTCTAGAGCTTTCTCTATTCGACAACTATAGTGTAGGATGGACACCTTGCAGAGTTATGATCTCTTTGATTCTTTATATATGGCAGAAAGGGATGGTGGTATGCCCTTGCTAGTCCTGAAATTGTAACACTCCTCTCCTTTGTTTACCAATTAGTGTTTTCAATTGGATGCTTGCAATTGAGAGATTGCCTATCTCTTTTTTTGAAATAGGTGGCATAGTTAAATAGATAAAGCATAAGTAGATACAAATGTCTTTAGGTTACAAACTAGTGTCAAGATTGCCTATCTCTCATTAGGTTCATTTCTTTCACTTCCATTTATCAAATATCACGTTTTATCTTCATCGACTCTGGTTCTGCTTACTTACAGAACCATACTTTATTACTCGTAGTTAATCAGGTCTAACCCTAACATGTTTCTTGCATAAGCCAGAAACCTGCATAATATATTTTACCGGCTGGACATAAAACTTATCCTGTCAGTCTCTGTGATTGTTTCAGAATCATTGCTAGCCAGCCAAACCTTTGTTACTTAGTGATAGATTTTTAATCTGATTTTCTGTAGAATAATATTTGAATAAAACTTCTTTTGAAAGACATTGCTGTCTTGCCTCTTAGAACTTGTATGGGCTTTAGGTTGCTTTATGTCAGTGTATCTTAAGGATGTAATGCTCGTTGTTGTTATTATGATAACTCACTGGATTCATGTCAATGACATATTTCATAATCTTTATTAGGTTGAAACATGCAAGAAGTTAACTATTCTCTATAAATTTACAGATCTGTGACATGGTAGCTGTGGCTCGAATTATTAATGCCACTCTTGTGATTCCAGAACTTGACAAGAGGTCATTTTGGCAAGACTCGAGGTATATTGGCCTGTGCATTCTGTTTCTATACTTTGATGGCTATCGTGCTGGAGTTAGGACATGTCTTTTTTTTTTTTTTTTTTTTTTTTTCCTGATTCGGTTCTGTTCTTAAATATGTTGCAGCAACTTTGCCGATATATTTGATCAAGATCATTTTATTAATACCCTAGCCAATGATGTTAAAGTGATAAAAAGATTACCAAAGGAACTTTTACTTGCTCCTCGAGCTGTGAAGCAATTTCGAAGTTGGTCTGGACTGGACTACTACCAGAATGAAATAGCAAGCATGTGGACTAACTACCAGGTTAGTCTTTTGGTGTGTTCTACCCTGGTTAACGGTTTCTTGGGTATATGATGCATTTCTAATTATGAGCTGTCGCCTTTTCTGGTAGGTTATTCGTGCCGCAAAATCTGATTCTCGTTTAGCGAACAATAATCTACCCGCTGACATTCAGAAGCTACGCTGCCGCTCTTGTTATGAAGCCCTCCGTTTTTCTCCTAGGATTGAAGCTATGGGAAAAGTAAGAAAAGCTGATTCAATAACTACGTGAACTGCTTAGCTTTGGACCATAGGATTGGTATATTTAATCTCTTATTGTTTTACTGTCTATAGCTATTGGTGGAGCGAATGCGGAACTATGGCCGCTACATTGCTTTACACTTACGATATGAGAAAGACATGCTTGCATTTAGTGGATGCACCTACGGATTATCTACGGAGGAAGCTGATGAGCTGACAACGATACGGTAAAACAGTTTTGTTGTTTTGATTGAGAACCTTGAACTGTCAACCTAGTTATGACTGAAGCTAAACCAATTACTGATGAAGTTGTTCTCTTATTAAACTCAAGGCAAAACACATCACACTGGAAAGTGAAGGATATCAATGCAACTGAACAAAGAACCAAAGGCTACTGCCCTTTAACTCCGAAGGAGGTTGGTATGTTTCTTTCTGCCATGGGATACCCTTCGAACACGCCCATATACATTGCTGCTGGAGAGATATATGGTGGCGAATCTCGCATTGCTGAATTGCAGTCCCGCTATCCGATTTTGATGAACAAGGTATTTACTATGATTCCTTTCTCACAAAACTTATATTGGTCAGTTTGACAACAAGCTTATGTTTAGTAGATTATGTTTATAGACCTATGAAGTGTGATATCACTAAAAATTGATTCAGTTTGTATATATACTTTCTAATGGTCTGCAGGGAAAAAGTTAAAGATCAGTAAATCCTCAGTACCTTGATAAGCACTGCTAGAAAAGAAATCTTTATTATAATTTTGTTATCTTGCTAAAATCCCAAGCTGGTGAAAAACTAAACGATTAATCATATGGCTGAATTTCATATTTCTTTTCTCCGTTGTATTTTCTAGGAGCACATGCATGTTGTGAATATAAGAGAGAAATTTTCCACGCTCCCCAACCCAACACTTTTTCTTCCTGTAGTTCTAGTTCACGTCCTCTCTCCCTCTCTGTGAAGCTCTGTGGAATGTTCCTTAGGAGTTATGGGATTTTCATATGCTAATACATATTTGTTTCTTTAAGGCATTGCTGCTAATATTTCTGGTGTAAAACTTGTCATTAAGGAGATAATTTATGAATCTTTCAGGAGAAATTAGCATCTGCAGAAGAACTTCAGCCTTTTGCCAATCATGCTTCTCAATTGGCCGCGCTTGATTATATTGTTGCTGTTGAAAGTGATGTGTTCATTCCAACACATACGGGTAACATGGCACGAGCTGTTGAAGGTCATCGCCGATATTTAGGGCATAGGAAAACAATTACCCCTGAAAGGTGCACTCCTCTCTAAACTTTTGGTCATTATGGCTTCATGTTGTATGGTTCTTAATCTTTTTATATCTTTCTTTTTACCAGGAAGTTTCTTGTTCGTCTTTTCGACAAAGTGGAGCAAGGGACAATGAAGGAAGGGAAGAATTTGTCAAATCGAGTAATTGAAATCCATCACAGAAGGTACACATGCTTATTAGATCTTGCATAATTTAAGAAGAATATGAGAAGGTCTTTGACTTCGTTTTAACTTATTGAGTGAAACTTGAGGATGTGGCTGTACAAGTGTACATCCTTTAGTTTACATATAAGCTTCAACCTGCCGTGATTATGAGAAAAGGATTGAATAAAACATGTCCTCAGTCGTGTGAAAGAAGGTAGTTTTGGCTTCTTTTTTGTTTTTTTTTTTGGGGGGGGGGGGGGGGGGTGTGGAAGTTGGTCATTGATGGCTTGGAAACTTCTTCTATCTGGCTTGAAATTGCTCTTACGAACCATTTTTCAAAACCTATGTTCATCCTGGTGTGTGTTGGTTTTCCTCCACAGGCAAGGTTCACCGCGAAGGAGAAAGGGTCCAATTGCAGGAACAAAGGGCATGGACAGGTTTCGATCTGAAGAAGCATTTTATGAGAATCCTCTTCCAGAGTGTCTTTGTCGAAATGAATCTATAGCCGTGAATGCTTCTTTACCTGTAAATGCTACTGCCATCAAATAGGTCCAGCTGGTGTATCCAAATACTTCAGTCATTGGTCCACACAGGAAAATCTCTTTGCCTCTTAGCACGAGTGTGCAGATCGAACAGTTCCGAGTACCAACTACAGAGGGCATGACAAGGAGCACATTGTACGATCCCCGAAATCCGAGATCCAGGCTGGTCCTGGTTTGCAGATAACATAATGTGAGCCATCTAACTGTTATGTCTCCTTAGAAACGACGAAAGAAGAACAGGCAAAGGGAGAACTTGGACTTCCTGCATACTGGTATAGTTTAAGATATACGGCCTCCAAATCCAAATTTTACGCGGGAGGCAAACTTTGTATATTCTTTGGAGTAGGTGACATAAGGTGATATAGAAGGGGCCTCAATGTGTATATTTTGTTTATTCAAATTCTTCAAATGCAATAAAAATATAACATCATTCTTTTACACCCCTTAATTTGACGGGCACAGCATTACAAATCTTAGAAGCGCATATTTGTCGTGGTCGTGGTCGTGTTCGTGTCCGTATCCGTAACTTTGTTCAGTGCCCCCTTAGGTATAATCTGAGCGAGCAGTAGTGCAGTATGTAAAATGTGGACAGGATAACAGAAGATCTGCTGATATCCAATGAGACGCTTTCCCGCGTCCCAGGCGCCATACACTGCAGCCACGTCACATCTTTCCCAATCCTTTCTCTCTTTCCATATTTTCTCTGAACTCAGCAACTTCTGGTTTTTTTTTTCTAATTATAGAAGCAAAAATGGTGGGAATTTCTCTTCTTTCAACACTGTCTTCTTCAATTGCAGCAGTTTCACTCTCATCTCCCACTACCACTACTACGAGACATTCTCGTTTGTGTGTAAGTCTTCTTTTCTACTCATATGCGACATTTCATGTTATGTACGCGCAAAAACTTGGATAAGACGGTCTTAAAGTTGTACTTTCTCGTAACTACAACAGTGTTTTAAAATCGTTACGATGTAAAATCTTAAAAATCATAATCACTCGAAATTTTGAAATTGTAAACTGATTTTTATATGTATAATTTCAGGGAAGTATACGCTGTAGTAAATTGGAAACAGATTCTGGGTCTGATGATAATCGATTTCGACGAAGGGATATCCTCAATTCCCTTGCATTATCTGCTGGATTGGTAATTTCATCATCCATTTCCCCAATTTTTTATTTATTGAATTTATTACAATTATTTTGGCTTATTATTCGATTGTTTGTTGATTTGTTGCATTAAGCTGAATTGAGATTGCATTGAAGAACATCAAGGATAACTTTTAGGTCTTTGTTCATGTCAAAGATTGTATCTTTTTAGTATTTTTCATATAATTGAATAAAGCAAAATGGCTCACAAAACTGTCTGCGCTTCTTGTACTGTGAAGTAGCAATCGATAGATGTCAGTTTTGACGCAATCTTCATTATGGGTCATCAGTAAGCAGCCTCTCTATGTTCCAACATTGGGGTAAGGCGTGAGTACATCTGATCCCCCTACCTTGCCATAGGCGAGAGCCTTTGAGGCACTGGGGTAATTGTAGTTGTTGTATCATGTGCTTAAGCATGTGCCTTTGTGATCAGTGAGATGTTAGTATTCCTAGTTCAGCATATTTGTCATATACAACAGAATGTTTGGTGTAGCTTGTACTTTTGGAGCTGTGGGTTTGTATGTTGTAACTTAGAAGCTAGTTTCTATAGAGGCCGTTTCTAGAACCAAAATCACGTGGGTGAAGATACCTATTGCACGAGAGGATGGCTTCCTGTGGTTTAGAAAGTTGATATGTTTAGGTGTATCTCTAGGAATTGGTTGTTAATCTGGATATCTTTTTACAATTAATCTTTAGCCTTTCACGTCAATTGCAAGACAAATGATATCGATCATACTTGAAATTCTTAAAATTTGAAAGCATTCTACCATACTTGGTGTAATTTTGATGATGATTTTCTGCCAGCCTTGGTGCATTCTCAGGAAGTAATATCAAGCTCAGGATCCTTTAGTGGAGATGCTATTGCTGCTGATCTAATTGAAAGGAGGCAGAGATCAGAGTTCCTGTGTAAGTTGCTGTTATTTTGGTAATAGCTCCTCGGTCTAATCATCTGTGCTGAATGTGCTTTTGTTATACTATGCAGCTATTGTCAAAGACACTCTTTATAATGGTATAAAGGTACGATCTCTTGTCAGATGCTGCACATTAAGACACAGATATCTGTTCCTATGCTTCTGTTTCTCCTATAAACTCTGCTTGTAACATTTTCAGGCAAATCCAGACTTCATTCCATCCATTCTGACTCTCGCTGTTAACGATGCACTGACTTATGACAAGGTCATTTTCGATTCTTACTAACTGCAATCATATGATTTAGACAATACTGCGTCTTCATACACCATTGTTGTGAGAAAAATGAGTTATTGATGTCTTTTTGTTTGAGATAACAGGCTACCAAAACTGGAGGACCAAATGGTTCAATAAGGTTCAGGTACTGTCTGATTGAACTTTGAAAGTATCCTGCATACCTGCAGTTGCTCAATCTTCCACGAACTAGGCTTGATATTGTTTTTTCTTACCTTATTTCTTGAAGCTCAGAGATAAACAGACCTGAAAATAAAGGTCTCTCTGCTGCTTTGAATCTAATAGAGGAAGCAAAGAAAGAAATTGATTCACAATCCAAGGGCGGTCCTATTTCATACGCTGATCTCATCCAATATGCAGGTTTGAGACATTTTTAGCAGTTGATGTTTGCATATTTGTACTAGTCAGATCATGGTGTACTGAAGTCCGGACATGTCATTTAGCAGTTTAAGTAGTGTAAATAGGTTGGAGTGTAAAATACTGTAAGAGATAAAACAGTGAACTTCACAGTCCACGTCCTATAAGTCTACACATCTTAACATTAAAACATGTGGTACAAATTTTTAGTGAAGGAACACATGAAGAAGTCAAAGTGCTACTGCCAGATGACATGTTTTGGGTTAGCCTGAGCTTGAAGGACTGATGTGCTCTCTTATACAAACATTTTGGAACTAATACTAATACATGAGCCTATGAGATAGAGTCATTTGTCAACATAAAATTTTCTTGAAGACATGAACGAGCCAATTTCATTTTCATCTTCAATGCAGCACAAACAGCCACAAAGGGCACTTTCCTAGCTTCTGCCATCCGCAAATGTGGTGGAAATGAAGAGAAGGGAGGCATATTATATAATGCATATGGTTCTAGTGGACAGGTTTGTGACAAAAAACCCTAGACACTCTCAGCAGCTTCTTAATGAGACTTATTGGATGTTTAAAGTACACTAAGATGATTAATTCTGGTGTCAATTTTGCATGTCTCCTTCATTTGCGATAGTGGGCTCTCTTCGACAGAAATTTAGGAAGGACAGATGCACAAGAACCAGATCCAGAGGGTAGAATCCCCGAATGGGATAAAGCAAGTGTCCAGGAAATGAAGGACAAGTTTAAAGCTGTGGGACTTGGTCCTCGGCAGGTACTTGATTCTGACTTTTATGGATGCTTTGAATTTCATTCTTGAAAGCTGAATTCATAATGTCATTGGTTTCTACTGTGTCTTGCTAGTCATGTTGAACATGGATTACATGTTCTCTTTAATTTTATTTGGCTTGGTAGTAGGTCCTGATCCTCACTGGGTTCTCTCACGATTCAACTAGTGTGATTAATTCATTAATTGTGCTAGAAAGTAGCACACTCTGGAAAATACCGGGCGTAAGAGTCGTTTGTAATTTGGTTGTGTTGAGGGGACAATTGCCAAGAAGGCAAGAACCTTAGTAAAGAATAAGGACTATCTTCAATTTAAAGTTTAGTCATGCAGAATATTGAGCATAGTCTGTTTGTTTGATGTTTACCTAGATGATAACACTTAAAGATGTGATTTATAGTGTACTAATAGCTTTTTGCTTGTCATAAATTGTTTTTGTTAGCTGGCTGTCATGTCTGCATTTTTGGGTCCTGATCAAGCAGCAACAGAAACCTCATTGGCAACAGATTCTGAAGTTGCTCCCTGGGTTCAGAAATACCAGCGCAGTCGAGAGACTGTTTCTCAGACTGATTATGAGGTAAGTATAACAGACTACTGATTATTCTGCACTTGATGCTGTTATATCCTCTGCCTTTTCTCTTTCTTAACTTTTACTGATTCTGCTTGTTTCTTATCTGTGCTTGTTTCTGCTTAGGTTGACCTGATAACTACTCTTACAAAGTTAAGTTGCTTGGGGCAACAAATTAATTATGAGGCATATACATATCCCAGGCAAAAGATCGAGTTGGGTAAACTGAAATTATAGATTTCAAACTCCAAGAACAGCAGTAAAAGCAAGGGCTATAGTCTTTAGAAGTGAAGGGATCAGAGGAGTATATATGTTCAAAATTGTGGAGTAATTGATCAAAAAATTCGGTTTTTCCCAACTGAATTTTGTCCTCATTCACTGCTGTATGAGTAGGCTGTGAGTTTGTAATTGATAATACTGAGATGATGTGAGAAAAGAAAAATGAAACAAAAGTTTCAGTTTTCTCTATACTTTCTTAGAATCTAACAGTCTGTAAACATGCTCTAGTTTGATAAAATCTTGGGAGTGAATCCTTTGCCTTCTATGCCTCTGCTCATTAGATCCCTGTCACATGATAGTCCTGTCAACCCCTATCATTCTCTATGTTCGATAGAACTGGTAAGCTTTAGTCGCTTCCCAGAAAAACGCATATGAGGAAGGCTGGAAGGGTGTGGTACCATAGTACTTATTTTTCGGGAGGCTAAACTCGATTACTAAAGTCTAGGTTATTCCAAAGTCTAATGCAGATAAAGGGCTCGATTGGGAAGTATCTTTGGAACGTTTTATCTGTCACTATGAAGTGTTGCTGTAAGAGAGCAGTTAGTTTTTAGGAGTAATGACACTGTAAAATGTAAAGAAGAGATCTGCAGTGCTTTGAACTGATACATTGTAGAATACGCTAGCTTAGGAGATGTAGAGGGAGGGTAGGAAATGACAATAAAGACTAAAAAGAATGGAGATTCGCAGTTTTGGGATTCAGAAATTACTGCTCCTGGCTGACATTCATTGAATGTTAGTTGTACAGTCGGAACTTGAGAGCGAAAAGGACATTACGTCCATGTATCTTAATTTATACGGGAAACTAATGTATAATGAGTGTATATTGGTATATCTCTATTCACTAGCTTGTCTTTGTTGACGAAGAAAGGGAGATTTCAAAACTACATAATATAAAGGTCTTCAAAGTTCTGCACTTGCTGTAACAGGGGCCTTACAAGCTGGTGGATTCTGCTTTCCGCTAAGCAATGGCTTGACATTTTTACACATAGACACAGCAGGACCGTCTTTGCCATTGTATGTCAAGTCGATGTCAATGAGCTCCACCTTCTCACAGGGGGAGCCACTGCTGCAAACGACTTTCACTGCTTCTTTGGTGCCTGATGTCCCTCTGACGTTCTTGAAGCGAATGTCAGATAGCTTAACTTTTGATGGTTTCTGTCAACCAGAACGTACAATTGGGTTAGGAATGGAGTAATGGCCTTTAACAAAATTCCGAGGGAAAAGAATGAGTAAAAATTAGTATATATTACCTTCTCTTTGCAATGGTTATAGGGACAGTACTCTTGATCAACTATAATAGGGTTCTTAACATTCTCGACAGTGATGTCCTCAAAGTGTAGGCCAGTAGCAGTTCCTTCGTAAGAGTTGTGCCATGTTTTGACACGAACACCATTATCGGTGTTTGTGATGGTACATCCCCTTACAGTGACGCCGTTAACTGGTTCTTCATTAGGGTACCTACCTAGACTTCCTACACTGATACCATGGCCAGGGCCACATGTCACCTGCTGTATCAGAACATTTTTAGCACCATCGCCAATTGACACACAGTCGTCTCCTGTTTTGACATGGGCATTAGTTATGTTAACTCCGTCTGAACGTCCAATGTGAATGCCATCAGTGTTAAGGCTCTCTGCAGGTGCGGTCACTGTAATATCGCGCATGTTTAGCTGCTTGCACCCAAGGATTGCCATGTGAAACAACTTGCTGTTAAGCGAAGTTATCCCGCTAATATCTGAATTTGACAAGAAATTTAATCGGAAGTTCTGCAAGGATGATGGAAGAAACCACGGCATTTATTAGTAACTGCATATCTAAGATGTCTGTTGGAACAAGGCCTAGTTAAGAAGCTTACATAAGGAAGGTTGTTGCATTTGCCTGTTTTCGAGCAGTCGTTCTGTTTCCACGCGATTTGACCCTGGCCATCAAAGACACCAGCACCTTTAGAAGCTGTGATGGTCAGGCCGTCTATGTGTTCCACCTTAACCCATGTGTCCTCGCCCTTGAACTGAGCTGGATCTGCAGGGGCCTTGAAATTCCCATGAATGTCGATTGTTATTGGCGACTTGCAAGGACCCACGAGCTTAACCGCCCTAAGTTGGTATGTTCCTGATGGTACCAATACCTTGCTGGGAGTTGCTGATGCACAGGCTTCTTTCCAAGCTGCCATGAGAGCCTAAAGATCATAGCAGAAGAAAAAGAACAAAAAAATCATTCTCTATGAAATCCCAATTTCCACCCCTGAATAGGCTGATGTATCAATTTACCTGAGTAGCATCGCCATTAGGCTTAGCGCCATGCTTTGTTATATCGAAAACACTGCCACCACTGGCAGCGTGAGCGTGAACACTGCCTGAGGCCTTGCCAGCACTACCCGAGGCCTTTGCACCACCATGTCCATGGCCCTTCGCGTTTATTGCTATGATAAGCAATTGAAACAGGACGAACATCAACGAGCATTTTGTTTTTGCAGCCATTTTTTCTTTCAATGTTTTTACCAACATCTTATTCTCCATAGTTTGCTTAAATACAGTGATTACTGTTTCTCAAGGGACAAAGACACAATCTAAATTTAGGACAAGATGGTAATAGAAAAGCTGTTATTAGTTAACTTTTTTTTTACGTTGCTGACTGCCATTGATCTTTTAGTTAACATATCTCTGCATTCTATAAATATAAGTGGTGCAAGACAAGGGAGAAAAGCTGAACAGCTGCTCTGATCTTTTCAGCAGCCTATTGTAAGCACAGGTGAAACAGAAAATACGCACTGGTTCAGAATGCTATGCAAAACACAGTATGCTGTTTTCTGCACTGCTTTCGCATACGCTGTAAGATAGAATAAAGGGCTTAGATTATTGGTATAGGGATGACCCGTATATATACCGATTATTACAAATGACATAATTAAGGTAACGGAATAACCTTATAATATTCTATCATATCATAAATTCATAACATATGAATCATATGATTCCAAGATATGATCTTAGGATTATTTTTGTAAATCTACATGCTCATGATCTTATATATAATCTTTAATAATCTCAGGATAAAATCCTTAACACCTGATTGGTGGGGTACTGGAAATTGAACACGAAAGTGGGACAGAGAATCCACACACCTTATATCCTCCAATTATCGATTTTGCAAAAATCAGTACGGGCACCTGAACTCCTCATTTTCTTGTCAAAGCCGTCTACTTCTTATTATCTGAGAGCTACACCTTCCAACTTCTAAGTATCGCGTTCACAGATTTTCTACTTCCCCTCTGGGAACCAATAGTATTAAGTTTCAGAGAAATTGGTTCTGTCAGTGTCAGTGTATTGTCAGAAAGATAGATGTACATAAAAAAATTTCAGGAAAATGGATTCTGGTAGCATGAATATGGAGTAAACCTTTAAAGGCCAAAGGGCGCTCATTAGGTTATTTGCGCTTCTTATATTGTGTACTTGCAACGAGCTAATGCAATTCTCCATGTTCATTTTGGGTCATCAGTAAACAGCATATATGTGGTCCGTGCCATGAGAGCAATTGAAACATTACAATAATAACTAGTCTTTACACCGTGCTACGCATGATCTTCGTTAATTAGGGTGTTTGATCTTATGCGTAAATTAGTGAAATAGAGATATTACAATATTAGTTAGCGACTTCTTTAATCTTCGTCAAACCGCTTAATATTAATTCTTCTATTTATTATCTCACATTTTTGTTATTTCAATATTTATTCTCACCACAATTATGAATAATATCATATACCACAATTTATATCAATCACCCCTAAATTACAAAAATAGATAGATTAGTATCATAGTGATCAATATCCTTGTCCCTTCCCGTCTTCATTGAGTAGTGTGGATAAAAGTGTCACAAAAAACAATTAGTGTGTTTGGTTTTATACGTAAATCAGTGAAATAGAGAGATTACGATAATACTCATCCTTGTCTTTGTTTTTCTCCAAACTGCAACATACCGATTCTCATATTTTCCTCTCTGTTATGGAATAATATAGATGGATGTACATGTACTAGAATATTCTAGAGTGTATTTCCTATATTGTATAGACCTATATATTGAAAGTTATTTAGCCCCTAATTAGACTCCTCTAATTAGTACTTAATTACCCCTAATTAAGTTTAGCTAGGATCTTTTGTTGCATGTAAGATTAAAACATAAATAAGGTAATAAAACATATTTTTTATACCTTAATCAAGAGGAATTTTGACCTTCCTTCAAAAGAAGGATCTTGAGCTGCTAATTAATGGGGATCCTCCTCCTTAGTTTTGAGTTTCCAAGTTAGGAAACCTCCTCTCTTGATCCACCAAAGAAGCTCTCCAAAAATCTCACAAAATGGACTAGTTTTAAGAGATTTTTTTTTTTTTTAACCCTAAAACCAAAATAAAATTAGCTAACACTTTAGCTAATGTTATTCTAGGTTTAGTAAAGTGTTTTGATCAAGTTTTTATTGACATGCAATGAAGAAAACTTGATCTTAAAAGAGTTGGAAGTAGGCTGAATTTTTAGAGAAATTAGAGGGTTTTCTCTCTATTCTCTCTCTAAAATCAAGTTTTTGTGTATGTAGAAATGATTTGTTGTGTTTATTTGACATAAAACACACTATATATAATGGTTGTGGCAAATGACCATTTTGCCCTTACTAATTATACCCCTTAACATCTTATGTTACAATTTGGGTATAATTTGTACACTTATTTCTTTAAGTGTTAGTTACTTATTATATCTCTATATAATAATTACTAATTACATCATTTTAAGCTAAAACTACAACTCTTTGTAATTTAAATAGCTAATCGTCAATTTTGACTATTTACACAAAAACCATAATTTATCCGACTCGAGTTCCGAACTCGTAAAACACTATCCAACATAATCAGTTAACTCTATAACTGATACATTAGGGTTTATATTATATTGTATTAAATACAAATATAATATCTTCTGGAGAAACTATCTTTATCAGTGTGACCGGGAGGGATCAGTTGATTACCGCCGTCAAAACGACAATAACGTCAAACTCTAGCCAGCCAAGCGTTATCGATTTACGTTAATCAACTGACTTAGTATATATAATATATCCCAGGTTTATTCCTAATTAGATTTAATTAGTCAACGCATTATTGTCGGAGGACACCTACTCCAACAATCTCCCACTTGTCCGAGACAAGTCATGCGTTACCGATTCTCTTGTCCGTTATATCTCCCACTCAATGCGAAGTATCTTTCAGGTCGAACTTGCATTGGATCTTTATCAAAAGTGGTTTTCTCGATCTGGATTATGACTGTCTGACCGGAATATCTATCATAGATCTCTTCCGAGCGTGGCCACGCATTTCCAGTCACAATTCCTCGAGTGGCCCAAAGATATTATACCCTGACGTGGGTGGACAATCCCTTCTTGACATATTTTCTTTGTTTCATACAGTAGGTAATGACCCAATAGAAGCCCTTTTAGCCTCCTTTTACGGCACGACTTAGAACATAAATCAAAGTCACTGCCTGCTGCATAAACTCAGACAAACAATCTCAGGTCGAAAGAATCGACTAATAGGAATAATATAGATTACCTTGTCACGACCAGACACAAAGGTTCTATAATTGGTCAAATGTCTGACAGAGTGTCATCTACAGTCTGTCTATGTAATCGGTTATTCATCTCTATGAATCCATGATTATTGAACTAGTCATCAACCGACTTACAATCTAGTCAATTGAGACGTCACCTCATTTTATGACTAGAGACAGAATACACTGTTAATCCTGTTCACTTAATAGGGTTCAAATCGTCTCCACGACCTATTAGGAATCAACAGAGCATATATATAATTCAGCATTTTATTAAAAATGAATTAATAAACGAGTTCAATAAAACTTAAAACGATGAATTTAATTATCATATATGTAAAAGGTAATACACTTATTAACTATTACAACATATAATCTAACACATGTCAGGCATACGCCTCAAACCCATCGAGGCAATATGACCATTGTGTTTAGCCTGTGATAATGGCTTGGTTAAAGGATCAGCGATATTATCGTCTGTCCTAACCTTACAAATCGATATATCTTCTCGTTCCACAAAGTCTCTAATTACATGGAACTTCCTGAGTACATGTCTAGATTTGTTACTAGATTTAGGCTCTTTAGCCTGAACTATTGCTCCACTATTGTCGCAA
Source organism: Spergularia marina (assembly GCA_963680865.1). Lineage (NCBI taxonomy): Eukaryota > Viridiplantae > Streptophyta > Magnoliopsida > Caryophyllales > Caryophyllaceae > Spergularia > Spergularia marina. Next base: position 20,756,304 of record OY804551.1, on the reverse strand, counting down.
TAGACTGGAATAGGATCCGCTGCTGTAGGGACTACATTTAATCCTTCCAGGAACTGCCGGATCCAAACTGCCTCTTTTGCAGCTTCTGACGCTGCAAGATACTCAGCCTCCGTTGTAGAATCCGCAGTCACCGATTGCTTGGTGCTCTTCCAGCATATGGCTCCACCATTCAGTATGAAAACATATCCTGATTGAGATTTTGAATCATCTCGATCTGTTTGGAAACTAGCATCCGCATAACCCTTTATACGAAGCTCAGAATCCCCTCCAAAAACTAAGAACGTGTCCTTAGTCCTTCTTAAGTATTTAAGGATGTTCTTAACGGCTATCCAATGGCTCTCGCCTGGATTGGCTTGGTAACGACTTGTCATACTCAAAGCATATGACACGTCTGGGCGCGTACACATCATAGCATACATGATCGAACCGATTGCGGAAGCGTAAGGTTTCGATTTCATGTGTTCAATATCCTCAGGTTTAGTTGGACATTGAGATTTACTCAAAATTATCCCACTTTCCATAGGTAAAAAGCCTCGTTTAGAGTCTTTCATATTGAACCTGTCAAGAATCTTATCAATATAAGTTTCTTGACTTAACGCTAGTATTCTTTTTGATCTATCTCTATAGATTCGAATACCTAGGATGCGTTGCGCTTCTCCTAAATCCTTCATTTGGAAATGTTTCCCGAGCCAGTCCTTAACGGAGTTAAGCATGGGGATATCATTTCCAATGAGTAATATGTCATCTACATATAGGATTAGGAGAGTTACTTTACTCCCACTAAATTTCATGTATAAACAAGGTTCCTCGACACTTCGAGTGAAACCATTTTGTTTAATCACATGGTTGAACCGATGGTTCCAACTCCGAGATGCTTGCTTAAGACCATAAATGGATCTCTTAAGTTTGCAAACTTTCTTAGGATTGTTTGGATCAATAAAACCCTCAGGTTGTGTCATATACACTTCCTCTTCCAGAAACCCATTTAGGAAGGCGGTTTTAACGTCCATCTGCCATATCTCATAATCATGAAAAGCAGCAATCGCTAAGATTATCCGAATAGATCTAAGCATTGCAACTGGCGCAAAGGTCTCGTCATAGTTTAAACCATGAACTTGTGTGAAACCTTTAGCTACCAATCGAGCTTTGAAAATATCTTGATTTCCATCCATGCCGGTCTTGATCTTAAAGATCCATTTGCACTGAAGAACCTTGGTTCCTTCAGGCAAGTTAACCAAGTCCCATACTTGATTCTCGTACATGGAATCTATCTCGGATTTCATTGCCTCAAGCCATTTAGCAGAATTCGGTCCAGACATGGCTGCTCTGTAGGTTGCAGGCTCATTGCTTTCTAGAAGCAAAAAATGATCACCACCATCCTCAATCACACCTAGGTATCGATCTGGTGGATGGCTTGATCTGCCTGACCTTCTAGGAGTGGAAAATGGAACCACAGAGTTAGACGATTCAGGAATGTCTTGATAAATGAGAGGTTCGGAACTTTTCCTCTCCATAACTCATATGGAGTTTTCGGAGCTGATTTAGTCGGGCATCTATTGAGAGTGAAAATAGCAGTTTGGAGAGCAAAACCCCAGAATGAATCAGGAAGCTCAGTCTGACTCATCATTGATCTGACCATATCCAACAGGGTACGGTTTCTTCTTTCGGCTACACCATTTAATTGTGGTGTACCAGGAGGTGTAAGCTGTGATATGATTCCACAGTCTTTCAGATGAATATCAAAGGCATTACTGAGATATTCACCTCCCCGATCTGATCGTAAGGCCTTGATCTTCTTTCCTAATTGGTTTTCTACTTCCTTTTGAAATTCTATAAATTTCTCAAGTACCTCACTTTTATATTTAATTAGGTAGATGTAGCCATATCTACTAAAATCATCTGTAAAAGTGACAAAGTAGTCATAACCTCCTCTAGCAGTGATTGTCATTGGACCGCAGACATCTGTATGAATGAGGGCCAATAAATCACTGGCTCGTACTCCTTTTCCTGAAAAAGGTGCCCGAGTCATCTTGCCTAAAAGACAAGATTCGCATGTTCCATATGATCCAAAATCAAATGGTTTGAGAACTCCATTGGCTACGAGTCTCTCAATGCGTTTTTCGTTTATATGCCCTAAACGACAATGCCAAAGGTAGGATTGATCGGGATCTCCTATTTTGAGCTTTTTATTTGCTACATGATAGACCTCATTTGTCAAATCTAAAACGTAAATACCGTTTATAGATTTGGCTGTTCCGTACACCATATCATTAAACGAGAAGGTACAACTGTTGTTTCGTATTGAAAATTCAAAACCTTCAGCGTCTAAAACAGAAACCGAAATTATATTCTTACTTAGAGTTGGTACAAAATAGCAGTTATTTAGATACAACTCTAGCCCTGAGGCCAGTGACAGAATATACGTTCCTACTGATACGGCGACTACTTTAGCTCCATTCCCGACACGGAGGTCAACTTCACCTTTTGCCAGCCGACGTGCCTTCGTCAGCCCCTGCAAGTGATTACAAAGGTGAGATCCACATCCAGTGTCCAATACCCAGGACGTGGTACTTGCATAATTAATGTCTATCATATATATACCTGGTTTCGACTTCTTCTCCTCCAGGTACTGTGGGCAATTTCGCTTCCAATGACCGAAATTTCCACAATGGAAGCATTTTTGTTCAGGAGTCGCGCCTCTCTTAGCAATAGAATTGTTGCCCGAAGCAACTTTTCCTTTTCCTTTGCCACGCGCGGGTTTCTTACCCTTGCCCGCACCCTTCTTGAACTTCCCCTTTTGTTTTACCGCCATGGATAAAACATCTTTATTCGCGCTCCCACTTGACACCAAATCCCTCTCATGTTGTACAAGCATGGCATGCAATTCATGAAGATTTTTCTTTAAATCATTCATGTTGTAATTCGTCCTAAAAGGATCGAATGTTGCAGGCAAAGAATTAAGCAGACGGTATACCGCAAAATCTTCAGAAATTGGGCATCCTAACTTCTCAAGAGTTTCAACATTCTCAATAAATTTGAGAATTTGAGGACCAACTGGTTGGCCCTTTGAGAGCTTAGTCTCAAAGAAACTCGAAGCTGCTTCGTATTGAAGTATTCGCGGCTTTTGCGAGAAACTAGTCGTAAGCCGAGCGAATATTTGATACGCACTGAAATCAATCATGCGTTTCTTTAAACGCGGGTGCATAGCAAAAATCAATACATTCTTAATCTGGTCAGATTCATGCTTGTACTCTTCATACATTTGTATCATATCAGGGGTGGCGTCGGGACCTGGAGCGGGAATCGGGGGTTCGTATAGAAAACGTTGTTTTCTATCAGATTGAAGGGCTAATCGCAGGTTTAACTCCCAATCAGTAAAATTGCTTCCATCCTCCTTTAGTTCATTCTTTTCCATAAAATTACGAAGCCAGGAGTCTTTGGATATTACTGAATTGGACATTTGAGCCATTTTTGACTTTAAACTACAACGTGGGAAAAAAAAACAATCGATTAAATTCATCGTCAAATTCACATTAAAATAATTATTTGTGAATTTAGGCATTTATATAATGATCTCTCTAAATTATATAAATGATTCCGAGATCCGATCTTATATAAATCTAGGCACGCGGATGGCGATACATCCTAAATTTATGTAATTTCGGTAAACCAACTCATGATTGATTCTACACTTAGAACTCTCGGTTGATCGATTTCAACTAAATCAATCCTTTAGTCCCGTATTGCAAGACTTGTATTGCAAATCACGTCAAGATTAAACCAAAATTCACTCGTAATAACTCTTTATTAACCTACTCCCCCAAGGTAAAAAGGAAACACCCCGCTAGGGCGAGCGTGCCCCTAATGAACAAGGGTTGCATAGGTGTGAATTGTGGAAGGACTAAATCTCGATTTTAAAATTTTTTTTTTGTGAGAGATCTTGTCATATTATATCTATCGCTTTTAAGTGAACTAATTCTAGCGAGTCGCGGATAATGGATATGACAATGTGGGATTTGAGTTTGGTTATAATTGTGCGGAAATTAAACCAAGCATGCATCAAATAAATCCAAGTCCTAGTATGGCCATAAGACTAGAACCTAATAAAAGCTATTAAACCTAAATTAGGCTTCAAAAGCTTCAAAGGCTCCGTCTTCAATTCGATCTCGAGTCACCAACTTTTGGCTCCGTGAAAAGCGCCGGTCTACAATATAAACAAATGTACATATGGACTATCCTATTATACATTTTTTGAAAAAAAAAAAAAATTAAATATTATTACAAACCGGCGATACGAGATCGCAATTATTACAAACCAATCGGATACCGTCCTTACATTTCGGTACAGTACCGATACTATAGTACTCTATGGCCATACTATACTTAGAATCATGCAAATTAGACCGAAAATCAGATTTTCAACTTTACAGTACAAGCAACCCGGTAAATTTAGGAATTTCCGATTCTAACTTTAAAAATCAATAATCAACACTTAAAACACCTTTTAAGTTTAAACTAACCACCAACAAATTAGTTTTTTTTTTTTTTTTTTTTTTTTTTTTTTTTTTTTTTTTTTTCAATATTTAGTCTCCACTAAAATTGAATTAATTAGTTTAATTTGATTATATTTGCTAACTATTTGTCCAAAAATCACATAATAAACCCGAAAATATCTAAATAAATCATAACTAATTATGAAAAAACATTTAGAAATTATTTCATTATGTGATTTAAGCTCACAACCAGTAGCTAATTAAGGACAAAAATATGCAAAATTATTTTGGTCATTTTCTCTTAAGAAATCAATTTTCCACCATTTATATTATTACTAATTAATAACAAATGGCCAATTAAAATTATGAAATAATTTCTGGAAATTATACTCATTATAATTCTGGAAAAATTATAAATTTCTTAAATTACAAAAATCAACATGCATGTTAATCTAATTACCAATTAATTAGAAAATAGCATAAATCTTGTAAAAACAACCAAAATTAAGCAAGAAAATAGCAAATAAATTCCTAAAATACCATAATTTCGGTTGGAGCATCCACATGCCCAAAACATCACATGCAACTTTAGTTTATATGATAAAACCAATTTTTATCATTAAAAATTAATTAAGTTACCAATTAACCTAATTAAAGCTTAAAATTAACATGCAACTTAAACCGATGCTCTGATACCACATGAAAGTTATTTAGCCCCTAATTAGACTCCTCTAATTAGTACTTAATTACCCCTAATTAAGTTTAGCTAGGATCTTTTGTTGCATGTAAGATTAAAGCATAAATAAGGTAATAAAACATATTTTTTATACCTTAATCAAGAGGAATTTTGACCTTCCTTCAAAAGAAGGATCTTGAGCTGCTAATTAATGGGGATCCTCCTCCTTAGTTTTGAGTTTCCAAGTTAGGAAACCTCCTCTCTTGATCCACCAAAGAAGCTCTCCAAAAATCTCACAAAATGGACTAGTTTTAAGAGATTTTTTTTTTTTAACCCTAAAACCAAAATAAAATTAGCTAACACTTTAGCTAATGTTATTCTAGGTTTAGTAAAGTGTTTTGATCAAGTTTTTATTGACATGCAATGAAGAAAACTTGATCTTAAAAGAGTTGGAAGTAGGCTGAATTTTTAGAGAAATTAGAGGGTTTTCTCTCTATTCTCTCTCTAAAATCAAGTTTTTGTGTATGTAGAAATGATTTATTGTGTTTATTTGACATAAAACACACTATATATAATGGTTGTGGCAAATGACCATTTTGCCCTTACTAATTATACCCCTTAACATCTTATGTTACAATTTGGGTATAATTTGTACACTTATTTCTTTAAGTGTTAGTTACTTATTATATCTCTATATAATAATTACTAATTACATCATTTTAAGCTAAAACTACAACTCTTTGTAATTTAAATAGCTAATCGTCAATTTTGACTATTTACACAAAAACCATAATTTATCCGACTCGAGTTCCGAACTCGTAAAACACTATCCAACATAATCAGTTAACTCTATAACTGATACATTAGGGTTTATATTATATTGTATTAAATACAAATATAATATCTTCTGGAGAAACTATCTTTATCAGTGTGACCGGGAGGGATCAGTTGATTACCGCCGTCAAAACGACAATAACGTCAAACTCTAGCCAGCCAAGCGTTATCGATTTACGTTAATCAACTGACTTAGTATATATAATATATCCCAGGTTTATTCCTAATTAGATTTAATTAGTCAACGCATTATTGTCGGAGGACACCTACTCCAACATATATATGTACCCTCCCTCATAATGATAAAGTAAGGTTTTTCTGCTCTCTCATTCCTCTCTGTTCTTTAACACGTTATCAACACAAGCTCAACCCTAATTAAAAGCCCTAATTTTTCACGAGTTCTCACCCTAGGTTTATAGTTAAAACGTTTCACGAGTTCTCTCCAAAATTACTTGCCTACCTTGGAATTAATGAAGGTTCATGGCTGGAGGATGTATGTAGACAATCAAATACGTAGCTAGGCCATATGCATTATTCGTATTAACTTGTTTATGATCATGTGCAAATCTGTGTGTTGCAACTCACTTATCATAGTCCAAGGTTTTCGTACACAATCAGGTACGTAGCTTATAGCTTTAGAATTCGTAATAATGTATTGATTGATATTTTAATAAGTTTGTCAAAGTGTTCGATGTTTAATTTGCTCTCCAACTTATTTTAGCGAGTTTGTGAGGTTTGAAATCTTTAACGTCTTGGTATAATTCTCACACTCTTTGACAAAGATAATAATATTGAACCCGAAGTTTCACAGAGATATTTTTAAGTTATATAAACTCGGACCCGAAGTTTCGAATAACATTATTATTATTTAGGGTTATCTAAGACTAAGCTCTGACCTGAAGTTCAAAGTTTATGATTTACAATTTATATATAAATATACGAGGTATTTTCCCTTATCGTTGTAAGATTGTGAGAAAGAAGTTTTAATTATCTTATAATGGCTTAGTATGTGAATTAATAAAACATGAGAAATAGCTATAGTTACCTCATTATTCCCTGAAGTGAATGTAAAGCATGGAGTGGTATGATGTAAAATGGTTAACAGAAACGGAATCACCCGTTGATGACTACATTTATGGACTTGATTATTTATGAAACTAATACAGAAGGGGTTTGATAGAGCTAAATTCACCCCCAATGGCGATGATGATTATGGGAATACTCATATGTATTGTTGGAGTGATTCTACAATGGCTACCAAACCTAGGTAGCCATTGTAAATTTGACCTTGAAATATTTTAAATTAATTATGAAAAAGGAAATAAAAATATGAAATTCATGTATAAACACCCATAGACAAAGCCCCCCTTTCTCTCTCCCTCTCCCCCCACCCCTTCCTCAGCCCTGCCACCGCCTTAGCGCCACCTCCGATCACACCCAACCCCACCAACGCACTTCAGAACATCACCTTCGAATAGCGAACGACGTCGATCCTATCACCGACCATCGTTGTCGCAGCCCTTTTTGTCGTCTACACATGATTCTCTCTATTCCCAACCCTCCACTTTCCCATATTTCTCCCCCTCTGATTCCCAGGTTCCCAGCTCACAAAAACCCCATTCCCGCCCTTCCCACGACCCCGTAGTAGCCGCCCAAGTCGCCGCCTCCTCTTAATCGTCGCTGTCTCCTCTTAACAGTCGCTGCCGCCCAAAGATAAACACATCATTCGTGTAGGCACGTGGTTCAGGCGACTGTAGGGGCGACGGTTTGGTGGTGGCTGAATTGGGTTGGCGGTAAATGTTAGTGAGAAAATGAGATTTAATTACATTAATTTATTAATATACTTATGATTATCTGATTTATTTATTAGTCTTAATTATTATTTTGGTCAAACTAATCAATGGTTTAGATTTATCAAGGGAAATCAGAGGGCTATCATTATTCCCTTTACAATGGCTACCAAGCTTTGGTAGCTATTGTAGAATTGGTAGTATTGTTGTGATTTATATATCAAGTTGTCACTTGTTGTTTTTGCCTAATTTATGATTGTTCATCTATACCATTTGTGAAGTAATGTATTACCCTACAAACTAACAAAATTATATGATGAAAGTATCATAGTTAGTTACTCCAAAGGAACATATATAAGTGAACGAAAATTGTATAACTCATAAAGCGTTCAAATATTTCAATAGATGTCAATAAGTTTCCTTTGTGGATTAAAATCTATTCTTGAATGTTATATAGATTCTACATCCAAGAAAAATGTGCTCTGGAAGAGGACAAATTATCTATACTCCCTGAAGGAGGTAATAGTTATTTTAGTCTTGTCAATATGAAATGAGACACTAAATTGTGTCTAAATGTCACATCACATGTTTAGCCAAAATACAAATTTGATATTCTTGTGCACAAGAGACTTGTAAAGTTTAGTTAACCAGAAGATTGACTTATGAGAAATATAAATATGCATTTATTTGGTTATGTGTTTTGACAATGAAATACGATCAACACAAAAGTTATCTAAAGGTTTATGCGATGTAGTTTATTTAAAGTGATAAAATAGGCCATCAAAATGTTACTTTTTCATGAAATATAATAATGTGTTGAACGCTCTTTTGTGTTGTTATTTAATTTCTCATGGCAAGACACAACAGAGATAGAGCTCATTTGGAGATCTTGATAATAAGAAGTGAGCTTATACACTAATCGAAATTGATGATAGTAACTTAGTGGCCAGAAGTCCACATGAAAGTTTGACGTCGATAGTTACGAACTACGACTAAATTTGTATAAATAAAGTGATCTCCGATTAGGGGCAAAATTTGCAGCACAAGATAATCCAACTGCTATATATATGCTCCCCATAATGATTCCTTATATGCCTATGAGTATGTATATCTAAGGTGGATATAAACGAGTATGTATATCTAAGGTGGATATGATTGATGATTAGTAGCCCCATAAATCTCTCAATTCGAGATAGTTTTTACCACCTTAGGGGGAGAATTATGGAAGAAAGCTGGTAAAAACATGGAATATTTGATCCCCATATCGAACCAGAAGTTCAAATTTGTTATAAATATGAATTATATTAAATAGAGGTTCATACAATTATTTCCAGCATTATCTTCTATTTAATCAATATGTGTTCAAATATAAAAGTATGAAAGATCTTGCCAGTCCGATTGATTTATGAAATCAGAATATGTACGTACAGTTGCATTATCGAGTCTAATATCATGTGCATGTATATTTACTCTTAGCAGTGTATTAGGCATATTATATTTAGTTTTATATCATTTGCATAATTAGTTTATTAGTTTTTAGTTTTCATAGTGCATGTGCATATACCAATCATTGCGTTAAATGATATTTTTGAATTATAAGTGTGAACTGTATTTGAAAACATATGAATAGTCACTAAAATGACTAGTTTGATTTGTGATTCGAGAACCTCTTTAAATGTGATTATCTTCGAATGAGACAATTACTCATAGACAACAAGTGGTTCCAGAAGAACTAAAGTTCACTTAACTATGTGATTTGATGAAAAGTTCCCGAAGAACAAATTATCCCTAGTTTTTCTAATAAAGTGAACTAAATGAAAGCGAAATTAATTTTATGTGTCATAAGAATGCTATTATTACTATCATTAAGGTTTATGGTCTAGAAGCACCATAATCAGTTATTGTAGTATAAAAGATGGTTACCAATTTATAAAGGTTGGATATTAAACAAATTCCTATTGAATTTGACATTTGTTGTTTAAACGCTTTACCTCCTGAAGAGGATTAGTAGACATATGATGTTGAGTGGATGATAGTAATATTATTTAGATAATGCGTATGACACGATTCGACTGTTGTACTCTTTTTCCCTTCGGTAAGGTTTTTATCCCACTGGGTTTTTCCTACCAAGGTTTTTTTAACGAGGCAGCATTATATGCGCACATGTTACCACTCCCGTAATATAAGATGAAGAAAAATCCTAATTTGGCGAGTTCTTCAAGTTGAAGAAAAATTGTGACGAGAATATGAAGAAAGTTCAAGATTCAAGAGTTCAATAAGGCGTATCTAGACCTGTCAAACGGGTCGGGCGGGCGGGTTTCGGGTTCGGGTCACTACGGGTCGGGTCAAATACGGGTCGGGTCAAATACGGGTCGACTATACGCGGGTTTATACGGGTTCGGGTCGGGTTACGGGTTGACCAACGGGTCAAAAATACATGCTCGCGCCTTTTTTTCTCGGTAATTATTATAATCAAATTATTATTTTATTACTATTTTACAAGCATTTTATGTATTATATTATATAATAATAATCGTTTAATTATATTTGTATCTTATATGTCTTAAATTAATCAATTATTAATATTTAATTAATATTTATCTATTTATTTTTTATGTTTTATTATTATAATATATTTTTTGCACAATTCATTTGACCCAACGGGTTGACCCGGTCCGGGTCGGGTTATGACCCAGACTTTCGGGTCGTTTTCGGGTTCGGGCCATGTTCGGGTCCGGGTTGAGAAAAACGGGTTTTTTCGGGTTATTTCCGGGTCGGGTCCCGGGCGGTTTTTCGGGTCGGGTCAGCTTTTGACAGGTCTAGGCGTATCCAAAAGTGTCCGATATACCAATCAAGAAGTTCAATGAGATCAATGAAGTTTCTCAAGTAATGCATTCATCAGGGGGAGTAGATACGCGTTGCACTCTTTTTCCTTTAGCCATGGTTTTGTCCCACTGGGTTTTCTAGGCAAGGTTTTTAATGAGGCAACCTCAAAAGCGTATTTTGAAGAATATATGTATTCTTTTCTTCACTAGTTCTAATGAGACATGTTTTTAAATTATGTACATCCAAGGGGGAGTGTTATGGAATAATATAGATGGATGTACATATACTAGAATATTCTAGAGTATATTTCCTATATTGTATAGACCTATATATATGTACCCTCTCTCATAATGATAAAGTAGGGTTTTTTCTGCTCTCTCATTCCTCTCTGTTCTTTAACACTCTCCACTTTTTGTTATTTTAATATTTATTCTCATCACGATTATGAATAATATCATATACTACGATATATATATTTATAATCTCAACATTAAATGCCTTTATATATAATTATGTTAACAAAATAATCAACAATCATCAATTGCCTTAGTGGTTGAAATGTTTAAATGCAACGTTGAGATCTTAGGTTCAAACCTTCATCGTCTCATTTTTGTGGATTTGACTGTGCGTTAGGTGATGAGGTGGAATTGCTTGTGTGGCATGCACGTTTGCATGTCACCTATGTGGCACGAGAGGTGGAGGATGACGTGTCGCGCCCACACGGTTTCCATCTAACTTTATATATATATATATATATATATATATATATATATATATGGAACTAGTTTGCATGTCCGGCTTGCTGCATATTTATGTTATACTCGTTTTATAAACATGTCTGTTTCTCTTTTTTGTATAATATTATTAGCAACAATATTATTATATTATCGATTTTTACTCACTTATCATATTATTATTTCCTTTCCACTTGTACATCACCCGTTATAGTATCTCATCGCCTGTCATATCACATTATATTTAAAATTAATACCATAAATTAGTTTACGACCATAATCACCATAAATTATACTCCCTCCATTTCCATATATATGTCGTTTACAAGTTACGAGACAAGTTTTGACTTTCAATTTCATAAAAAAGTATTTTGTCAAAAATTATAAAAATTATACCATTGGATTCATTATGAAATATACTTTCACAAAATTATAATTTCATAATTTTTTCCCTTATATTTTGAGAGTTATCGAATGTCAAAGAAGTGTCTCGAAATGTGAGAAAGACATATTTTGAGAAGAATGGAATATCATTTTCCATAAATTAGCTAATAATTACCATATTATATGATTACTTAGTGTTATCCAATTAGGACGCTCCTACGGGTCTACAATGTAGACAACAAAAATTGTCTACAATTTGTCATGTCATTATATGTAGTAAAATTGGTTTAATGTAAGTAAACATCAATTTGCTTGGGATTAATAATGGTTTGGGTGAGGAATTAGCTATGGTTAGAGGTTAAGTAAGGAAAAATATTATATTAGAAAGGTGAATAATAGATTGGATCTTTTCTCTATCTCTCTCCAATCAATCATCTATAGAAAAAAAAAATAAAACTAAAAATACTTTGATAACATTTCTTATTTTTTTTTGTATGTGAAAAAAATAAAACTAGCTAAATATGGGGCTAAATTGTAGGAAGCATGATCTTGATACTTTTTTTTGGGAGGTAACGTTGGAGGGGGGGGGGGGGGGTGTTTATTCAACAAATAATTAGCTAGATTATGGAGCATTAGCCAAATTTACAAAGGTAAATAAGATTTCATTATACCTTAGCCAATTTTACTGCATGGAAACTAATTTTACTAATCTGAGGTTTGAAACATCAACTCAATCTGACTTTCATATCTTTATTTCTACCGAATATTTTTATAATCAATTTTATTATAGATAAATATAAGATTTCACTGCACACTAGCTAATTTTACTGCATAGAGATTACTTTTACTCTTTAGATGTTCGGAATATCAATTGAATTTCACTTTCAAATATTTAATTTTACTCTTATTATTGTCAATTTTACTATTTATAAATATAATTTTACTCTGCATTAGCTAATTTTACTGCATCCAAATGAGTTTTATTAATATGAGATGTGATACATCAATTCAATTTCCTACTTAAAATTTTTTACTACCCCTTTTTTATCATCAATTTTGCTATACATTCTACCTCAAAAAAAAAAAATTATATTCATTAATAAGATTTTACTTCGAAACAATTAATTTCACTACATGCACATTAATGTTTACTAATTTGAGGTTTAAAAACTCAAGACAATTTCACTTTTTTTATAATCAATTTTATTATAGATAAATATAAGATTTCACTGCACACTAGCTAATTTTACTGCATATAGATGACTTTTACTCTTTAGATGTTCGGAATATCAATTCAATTTCACCTTCGAATATTTAGTTTTACTCTTATTATCGTCAATTTTACTATTTATAAATATGATTTTACTCTACATTAACTAATTTTACTGCATCCAAATGAGTTTTATTGATATGAGATTTGTTAGATCAATTCAATTTCCTTCTTAAAATTTTTTACTACCCCTTTTTTATCATCAATTTTTGCTATACATTAATAAGATTTTACTTTGAAACAATTGATTTCACTACATGCACATTAATGTTTACGAATTTGAGGTTTAAAAACTCAAGCCAATTTCACTTTTAAAAATTTCCTTCTATTTCCACATGCAAAAAAAAAAAAAATGTTTGGTTACTAGAAGTTCCTTAAAGATCAAATATACGTTGAACAACATTGTTTTTTGGTACATACATTGAACAACATTTTTTTTTTCTTCAGAAAAAGGTAGGAATACAAGATGAGCAGTTCGGTCTCCCTACGGTGACACCTAATGCATGTATACCATACATTAAACAACATTGTAATCAACATTGAAATCTCAAACTTATGGCTCCTATGTTCCATCATCAATTTTACTATATGTGTAAACAATAGTTTTATTATACATTAGCTAGTTTTACTCAATGAAAAATAAATTTTGTAATTTTTGAGTTTTAAAACTCAATTCAGGTTCAGCTTTTGAAAATTTCCTTCTACCTCGGAACTTTACATACTAAGTAACTTACTTACAAACGAGAAGTTTCTACAAATAGCTTCGACCAAAGCTTACCACACACAGTGGCTTATCACATCCAAGCTCGGTCACCCCTTCCCAAAAAAAAAAAAAAAATTTCAATTTGTACGGGTTACTCACACTGTTAAATAACTCAATCCCTGGTTTGAAATTCGGGGCCTTACATAGATAATTTCAAATTTTTAAAATTTTGTTCTTTATTTAAGGATGGGCTAACCAAATTTGAACTATAGATCAATATTTTACAACTTAAAATTTTTTTTTGGTCTACAATTTTAAATAAATTTTTGCATTTACTTCGAAATTAGTAGACTAAAAATATACAGAACACTTGTTATTCATTCTAACTCATTAGGCATTCAACGCACATAATTTACAACATCAAATAAATAATAATTTATATTATCTTATTACGCCAAACACGAATATACTTATTACTTAATGTCGTTTAAAGCTCATTTTTATAGTTACATTCTACAATATCAAGCACAAGTTGAGCACTTGAGCTTACACTTGAAAGAAACAACTTGAGCGTAGTCCAAATTCATGAAATAAAATCCTCTAACATACCAAAAGTGTAAGCTCATGCCTCAAAAAGAATGTTATTTTACGAACTTAATTAATACGTTTAAAACCAACTTAATTAGCTCGTGTCCCAAATAATATTAAATGTAGAGTATTGCGCCAATAGTTAGATACATCGCTCATCTATTTGGTAGATAAGTATAGGGTTTAAGAGGGCACAAAGATTAGCTTGCAGTATAAGAGGACACCTTAAATGAACAAGTATGAGTCCAAATTAAGAAAGATTACTATGTTTTTTTTTTGTTGTTGTTTTTTTGGGTTACAGAAAGATTACTATGTTAATGTTAGTGAAATGAAGTTCCAAATTGGAAAGATTACCAGAAATAGTTAACAAACTTGAGGGGATAAACCCCCGTGTTTTTTCACTCCAAATTAATATATATATATATATATATATATATATATATATATATATATATTAATTTATTTATATCACATTCGTACTTTTAGAGTTTTAGGACCTTACTCCTCACGGAGACTATAATCAAGAAAACCATAAGTTTCATTCCATTGCATGATGATATATATATATATATATATATATATATATATATATATATATATATATATATATATATATATATATATATATATATATATATATATATATATATATATATATATTGATATGTGACAATAGTGTTGTTATAGCTAAAATGGTTCAGGACTTTGTAATTAATCTTGCTTAATGTCAATGATCAACCATGGTTCGAAGCCCCTTGCACATTTTTTTCCTTATCTTTTCCCTGGTTGAGTTTTATTTACTTTGTAGTTTATCTTTCTTTTAATTTCCCCCTTTAAAATCTCTCATCAACAGTTAACCATTCTCGCTTCCGTAAAAAATCAAGAAACAAAGATCATTTCGAATTGAGATTTGAGGATGTACGTACGTGTTGTATTTTACGGAGTACTCGACATGGATGATGAACATTTGGGTTTCAATTTGAGATTCGTAGAACTGTATAAGACTATAAGAGTCAATCTAGTTCAAGCATGGCAAAATTTGTACAAGTTCGTTGAGGTGTACTTTTTTTTTTTTTGAAGGGAGAACTTGATTGCTAACTAATGACATAGTAAATCTTCAACACTTGACCTTAAAACAAAAAATCTTCAATATGGACGATCCTCCAGCCAAAATGATTACTACATAATTGACCATTTATTTCAATTTTTTTAAAAGATATTAATCATTTAGTAGGTTTGCTAGATTTACTCATTTCCCTTAATTAACTTTTTGACTTGAATAAAGTCTCCTCTTGGTTAGACATTTCCTAACCAAAGCATATAATCCTAACCTAACATCTAGCCAAGTTAAGTGACCCCACATATATGACATGTCATAGTACACGTCAGCGCCACGTCAATTGTAGACAAAATTTAGTTGTTTACAATGTAGACCTCTAGCAAAATGCATCCAATTAATAAATGTCAAGTATATAGTATTAGAAGACATATATATGGCCAAATAGGAGCTAGAAGAAAACAAATGTTTTCTGTGAAATTGAAGTTCAATAATGAGTTCCTCTATTCAAGAATAGCTGATACATGCCTATATCTACTCGTACATATGTGTCAGTCCG
Organism: Spergularia marina; assembly: GCA_963680865.1. Lineage (NCBI taxonomy): Eukaryota > Viridiplantae > Streptophyta > Magnoliopsida > Caryophyllales > Caryophyllaceae > Spergularia > Spergularia marina. The sequence continues at coordinate 20,740,390 of OY804551.1, read as the reverse complement.
ACTAAGTTAGTTAAGACACTCAAAGTTCTGCACTAGGGGTTTCAGGTGCAGCACAAGGCCGCGGGTTTAGCTTCCCACCGGTGATAGGCTTGACATTTTTGCAAACAGAAACAGCAGGACCGTCTGCACCTGTGTATGTTATGTCGATATCTGTGAGTTCCACCTGTTTACATGGAAATTTGCTGCTACAAATCACCCTCACTGCTTCCTTTCCAGCTGATGTCCCTCTCACATTCCTGATCCTGATGTCTGTCAGCTTCACTTCGGATGGTTTCTGGAATTAACAACACACATTACGTTAAGGTTCTGTTCTCTTCAAGTTACTTTTAGCTGTGATGATTTTTTCAGTCTTACCTTGACTATGCAGTGGTTGTAGGGGCAATATTCTTGATCAATGAGGATAGGAGTTCTGACATTTTCGACAATGATGTCTTCGAAATGCAGGTCAGAGGCAGCATTCTGTGTTGAGTTCATCCATGTCTTAACCCGGACACCATTATCAGTGTCCTTGAAAGTGCAGTTCCTTATGGTGAGACCTGTTACTGGCTCCTCTTTGTCGTAATGACCAAGACTTCCGACACTGATACCATGACCAGGTCCACAGGTGACCTGTTCTATCAGGACATTTTTCGCGCCATCACCAAAAGACACACAGTCGTCTCCTGTTGCAATGGCAAATCTGGTGACATTAACTCCATCTGACTTGCTAATGTGAATGCCATCAGTGTTAGGACTGTTTCCTGGGGCCGTAATTTTAAAGTCGTGCAGGTTGAGTTTCTTGCATCCCAGGACTGCCATGTGAAAATTCTTGCTGTCCAGAGAAGTTATGCCACTAATCTCTGTGTTTGTCAGGAAATTGAACCTGAAATTCTGCAATTTTTCATATAAAATATCAGCAATCAGCATAACATTATGCCTATATGTATAGTTGTTGATTTAGCGACATTATATCAGTAGCTTACGTAAGGAATATGGCATTTAGGGTTCTTAGGACAGTCATTATTTTTCCAGGCTAGCTCTCCTTGGCCATCAAACACACCTCCATCTTCACCACCTGTGATTGTCAGGCCGTCTATACGTTCGATCTTAACCCATGTATCTGCACCTTCAAACTGTTTTATATCTGCAGGAGCCTGGAAATTGCCCAGAACTTCAATTGATACTTTTGCCTTGCATGGACCCTTAATATAGACTGGCCCTAGGTTGTATGTTCCTTCTGGAATCAGTACCTTGCTCGGAGTTGTCGATGCACAGGCCGCTGTCCATGCGTCAGTAAGACCCTGTTCACCATTCAAATGAAAGAAATTGTTTTCATTCTGACCTTACAAAAATTGATATTACATATAAAATGGTACATAGAAATATAGAATGTCAAGATCAGAAATGCTACGTGATGCATTATGCATCAGAGACCTGTCATATATGCGCAATGCTGCTGCACAATGCACCACCAACAATTTCTCGAAAAATGTAGGTACATTTGCAGGGTAAGTACCTTTGTAGCATCACCACCCGGCTTAGCACCGTACTTGGTTATGTCGAAAACAGCACCAGCAGAGCTGCTGTGGCCATGAATGGCTACAATGAGCAAATCAAAGAGGATAAAGAACAATAAAAGGTTGGATTTGGCTGCCATTTTTATGCTTTGCAACTTTTTTCTAAGGTTGTTTAGTGCTTTTCTTTCAAATTTTCTTTGCCTCTTATACATGTAGTGATTTTACAGGCATTTTAGCTCAAATCTAAATTTAGAATGCTTGATTTTAGCCATGAATTATGTTCCTTATGGCACTTCTATCAGTTACTTAGTTTTACTAAATTTATCTCTTCTTTCTGAAAACAAAGGGGACATAACAAACTCATCTCTGTTCCACCAATCTTCTACTATACGCGCAAAAAAAACTGCAGAATTAATGTTTAAAGTAAAGATCATCAGTAGATCTTTACCCACCCATTTTATAACAGTTTTAGTGTAATAATTTCCTTTTTAGGTGTGATTGTTATCATTTTAGAACATGATTAAGTGATTAACCATAAACTCATCAACACTTTACACGTACGATAACTATTTGAACTTGTAATGTTCCTAGATTTGTGGTAGAAAAATAGTTGTTACTGACAAATCTGTGCATCAATAGCAAATTATATTTGAGTTGTTACTCGATTCAAATGTTCCACCAATGGCAACGTAAGTGGGGCTCAGTTGTACGCAGTTTTACACTTAAGTCGAAAAACACATAGAAGAAGTTACAAAAGTGAACTGTCAAAATTTCTGATTATCTGCTATTAAACTGCTGCAATTCAAGCAGAAGTTACTGTGTGACCAATTCTGCTGCCTTACGAGTTTCTCCATTTTCAACAATGTCTAAAACTCTTTCTTCATTAAACAGGTTATAGACTGTGATATGTTGTAATTTTCGTAATAGACGAGAAATTGTCATATACAATGTTATTCCACATCAGCAGTGATAGTAAAATAGGATTAACGGTAGTAAATTGTATGAGTGTATCGAGTAATCGATTTTCATTGCTATTCAAGATATCAATCACTCTTATATTAGTCAGAGTCAGCTACATACAAAGGCGGCCTATAAACCATCATCACAGCATTGCACTACACATCACTTGTGCAATTTGGATGGGTTAACTCAGATAAATCTTTACCAAATAAGTATTATATACGCACCTATAGAGACTTAATTATCCCTAATCATCTTATGCCAGTTTATCTCTTTGCTGGAGCAGGTGCACCACAGGCTACAGGGTTCTGCTTTCCTGAGACCACAGGCTTGACATTCTTACACATCGACACTGCTGGCCCACCATTGAAGGTCAAGTCGATGTCTGCAAGTTCCACCTGGTCACAGGGTGATCCACTGCTGCAGATGAGCTTGACCGCCTCTTTCGAACCTGCTGTTCCTCTGACATTCTTGAAGCTTATGTTGCTGAGCTTAACCTTGGATGGTGTCTGAATTTCGCAAAATTAACATTTTGTTAACATCTTAGTCATAAGACACGTACGTAAAAAAACCATCTCAACTAAAAGTTTGGTTTAGAAGTTGATTCGTGTCTGATCAATGGTTTTATAATTAAGCACAAATTGTATTAGAGTAGTGTTATTACCTTTTCTTTGCAGTGGTTGTAGGGGCAGTACTCTTGATCAACAAGAATAGGGGTAAGGACATTATCAACTGTGATATCCTCAAAGTGCAAGTCTGATGCGACAGCTTCAAAAGAATTGAGCCAAGACTTGATTCTGACGCCATTGTCAGTGTTAGTCATGGTGCAGTTCTTGATAGTGACACCAGTGACAGGTTCCTCCTTTTCGTACCTACCGAGACTGCCAATGCTGATGCCGTGTCCGGGACCGCAGGTGACTCCCTCAACGTGGACCTGCTTCACACCATCGCCCATAGACACACAATCGTCCCCTGTACCGATTTTGGCTTGCGTCAAGTTCACATTTTCTGATCTACCAATGTGGATACCATCTGTGTTAAGACTGTCAGCAGGAGCTTCAATAGTTATGTCAGACATTGTTAAGCCTTTGCACCCCAAAACTCCCATGTGGTACAATTTGCTGTTGATTGAGCTTATTCCACTTATTTTGCAGTTGTTCAAGAAGTTGAACCTAAAGTTCTGCATAAAAAAAGATGTAGCACCTATATTAGGTGCACCTTTTCGTTTTTGTTTCTTCAAACATAATCCAACAGTATCTGCTCTCAAATACACACTAACCAGTGCTCGTAAAAAACAGTAATAGTAAATAAGAATACTTACGTAAGGAAGGTTGTTACATTTGCCAGTCTTAGCACAATCGTTCTGCTTCCAAGCCAAAGTCCCTGACCGTCGAATGAGCCTCCGCCCTTAAGGCCAATCATTGTAAGATCGTCGACATGCTCGATTTTAACCCAGGTGTCTTCGCCATTCATCTGAGCCGGGTTTGGTGGCGCCTTGAAGTTTCCTCCGATCTCGATTGTGATCGGGCCCTTGCATGGACCTTGAAGCTTCACCGCGTTCATCAAGAATGTCCCTGCTGGCACCACAATCTTTGAAGGACCTGCAGCTGCACAGGCTTCTTTCCAGGCTGCCATCATGCCCTAAGAATGATGCACAATTTTTTGTAATTTGCAGGTTTTAGGTGTGACGATCGACTAACAACATTTATCCTTAAACATGCATGTATTTGCATGATATATTGACCAACAAAAAATGATATGTTTTGACTTTTTACTTTTTTAGGTTTAAAATTAATTTTACTTTGACTGCATTGTAATAACAAGCCATGACATTTAATTTTTGCAATTTGTTTTCTGTATTTCTACAGTATTAGTATTACATAAAGACCATATGGCGTCATTGTACAGACCGACTCTTGTCGTACATGCTTTTCTGTAACATTATTCATATAATATTAACTAAAATACTAGGACTTAATTAAAAAATGTTTATGGTTAGTTTGTAATAAAATTAATCAAATGTGCAGTAAATTTTGTTGCATAATTTTGTAAATGTTGGATTATAAGAAAAGAGAGACAATCAAGAGTCCTTGATTTGGGAATTAAATCAATTTAAATTCCTTTCTATTTATATATATTAATCCTCACATTTCCTCTCCTCCTTTTTCTTAATATTACCGCAGTCAACTTATTATATCAATTTTTTTTATCCCACTCCAAACAAACGTCTGGGCTGTTTGAGCGGAGGGAGTACCTGTGTAGCATCTCCGCTAGGCTTAGCACCGAATTTAGTTATGTCGATGACGGTCTGACATCTAGCAACCGAAACAAACATATAAAATAGGGATAAAATTAATGGGAGATTGAATATCGACATTTTATTGGGGTGCCTTTTATTTTATTTTTTATTTTTTTAATTTTTTTGGGGGGGGGGGGGAGGGGGGGTTGAAACTTTTTTTTTTTTTTTTTTTTTTTTTTTTTTTGTTTTATTGATGAATTTGCTTCTGCACCTCGACATATATATATAGTGTCATAAGCCTTGGCTAATTTGAGGCATGATCCTGATGTTCAGGTAAGTATGTGGTCAGTACAAAACATATTTTAACTTCTTTTTTTGATCACTTGTTTCAATTCACATTCACGCAAACATTAGCATGTTCAAATATTTGCCAAAGAAGGATTATTCTCGTTCACGCAAATATTAGCATGTTCAAATTCTTTAGAGAGCTTGCAGGTGATCCAGAATCTCTGCAATGCCTGTGATATCTTCTCGAGTTCTAAAATAGTACGCTTAGCTTGTACGAGGTCCACAACACAGTAGACTTTTTCGAACATACTATAACTAAGAATTTTCGCAAGTAACTTTTCGTACATGTCAAAGGCCCTGTGCGAATCAGATGTGAAACACATAACTTGGGAGTGAAGAATGATGATAACTGATCACAGTAGAGCTAATCTACTGTAATATAGTATAGTAGAGTAATGAAGAAGATACAAGAATGGTTTAAGATGAATGAATGAAGGAAGAAGAAGCTGAAGATTAGAAGCTTGAAGAAGAAGATAGAAGAAGAAGGAAGAGAACGGGAGCAGAGCTCAACCGCTTGTAACCAAAAGAAGAATGAAGAGGAAGATTGAAAACAGAGAGGATCAGAGAAAGGTTTTGATTATTATTTTTGATTGAGTGATTAAGAATACAGCAAAAGGGGTAGTTATACCCAAATAAGCTAACAAACTAAACTAACAATCTAACTAACTTCCTAACTAATTTGGCATTAGGTCCCTGTATCATCCCTTCGCCCTTCAAAGCTGACTTCCCCTCAAGTCCCTGCAACAGCTTAAGCTTGCCTTCCGAATCCCTGTAAGGGCTGTAACATCAGTCTTGCCTCCTGGACCGAAATTCCATCTTGTTTCCACAAAACACACCACTATTGAGCAATAATCAACATCAACGGATGATTTTTCTTGTAAAAATTCAGCAATCTTCATTTGCGGATTTTCTGGTAAAACTTCATGAGTAGAGATAGGACTTTCTGTTGAATCTTCAATTGGAATTTCTTGAGAAATTTCAGAAAAAACAGGTGGTTTTTCCTATGAAGATGCAGTCATATTTGGATTCCCTACCAATGTGATCCTGAAAACCTTCTTATCAAGACTGATTCTCCCTGACTTTCCGAGGTCAAACATTGGGTTGGAAAGAGCTTCCACTGCAAGTTTCAGTTTGCTACCTGAGTTTTCTGCTGGCTTTTCTTGCAAATCATCACCTGTGGCCATGGCAGGTGTATCTTGCGAAGCTTCCGGGAGCGCAGACGAATTTTCCTGTGCATGCTTGTCAATGTCAGGGCTTTCTTGCATATTGAAAGTTGGACGGCCACAAGGTGGCTGTTACATGTCCGTTCAATTGCTCAGATTAATAAGGCATTAATCTACCTTTAAGTAAGATTAATTCCATATACTAAATGCTCTATGTGAGCCAATATATATGGGAAATCAGATTACCCATATGACTAATGGACAATGAACGTATGGTCTAACGCAATTAGAAACACACTCATACTCATACTCATACACGTATATCTCTAAGTTAAGTTGAACCATCACATAGTGACTTGGGTCTTGGGGCGTGGACGTATTCCAGGACTCTAGTAGCCACCGGAGGAGAACCGACGAGGACCGTGGGCAGTGAGCAAGCACAACGATCCTAACCGCTTCCGCATCGAGGTTAGTCCTAATTACCAACAGTGGTATCAGAGCAAATGTGTTTTGCCTCTGCCCCGATTGGTTAAACTCCTGTAAATGTATGAATTTCGTTTTATACATGTCGTTTTATTGAATTTGTTTCATGAATATAGAGAATTGTTTAGACATACTGTAATTACATTGTGGTACATACGTGTTTAGTACACAGTAGGATTTTGCCCAAAATTAGACCCAGCAACCCACGGCCTATGTGGCTGCTCCCCAAACCAATTGACGAACCCGAACAAAAATGAAAATTAAGACTCACCGTATAGACGGTGGCGCGTGTAAGTCACGCACAAACCAATTAGCATTCGCGGCCGTTTTCACTCGTATGAGTTCGAGCCTTGGTGGCCGATTTCTGCTTCAAAGTCGATCTTTGGGTCCTCCTGTTGGTAATTAGGACTAACCTCGATGCGGAAGCGGTTAGGATCGTTGTGCTTGCTCACTGCCCACGGTCCTCGTCGGTTCTCCTCCGGTGGCTACTAGAGTCCCGGAATACGTCCACGCCCCAAGACCCAAGTCACTATGTGATGGTTCGACTTAACTTAGAGATATACGTGTATGAGTATGAGTGTGTTTCTAATTGCGTTAGACCATACGTCCATTGTCCATTAGTCATATGGGTAATCTGATTTCCCATATATATTGGCTCACATAGAGCATTTAGTATATGGAATTAATCTTACTTAAAGGTAGATTAATGCCTTATTAATCTGAGCAATTGAACGGACATGTAACAGCCACCTTGTGGCCGTCCAACTTTCAATACTCTCACTCGGCCACACAGCCAAGTTCACTCGGTACACAACCAAGTCAATACTCCCACTTGGGTACACAACCAAGTGCGCACAATATACCATAACTCAAAAACACCATCAACAATCTCTAAAGTCTCATACAGGAAATGGGGTGTGCGACCAAAAGATACAAGTAGTGTTATATTAAGCTACCATCAAAACTAACATAACACTTTCACGATAACAATACCCCAAATCATTCAGAAATCACCGCTAGCATACACTGTCCCTATATGGCTATATGCTATCAACATAATATAGTTATATACCAAATATAACCGTCGGCCGGCATAATATGGTGAAGTCGAATCGATTATTCCTTAGACACTAATGATAATCCATCTAAACTTGACTGCTTTCCTAGCGTGGTCCGCTGAACCGCATTCATCCTGGCCCTTGGACGACACACTAAAGTAGCAACATCAAACCTTGACTTCATAACATAGCTCTAAGTCAAAGGGCACCGTTCTAATTGGACATCGAAAGTCCATAGGGCTCACACAATGACAAAGTAGGGAACCATTTGTCACTCCTATAACGGTCGACATAAACACACATAGTATGATATATGTGTCACAACATAGCTCCCACTACGGTGGGCATGTCACTACTACGTCGTGCGAATCATAGACATCACTCAATTGTCTAACCTGAGCCACAAGATTGATATACTCAACATCCAATCTGACACTCAAGATTCGGTTTTGAGGCTCTAGTATGAATCAGGAATTTTGTCATACTCGACTTTTTCGAGTCTCATCTTAGACTTACTAAGGCGACTATGTAGCGAGTCAATATCTTATCCATACAACACAAGTACAAAGATATCTCACAATGAACACCCTGGTGTTAACATGACTCAGTCTCATCTTGCTCGCTACTCAAGCGCCAAGGCGACTACCTGTGTGACTAGGTGTCATAAAGCCTGGTGACATTTCTACATGCCTAACTAGCAACATATGCTTATGAACATGTCAAAAAAGGAAAGTACCTTTATACTACAAATGTTCATATAAGTCCAGAAATCAACAAGATTATAAATTTACATAAAGCTCTTAGCAAAATAGCTCTACAAAGGAGCTTGGAACAAATGTTTTGCAACATGCTTAATTAAGTAACAACAACTATGTTGTCAGCTAGCTTATACGTCCACAAAGGACTAAGCTACTCGCACCACGAAGGTGAAACAAGACTGTCTCAATTGCTTGTAAGTCTAGTGAATTCATTTGGTAATGACTTACTTACCATCTATCCACAAGATCAGATTAATGTCTAGCCAAGTACACAACAAGACATACATTAAATCTCCGACTACACAAGTCAGCAAGCAATGAATGATCTGTTTCTTACTCTCATTTGTTCAAGACATAGGACAAGACATAGGGGTATCTAATTTGGAGAAAATACGAGTATAAACTTATGTGACAAACACTAATAATTTAGAAAACTAGGACCTACCTAGCATCACTCGTGTACTTTATCTCCATGTTTCTTCTAACAAATACGTCATAAAACATACGAATTGTTTTCTTGACATATACACCAAATTTCTTCAACCTTCACTAAGAAGAAACCATGAAATTGCAGAAACACAACTGGGAGACCGCTCTAGACATAGATGTTACAAGATACTAACTTGTTGTTCTAACTATTGAGACGAACTCAATAGACTTATCGATGTACAGAGAAATAGTCTTTACGTCCATTTGCAAAACACAAAGTCCAAACGGACAACCAAAGTTAGAAGAAATCGAACAAAGTCAAATCTCAACAAATGAGAAAAAGCATATACCCTCGTAGTCTACAACCTATTGTCACGACGCCTATTTGAGTTAATCCATTCTTTATTACTTGGTAAGTCCTCCCCCTCAACAGAAGAGGTATAAGAGGAAACACCTTTACTAAAGAAATCTCTCCCACTATTCTAAATATGGGTGAGATATAAGAATTTAAGGACTAACCTCATGTTCTTCTTTAGTACACAAATTTCCACCATTTTGGATCGTAGAATTACTCCCACTATCCAATAACGTGTGGAAAACTTATTCTATCCTTGGTGACATGAAGAGTTCATAATTCCTCCCCTTCACCAAGAGATAGATCTTGTAACCAATACAAGTAAGTGTCTAATTGACCACACAAGTCAAGAATGAGTCTACAATTGTCGGTCCTGTTACGCACATAGCTAACCAATCTGAAAAAACGTCACACATCCCATAACTTATAAAGGACGACAAAAAGTTAATATAAATCGCATTTGAGAAAGGTGGTTGCCGCATGCAACGCATCTCCCCCATAGGGGAAGAATTCTCCATACTCTATACTCCAAAGTATAAGTAATTATAAATTCTTCTTGCTCGATCGTCATAGATTCACTGAACATATCAAATTGCTCAGATTAATAAGGCATTAATCTACCTTTAAGTAAGATTAATTCCATATACTAAATGCTCTATGTGAGCCAATATATATGGGAAATCAGATTACCCATATGACTAATGGACAATGGACGTATGGTCTAACGCAATTAGAAACACACTCATACTCATACACGTATATCTCTAAGTTAAGTCGAACCATCACATAGTGACTTGGGTCTTGGGGCGTGGACGTATTCCGGGACTCTAGTAGCTACCGGAGGAGAACCGACGAGGACCGTGGGCAGTGAGCAAGCACAACGATCCTAACCGCTTCCGCATCGAGGTTAGTCCTAATTACCAACATTGCAGAAATCCACCAATCTCAGAAGATGGGTTTTCTTGTGAAGCTTCAGAAAGATCTTCTTGATCCATTGCTGATCCAATAGGTTGATTTTGATCTTCTTCCTGCTTTGTGAAGTGATCATTTCCTCAAGCCTCTTATCGAGTCGCGCATATATCTTTTGTTGGGCTTCCATTGTTTTCATCATTGATGTTATGATATCATTATGCTGTTGACCCCAAGGTTTCTCCATGAAAAAAAACTGTAACAAATCAAGATTTTCCGAGCTTGATTCAGGCCGATCGTACGACTCTGATACCAATGTTAGTGTAGAGGAGTTATACTGTAAATTAGCACATAATTTGGATTAAGACAGCAATGGTGATGAAGAGTGAAGGGGAAGATACAAGAAGAATGAAGAATGAAGGAAGAAGAAGCTGAAGATTAGAAGCTTGAAGAAGAAGATAGAAAAAGAAGAAGGAAGAGAACGGAATCAACAAGATTGAAAACAGAGAGGATCAAAGAATGGTTTTGATTATTATTTATTGATTGAACTAGTCGTTGACCCGTGCAAAACTGCACGGGACGCCCTATTTCATTGTAAATTTATCATGTTTAATTTACTATCATTTTAGAGGTTTTATGTCCGATTCGGTAAAATAAAAAGTATCATATTTAATTGAATATTTTTCGCCAATTCATGATTTCAATGTAAGCAACACCACCGAAACTATATATGCTTGTTAGTTTTAGGTTCAATTTTACGAACTCTCAAATAAATAAATTAATAAATAAAAGGTTCAGTTTTACGAATTATTATATACTCCGTATTCAATAAGACCAAAACATGTCAATTGGTCGAACATGATGAATTTGCTATATAATGCACATAATAGACAATAATATTCACATAGTTTCTTATTCCACTACATATACGCACGTGTGTTTGAAGTGGTACGGACGAAGTATGAAATTAACATTATGTTTTTTTTTTCTTTCAATTTTTAGCAATTTAGCATTTGCTTAATTTATTTGTTTTGTGCGTGCAGTTATACAGCATAGTCCGTATCATTTTAGAATTTTCTAACATGAAATGGTCCTAACTAACTCACCCGCGGAACATTTTTGTTGCTATCACCCTCGGAGGTCATTGTCAGCGTCTTAGCTTTAGGCTTAGCTATCCACCCATATTCTGATTACACCCACCGCCCGTATGTATTAGTCTGATTACGCCCACCGCTTTGCATAACAATCATGTACAACTACCTCCAACATAAACGTAACATAATCTTTAATTCCTTGTTCCACATAAGAAATGATTATTCTATAACTTGATATTAATGGAATATATGCCTATTATATATGCTGAATTGCTGTCAAAATTGAAGAAATGATCAAATGTTGTTTTCAAATAACTTACTGTAACCAACAGCCATTAAGAAATTAAGCAAACAAGAAGCAGCGCCTCTCCTCCTCTTCTCCTCTCTCAAAAACCCTACCTTCTAAATCTAAATCTAGGGGCTACCAACCATCCATTAGATGGTGGTAAGCCCCAATTCTCTTATTATTCACTCTAATTAATTAGTTATCACTAGTTATTATCAATAATAACTCGTTTCTACCTCTTCGAGAGGGTATCTCTACCACCATATAGTTGCGTTTATACTGAGATTCGCGAGATTTCTACAAGGATCTGATGTTCATTAATTTTGTCATGGCGTTGCGATGGATGTTGAATTCGAAATCAAATACCATTAACTACGTTAGTTGCCTTTTTTTCTTCGAGTTACATAGATCTCCGATGCCGATGAAAGACGCAAAGATGTTGACGTGTAAGGGATCAATTTTGTTAATTAGGGAATCATTGTGTCAATTAGATTTATTTGATGATATTTGTATCGTTATAATTCTTGATTGATGTAAGTGCCGTTTAGCGACAATATTAATGAATTTCTGTTTATTTAAAAAAAAATAACTTACTGTAGAATATACGGTAGTATAGTTATTGGGCGAAATCTTTGCTTTTAAATTTGGACGAAATATTAGGAATTAATGTCCTTCATATATAATTGGCTAATAAAAGAATCAACAAAATATCAATTGTCTTAGTGGTTGAAGTGTTACGATATAATCCTGAGGTCACAGGTTCAAGTCTTCTTATATCAACAAAATCAATTGGCTCGGTGGTTGAAGTGTTACAATTGTAACCCAAAGGTTACAGGTTCAAGCCTTAACCCAGCAAAAGGGGTCGTATAATATCAATCATTACAAAATGTAGCCCCCACAATTTCAAAAGTCTTTTTGTAGTCCCCATAATTTCAATAGTCTCAAATCTAGGCTTTCGTATTTAGGGTGTGTACAAATTGTGTTGGAACATTCTTACCCTTCTTCGGAGACATTGATGAAGATTCTGAAGGACGGTATCTGATCCCTAGACGACGGCTTTATTGTCATAGAATTTTTTTCCACATCATCCACATCAACAATGATAGTAAAATTGGGTTACCAGTAGTAATTAAACAGTGAAGTCGTATGAATGTATCTAGTAATCAATTTTCATTGCTATTCAAGATATCAATCACTCTTATATTAGTCAGAGTCAGCTACATACAAAGGCGGCCTATAAACCATCATCACAACATTGCACTACACATCACTTGTGCAATTTGGATGGGTTAACTCAGATAAATCTTTACCAAATAAGTATTATATACACACCTATAGAGACTTAATTATCCCTAATCATCTTATGCCAGTTTATCTCTTTGCTGGAGCAGGTGCACCACAGGCTACAGGGTTCTGCTTTCCTGAGACCACAGGCTTGACATTCTTACACATCGACACTGCTGGCCCACCATTGAAGGTCAAGTCGATGTCTGCAAGTTCCACCTGGTCACAGGGTGATCCACTGCTGCAGATGAGCTTGACCGCCTCTTTCGAACCTGCTGTTCCTCTGACATTCTTGAAGCTTATGTTGCTGAGCTTAACCTTGGATGGAGTCTGAATTTCACAAAATTAACATATTGTTAACATCTTAGTCATAAGACACGTAGGTGAAAAGATCTCGACTAAAAGTCTGGTTCAGATAGAAGTTGGTTCATGTCTGATCAATGGTTTTATACCTTAATAAGCGCAAATTGTATTAGAGTATGTAGTGTTATTACCTTTTCTTTGCAGTGGTTGTAGGGGCAGTACTCTTGATCAACAAGAATAGGGGTAAGGACATTATCAACTGTAATATCCTCAAAGTGCAAATCTGATGCGACAGCTTCAAAAGAATTGAGCCAAGACTTGATTCTGACGCCATTGTCAGTGTTAGTCATGGTGCAGTTCTTGATAGTGACACCAGTGACAGGTTCCTCCTTTTCGTACCTACCGAGACTGCCAATGCTGATGCCGTGTCCGGGACCGCAGGTGACTCCCTCAACGTGGACCTGCTTCACACCATCGCCCATAGACACACAATCGTCCCCTGTACCGATTTTGGCTTGCGTCAAGTTCACATTTTCTGATCTACCAATGTGGATACCATCTGTGTTAAGACTGTCAGCAGGAGCTTCAATAGTTATGTCAGACATTGTTAAGCCTTTGCACCCCAAAACTCCCATGTGGTACAATTTGCTGTTGATTGAGCTTATTCCACTTATTTTGCAGTTGTTCAAGAAGTTGAACCTAAAGTTCTGCATAAAAAAAGATGTAGCACCTATATTAGGTGCACCTTTTCGTTTTTGTTTCTTCAAACATAATCCAACAGTATCTGCTCTCAAATACACACTAACCAGTGCTCGTAAAAAACAGTAATAGTAAATAAGAATACTTACGTAAGGAAGGTTGTTACATTTGCCAGTCTTAGCACAATCGTTCTGCTTCCAAGCCAAAGTCCCTGACCGTCGAATGAGCCTCCGCCCTTAAGGCCAATCATTGTAAGATCGTCGACATGCTCGATTTTAACCCAGGTGTCTTCGCCATTCATCTGAGCCGGGTTTGGTGGCGCCTTGAAGTTTCCTCCGATCTCGATTGTGATCGGGCCCTTGCATGGACCTTGAAGCTTCACCGCGTTCATCAAGAATGTCCCTGCTGGCACCACAATCTTTGAAGGACCTGCAGCTGCACAGGCTTCTTTCCAGGCTGCCATCATGCCCTAAGAATGATGCACAATTTTTTGTAATTTGCAGGTTTTAGGTGTGACGATCGACTAACAACATTTATCTTTTCCTTTTTTTTTTTTTCCGGTATAAAGGAGCAGCTAATGGCTAATGTTGCAGAGTGGGGAGTATGAGGATTTGAACTCGGGACAACCCTCAGACACGTTGAGTTCCTAACCCGTAGACCAACTTTGATGCTCAACAACATTTATCCTTAAACATGCATGTACTTGCATGATATATTGACCCACGAAAATATGACATGTTTTGACTTTTTATGGTTAAAATTCATTTTATACTTTGACTGCATTGTAATAACAAGCCATGACATTAAATCTTTTGTAATTTGGTTTTCGGTTTTTTCTACAATGTAGTATTACAGGAAGATGATATGACGTCACTGTATAGACCGACTCTTGTCGTACTTGCTTTTCTGTAATATTATTCATATAATACTAAATGCAGTAATTACGAGTACATGGAATCATAAAAGTGCATACCTGTGTAGCATCTCCGCTAGGCTTAGCACCGAATTTAGTTATGTCGATGACGGTCTGACATCTAGCAACCGAAACAAACATATAAAATAGGGATAAAATTAATGGGAGATTGAATACCGACATTTTATTGGGGTGCTTTTTATTTATTTTTTTATTTTATTTTATTTTTTTTATTTTGGGGGAGGGGGGTTGATTTTTTTTTTTTTTTTTTTTTTTTTTTTTTTTTTTTGGTTTTTTGTTTGCTTCTGCACCTCGACATATATAGAGTGTCATATGCCTTTAGCTAACCTGAGGCATGATCCTGATGTTCAGGTAAGTATGTGGTCAGTACAAAACATATTTTTACTTGTTTTATTTGCTATATTTGCCAAAGAAGGATTCTTATTCACGCAAATATTAGCTTGTTCAAAGTCATTAGAGAGCTTGCAGGTGATCCAGAATCTCTGCAATGGCTATGATTTTTTTCCTTCTAACGTTCCAAAATAGTACACTTGTTTGAGGTCAGCAGCACAGTAGACTTTTTCGAACACGTATAACTGGAATTTTCGTAAGCAACTTCTTGTACATTTCAGAAGCCCTGTGCGGCTGTGCAAACCAGATGTGTAACATGTAACTTGGGAGTGAAGAGTGATGATAACTGATAAAAACAGCTAACAATTGCAAATTTCGGACTGAAACGATTACTCTTTATTTACCTATCTCACAATTAGAATCGCAATTTTGATGAAGGATGGTTATAATAATTTAATAAAGATATTGAAAAATCAAAGACTTCAGAGGATCCATTTCGTTCTATCACATTTTAAAAGATATGGATTTAAGTCCACCCATGAAGGGTCTCAATGGCTCAGGAATGCTGATGGTGCCGTCTTCTTGTTGGTTATTTTCCAGCAGACAGATGATCATGCGCGGTACAGCACAGGCTGTTGCGTTTAGGGTGTGTACAAATTGTGTTGGAACATTCTTACCCTTCTTCGGAAACATTGATGACGATTCTGAAGGACGGTATCTGATACCTAAACGCCGGCTTTGATAGTCTGTACAATTTGAGGCACTTGATATCTGCACAGATACATGTTCAGGAACACGGTCATTACATGCTGGTTTAGCAATGAACAGCAGTAATTTTGAAGCTTTAAGTTTCAATTCTGTAACTGATACACTCTGTCCTAAAAGGATTTCTTGTTCCAGTTTGTTGAAGATAATTGATCACTCGTTACACTACAATGGTAACACTTTCGTACTAATATCAACCGGAAGTACAAGTTTAAAAGGGATCACAAGAGAGGAACACAATTATGTGAAGTATCCAGGTGCTAATACACACCATTAATTTCCAAAAAAGAGAATACATACCTCACCATAGCGCCCTAACCCCGGCATCCATGCCTCCACGTCAAACTTACGGAACGCAGGAGCGCCTAGGTCAGCGGAAGCCATATCCAGGGTTCTGCCACAAACAAAAAGTAAATGAGGAGATTACACGGGTAAAGGGGAAAAGAAATATCAGCCTATAGAATTTAGGAATTGTTCTTACTTATAGTGAAATCCTAGGGCGGAGAAAAGCTCTTCTTCGATTCCTATCAGTTCCTCAAGATACCTATCACTGTCCTCAGGTTTACACAGTACAAACATCTCAACCTTGCTAAACTGATGCACTCGGTAAAGGCCCCTGTCAGAAATCACCAGAATGTTAAAAACCCCAATGAACAGAATAATTCTAGAAAGTGGCATTCAAGAATATGAGAAATTGATCTATGCTTAAAAAAAGTTTTGGTCAGTTTCAGCATTCCTGGTAACAAAAGCAGAAACGCAGATTTTATTGGCATTTGTTGACTTTAAAAAATGAGGCGATTGCATAGGTCATCCATGTTGAAACTATTCCAAGAGTCAATTACAAAGGAATAATTCAAAATCAACTTAAATTTTCAGTGGATTACCTTGTTGCCGCGCCAGCAGCCCCAGCCTCAGTTCGAAAGCAATGTGAATAAGCCACATACTTCAAGGGTAATGATGATTCTGAAAGAATAGAATCCATATGAAGTCCCCCTAACGGAATCTCAGCAGTGCCAATAAGGCACTGATCAGAACCATCAAGGGAATATACCTGTAGGTTTCAAGAATTTCGATGTAAGATGTCTAGATCTTAAATGACAAATTTGCAATGAATCATCAGAGGCTTTGATACAAAATGTTCAGGGCGTTATAATTATGATTTATGACCTATAAGAAATATATTCTTCGTACCTGTGTATTCTCTCCACGAGGCTGAAACCCACATTTTTCCACGATAGAAGATCTCACAATTTCCGGTGTTATTAAAGGAGTAAAACCTCTTTTTGTGACTTCAGAAAGGGTCCAATTAATAAGTGCCAATTCCAGCAGGACTGCTTCATTCTTCAGGTAGTAAAATTTTGAGCCGCTAATCTATAAAACATACACAGTATAGCAATCCTAAGTTAGACAGGATGACACAGTGAGAAAGGGTCCAATTAATAAGTGCCAATTCCAGCAGGACTGCTTCATTCTTCAGGTAGTAAAATTTTGAGCCGCTAATCTATAAAACATACACAGTATAGCAATCCTAAGTTAGACAGGATGACACAGTGGTATCAGAGCACTGGGTTACTCAAGACCTTAGGTAATTGAGATAAGAAAAGTGTAAGTAATTGAGTCCTAAATTTTGATAATGCCGTGGTGAGGTGAAAGAGCGTAGGGTAGTTTAGGGTTTTGGTACGCCTCTGATATGTTTATGTGTTTATGTGCTTCTGTTGTTTGATTGTTTGTTTACCTCGTCGATGATATTCTAAGATAACTTAAGTGTGATTGAAGAGGATAGGTAGAGGACAATCAAGTCAAACAGTTTAGCATAGACTGTGATGACCTCATGAGGGTAGTCTATAGAGGAGATGATGAAGGAAGATGTCGCTGTGAAATGGGTAGTAATCTGCCACTTAGTTACTAAGAACTGTAAAATAGGAAGTAATGATAGATAAGGACCTTCGAGTGATTTCGGAATCCCAATGTGTAGTACCACACGTGAATGATATCTGATAATATTGGATTGCCTACTTTTCCTAGCAGCTTCTTATTTATACAATCCTAGCTCAAGTACTCCCCAAGCAAACCTAAGGAAAAATCACATCCTTCCCTTCCCATCTCCTTCGAGAATAAGTGCGAGCTTGGTGGCTGTTCTATCCCATATAACTGATTTATAGTTTTCAACAAAATAGAGGCATCGAGAACCATAGTGAACATATACGCTTGTATTCCCTATCTAAACATACTGTGAGAAAAGGGAGGTAAGGAAGTTCTACTCTTCTTTTAGAAATAGACTCTAAACAACCGTCACAAGATAAAACTGCTGCTCTAAACAGCTAAATATGCTGCATTGGCTCGTCAGGTAATCAACACAGTAATAAATTGATTTGTGCTTAAAAAGAGGCAGTGAATGGCAGGTTACCTCAGCTGCAGCGTCAAAGTCAAATAGGTCAAGATCTTTGCCAAGTTCCAGGTGATCTTTGATAGCAAAGTCAAATTCCCGGGGTTTGCCAACCTATATAAATGTAAAGTACAAAAGCATGAAGAATGCCAGACACAATATCGTCAAATATCTGCCCTGAATTTATTGCAAATCCAAATGGTGGATAAACTTTTAAAGAGAACCTTGTTACCATTTTTCTCAGTGCTGAACAATCGTCATTCCCTAAAGGTACATCTGGATGAGTCATGTTTGGAATGCACTGTGCTTCAAGCTGAAGTTTATCAGTTAGTCTGATCAAATCCTCCTCCAGGCTGGAAAGTCTTTCCTTCAAGTTCTTGCCTAAACACACCAAATCACACATACAGAACTATCCACTCTAGACAAATTATTTCTGAAAAGAGAAATCCTGTAAACTCTTATTACCTTCATCAACCAATTTCTGACGCTCAGATGCTTCCAGTTTCCCTTTCATCTTATTTGCCACTGCATTTCTTTCTCCGCGAAGTTGTTCAACTTCCTGCTCTCTGTCACTGACAATTAGCTAAATTCAGAAGAAACCTATTCTAGTTTCCTAATGACTTTATCAACAAGTCTACGAGTGGCATGGTCACTTATCAAGTATGCTAAGACCCAACTACACCGTGTGTCCCTCAGAAGAGAGAGCGGCTTATAGCTAGGCGGAATGTCTTGATATTGTTTTCATGTCAAAGCCAGTACTCCCAACTTATCTCCATAAAAAAAATATCGTAAGAATTACAATAAGCGCTCGTATAGTGAACCATAACCCCCAAATCTCAAACTTTTTGGAGTATGCCAGATTGCCAGCACCAACATCCACCTTCTTGTATATCTTTTGTTGTGTTGTATATCTTCTTCACTTAATTTTTCTATTCTGTTGTCTATTTTACTTCTCTTACATCTTTTATGCTTGCAAGTGACCTAGTGAGGTACTGGGGGTGTGATATCACACGTCACGCAACAGAAGATCCCTTCTCATTAGATCAAATCAAATTACGGAAGAAAAAAGATTGTCAAAGAAGTATCGTGCTGAGCAGAAACTACTAAACAAGGGGCTTCAGCCTTTTCATTCCCAAAATGCTGCAACCACAGAAGAATTTCATCCTACACCTAAAGTTACACGATCACCACCTAAACAACCATTCCAAGCTCCAACATCCTATAAGATCTCCCCCCCCCCCCCCCCCAAAAAAAATAAAAATAAAGGAATAGCATTTTGACTCTCAACTGACGAAAATCTCACTTTCAACTGTCCCAACTCCCAAGGAAGAACCGCTCATCAGACACGTCCAACTTACGTTGTTTCACTTCCCACCTCGATAGGGTGAATTTCACTTTGTTACTTGTCAAAAGGTCATGCCTATTAGCATCAAGTAAACTTCCATAACTTCAGCTTTGTCACAAATCAGTTAAACAGTTGTATGCATTGCTGATTACCCACTTTTAATAACGGATAGGAATACCAATGATGATAAACCTATACAATCAAAACTAACTGAATTATTCAAATTATCTGATCAAATAGAACTAAACACCATACTTGAAACAATTAAAATTAACCTCAGCTACATTAAGCAGAAACAACCAACACAAACTTAACTATGAAGATACTCCTACATTGATTCCGAAACTGATAAGGAGAAAGAGAGGAAGGTAAACCAACCTTTACAAGGGAGAGCATTTTGTCATACAATTGAAGCACCAACTCCAAATTAGCAGCAGATTTTCTATTCCTAATATTAACAGCAACATCATCCTTATTATCTCTAATCCACTTAAAATCAATGGCTGCCTTCCACTGACTCTTCACCCCTATAATATTACATAATAATAATCATGACCCACAACTTAAAAACTTAGTAATTTGATTATAATTATAATGTTTCAGAAACCCCAAAAAAAAAAAAACCCCCATTAATCTAAAGATTATAACTTTGAATTTTACAGAAACAAGAAAAGAATATAAGGAAGAAAGATGGGAACTTTGTTGGTACCTGTGTCAGAAGAAGAGGAAGCCCGGGTGAGTAAAGGGAGAGAGTGAATGAGTTTAATGGGGCGAGGAAGAAGAAATGAAGGCGTGTTGAAGAAGGGTCTGAAAATGGAGGATGAAGGTGTTGTTGTCGCCATTTTTAAGCATTGCGGTGACCCCATTGCTGTAGATATTGCTCACTCTCTTTCTCTCTTTATCTTCCCCCCCTCACGAGAGAGAGTTTAGTCAAAGTGATATGTGGTTCGAATCTGGTGCTTGGTTAGTTGGTTGTACTTGGGTTGAGTCATGGTTGGTCGTGGACTCGTGGTCGTGGCCGTGGTCGTTGGTCGAGGTTGGAATTTTTAGTTGCAAATTGAAAATTTTGCAAGTGCATTTTTTAAGTTTACAATTTTAAAAGCTATCATCTTTTGTACTCCCTCCATTTCTGTTGTTTCTTTACGTTTTCCTTTTTTGACAATTTTTATTGATTCTTTACGTTTCTATTTCGGGCCTTATGTTGTGACATGAAGTTCCATTATTATCCTTACTAAAACTATTAATCTACTTTATAATTGGGTCATTTAACCTAAATACTCCTCCCAATTAATCATTAATCTTTCCCTCACTTTAGAATCAAACAACCCAATTTTTATCAACCCCATATCAAATGACACGGCATTGACCAAGCGTGCGCTTCACGTGATTTGTAAATCACAAACTTTCCTTCTTTTCCTCTCAATTTTCCCCCGATACTCTACTTTCTCACTCCTGCTGCATCTTTCTCCGGCTTCTTCTTCATTATGTCTTCTTTATCGAAAAGACTAACTTTCGAGTAATAGAACTTTGTTGTTGCATCAATGACTTGTTAGGCATCTAATAAAAGAAAAAAAAAAAGTCCCATACGGTGTATATTGTAACTAGTACTACTACAGTTTTACTACTACTAAAGAAGCAAAGTGGATCTTATGTCCATTTTGTGTCTCATATGGGACCATCTCACGTGGATTTCACCAAACTTACCATTAAGGCAAAGTCTCATATGTGACCATCTCACAGTAACTTATTGTGATACCACTTTATTTGGTTAGAAAGTGAACGATTTAACATTCATGGTGATCATTATATATTGCTTTTAGTGATCACGTTAGTTTACGATTTAACCACATTAGTTGTGATTTAAAAAGGTCACACAATATAAAATTAGACATAAGGTCATTCAACATCACGCAGCAGCGGGTTGCGTCATTCGGCATTCCGCTAGTAATGTTATTGACGGTCGTGCAATCCAATTGGGCGAGCTCTGTACTCTTGGCAGAAGGTCGTGCACTCAGAGACGGGTTGCTAATGGCTCGAAGCAAAGGCATCGACGACATATTGATTGAAGGTGATAACTTAACGGTGATTCAAGCAGTGTGTGGAAATTTTAATGCTCCTTGGCGAATCGACTTCATCATACATGAGATCAAACACCTCCTCAGCTCGTTTCGAACGTGATATATCAAGCATATCTTTCGGGAAGCAAATCGAGCAGCAGATTGACTTGCGTCGCAGGGGCACTCAATCCTTAATTCTCAGGATGAGTATCCTACCACTTTGTTATGCTCTAAAGAGTTTCGTAATATCATTACCTCGCACAAAATAGGTAATACCATGCCAAGAAGGATTACCTAGTCTCTTGTCCTTTTACCCCCCTTACCATTTACAAAAAAGGAAAAAAAGAAAAAAAAAGGCTTCAAGCAAATACATATCGTGCATTGGCTTCTGCCTCAAGGCTTCTTGACAAGTAGTTTGTTGAAGAATGTACGTGTAGTCCAGGGTCGTAGATGAGGCGGGGCGAGCTGGGCTTGGGAATAGGGCACCGGAATTTTTGGGGCCCAAACTTTTCAGAACTCATAATATATAAAATGGGTTCACCTTATAAATCAACTAAATCTTAGTAGAGCAGCAGTAGGATAGTAAACTAATGTCCCAAGCATCTGTGATTCGAAACTCACCACCTTCATGTCCCGTTATTTTTTATGCAATTTTTGCTTTGCATAGTATTTCAAGGACCCGAAAAAAAGTTTTGCACATGGCCATACAAATACATACGACGTTGTTTATATATTAGGGCCCCGAAACCGTTGATTTTGCACATGGCCATACAAACACATACGACATTGTGTATATATTAGGGGCCCCGAAACCGTTGTTCGAGCGTAATTTGTCCAAGGCTTCTCAAATGAACACTACGGCCCTGTGTAGTACAACACGTCAATATATAAATACACATAAATTAAGTAGTAAACCCTGGAAAAAAAAATGACAGGAAACCCCTATTTTTTTTTTAGGAAAAGTAATAACCCTAATAATTAATCCCAAACAAAGCCTAGAAAATGAATAATGAAATATATTTTTAATTTTAAAGAAAAGATTCTAATGTAATTAAAATATTGCACTGAAATATTTACTCTTAGTAACATAAAATATTTTTATGGTGATTGCTACTAGCGGTAATGACCATAAAATCATCGATGATATATAGACACAAATCTAATTGTAACTAAATTAAATTCAAATCATACTACAATTCTTGACACACTCTTCGCAACTTTCCCTCAAGTGGCAAAGATACTAGATATCATACATACACAAATCTAGTAAAACAATCTTTATTTTGCACGAGACTTACCAAATTTTATGCCTCAAGAGTAACTATGCAATTATGCATACACGCGAGAACTCTAACAAGCACATGCAGTGGCGGACCTAGGATTTGGGGGATGGGGGTGCACATCCGTTCGGTAAAACTCGTTTTTGTGGAAATTAAAATATGAAGTGAGTGTGAGTTAGCAACAAAATTGGGAATATGTTATAACTTAATATTAATTCTTTATTTAGCATAAACCTTTGTTGGTATATTTGTGTGAGGTGTATGGAGACCGTGGTTCAAACCCTTGGTAAAACACATTGCATCTTTTTATTCACTTAAGTATTTGGTATTTGTGTAAAAAAATAACAAATGTGAGTGCAATAGGATTTGAACCCTGGTTTCAAGTGTAAACATATGATGCAAATGCCACTAAGTTAGCCCAACAATTCTTTCAATTAGAGGAAATAATACATATATATAAAATTTCAGAAATTATGCGGGTGCACTTCCCCATGGGTCCGCCCATGAGCACATGTATAAATACCATAGGTTATAAACTCATCATTTCAACAGCAATTGAACAAAAAAAAAAAAGTGTACTTAATTTGTTGAGGTTATTAATTAATACTACTAAAATGAGTACGCCAGAAGTGATCGGTGAGGCAGTAGGTGGTGAAGCATTTTTTTGGTGGTGATCATAATTTGTTTCTATTGTTACTTCCATTCGCAACTAAAGAAGTGCACTGCTCAGGTCAAGGCCGACATCGACGCTCAGTCGGGTCGTAGGAGAACAACATGACACCTCATGGGCCGGCCATCCGTATGATCTATCAATAGCTTTTTTTTTTTTTTTGACAACGTCTAAATTACAATAAAACCACAAAAGAGTAAAAAAAAAAAAAAAAAAAAAATTACAACAAAAGAGACCTCCTAGCCGCTACTGCTAATCGGTGAGCCGCTGTCACCTCCGTCCTATCTACTTTCAAAATCGTACAATGTGTTAGCTGTCTACCCAATTTCCAAACAAGCTCCAAATGCCATTTGCATGAAACATCTACCGCAATCAAACCACGAACCATAGCGACCAAATTATACGAGTCTGACAAAACAATACAGCTTGGAACCCGGAGTGAAAACACCATCGTAAAGCCAAGGAAACTGCTTCAAATTCCGCATGTAGTGCTGAGCTTGCATAACCACGCACATTTTCCCTTCCAAAACAAGTACCACGATCCGCCGTATAAGTCACCCATCCAAAACCTGCTTTCTTTGTAGACGCATGCCAGGCTCCATCAACTACCAAGTGTATAACGTCATGGGAAAACATTGGTTGCTGACCAATATGAGCAAGAAAGAAACCCGGAGGGCAATCAGGATTCTCTCCCGAACAAGTCGAGCTTCCGGTTAAGAAACGACTATGAGTGTAAGTTAAACGAGACTTATGAAAATCAGAGTAAAACCTCCCACCATGCTTCACAACAGTAGGATTTGGATCATACCCTTTAAAAATGACCACATTGCGGTGAACCCAAACAGCCCAAAGAACAGACACAAAAACCCCAACCAAATAGAGCTCAGAGTCCAACTTTGCAAGGAAGGTAACGGTATCCATAACCCAATCCTCAAAGGGGACAGAAGAGTTAGCACACACATTAAGCCCCAGAAAGCAAGCACTCCACACATGTTGAACCATCATGCAAGAGCGAAACAAGTGATCTATTGTTTCCTCAGCATCATCACAGAATACACATTTTCCACCCTGGTACGTGCCGAATCTGCTGAAATTGTGAGCGACAGCTAAACCCTGGTGACACATTTTCCACATGAACACTTTCCACTTGGGTAATAAATCAAACGCCCACCATCGCTTCCAAAAATGTTGTTCCTTGTCGGGAATGTCAGATTGGAGATATTTAGAGCACAGGAACGCGTAACCTGACTTAACTGAGTACAACCCTGACCTAGTATATTTCCAGTACAAAAAATCGTCATCAACCATAGAGCCAATTTCAAGAGCAAGAACTTCAGACGAACCCTGATGTGTAAAAAGTCGACGAACTTTTGCTGCATCCCAACTCAAATGATTAGAACTGAGCAGACATTCCACCTTCGAACGAGCAAAGGATGCCAATGGAACATCATCACGAAACACATCTCGCTTTGAAGCAATCCACTTCTCGGATAAAATTGGAATTTTGGATCCATTCCCAATTTTCCAGCCAAGGCCAGACTGGATCAAATGGCATCCTAGATACACACTCCGCCAGCCCCAAGAAGCATCACCAGCAAAGGAACGGGGTAATTTCCCTGATAATTGTAATTGAGACCCATATTTCGCAGAATACATTCTGGAAATCAGCAATTGTGGGTTGCAATGCAATCGATAGGCTTGTCTCATAAGAAGCGCCTCATTTAACAACTCACTTTTCCGAATTCCCAAACCGCCCATTCCTTTCGGCAAGTGCAAAAATTCACGCCTAACCCAGGGGACGCCAAGCTGGGTCGAATCAGTTTTCCACCAGAAATGACTAACCATGGCATCAATTTTATGGCAAAGACTAACAGGGACTTTGAAAACTGACATAACATGGGAACACATGGCAAACAAAACTGAACTAATGAGAATCAGTTTACCTGCCTGATTGAAATTGACATGAGACCAACTGCCAATTTTAGCCAAAATCTTATCCACCAGAAAGCTGAAATGCAGTTTCTTGCACCCTTCTAAATCAATAGGCATGCCTAAGTACAAACCCAGCGAATCAGTCTAAGGGACGAGTAAAGCACTCCGAAACTTTTGCTGCAAACTCGTTGGAATATTTGGACTGAACATGACAAAAGACTTCTCCAGATTAACCATTTCTCCAGATAAACTGCAGAACTGAGAAACCAAAGCACAGATGTTCCTGCAAGAAAGCTCATTTGCCTTGAAAAAAAGCAGAGCATCGTCAACGTAAAACAGGTGAGAAACCGAGGGAGCTCTGCGTGAAATTTTGACGCCAGAAATCAAATTTTGATTCTCTGCACAGAGCATCATGCGAGAAAACACTTCCATACAGAGAACATATAAATATGGGGATAACGGGTCTCCTTGCCGAACTCCGCATTTAGGTGAAAAACATGCTGTAGGAACCCCATTAATAAGAATACGATAAGAGACACTGGATATGCATTGGGAGATCCACCTTATCCAACAGGCTGGAAAACGGAAAGCCTGCAGAACACCAATCAGAAAGTCCAAATTCAGCCGGTCATATGCTTTGTTCATATCCACCTTCAGCACACCGTAATACTGGTTTCCCATCCTCCGAGTAGACACAAAATGTAGGACCTCATTTGCAATTAAACAGTTATCACTCAACTGTCTTCTTGAAATAAACGCATTTTGAAAATCTCCAACCAAATGTGGCATCACTGGTTTCAATCGATTGGTCAGCAACTTGGAGATACATTTGTAAACGACATTGCATAAACTTATTGGGCGAAAATGCGCTGCTGTTTCAGGAGTCTGAGTCTTTGGCAAAAGAGTAATGAAAGTTCGGTTCCACTCCTTTAACAGAATGCCACTGCTGAAAAACCCCAAAATTGCATGTGTCAATTCATCTCCGAGAATGTCCCAGTGAGCTTTCAGAAGTTCCACAGTAATGCCATTTAGACCCGGGGATTTACAGGTACCCATAGAGAAAATTGTATCTCTAATTTCATCCTTAGTGAAAGGGGCACACAGAAAATCACAATCAAGTGGCGTTAATTGATTAGTAATTATGCCTTGCAAGAACCTCAAATCCCGACAAGACGGAGATGGGACACCCTGGGCAGAATAAATCCCTCTAAAATAAGAGATAAAATGATTTGCAACAGCTTCGCAATCATGTAACCAAGCACCTGAGTCATCTTTGATCATACGAATCTCAGCTTGTCGACGTCTTTGGGAAGTTGTGGCAAAGAACAATTTTGAAGCATTATCTCCGTGACAACTAACCACTTAAGCTTGGCCCGTTGCTGCCAGTAAGAGAAAGCAAGTTGCGCATTGGAGAGTTGTTGTTCTTTAAACAACAGAAAATCAGAACCTTCAGCTACTGAAGTTACATCAGCCAAATTATCTGACAAAGAATTTACCAGGGTATTCCAGTTGATACCCCAAGCAGTGCGGTGATCTAAGCACCAGGATTTCAGCTTTTCCCTGACGTGCTCAAGTTTGCGAGAGACAATGTACATCCTGTAGCCTGAAACATTAAGCTGCCAAGCCTCTCTAATGATGGACTGCACCTCATCAATAAGCAAACACCAATTTTCCACACGGTACGGTCGTTTCATCTTAGAAAAATGATCAACGCAATCCACAACAATAGCAGCATGATCAGAACAAAGGAACGGTTGGTTCCTGACAAAAGAGTGAGGAAACTTGTCCCATCAAAGAGCGGTACCATAAGCTCTATCCAATCTCTCCATAACTAACGCATCCGAATCACGGCCATTATACCATGTGAACCGAGGACCGTGTGAGGGCAATTCAGAAACGCCGGTGTCAATACGCCACTGAACAAAATCAAACCACCCAGGAATAACAAGACTACCACCTATTTGATTGAAATCTCCCACAATCAAAGACAAAGGAAATTGTTGGAGCAAAGATCGCAGAGTCCCCCACACTTGCTGTCTATCAGATAAACTAGGAGCACCATACAGAAAAATGACATAACAAATAGTATCATCCACATCAGTTAGTCGACAACAGATGACGTTATGAGAACTAGACACAACCTCAGTTCGAATCTGCGAAAAGCCAAATAAAGCCAAGCCACCACTAAGACCCACACTATCAACACCAAAGAAGAAAGGAACATGATTAAGACCAAGTTTATGCACAACATCCAGGGCTGAACATTTGGTTTCCATAAGAAAGCAGAACGAAGGCGAAAAGTTGCGGACAAGCCAGTGAATATAAGGAATTGTAAGGGCGTCCGCATCACCAAGACCCCTACAATTCCAGGATAAAAACCTCATGGCGACCTTGGTGGCTCAGCAAGGGGAGCCACCAAACACTCCAGCATTGAAGAGAGCAAAAGATTCAACTAAAGAGTGTCGAAGACGTTTTCTACGAAACTTACAACAAGTGCTTGAAAGATGAGCTGCAGCAGATGGTGGATTTGAGTCTCCCTCGTCCAAGCAAGAATCCAAAGAAGAGTAGGACTTCCTTTTGCGTTGCTGCTCCAAACAAACTAGACATGGAGAGGCAGAGGTTACAGCAATGTTTACATACCTCTGTCGCTTTTTTGGGTAGGGTGGGTTCATCTGAAAACTCCCCCCAATAGCTATTACAACTATTACTATCCGGCTTTTATGTAAGGGGAGAGTTATTTTTACGGTTGGAATCAACTAATTATGCCGTCCGTTACAATTTAATGTTATCTTATATAATAGAATACTACCCCAAAGTATTTTCTTTTTTCTTTTTGTAGTTATATTGCTTTAGGTTATGGTCATGTAGAGTGGCAACATTTCATAATCCTAATAATAATAATAATAATAATAATAATAATAATAATAATAATAATGATATGTTAAGAGTCACATGTTAAGGGTCTACTTGTGTCCTTATTACTCCCTCTATCTCAGCTCAAACGCCTCATGGAATTTTTGTAGTGGAATAAGAAAAATTAATATAATAAGTTGAGTATGGTAATATTAGGAAAAATGAGGAGAGAGAATGTGGGGATTAATAAAAGTGGGAGAGGTAGTGTGATAGAGGATTTAATAATTTAATAAAAGTAAGAGAGAGAAATATGTCCTAAAATAGATGGGTGTTTGAGATCGGACGTCCCTAAATGAAAAATGGGGCGTTTGAGCTGGGAAAGAGAGAATAAGTGATTTTCTCACTTGAAACAACAAAATATGAAATTTCATTGATGAATTAAGGAGAAAAATCACTTAAATAAAAAAAAATAGACTCTTAACATAGGGCACACGTTAGAAAACTCGAATAAAGAAAAAGTTATTATAACACAAATTTGAGTTGAAAAAATACGGATGTGGTCGTGACACTATAATTGAGAGAGTGTATTATTGTTACACTAGTGATAGTGAATATATAACCACGAAAACATACTGGAACCTGACATACATTATAAAGTGTCATAAGCTTATTTAGACAATAGTAGTATTTATGAATGAATTTTTCTAAAAGGTGCTCATGGGCACTCTATAAGAGCATTTAATGCTACTATTTTCAACAAAATGACAATAAATTTTAGCACTTTTTTCTAATTTCCATACAAAATTAATGTCAATTTTTTTATATGTGATTCCCGTGCACAAAAAACGATGCCCGATTTAAATCAAATTCGTTCAGATCAGAGGCATCCAAATCAGATCAGATTTAAGAAATCTGATCATGTCATAATTAATACTATCCCGAATTTTATTCAGATCAGATCAGAGTTATTCAAATTGGATTTCAACATATCAGAGTCAATAAAAATGCAGTCATGTATGATAGGACTTCATCTTTCTGATCTGATCTGATATAATTTGATTGCTCTTGATATGATCTGATCTGATTTGAATGACTCTGAAATGATCTCGTCTGAATTAATTGAAAAATTGATTGAATTTCAACGAATTAGTATTAATAATGGACTAAATTCATCGATCGTTATTTGAGTAATTCTGATCGGATTTGAATTACTCTGAACTGATCTGAGAACTACTTTTATTAAGTCTTATTAAACAGAGTCTTACAAGGGAGATATTACGTACATTAATTTAAAAAAAAAAAAAAAAAAACTCTTTTACATATATTAAAGGCCCGTTCGGTATCACTGCCGTTTTCAGTTTTTGGTTTTTTTGAGTAAAAAATTTAGTTAAATAAGTTGCAAAATTAACTTTAAATTGTTTGGTTCTATAATAATCATTTAGAAAATTAAAACTGACAACTGAAAATTGAAAACCACTTTTTCTAGTTTTCAAAACCGAGACTTTGGTTTTCAAAAAAAAAAACAGAAAACTGGAAACGAAAAACGATACCAAACAGGCCCTAAATTTGTAGTTGCAAATTTGTGACTAAACCAAAAATCTCAATTCTGTGAAATCTTATAATAAAGATCCTACAATAATTCTTGACATCTTCCATGCATGCAACTTTTCTCACAAGTGAACCAGACCTTAAATATATATATCATACATACACAATTTAGTACGAGAATATTTGTTATTAGTACATTGCGACCACTAAAAGCTTAATTAATGAAGAAAATAACGTGCATCCGATCATGAAAAATAGAAATAAAATCTTATTGCAACTAAATTAAATTATTTTATGATCCTATGAAATCTTTAAATCAAGATATATATATATTCCCAGCTACAATAATTTCCTTCAGATCAAGTGTAAATACTAGATATCATGCATAGACAAATAAATCTAGTAAACCAATCTTTATTTTGCCCGAGACTAATTACCAAATGCTATTATGCCTCAAAATAACTCTGCATGCACGAGCACCCTAAGAAGCACATGTATAAATACTATAGGTTACTCCGTATAAACTCATTTTATGCAATCCTAGCCCTAAAATCTCATAAGATTAGAAATTTTAATAGCCATAGAGAAAGAAATATTCAATTATTAATAATACTGCTATAGCTACAATGAATAAAACAGCAGTGATCGTATGGGCATCAGTAGGTGGAGCATTAGCGCTTTTAATTTTCATAATTTGTGTATATTGTTTCTTAGATTGGAAAGATAGGAAGAAGACTGCTCGGATCAAGGACCAGATGGAAGCTGCTCGGGCGCGCGGCTCGTCAGCATGACGCCTCATATGGTGATATGGACCACCCGTATGATCTATCAATAATTTCTACAACTACTGTCTTTATTATCGAGATCTTATATAAAGGAATACGAGTAGTTATTTTTGCGGTTGGAATCAACTAATTTATGATATCTATTGCAATTTAATGTTATATTAAATAATTGAAACCGTATTCTTTTTTTACTTTTAGTTACTAGTATATCGTTTTGGGTTATGGTTACGTAGGCTTTGATAAAACTAGCCGACATAATAATTGAACGCTGAAATAGTAGATGAAAACTAAAATAATACCTGCAATAGTAGATGAAAGTTTTTAGCTCATAGAAATATAAGTGTTTGGCAAAATTAACTGATATGGGAGTTAATATATATATATAAATTATTACATAAAAATGCATTAATTTTTTTTAATCTTATTTTATTTTATATTTTTATGAAATAAATTAGGGTAAATTAGGAATAAATTTATGATTAATAGCTTATTTTTTAATAAGTTACATGTGGTAACTTATTAAATAAGCTAGTTTATTACGCTATTGGCATCACCAAACCAACTTATTTGGTCAAAGAGCTTAAAAATTTAGTCAAATAATCTACTTTGGCCAAAAGATAGCTTATATATTGTGCATACCAAACATAGCCGTAGAGTGGCCCAGTATGATTTTCCCTTTTTGAAAAATGTTTTTGAGTAGCCATGTTCGGAGCTAAATCTATACTAAATGAAAGAATCGTCTACCTTAAAAATAGTTTCCAACATAGCTATTCAACAATAAGTCTTTTGATTTATTTATACAAACAAAAAAAAAAAAAAAAGTCCTTTAGAATGTGTTTTATTGTCTAGCTTATTCACAATAATATTCAACTTATATGATATTCTCGAGACGGTTATTTATGACGATTGATGTTAGCCGACCGCAAATCATTTTGGGAATAAGACTTTGTTAATGTTATTTCTATTACATATACCAACCTCATGATCTAATGTAGTTTATTGGTGATCTGAATCAACCTCAAACTTATCTCACCTTTTTTTTCATCAATCATCATATCGGATTCGGATCCTCTGGAGTTATTTTTCCTGGAGTTCTCTGGAGTTAACTTGAAATGGAAACATCACTCTACCATGTAGTGTTTTCTCTTATTTAAAAAAAGACATTCATAAATTTATTTTTCCATTTCAGGTAAACTCCAGGGAACTCTAGGAAAAATAACTCCAGAGAATTTTGATCCCATCATATCCTATGCTCACCATCTAATTTCTACTTTTCTATAAATTCTCAAATGTTATTCATGAGATAGATAAATAAAGATGGTCATAGAGCCATGGATTGCAAGAAGGCAACGATCTTGAGATGTGGCGTCACACAAGAAGAAGGCTCCAGTAGTATCACGACATTGCAATGATATATACTAGTTCAGATCGACATTTGTACCATAGTTTCTTCCTAAGAAGAAGAATAACAACAAGAAGCTGAGAGCGAGGTAGAAATCACCATATACTGCAATGATAAAGCAATGATCCGGATGCATTCCTGTATAAAACAAAAATGAAATAAAAAACCTTTATATATATTTAACGAAAAATTTAACGAGAATTATACTCTTCCTTTTCTTTCTCTCATCTTTACGGATACCACTCTGTACCAATTTAAACTTTCCATGGAATTTGAAATCCTCTCACATAATACTATTTCATGGGAAGTTTAATTTGAGACGGAGATTTGTTAGCCAGAAATTAATTATTTCCCTCATTTTCCTTAGCTTCTATCCAAACAAAACGGGCATCTTAACAAATACTCCCTCCATTTCATTCATTTGTTTACGCCGGATCGGGTTTTGTGAGAGTAACCCAAGCTCACTGTGAACAAATGAATTAAATGGAGGGAGTAATACTATAGTAAATATACAGATTGAGATCCAATCCTTAAGAATGACATGGTTGAGACTAGAGACTAAGTTATAAGTTAAAACCTCGACGTTGAGGGTATTTGCTGTAATGTCTCTGTAATAACCCACTCTTTAATAATAATAATAATAATAATAATAATAATAATAATAATAATAATAATAATAATAATAATAATAATAATAATAATAATAATAATAATAATAATAATAATAATAATAATAATAATAATAATAATAATAATAATAATAATAATAATAATAATAATAATAATAATAATAATAATAATAATAATAATAATAATAATAATAATAATAATAATAATAATAATAATAATAATAATAATAATAATAATAAAATGAGGACAACATAAGTACTTACGTGAGAATTGCATTTGGGACTTTCAATGGCATTGAATGCTTTGTCCTTGGCTTGTCCTTGGATTGACAAAGCCATCCCAATTCTTTAATTCAAATGGAGAGTATTGCAGTTACTCTAGGTGAAATATATTTCCTCCGGGAAAAACTGCATTCGCACGCCTATAAATAGAATGCTTCACATTCGGCTTTCGACGCAAATCAACACACAAGTGTTGTACTGAGTGAAATAAACTGAAGTGCTTCAGAACATAAGCACACCACATATAAAGTAAGTTCCGAGTATTATAAGATTTCGCAAAAAATAATTTACGAAATAAGTAGTTGTTACATACGTGCGAAAAGTGGCATCTTTTTAGCGAGGCTCTGTCGAAATAGTCATCGTCACTTAACTTAGCCAAGGTATAACTCTTAAACTGTTATGAAATCATTATCGTTAGACGCCGCCATTAATATTTTCGTACACGTTTTCGGTAATTGATTAACCTTGTGGCGAATAGTTATTACGGTGCAAGTAACTCGGTGGAATTACCCTAGTTTGTGAACGTCACCGTATTAGCAACTAACCCAAGAATAAAATGTGTTGGTGGTAAATAGTAGCTCCATGATTATAAAGTAACCCGGCGGAATTACCTCAGTGGTGAAAATAATCTTAGAGTGAATGATTTCCACTAAAGGACGATAAATAGTAAATTAACAATTTGACTAGATAATCGCCACTTTTAGAATTCGGACGTCGTTGGACCCTAGGACAGTTAATTATCAAATAAATGACAACATGATTACTTTGCCAATATAACCTAAAATAAATAACTTACGCGACTTTATTTACTTAGAACGAGAGAACGCACGGAGTAGTATCGCAGTGGTTTGAAATTCAGGTAAGGGACTCTTTCTGATTTAGCTTATAGTATTATTTTTGTATACTTTAATGCTTATTTTTAAAGAAGATCGAGTACTGCAAACTCTGATTATTTTCTGAACTACTTTGGTTTTGTGGGTTAGTTTTATGTTCTGGCTAACTTTGAAACGAAGATATCCGTCTGGCCCTGCCAAGGGAGTAAACTGGCACTGTCTGAGAACTTCTGAACTAACCAGAACTACACTACCCACTACCAGAATTATTTATACTTATACGAATTATTACTGTTTTACTATTTTAGTAACTGCTTGATCCGGTTGAGTCGGAAACTGTCTTTTACTGGGCTGTCGAGCTCACCCTTTCAATACTAAATTCTTTTCAGGAAATCAGTACTAGCTGGAGGAGGGAATCTGAGTGAGCTACACAGGTCGTCTTGTAACATAGATAATGGCCTTAGAAATCGTTTGTACTATAGTATTCGTATGTATAATATTGTGTAATATATGTTGTGTACCTTCAACTTTTGAGGAATAAGAATGGCTTAGCCTACTTTTCGTAGGTTGCCGTCTGTTATGTTCCAATAATAATTTTGGGGCGTGACAGATTAAGTGGTATCAGAGCAATAGTTCGACCCTAGTAACACAATACAGGCCAGAGAGTATGGGTAGATTAAGTTTGGTTCACGTAATCTATTACATTTGAAAACTACTAGTATTGGAAACACGTGTTAACTTTTTATGATTATTTTACTTAAAGGATTTGATGGCTGCTGAGGAAGGAGCTGTAAACATAGTAGAGGAAAACATAGAAGAAGTCGGTGAGGAACATCATAATGATAATGAAGAAAGTAGTGATGCGGGTAACTTTGAGGACGTTGTCCATGGCCCCAACGACTTCTATCAAGATTTTCTTCAAAGATTGAAGGAACAACAAGATTTGCAGAGGCTGAGTCAGGAGTTGGTGAATCGCTTGCTTAGGAAACCAGGCGAGATGACAGAGGCAAGGAATCCAATGAGGGATTTTAAGGGGCTCAATCCTCCGGTCTTTGCAGGTACCACTAACCTCGCAGAAGCAGAAGGATGGCTTCTAGCAATGGAGAAAGTGTTTAGGGTATTCAAGTGCTCGGAGGAAGAAAAGGTAAACTATGCGGTGTATCAGTTAGAAGGCAAAGCTTATGATTGGTGGTTGTCAGAGGAAAATCTATTGAAAGCAGGAGAAGTGACCAATCGTGGTCAACAGGCTAAAATCATCACTTGGAAAGTGTTTAAGGATACCTTTAACAAGTACTTTCCTAAAAGTCTTAGAGATAAGGCTATGGAAGATTTCTTGGAATTAAGGCAAAAAGAGAATATGTCTGTAGGAGATTATCAGGATAGGTTTGAGGGGTTGTGCAAGTTCGCTCCTCAATTTGTGTCCACAGAGGCGGACAAGGCTTATAGGTTCGTTTATGGGTTAGAACCAAAAATCAAACAAGGAGTGAGTGTTTTCGAGTTACAGGAGTATGCTGCAGTGGTTGAGAAGGCAATAATAGTATAATTGAGCCTTAGGGAGGTAAAGAAGGAAAAGAGTAAGAAGAGGGATTCTGGTGTTATCCAACCTTCGGGGGTTAGTTTTAAGAGACAACGCACCCAAGCATTTCAACCCAAAACAATTTCTTCCTTTCCCCAAGCAAGTAAACTCGTGTCTAGACTCCAGCCATTTGTGGCAAGTGTAGCTTTCCCGGGGAATAGAGGTAGCCAGATGCCAGTTAAGACATGTCAAAAGTGTTCAAGAATGATGAAAGGAAGCGAGTGCAGGTGGTGCTCGGGAACTTGTTTCAGGTGTAGCGAAAAAGGACACATAATAGCTAACTGCCCGAAACCAGAGTCGAGCCAAGCACCCTCCAACCACCAGCCCCAGAGGACATGGGTGATATTGGGGGGGTTTCTATTTTTTCATTGACTATTTTTTTTTAATTCTCTTTGTTTCTTTTTCTTTTTTAATTTGGATTAAGGATTAATTCTTTTTAAAAATATATCAAATAAACATAATAGCCTAACGGTGTTAGACTCCGTTTGTCAAAAACTGGAAAAAACTCGATTTTGCAAACCTCAGGGGCACGCTGGACAGATCGGAAACCAGAGGGGTATACCAGAAAAACTCGGAAACATCAGGGGTATATTGGAAATTTTCCCAAGTTTTTTTTGCGGATGATATAGCTCTAGGTCTTTGGTCTGGTGATAATCATTGCTATAAGTGAAATGAACGGAATCTGGGTGCATCCATCAGACGCATAACAACAGATAGTCGTGGCAATGAGGATCAAACTTCATCGAGTGGTTAGAAATTTAACTTATCTCGGGGGTCGCCCCGAGTTCAAATCCTCGTATCACCACCCCCCACCCCCCACCCCCACTGCTTTAGCAGGTCCTCTGTTAAGAAGAAAAGAAAAGAAAAAAAAGTCATGGCATTCATCACTCTAAAGTCTGAACAAGCAAAGGAGGAAGCCAACGAGAATGACAATTTGACGAATAAGCCGCATGATTACTCTCACGTATCTGGTTGTAAGAGGAACTGAGTTCCAACAATATTCAGCCAACTCGACAAATACTCATAAAATTATTACATGATCAGAAATACATATTCTGTAATTTTTGGACTAGAATCAGTTCCAATCAACATGCCTAACTTTATTAACTAGGCCTTCTATATGAAAATTGCAAAAAACCCTCTGGCACTTCTGCTTCTTGACAAACAGTCGAAGCCAAGAGAGACAAAAGATTAATTCGATCTTTTCCTTCAAAAAACCATTCTACAGAGGACCAGCGAAGGTACCATTCTCCCTTTGCTCGTTCCACTTGTCCACCTGCATTGAGAACCATTGCAATCGACGAGTTAACAATCACAGTAGACATGATATCAGCTTTCAGGGCAGCAAGGCAGCAACTATTGGTCAAACAGGTTACAGACATGAACAATCCACAACTGAACTTCGTAAGCTATCACATCTTGTTTGACATACCAGAAGAAGGGAAAAAAAGAAAAGAAAGAACATTTCTCCCTCTTTCACCAATTGAACACTAGTCACTTGCTCCCCTCCAATACCATTTTCCAGTTGAAATCCAAAATTCCCGTTACAAGGGAGTTGGATTCGGGAACAATGAACTTAGAGGAAAGGTGTATATCTCAACTACTAAGTAATACGGAAGCTGCAACAAATTGTGTTCCAAAAGGGAAACTTTTCATAAATAAATGTTAAGAGTATGGGTGCTTTTGAGAGATCTTTTTTGGGAGAACAAAAGGTTAAGTACTTACCCATTCACCAGGGCAGAGAGCCCGATAGTACTTCGCAAATCTATCACACTCAGGGGCATCCTCACCCTTGGCAGCTACACACCTACAAACCGCAGAATTCTATGTCATTAAGTAACAAGGGAGGACGAAATGCTTGGATAAAGAGAAGAATCAGATATTATGTTGACTTTACCGGTGATACTCAATGTATCTGGTGAAGCAATGCCTTGTTTGGTTCGTAGTAGGGAAACGGAAGTCAGCTGGTGCTGTCTCTAGCTGTAACATATAAAAAGTTATATCAGCAGGATGAAGGAGAATTATGAAAGCATAACATGAAGGATGCATGGATATCAAAATTACAAGACAATATCATCCCTGTGGCAAACTAACCTTGACTTCAGGAGTCTCTTCACTGGCCTCATCGCTGGCAGATTCTTCTGGCTCAGGGGCCTCCTCAGCCGCTGGAGCAGATTCCTCTACACTTGTCTCACCAGTCTCAGCAGAATCCTCCGTACTTGTAACAGCAGCATCATCTGGAGCTTCACTGCTCTCTTCAACGGCAGCAACAGCGGTTGCTCCACTGATTTCTTCAGCAGCAGGAGCTGCAGGTGCTTCTACAGTTTCCACGGGAGCAACTTCTTCAGAAGTTGCAGTAGGTGGTGCCTCTTCCTTTGCTACTTCTACTGGCTTCAATTCAACAGGCTTTGCCTCACTTGGCAATGAATAATCCTGAATCCACAAGCAACAGGCAACATATGTTAGATTCAACTTCACTCCTTATTACGGGTTTGGAAAGCTCATCACGAAGACTAAATCAAAATGTCGAAATGCTCTCCGCAAACATCATGAGTTCAGGATTCCAGGACACTATCAATCATGCCCACATTAACAGCTTGTTTGGTAGAGACGAATTGAACGTAAAGAAATGGAAGGAAGAGAAAGGAACGGAAAAGAAAAGAAGAGAAAGGAAGGGAACTACGCTTTCCTTTGTTTGGTTCACTTATTAAAATTTTGGAGGAATTGGAAGGAAAGTGAGTGATTTTATGTTGTAAATTGGCTTTCCATGCAATTCCGTCCGTTTTGGGAGGGAAAGGAAATGACAGTTTATTGAAGGATCATTTCCTTCCATTTCCTTTCCTCTCCTTCCACTTCCCATGTATCTTTATAAATCAAACGTAGGAAAGTTGTAAAATCTGTTTCCTTTCTTTTCCTTTCCGTCCATTTCCTCCCTACCAAACATGCTGTAAGAGTTACCACTAACTGACAACTGAAGTACAATAAGAGCCTTCACACACAAACTCTACAGACCTCAACCCCTCCCAAATACATCAAAGCTCTGACCTTTTCGCCGAAAAAGGTCACTCATACAATTCCAATTATCAAGGTCGTTCTAATACAAAAAAAAAAAAAAAAAAAAAATTGGCATAAACTGAGAATCCAACAACTGAAGCATTCAGACAGCAAAAAAAATCGCATCCCCGGCACGTTTTCAGGGCATTTCCCCCCTCAGATATACACTTCCTAATCTCCAAATTCTCAGCATCAAAAATCTCCAAACGACATCCAACAAAAGATCAAGATCATCCTATTCAACAAAACAGTAGAATTTCTACAGAAACCCCAATAAGTAGGCATTCTCCATCTCTCCCAATTTGACAATCAAAATTAAAACTTGCAATTAAAGCAACCAATATCACATCAAAATAAGCCATACCCAGATTCAGATTTGCCATAAAGTTACCCCAAATTACAAAAAGTCTCAAACTTTATCATCTCCCATCAAAAAATGACAGATCCAATCAACAAAAAATGATAGAAAACAACACAAATATTATGCAAATGGAAGAAACAAATCAGATCAAAACAAAATGATAACATAACAATCAGACAGCATCTCAGAAACCCAGATAAATGACGAGATAAGAGAGTATAAACCTCAGAAAGTGAAGGAGGAGAGAGAGTAGCCGATGCAGCCATTGATGTGAGATGAATATGGCAAGTGGGTTCGCCCAAAAAGTGTGTTGGCTCGGCGGCGTACGAGCCCTTTGTCAGAGTTACTGTGTGTTTTTTTTTAGGGTAGGTGATGATAGTCTGCGACTGCGAAGTGATGTGGAGAAAGAAAGAATGCTGAACGAATTTTGGGAGAGAGAGAGAGAGAGAGTCCCAGAAAATGCCGTCCACTTAGGTTTTGACACTTGCTAGCGTGACCCAGCCCACGGGAACGTATAAAATAAATGACAATGTCTTAATATGAGAACGTCAACGCTCATGTAAAATGATGTAAAATGTAAGGCCGACTCTTCTTATATGATAAATACTTGCTTGAAAAGGAAAAATCAGCTTCCCCACCTCCCACTCGCTCAGCTAAATCGTAAGAAGAATCGGTATATTGTATAATGGTAAATGGTCTTTGTCCTTTGGGGTTTGGGATTGAAGCGTGGGCGATTGATGCAAAGATCCTCTCTTACCTTGTGCTACGAGGCCACCTGAGAGAGGGAGTCTGACACCGTATTAGAAAACCGTTTCAGCCAAAAACTTAAACCAATGGTTGAAAATAATGATTGGTTTAATACTTTTAACAGTACATACCACTAAAGAGTCAAGTTTAACGGGTTCCGGAATCATTTCAAAACCCTCAAGAGCTAATTAATCTTAGCTTGCACTTTGAGCTTTGACCTAGCTAGGGTCAGTAGCCTTCGGAATTTTAAGTATACTTAATTAAGCGGGTATAAGAGAACGAGATCAGGTTGCGCTTTCGGACTAGGGTGTCTTCAATCTCATCAGAATGAAGGTGCTCCATTTATGTCCATTGGAATATAATTTAGTCCCAAAGAATTTGACATGAGAAGATCACCCACCTTTTGTGCTCATAATTATATGAGTTTTGCTAGAGGGACATGAGGATTTAAATCCATTGAACTCTAAACCTTTGGAGAAACCTTACTCCTTAGCTTACAGAGTTATAATTGCAGCTCTATGAAACGATCAACTAGCATAGACTTATCGCGCTATTTTGTACTTAATACTGAATTGGCTCAACAGGTTTGAACCAATTGAGTTTATTAGAGTTAACTGTTTCAGTTCATGAGTGAATCTAGTTGGAATGATGTACAAAGCTTACTGATAATCCTAAACCATTAACTTGTCCATCCATATAATGCACCTTAGGCTTTCCCCTTTGATGAGATATTCGAACGCTTTGTTGATATCATGAAAGCCAACTTCATGAGTAATATATTCATCAAGACTTAATTCCTGCAACATCAGTAGAACATCATTAAAACTGTGCCTGTCTCCGTTCCATTGAATTATTTACGTGTTGTTTCATGTTTCAATATGTGATACTCAGATAGCAATTCGCATAATTATACTTGACGATTAAAATCTGAAGGGTCTCAGGGAACTTATTACCTTGTTCATGTACTTCTGTGCGAGTACAGGTATGTCAGATTTGGGTTTAATCCCACCAAAATATGAGCCTGTCACAGTTCTGCCACTCATAATACTCCAAGTGTTTATACTCATAGGAGCCCCCTGTTGTTCGACTCCTAGTATAATCGTCTTTCCCCAGCCCTAATCGACAAAAATGGTTAAAATTCGGTACATATAAACATATCAACATGAACTTTGTTAGTTAATCAGATTGATGTACTGCAAAACTTACATCTCTAGCGCTGTCAAAAGCGTCCTGCATAACCGAAGCTAAACCTATGCATTCAAATGTATAGTCTGCACCCCCATCTGTGAGCTCCTTAATCACCTCACTGATTTTCTTCTCCCCATAGTCTTTCGGATTGATGAAATCAGTGACCCCGAACTTTTTTCCTGAAAACAGGTAATCAGGCCATTGTGACTCGACATATACTGTACGCCTATACTAACTAATACTCCGGCTGACAGTAAGATCAACAATTGTAGACACTTGACAGTAACCTACCAAGTTCCTGTTTCTTGGGGTTTAAGTCCACACCAATGATCTTGGAAGCTCCTTGTAACTTCGCGCCTTGAGCCACCTACATCAAATGACATCTTAAACAATCAGAATAGTTTCACTATACCAATAACTATTCCATGGACTAACAAAATTGAAGCAAATCTGAAATGTCTGAATTTCAGTAAATTACCGCAAGTCCAACTGCACCAAGTCCGAAAACAGCAACTGTAGAGCCTTCTTCCACCTGTGCCACCTTCCACACAGCTCCTACACCTGTTTCCTTGCGCAAACACCAAGCATTCTTATTAGTACAACAGCTGAATTAAGCTGCAGAGTATCTCTTACACAGTTACACATGGTTGTATATAAGGTTGGAGATAAGCAGGCTGAAACAGCCAAAAAAGACCTGTAGTAACTCCACAGCTGAGCAGGCAAGCTTTATGGACAGGCATTTCAGGGCTGATCTTCACCAACTGACTGATGTCGACGACAGTATACTCAGAGAAGCTAGAAACAGATAGAAAATGATGGATTTCCTCCCCCTTCATATCTTTAAACCTTGTTGCTCCATCCCTCGGCATTCCGAGAATGTGTTTACCAAACATGGTGCAGACATTGCTCTTTGATGACTTACAGTCTCTGCACTCCTCGCAGTTTTGGAAGAACACTGGCAACACTGTATCCCCTTCTTTTACTTCCTCTACAT
Source organism: Spergularia marina (assembly GCA_963680865.1). Classification (NCBI taxonomy): domain Eukaryota; kingdom Viridiplantae; phylum Streptophyta; class Magnoliopsida; order Caryophyllales; family Caryophyllaceae; genus Spergularia; species Spergularia marina. The sequence continues at coordinate 20,698,575 of OY804551.1, read as the reverse complement.
ATTCTCCCACACTCTCAACTACCCTATTGCACAGGATGAGAAGATTATTAATCAAGAAGAACGCGATTAATCAAGAACACAGTCGAGTTTAGTAGAATATTTACGATCTATATCATCCTATGTCACAACGCCAACAACATTACCCTAGTGCCTCAAAAGTTTTCTGCCTAAGGAGAAGTCGGATGTACGCAGCCTAAAATCAATTCTACATAACTTTAGTTGAAAAAGATATGATCATATTTTCTCAATAAACAAATTACTTAAAAGAGTCGAGACTAACACACTCCCTGCTTTTGCAAAGTACAGTGTAAATAGTAAAATGACGGTTTGCCTAATAGCCAAAAAGTCAAAATTAAAATTCTCGTCAAACTACACCGTAAAAAAACGTTGGAACTCATTACTCACCCTACAGCTTCATGACCAAATATTCTTGGAAAAGCAGATGCTCGCCCCTAAGATATGGAGAAAGAAGAAGAAAACTCGTTTATTATCGAAAAAACTTAAAAAGCATGATTAATCGACTAGTATAATATAACTCAATTTCAATATCACCCTTCATAGTATTGTTGCGTAACTTTACAAAATAAAGTCGAATTTTAATATCAATTGTAAAGTGTTATCGGAATAGAATACCATATACATACTGTTTGATGTGAGAATAAAATGATACGTAAAAAGTAATTACATACTGTTGCCATTTTCCAGAAGGTAAGATCAGAATGACAGAGAGAGGTACAAAGTATTTTGACTCGAACTTCCCAAGCTTTTGGAGTTGCAACTTCAATGTCTTCTATTACTAGTGCTTCTCCTGCTTTTCTACACACAGCAGCTGCAATTCCCACCAGAAAAAAAAAAAAAAAAAAAAAGTTAGCTTAATTACTACGTCTATACATAGTACTCGAAAAAACGAGAACATATAATAACATAGACTACTAGTTGATACTCTCTGCGATTCAAAAAGATTGATCACTTCTCGTAATGTTTGTTTGTGAACCTTTGCATATGATGGGTTTCCCGGCGGTTTCGGACGACGGGGATATCTTAGGTCCATTCATCTCCATGGTTAGCTAGACTCAGAGATAGTAGATAGAAGAAAATAATACGGAGTATATGTCGCTTTGTGTAGCAAAATGCTATTATATTATATGGAAAAATGAGCAATTAGTTGTATGGTTAGAACATTATTGTACGTCACATATAGCTTTTGACTAATGACAGACGGTGGTTAGATGTGATATTCACTAACGTAATAACAATAATAAGCAAATGATGGACCAGAGTAGAGTTATATATATATATATATATATATATATATATATATATATATATATATATATATATATACACGATCATTATGAGAAAAAGTCATTCGAGTGGTTAGATTGATCATATATAGGTGTAGCTTATAAGCTAAGCCTAATTTTTAAACCTCTACTTAGATGCAGATTGGAAATTTCGGATGTGTTATTAGTTATATGAGTACTCAGTAACTAATAATCAATGTCGTAACTTCATTCATGTCTATGAAGAAACATTTGTTTTTTTGGCTTTAGATGCAATCGACCCTATATTAACTCAAAAGTATTGCCAAATAGAGATAAATAATTGTCAAGATTAACCAAAGGTTCCTACCAAAAAAAAAAAAAAAAAAGATTAACCAAAGGTACATTGATGCTATAGAAAATTAGTGGCACTTTTGGAATGACATAAAATATATACACAATGTGAATGTTTGTCTTGTTTTCGTCGAACACTCATAACAATACTACAATTGTAACGAATTTAGTTGTAACTCGAGGTGCATTTATATATTGTGAATATTTTGATAAGTTTAAAAATTGCCTAAAAATAACTACCTCAACTTTACGGGGCTACATTCGCTCTCGCGTGACCCATCACTCATGGCACCAACCCCCCTCTGATCTACACAAGTCCAGGGCCAAAAGAAATAGAAACGTATTGAAATCTGCAACACTAAAATCTATCAAGTGATAGGAAAACTATAATCCAGATATCATTCTGTGGATTTCGGAGTTCGGGAGCATTGTGGTAGTCAATTTTGGATGGTTTTTCCTGTCAATTATATGAGGACAATGTTAAGATGATATAAATAATTTTGATCTGGACTATTCAATTTTGATGTTTCTAGGAGTCATTGTCAATTTTTGGGTTTATTTGGAAATTTTGCTTTTTCCGAATTTATTTGTTTGATTTCAATTTCTAACACGTACTCACTTGGAATGTTTTTGGATGGTTTAAAGATTGAGTAATGGACAAATGTAAATTGGTTGGAATCAATTTTTGGGTTTATTTGGAAATTTTGCTTTTTCCGACTTTATTTGTTTGATTTCAATTTCTAACACGTACTCACTTGGAATGTTTTTGGATGGTTTAAAGATTGAGTAATGGACAAATGTAAATTGGTTGGAAATTCAAAAAACCATTTTAAGAGTCGTATTGTATTTGGGGGAGGCCATTTCGTTTACACGGCGTGTAAACAAGAATGGGATACACGACCAGTGAAATTGAGACAAGTGGCAATGTTGAAGGTTTGCAATTTTGCTCAAGTGCGGCGCTGATGGATTATCTAGGTAGCTTACTCATTTTATTTTTTCCTTTTTTAGTTGGAGTATATACTCCGTAGAATTTTACACTTGATAATATTTATACAATCTATAGATTACATTTTTGCCCTTAAAAAATTCAAGTATTCAATGTAAACTAGTTTAATACTCGGGCTACGCCACGCCCGAAATAAATTTTACCATTTTATTTTTTTGTAAACAAATAATTATATCAATAAATTTTATCATTTAAAACTTTCACTTACAACATAGATGATGTGATTCCAGTTCAAATAAGCAATAAGGAATGTACAAAATAACAAGGTAAAGATGAAATTAAGAAATCAATTGATTGTAAATATTGATCTTTTATAATAAAAAATATTGTGATTTTTTTTTTTTTGTATGGAAAACGTAACTTATATATCAACATGGATGGAATGTCTATCTACAGAATTTTTTTTCAAAATAAGGCTCAAAAAATTAAATATTAAACAAAATGGGTTGGATTGAAAAATGTTCAATCTTATGGGGTGCACGTCACCCCATTTCAAGTCCGGGACAAAACCGTCAGTGCCCCTGGCGGTTTTAAGTGAAGAGAAACCGCCACCCTCCATGGCGGTTTCTTCACAAAAATGAGTATACAAATCGAGTGGGTGATATTTTGGCCGAGGGTGAAACCTCCATGAGGGGTGGCGGTATATCACCCATATTTTGGCCGAGCGTGAAACCTCCAGAAGCTACTGATAAAACTATATCATTTTGTTTGCAATAGATCACACTCTTTTACAATGTATTGGACTTTTTCAGTATTTCTATTAAAGTTGGTCGCTCTTATTTATTTATTCTAAATGATAAACTGTTAAACTAAATCCTTTTGTTTGCAATAGGCACTCTTTCACCATATGGTGGACTCTTTCATCATTTTTCATATATTGGACTCTCTCTATGTTCTTCAAAAAACTCTACTCCCTTTTATTAATCATCACATTTTCTCTCCTCTTTTTTCCTAATATTAGACCACTCAACTTACTATATCAATTTTTAAATATTCTACTATAAATACCCCACGAGGAGTTTGAGTTGGGACGAAGGGAGTATTTAATATATATACATTAGATTTTCTCAATTAGCATATTTGGCCCTCACTTGTCATTTGTCAAAATATCAAATGTTGATTAACCATTCTATAGAACGGGGTAATCGTGTATTGTTCATGTCATACAAATGCATAAATGTGATCTTCCTTTAAAAAAAAAACCTCATCCCGAACATAAGTTTTTTGGCGCAAGATTAAATAGAACAACAACTACTTAAATTTTGTGGCATCCCAAGAGTAATAATATAGATTTGAAAAAAAAATTAATTAGAGCGAGAAACGTATAGTAAATTCACAAAATCAGCAAAACACGATCTACACTCGTTGCTCTCATCCCTGATGTAAAAAAAAACTCCATACTCCTATTCCCATCATGAATACTATTTTGTTCATAAGAGATAAGAAAGCAAGATAAGATCGACCCTCAAATTAAGGATTTTTTTTTTCAAGAATAACGTTTAAAAAAGATGTACTAAACAAAATGGATCGGGAAAAAAAATGTATAACGACATGGGATGCATGTCATCACATTTTAGTTTAGGATTAAGGCCCTGTGCAATTAGACTGCATTTTTCTGATCTGATTTGAATTGAACTGATTTGATTTAAATGAACTTGATTTAATTTGATTTGATCTGAATTATTGATAAGTTACCTGCATTTAGACGAATTAATAACTAGAAGTAGACTAGATTCATTTATTGTTATTTTGATAATTCTGATCTAGTTTGATTTGATTTGCATGAAACAAATATGATTTGATTCGATTGAATAAACCTGATCTGAAACACTATTTAATGAGTTGAATCGCACATGGTCTAAAACCGTCATTTCGCATGGCGGTTCAATGGAGTAACAAACAATGTCAATAATCCAAACAAAAAACAGAAGCCAAACGAATCTAAAATGTGTAAATTAGAAGGTGACAGAAAGCTAAAATGTGATGATGTGCACTCTATTTTGTTGAACATTATATTTGAAACCCATTTTGTTAAATTACTTTAAGCACTATATTGAAAGAAAGAAAAAAAATCTAAAATCACACCTTAAGTATATAAACGTAAAACACAAATGATAAATGAAAAAACTAAAAAAATGAAGAAGGCCAATGATGTCAATGACATCAAATATTTCAGTGATTTGAATGGATGCATGGAATCTTGTCGTATGCCATTTTGTTAGTTTTAGATATGAATGAATATCTTTAGATTTTCTATTTTTGTACTTTATTTCAATAATATAAAATTGCCACATGTTTGAAATGTATTGGCTGTGTATGTGTAAAAGAGATACACAATGTGTAAGCCATGATTTCTCCGTATTTGGGTCAAGAATTCAAAATTCTATATCTATTTTTCTTTGGAATTTGTAGAGTTTACTATCAATAGTAAATACAATTATAAATGTAGAAGATAGAGTTATTTCAATCCATTTTAAAAACTCTACAGGATAGAGTTATTTTTCTATTCAAGATAATCTCAATCCATTTTCTTTTTTTACAACAAGTCTCAAGTGTATGGTTTGTTATACACTTTGAGCGCCAAATTAACCTCAACGTCTTCAAATATTCTCTTCTACTACATTCTTTTTTATGTGTAAACTAGTATAACACCCGTGCCATGCACGGAAATATATAGTTTAACTTTAAACTTAAGTTTTGTAACATGGAACTATGTTGTTTGATTAATAAGTTTGTAATTTATTTACCAACTCAAGACTTTTGTATATACTATGAGAGTTAAAATTGGATATCACAAAAATGGCAGTTTCATAGATGTACATCTGTTTAACCGTAAAGATTAATAAGAGTGAATATTATTGTTATATATGTATTCTATCTACTTTTTTTTACCATATTATTGTTATGGTCTCTAAGTCTGTGACTTATGCCCTTTTTTTGTTTTTTTGAAAGGAAGTGACTTATGCCTTGCACGGTTGTTCAATCGTTCTTCAATAATTATTGTAGCTACAATTGATTAATAATGTAATAATGCATAATGAAATTAATAGATTCTCATTAGGAGAAGTGTAAGACAAATCGAACCATCTAAACATACAATTTATGATATGAATGTAAATAAAGGTTAAAAAAGAGAATTCAATCATCTAGCGTTAACACAATATATATTATGACTGTTGAAAAACAAAAGAAAACAAAGGCAATTAGACAAACGTGTAACTTATGCTTTGCATAGTAGAAAATTTCATACAAAAGTATGATCTTGGATTCTTGGTTGAGTGGGAAATAATGAGAGACTTGATGACAAAACCTACATTTCAATCCGAGTGCACAATTTTAATATCTTCTCAATAAGACTCTAAGAAAATTAAATCAAACTATTAAAGAAGTACAATTTTTTTTAATATATATAAGACTATAACAATTCTACAATAGCTACCAGAGCTTGGTAGCCATTGTAAAGAGATCAATAATGACCCTTTGATTCCCTTAAATAAATCTCAACCTTTGATTAAGTTGACCATGATATGATAATTAAATTTAATAAAATAATTAATATTATTAAACCCCATTTTCTTTCTCTCCCCCCACCACCCCAATAGCCACCGCAAGTCCAATCAAACCACAACCAAACCGTCGACTGGCACCACCATTGCCACCCACGGTCACCTACAACCACACGCCTCACCTAATGCGTCACCGACCCCATCTGATTGTACCTCCATTTTGTCTTTCTCTTCTCCGTTTCTATAGGCGGTGACGGTTATGAGGGGCGGCAACTTGGAGGTTGCTAGGGCGTCGTCGGCGGGGTAGTGGGTTTTCGTGGGGAGGGAGCGCACGAGTTTTCTTGGGACGGGGGCCCGGGAATCAAAGCGGAGAGGACGGAAAAGAGGAGTGTTGGGAGGAGAGAGAATCGTGCGTGCATAAGGACGCGATGACGATAGCTACCCATAGCCCAGGGGGAGAGGTCGCCTTCATTTGCTGTCCGGGGATGCTTCTCTCGAGTACAATGGTGGTGTTGGGTGCTACCGGAGGTGGCAGGGTTGAGGGGAGGGAGGAGAAAAGGGAGAAAAATATGAGGCTGGATTAATTATTTTTATATTATTTTAGATTTAATTAATTGAAAAAAAATTATTAAATAAGGTCAAACTTATCATGGCTACCAAGCCTTGGTAGCCATTATAGAATCACTTATAAGACTAATAAGCAAACAATTATATAAATCAAACCAATTGAAACAACGATCATAGATAGAATAAAAAAATTAAATAAAAATCATATTCATTGAGATAAACAAAATTAGAGCATAATTAATAGATGGAGTGAATGAGTGATAGGACAAACAATAAATCATGAGGAGCTGAATGATGGAGAGAAGATAAAATAAAAAACAAAAATAAAAAACAGCCTTGGAGAAGATTTAGGGATATTTTGACTATGTTTGTTAGCTAGGGTGTTAAAAGAAACCGAAAAAGAGGCATGGTTGAATTTTTTAATTCTTTACTTTTCTTATTCTGTAACATGCATTTTTTTTTTATTCTTTTCATTTTTAGGTTAATATATAAAAATATAATATTTTATTTAGCAGAATTAGAAGGAAGAAAAATTTGAGCGGGAAAATATTGAGTGAGAGAGTGCCACGTGTCCTAGTGGCTTCTGTTTTAGTAGAACTAGATGATTAAACCCTCATAATTCTTTCAAGCCGTTAATGGATTACATGAATCAATATCCTACTACCAATACCAAGATAACTTGGAAAAACCCTCAAAAAACAAATAAAAAGATAACTTGGAAAAACCCTAAAAAACAAAAAAAAAAAAAAAAAAAAAAAAAAAAAAAAAAGAATAACTTGGAAAAACTCAATATACAATCTAATGTTCCATAACAATTTATCTTACTAGATGGCGCAATATGATTAACTACATTGAGATTATGATTATGAATTTATCTTAATAAATGGTGTAACGCGATTAGCCGCTACATACACGGATACACCTAATCGTTAATGGTTATATCATGCTCCCCGCAACACAAGGAATATAGTACGTGGTCCTTCTCACAATAGAAGAGTAGGGATCACACTTAAAATTATTTAAAATCTAATTAAGTGTAGTCACTACTCTTTAAATGTGAAAATGACCAGCATACTTCTTGTGCTCACGGGATCATGGTAGCAAGATTAACCTTGTTGTCGACTTAGAAGTTAGGAATACTAGTGAGTTCGTATAGAGTATAGACGTATAGTCATGTGTACTTGTGTAGCGCTTGGAACAGTGAGAGTGATTATTCGCTGAAGTTGGATCACCTCTATGTCCCAAGAGTACAACGAGGCATGGCTTTATAATTATTAATAGGGTTAATTCACGTGGTACTCTCGTATTTTGCCGATTTGCACGTGGTACCCAATGTTTTGCATTTTTGTACCAAATACTGTCAAAATTTGACTATTTTTACATAGTACCTTTACCTTTAAAATTCCGCGAACGCTGTTAATTGTGAAAAAAACAACCTTGATTTTCTCCTTCATCATCATCTCTATCTTCCCCCCACCACTTTCAGGTCAGCATATTCAATATTCTCCACCACCGTCATCAACATCTTCATCCTTTTCCACCACCACCATCATTTCCACTTATAATAAACTCCATAACCACAATTTTTTCTTTCTCCATTGAAACCAACTTTTAAATCGCATTAATGGAATTTTAAAGGTAAGGATACCATGTAAAAACAGTCAAATATTCAGAAGATTTGGTACAAATTTGGAACACTGGGTACCATGTGCAAATCGACAAAACACGAGGGTATCACGTGAATTAACCCTCTTTTTTTAAAAAAGAAAAGTTGACGGTGTTAGTGAGAGGGTTAAGTTTTGGGTACCGTGTGCAAACAATCAAATCTCAAGGGTATTTTGTACAATTTTGCAAAACATTGGGTACCACATGCAAATCGATAAAACACGAAGGTACCACGTGAATTAACCCTTATTAATATTAACTTGGACATAAGTAAAGAAAGGAGCTTCTTAAGTACTCAATTCAAAATTGGTCTAACGTAGCATGTCGGCCCATCCCAGTAATGTATTTTGCACATTTGTTAATCTAGCCCAATTAAAAGGACACCTGCAGGCTTGTAGACGAGTTGTAGTTGAGCCCTCTCCCTCTAACTTTCAATTGGCCTTTACGGCTTCACTCCCTTTCAAAAACACACCCAAAAAAAAAAAAAAAAAATCGTATGCTTTGACCTAGAGAGAGCTAAAAGCAAAAGTCAAACACCTTGAAGTTTGATACGAGTACATTAGTAAGATTATAAGGGTTTGGTGAGTATACTTCTATCCGCTAAGCACTCGTCGATTTCGTGATTCGTTATCGCATCGATAACAGATTGTCATAATGATCATATCGTGGTTCAATATTAGGATAATAGTATGTTAATCACACCGATTAGGGTCTGAAATATATAATCAATCTACTAGCAAGTAATTAGTGTTCGTCTTTAATATCTGTGACGATAAATGAATATGACTAATGACAAATTTTCTAGAATTATCACCCCATTATTGTTACGTCGACCCAAGTACTCCTAATATAAAAAGAGTTAGCCAAAAAAACTAGGTCATACTCCCTCAATCATTGTAATTCTTCACGTTTCTATTCTAAACCGAGATCTAAAAATTTCCAACTTTCTATTATAGTCATTTCTCCGAAATAAACGAGACGGAGGAAGTAGTTACTACTAGTATTTAGTAAGCAAACACCCAAACGTAGCCCTCCGCTATAGCCCACCAAAGACCACAACAGTGGTATAAAAACAAGACAAAGAAAGCAGTGTTAAAAAAAGGCTCCCTTGTCCCTACACCACCGACCCCAAAACCCCATTTCCCTCTCTCCTCTCTCTCCTCTCTCTCCTCTCGACCACCAGACACCGTTGCAGACCCGTTACCAGGAGAGAGAAAAAATATCGCCCACTTTTTAAAAAAAAAAATGGATAATAATAATAATAGTCTCTCTAATCCTCCTCCTCCGCCGCCGCAGCAGCAGCAGCAACCACCAACTGACCCTACCACCACCACCACCACCACCGCTACCACTAATCATCATTCCAATAGCAGCAAAGAGAATATCAATAGCCGCGATCAATTCCTCCGCCACCTCACTCACCTCAACAAGCTTTCCCACAAGATCTCCAAACCCACCACCACCCTCACCCGTCCCTCCCCCTCCGAACCGCCGCTTCACCCGCCGCCGCAGCAGCAACAACCACCGGTTTACAACATCAGCAAGAGCGACTTCCGCGACGTCGTTCAACGACTCACCGGCTCTCCCGTCCATCCGCCTCCTTCCTCCGCCGCTCCGTCGCCTATCCACGCTCCCAAACCTAACAGTTCTCGCCTTCAGCGCATCCGTCCTCCTCCGCTTGCGCAGCTCCCTCCCTTGCTTAGACCGACCGGGTCCGGGTCCGGGTTCGGTTCGGGTATGGCGCCGTTGTCTCCTCTTCCACCGCTTCCGTCGTGTCACGGTGCTGCGGAAAGTCCGATCTCCGCCTACATGAGGTTTCTCAACTCCGCTGCTAATCAGAACATGATGTTTCCCCCGCCGGATAACCTTGAGAATGTTCCGCCGCCGCAGACGCAGACGCAGACGCAGACGTCGAGTATCGGAGAAGCTTCCTCGTTCATGCCGCCGCCGCCTTCATCGCCACTTCCGTTTGGTTGTTTGCCGTCGCCGAAGTCGCCGTGTCAGCTTCTCTCACCTAATCTACACCTCCCGATGTCGCCGACCGTTTCCGGAGCTCCGAGTCCGAAATGATAAGACTTTCTATTAATTAATTAATTAATCAATTAATTAAATTAATTTGATTGATTAATTAATTAAATGATGATTATGGAGGTAATCTAATCTAGAAAAAGCTGTTTTTTTGGCTGATAAAAAAAGGTAGATAATACACCTAGAGAAATGATGGTGGTGAAATTTAGAGATTTACTGTGCATATTGATGATGTTGGAAGGTGTAAATTTTTTGAAAGATTTGATCTTTATCTGGTTTTATTTGGAAAAAAATGAGTGATGCTGAATATAGAAGTGTAAGCAAGAAGTAGTACTAATTTTTATTTTTTATTTTTACTTTGAATGTTTTATGGATTAATGTAGTTATATTATTATAGCTTGATTTAGGTATGTTTTATGATTTGTGCACACTGCACATGTAAGGAGATTGAATCGAATTATAATCTTGTTTTGGTGAAGTTTTCATGATAATCATCTCCAAATTATTGTGTTGGCCTAAAAGTGTGTTGATTCTAGGTTTGTTTGGTTATATTTGGAGCTTGTTTGTGTAAAGTTTGTCATGTTGCTTGTTCCTTTCGAAAACGGAAAACCCCGACTTTTGAATGGAAATGATTGAGGTTGCGCAAATCTAATGGTTTGTGATAGAAGGTATGATTGTTTCTTATGCAAGAATTCATCTTTTTGGGAGTAACATAATTTGTTTACAAGTTGTCTCCTGTCAAAGTTTTTATTTGGGTGTTTGTTGTGCACCTAACTAAGTAGTGAATGGATTGTTGTTCAGTCGTTTGTGTATTAATCGCGCTGTAGTTTGATTATCAGGAGATGAAGGATGTCGGGGCATCTTTCTTCTGAAGCATGATTAACCACTTTAGGCAGTGTCCATCTTTGATTGCATAGTTCATGATCCCTTGAGACACAGCTATGATCTTAACATGTGCAATGTGGCGAGCCAGTGAATTATGTCCTTGTTTCTGTTGTAGATCGGCGCCAAACATGCTTGAATTTGTGTGGCTCTCTGTCAGCTATTTCTGTCTTTCTATGTAGGTAGCTGGTTGATATTGCCCTTATTGTGTTATTTGAGATGTTTATACTGCATATCTATGGATGTTGGATGATAATTTGCTGACCGCTTGCTGCTGCCGACTTTCCCATTCTGTGAGGCTTTACTGCTCTGTGCTCTGTTTGATGTCTGATTATTAGTCAATTACAGGCATTATTATTCATCTTCTAATGCTATATCAGATTCACGAGTAGCAGTGGTTAGACTGGTGACATTATAACAGGTCAGTAAAGTTCTAAAATGATCTTTCACCATGAGATAAAGTTGATTTTCATAGTCTTTACTTTCTAGCATCATGCTCGTCTTAGCATCGCACGACAAGTTCTTTATCTAACTGATGAAGCGGAGAATCAAGAATGTGATTTATTCTTGTGGTAGTGGTTTAGATTTACCCAAAAAAATTAATTAGGTCTACTCTAGAGTTTTAACTTTTAAGGGAGAATAAACTCCATTAGTTTGACGTTCTTGTGCATGTGCAGCTGAGTAATATCAGCAGCAAGTTGGGCGACTTACTTGGTTTGATGTTTATCATCTTGTAATGATGCTATCTCCATATGTTTAATTAATTAAACCCTCTTGATAAAATATGTTAGTACCTTTATCTAAAGCCTTTGAAATTGAATACATCATGAGTTCATGACATTGAATACTATTTAGCTTGTCATCATCTCTCCATATCGTTGTGGAAGTTTTCGACGCGTCCTCTATTTCTTTATTATGGAGTAATATGTTATCATTATAATTCATGAACCTAGGAGTGAAACAATACTGGTTTTTTTCCTGATACTTGGATGCTCTCTATCATGAATCTTGATAATGTAATGTGTAGTGTATACTTCTGAGATCATGACACATTTGTGATTTCCGACTTTCCGATTGATTCAGTTTTCTTCCCTTCTGCATTTTATTGTGTTACGATCTTAGGGGTGCATACAAGGGAGAAACTCCCCATGATGCATCCCGCATCCTTGAGGGTATTCGAGGTCTATTTTGTTTTGACACTCCCTCTAATGAGACCGTCATCGAGAACTTTGTAAAACTCTTAATGTAGCGCTCACCGCTGATCCTGCCTGCCGAGTGCTGACAGTTTCATTTTCATCCAGTCTAGCACTCCATCAATCATAAAAATCTGTGCTTCATGAAGATCTTCCCAACTATTCCATAAATGGAAATAACTTGGGCTGGGAAATCCCTCCATTTTTGGTCTCTGAGATTATTGCTTTTCTGAGTTCCAGTCAAAGAAGACCTAGTAAAGTGGAAAAGTGGTATAAAAAAAGAAGAAACAAGTACAGTGCTTATTTAGTGTTTTGTGGGCTACTGCCTACTCATATCATGGCATTTTGCTCTGCAAAAGTTCCATTTGTTGGTCTCTTTTATGGTTTTTTGTGAGAAGTGCACAGGGAAATGGTGGGTTTTGAGAAAATACTACATCTCCCTCCATGTTTTTGTGTGCCAGCATTTAGAACCGACACACCGTGTTATGGTTGGTAAACCTCGTTTGCTTTTCTCATGAAATACAGTATAAATATCATGTTTAGATCTCTGTTAGCAGTTTCCTTTGGGAAATGAGCATGAGAAGTTTGCTGCTGAAGTTTTATGATTAAAGAAAGAACCTTATGGATTCTGTGATAGTGTAACAGTTTTAACGTACTTATCATTGTTTTCTTTTTATATCCTTTTGTAGTGCTTTGGCAGTAAGTTGGGAGCTTTAGATTCCACCAAGACTACTGCACTTGAGTTGAACCACTCTTGAAACTTTTCTCAAGCATTTGCACACTTGATATTTTCAGTGTAAAAGAGTATATTTTGTTGCAACATCTTTCAAATAGATGGATGGGTTGAGGAGATGGATCGTATCTACTTGTTTGGACACAGCTCTTTGTTCTCCTCGAGTATGAATGAACTTCATTAGCCTCTACCTAGAATTGCTCTCGAGTACTTGGCTCATCTCCATGCTATGTCGCAGAGGTTTGATGAGCGCTAATGGATTCCTCAACTCCACCTTTCGACTAGCATCGAGCAGAGGCTGGAAAGTGGAAATGCTATACTCGTTGTAAGGCTAGTACGAAAATTATCAGTCTTGTGTTCACTATGAATGACCAACCATGTGCCTCTGGGTTGTCAAAAGATCTCAAGATATCGTCGAGGATCGCAACAGCTCTTTAATCGTGTCATACATTATACTCTTCATAGCTTCCTCATGAATCTCCAAAAAAAAATTAGGACACACGAAGTGTCGCGTAAAGCCGTAAACCTTTATGCAGGAATACAGTCATCCTAATTGAGGGACTGATCTAAACTGCCAAGCTTTAGTTTGCGCTTGACTTAGTTACAGCCGTACAGGCAGTAGCTCGCCATATCCCCAAGACCCGCAAAATACAAGGTTCACTTCGACCGTCTCTGAACTTTGACCCCCAAGGTTGGTCCTCGAGCAAGAAGACTAAGATCCGAGTTTGCCTAACACGCCTTGGATTGACATGGGTTCAAATCCTATACACAAATACATTCTTTGTTATAGCGTCTCTCATACGTTAATTTTGATCACCATTGTCTCTTTGTTCAATTATCCTCGTCCTAATGAGTCACTCATCTAAGTTTGCGGAAGCAGACAAGAACTAGATTCTCGCACGTTTGCGCCATCACCGTTCCACACAAAATCCTGCAGGAAGCTCCTGCGTAACTGCTTTGTCGACTCGGACGAAGTAGTGGCTTTCACCTCTCGTTTAATTATGCGGGAAATTCTAGTTTTTGAGAGCCAGATGCTTATAACCTTTGGCTTCAGCCCAAACTGTTTATTCCGTTAACTTCCTGTACCACACATTAACATTTTTGGGTTGTACAATATACGCTCAATGTCTGGCTCCTGAGAAACGGAAAATACTATCATACACCCGGGTGTAGTACCCCCAGGTGATGAGAAACAACTACGAAGACCTCTCTGCAACCACCGCAAATTTTTTACCCCTTCCAACCACTGCAGAAGCCCAAACTTCACCATGGCACGAGAGTGAAACTTTTTACGTAGATTACATTCACTCTTCTCGACCTTCAACTCCCAAACTCCGTAAGTGATCAACCCTCCCGATATTGCTAAGGCCACCTACCGATGTTGTCAAGGGCGCCATTTTAAAGAAGACGGAAAACCACTCCGTGCCAAATTAAACTTCTCATAGAATAGTATTATGTAAGAGAATTTCAAATTCCATGAGAAGTTCAATTTGGGACGGAGTGGTATGTCACAGTCGAAGTCTTAGACTTGTAAAACGACGAAAGTGGTTTATGACCCCCATACGTTTGCCTCTACGTGAAATGTAGCCCCACAAGTATTGAAAGGAGCAATTGACCCCCACAAGTATTGAAAGGAGCAATTGACCCCCACAAGTTTCACAATTGGTGAAATTCAACCCCTTCCCAATTTATCGCGAGATATTCAATATCTCTCTAATATATCACCTACAAAATTAATATTATAAAAAAAATATTATCTAAGTTAAAATAAAAACTCAAAAAATTACATTTTTACGGCTCAATCTCACTGCTCTTATTACTACGTGAAAAAAAAAAACTTCGAGAAAAAAAATTTGTGTTCACATTAATGGCTATGAACGCATCACTGGTCCCTGAATCTAATTTCTTTTTCTTGGAGTGTTTTTTTTTTCCTTCGGATTGATTTTTATTTTTAAATTTCCAAGTGATAAGATTTTATTTTGATAATATTAATTTTTTTATATAATATTATATTTGAATGAGGTATTTTGGGGAGATATTGAATATCTCATGATAAATTAAGAAGATGTTTAGATTTCACCAATTGTGAAACTTGTGGGGGTTAATTGATCTTTTCAATACTTGTGGGGCTACATTTCACGTAGAGGCAAACGTATGGGGGTTATAAAACACTTTCGCCCTTGTAAAACTATAGAGGAGTCTAGGACCAAGGTTGGTCTAGAAGTTAGAAATTTAACCTTTTTAGGGGTCGTTTGGTTTGTGGGAATAGGAGGTGGGATGAAATTATTATTCTCAATATCTCATGTTTGGCAAATGAGAATAACATGTGAGATAGGCAACTCCTCCTTCTCTCTAAAAAACCCTAGCCTCTAAATCTAAATCTAGGAGGCTACCAGCCATCAATTAGATGGTGGTAAGCCCCAATTTTCTTATCATTCATCCTAATTAATTAATTATTACTAGTTATTATTAATAATAACTCGTTTCTACCTCCTCGAGAGGGTATCTCTACCACCATATAGGTGGGTTTATACTGAGATTCGCGAGATTTCTCCAAGGTTCTGATGTTCATTAATCTTGTCATGGCGTTGCGTTGGATGCTGAATTCAGGATCAAATAACATTAACTACGTCGGTTGCCTTTTCTTCTTCGAGTTACTTAGGTCTCCGATGCCGATGAAAGACGCAAAGATGTCGACGTGCAAGGGATCAAATTTGTTAATTAGGGAAGAATTGTGTCAATTAGATTTATTTGATGATATTTGTATCTTCATAATTCTTGATGTAAGTGCCGTTTGGCGACAATATTAATGAATTCCCCTTTTATTTAAAAAAAAAAAAAAAGAATAACATGTGAGATAAGGGTAAGAGGGATTTCTTATCTCTTGATTCTATTATCTAGGGGGGCAGGTAATAGAAGTTGAGAATTCATTAATAAGTAGAAAAGCTAAGTTACCCCTATTAAAAAATTGTACGAGTCATCAATATTTAGGTGGGGCTATATATGAAAATTGGTACATATTCTCATCTCTTATCCCATCAATTCTCATCTTAATCCAAATAAGGGAATTGAATTATCTCACTCAATTTCCTACCATTTTATCTCACCTCTTATCCCACTATTTAATCGTCCAATTCTCATCCCACGATCCAAACGAACCTTAGGGATTGTCATGCGTTCCAATGCTCATATTCATGCCCCCGCATTATTAGTTACGGAGTACAACTTTAACCAAAAAAAAAAAAGTGCCAAATATTGAGCCACACGCAAAGAAGAGCGTATTATGAAAACACCCGTGAACCTGAACTATATCCATCCAGGTCATCATAAAGATCGCAAGAGATGTCCGTTATCTTGAGGATACCTAAATGGCCCCATCTGACCAGGACACGAGAATCTCACGAAGTGGGTGGCAGGCAGAGAAACTTGACCACTTTGCCACCACTCATTCTTATCAACTGCTCCTCCTATGAACAATAAATCCGAATCTGCACATTCAACCAGATATGCATCTCCCTTTGTATCTTCTGGATGACGATTCCATCAGAGCGATGAATCTAAACAGTTACTCGCAACTCGCAAGAAATGATTTTTACCCTCCGAAAAGATATCTTAGAACTCTCAGCAAAGAAGACTGCAACGTCTCACATAACTCTGGCATTTTCAAAATTATGAGCTCCTTAAAACGATATCTAGAGCTCAACAAAGTTGATCTCATGTGGAAATTCAGTAGCAGTCTAACACACCCCAGAATCAAGACCTAAAGCATCAATCAAAGAAAGTAGAAACAAACTGAAAACTATGCTCGGAAACTTCAAAGACAAAACCATGAGATAGAAAATTCACACCATTCAGCATATGCGCAATTTTGAGCAGGCAAATACTCGGGACAACCAGATGTCTTCCAAAAGTCCAAGTCAAGGTACCTAGTTGAGTTCTCATATGAATTTCACAAGCGATTCAACCACTTCATAGATAGAATGCAAACAAAACAGTAGCCCCATTAAACACGGCGACTATTCAGCGATTTTCATCATGAGACATGACCATACAGAGAGACGATAGGGAGGCTGACAGAATTGCCATATTAGATGTAGATATATAAAGGTGAAAATGATATTCATACCAAATTGACAATGGTTGAATTAAGCATACTTGTTCAGAATAAGAAAACCCTAAAAAATCATAAACAAGCCACCGTTCTCCTTTTTAAAACCACTGTGGAGAAGTTTACGCCTACATCAATGTTAACCCGTTGTCCTCTTACTGCTGTTCACCATCAGGCTTGGCTGCTGCTTCTTTGATCTCATCGCCACCATCATCCTGCGAAAACATTTAGCAATTTCAAGTTATAAGTCAGCTCCTGAACAAAAACAACACCAATGCCAACACAAAAAACAAACAGCGGGTCATAAGAAAAATGAGCAGAGCACTAACCTGCATGTCAGATGTCCACAAAGTGAGATTGTCACGAAGAAGTTGCATGATCAAAGTGCTGTCCTTGTATGACTCCTCTCCTAGGGTGTCTAGCTCAGCAATAGCTTCATCAAATGCCTACACAAAGCGGAGAGCCGCACAGTTACGAGGGCACAGAACAGCGTAAAATGATAGTGCGTGATCAGTTCAAATACATGGTTATATTATCCAAGTGCGCCAAAGACCTAATACTCAATTTTCATAAGAAATTTGCAGTTAAGAGGTGTTACCTGCTTGGCAAGGTTGCAAGCTCTGTCAGGTGAGTTCAAGATCTCATAGTAGAACACAGAGAAGTTCAGAGCCAATCCCAGCCTAATGGGATGAGTTGGAGCAAGATCGGAGTTGGCAATGTCCTGAAACAAAAACGATTATTAGACAAAAACATTAGAATAATGATAGCAAATGAGATTATTAATCAAAAGTATTAAGCAATCATAACATGATTTACGTGTCATCTATTAAAGTCCATCAAGAAGAAAATAGTTGTCAACAACAATCTGTTTACTTAGAGCAACTCACACGAGCTATCAACAGAATTCGATACAAGATGAGAAGCTGCACAACTCTATACAATCGTAAAAGCTAGCTGTGGTGAATCCAATACATAGGAAATAGTGTAACACGACCTTCAGGCCCTAAAAATCAGCTATTATGCATCACAAAACAAAGATCTTTCCCATTAACTTCCAGTTAAAGGAATCAAAAGCAAATAGTCAGAACCGCGCAAACCTTCAAACTTCTACCAGCATTTTACAGACATTCACCATACCAGAGAATCAAACAGTCAACTACACTAACAGCACAAAAACCAGGCGACACACAAGCCTAAACCTAAAGTCCTAAACATCCACATTATTCAGGTCATTCAACGTAACAACGCAGCCAAACAACATTGGAGGCATGAAACTACAACACAAAGATCCTTGATCGTGTAAGATTCTAAACTTATTTTTGACGACGAGAAATCAAATACTCCTACATCTTCACGATAACACCGATATACTCGTATCAAACAACATAACAGTGAACCGCGATTAAAATCTAACATTTTAGCACACAGACTTTTCTAAGGTTCCGAACACTCATAATCAACCACAAATCCACCAACAAAATAAATCTCATCGTTCCATCAAAATTAATCAACTACAATGTTTCCAATCGACGAACGACTACGGTAACAACGCCAAAAACGAAGCTTCTCGGTGAAGATACAACGTACAAAATACACCAAAAACCGGAAACGCACAAACATTTTCCACAAAATAAACCTAAAAACAACAGATCGAACGTGTGGCATATTCTAAAATATAAACAAAATCACAAAAAACGCAGCGAAAACTAACAGATCTACACAAAAAAAAAAAAAGACGGAAAAAAACAGATCTGGAGAAAAAAAAAAAAAAAGAGTTAATAAATATATATATATACCTGAGCAGCCTTGTAAGCAGTGAGAGTGCTCTCGGCCGCCTCTTTCCGATCAGCGCCGGTCTTAAACTCGGCCAGGTAACGGTGGTAGTCACCCTTCATCTTAAGGTAAAACACCTTGGAATCACCGTTACCGGCGGAGGGAATGAGCTTTGTGTCGAGAAGCTTCAAGATACCGTCGCAAATGTCGGATAGCTCCTTCTCGATGCGAGACCTGTAGTCACGGATGGCTGACACGTGTTCCTCGTTGCCTCGAGATTCCTCCTTCTGCTCGATCGATGATATGATCCGCCACGAGGCACGCCGTGCGCCGATCACATTCTTGTACGCAACCGACAGAAGGTTGCGTTCCTCCACCGTGAGCTCCTCCCCTTCCGAGGCGGCGGACACCACCTTCTCCATGAACTCCACCATCTCCTCGTACCTCTCCGCCTGCTCCGCCAGTTTCGCCATGTACACCGACTCTTCCCTCGCCATTTCTTTTTATTTTTTTATTTTTCTGATTTGATTTGATTTAGAGAGAGAAACTAACAATGGTTTTTTTCTAGAGAGAGAAAGTGAAATGAAATGAAAATTTGGGGATTTTTTTTGGAGTTATGTAATGTGATTGGTGACAAGCTGTAAAAAAAATTGTTGCAAATGATTGTGTGAAAAGTGTGGGTGGGGGTTGGGGGAGATGGGATGTGGGCCGTCGGATTTGGGATCTGAGTGGTGATTTTGATGAATCTTAGCCGTTGGATTTGGGGTGGGGGGATATTATTGGTGACGCTGTGACAGAAAAGGCGTGACGCCGTCCGTCGTGGAATTGACGGGGGAGAAAACGTGTGGGGTCCATGTTTGTGTAGAAGTTTTCTCATTTTTTTGAGATTTGTGTAAGGGTTGGTTGACTAGGTTTGTACGTATGGGTTGGGTTGGAGTTGGGATTAGGAGAAGTTGGGCTGGATTTAAGGCTCAGCCCGTTGTGCGTTGGTCATATGAGATGAACCTGGATTTAATTCTTTACATATATAGAGGTGTATGTTATTCTTTTGTTGTCATTTTTGTGATTACAAAATTTTTAACATAAATGAAATCGTAAGGCAAAAATGAAGTCAATATAACCATCCACTACTACTTGAAACATTTATCCCGATTGCTCAGTCCAACCTTCACATCACTTATAATCACGCTTTATCTAGATAATCGTATGTGTGATAGTGCATGGGTTGGTCTTTTTTCTCATATAGTTGTCCCTACAAAAATGGGTAATAAATGAAACATTCTAGAGGACAATTGCGTCAAATAAAAACTGCACAAAGTCTCATAACCAAAAGACTCTAAATAGACACCACGAGTTTGAAGCGTGAATGAAGCACATATCTGCCATACGCCTTGTGTTTGAAAGTCTATTTAATAGAGGAGGGGTCAAGATCTGAGCTGAAAGCCTTAGTGACAACGAGACTCTATTACTATGTGAGGGAAGTTTACAACCATATCCCTAAACCGATGGCTAAAATTTAGACATTGGTTTATATCTACACACAACAAGTCTCAAAATAATATTCTAAATCCACCTCTCTAGCTCACCCTCAAATAATCTATTCAACTTCATCTTATGGAATAAGTCGTTGTATGTTATCTTTTACCTATGTAATGATGTCGAGATAGATAGACAATTTATTTTGAAAATTTTGTGAGTTTTTGTCGCTTTGTAATTTTTCCTTTTACAAGTTCTCGTGATTATTTCTTATTACAAGTAGTTTAGACATGTTGATCGTAGCATTATGTAGCAGTGTTGATTGTTGTACATACACTACAAAACAATTACGACAAATTTCCGTCTTTTTTTATTTATTTATTTTTTTTCCGGATGGTAATACACTTTACCTTATTCACTATTTATTATAGGAGTATATATGTCATCCAAACCGCACCTCGTCAAGTTATCGTACTACTCTATGTGCATTTTTGCAATACAACTACTACAATACAATATCATTTCTAGTAGTTCTCCATAAATCTATGATATACCGTACTTCATTTGTTAACGTGTGATTGGTGCGACACATTATAGTATCAATCGGAAAATTGGAGAGAGTATAATCCACCATCAAACAAGACTTCCACTCGATTAATTCACTGCAATGATCAGTTGATCAGCAATCATCATCAATTCACTACCAAAGTAAACAAAAAAATGTGATCTGACGGGCAACATTTGTAACAGAGCGAATTCAAAGCATGACGCACTACAATAAAGACCCAAACTTTTTGTAGGCCAATTCTATCGAAAAAGAATCTTCCTTATCTCCTCGGTGACATCTGCGACATTTTCCCGTCAATTTGTAATCACAGGATTGGTTCATCATTAACTCTGTTTCATACTCTGTTTCATACTTGTCCTTGAAGACTCCTTTTTTTTTTTTTTTTTTTTTTTTTTTTTTTTTTCTTTTCTCAAAACTGTACAGTCCAAATCTCCATAAAATTTTCTATTCAATTTATGCGCCCTTGATATTCTGCCACGTCGGCACCTCTGTCTCTCTCCAAATCATTTCCTGTAACCCACTTTTTATAGTCCTTGTGTCGCAAGATTCAGCTCATTTGCTGATAAAACCCACCCCCCAGTTTCTTCTTCAGGAAAGTAAAGCTTGAATCTTTCTGGTTTTATTCGGAAGAAAACATTTCTATTTATAGATATGGAGAGGTATGAGATAGTGAAAGATATTGGGTCTGGTAATTTTGGGACTGCTAAACTTGCCAAGGATAAGTGGACCAATGAGCTCTTTGCTGTCAAATTGATTGAAAGAGGTGAAAAGGTGAGATTTTGATCAGTACCCTTTTCATAATTTGTTCCATTTTTGTGCTATTGGTTGAAACTTGTGGTTGAAGTTTGCATTTTTATGGTCAAATTTGATGTGGGGTTACTGAGAATTTTTTGTGGGTTTTGAAGCTGATTGTGATGTGGATGAATGAATGAATGATGATGCAGATTGATGAGCATGTACAGAGGGAGATTATGAATCATAGCTCTTTGAAGCATCCTAATATCATTAGATTTAAGGAGGTATATCTTAATTACTACTCTACCTACTGTTTTTGCAATGATTTTATTTGAAGCTGTAACTTTTAGTTATATGAATGTATGCATCAACTGATTTTAACAATGGTATTCATATGCATCAATTATGCTAGTTATTAGAATCCGAAAGGCGCGGTTATTACATCAATTCACTGATGTGTAGATGGAAATTGGAGTGGAGCAAGCTTGTACATGGAACATTTTGTGTTGAATTTGTGTGTACGAATGTTGGTATGATTGTTTGATACTCTTGTGTGTGGATATTATGCGAATCTAAGTCGGAATAATAGTGAAGCATAAGGTGAATATCCAAAATTGGTCAACAACCATCAAGTAGGATGTCAAGCTTAATGAATAAAGAAATAGTCTACTAGCAAATTGGGAAAGTAGGTGAAAGAAAACCCAAAAATAGGTGGAGGGTGATTTAGCAAGCATTAAGAAGTCAGACATGGTTGCTGCTTGTTTTTGTCATTTCCTTGTAATAAACTAATAATGCACCTTCCTTAGGCAACCCTGGTTCTTATGTTTAATTACCAAGTGCTAATGTTAATGTGTATCTGAGGATGGAGTCCTATTTTGTAGCCGAAGTAAAGATATATGACTCATATTGTGAGCATATTTGCATTGAAGTAACCCTTGAAATGCAGCTGCAAATTGTATTTTGTTGCCTCTGTGAGAGTACGATTTAGAGTAATGGTATAGAAGCTTGTATAGTAGAAAGCTGGTTAGCTGGTTTCCACATGACTTATCCTGCATAATACAGGGACTAAGGGTTTGAACTGATGGAATTTACTGGAGTTTGCCTGTAAAGTTTCTCATGTTGACTGTCCCCTACGTTAACATGTTCTTTAGGGTTGAGTCGGTCAATGGCCGATGAATGACAGGATTGTCCCTTATCACACCATGTGACTAAAGTTTCTCGGGTTCACAATGTTAATAACAAAGTCAAGCAAGTATAGTATTGGCTTTTAGTAGGGGGATGAATTTAGATTAAAGAAAAAGGGATGATTGTGTCGATGACTTACTGTGATAAGAGTATAAGACAACCAATGGAAAATTCCCACAGACGAAATTGCCAATAAGTCAAGCACTTAAGAATCTGTGGAAACAGGACCTTGAAGTATGAAGATGTATATTCTTGAAATAAGGTTGTCTTCTGAACCAATTAACTGTGTCGATCTCTCTTGCAGGTGCTACTGACTCCTACACATCTTGCCATTGTTATGGAATATGCTGCAGGAGGAGAACTCTTTGATCGAATAAATAATGCTGGTAAATTCAGGGAAGATGAGGTAGTGTACCTTATTTTGTGGTAGACCCAATTGTATGGAAATGAGTCATGCATATTCAGCTGAAACAACATACTCGCATTCAACTTGTATGTTTCCGGAAATTTATTAGTCTCTAATGTTTGTTTTCTTTCCTTTCACCTGCTGACCTAATTTGTTGTTGAGACTTGGATATGGAGCCTGTGTTTTGAGACTGGATTACACTTTGTTGCTGTAATTAACCTTACATGTGTGACGTAAATTTATGGTGGAGTCTGGACATATGAATTGTTGGACATGATTTCTCCTGTTCTTTCGATCCTTTCCTGCCTGTAATTTCTCAGTTTGTTATGTAGAGGGCATAGAGGAACTCTGTGATAGGATGGCACCACACGCTAGCTCGCCACACTACTCATAGCTTTTCATTATCAAGATTGTGTTTTGGATATTTCATAGCTGATTTCCTGTTTGCTCAGCTTAAGATGGCCTTTTATTTACCTACTGAAATCATCATGGTAGTGTCAAATAATGTCAAATAAGGTTTGTGAGATAAATGTTCTCGTAGGGGTACTACAGGCTCGCTATGTGCAGAAGTGCATGCTATATTTAGCTATCTCATTACTTACTTTTACATCAGTGCGTTTTTTTCCTGTCCCTGTCTTCTTGCGTTGATCTCTTGTCGATCTCAAATTGGTTAAAGGAAAATAGTTTCTGTGTTTCTGAATTCTTCTTGTTTGCTTCAGGCGAGGTTTTTCTTTCAGCAGCTGATATCAGGAGTCAGTTATTGTCACTCAATGGTAAGTGGTAACACATGCAATCTTCTTTCAATAAAGAAAACCTTTTGTTCATTTTCTTCCCCCCGCTTTATATATTTTGTAGTCATCATGCTCAACAGATTCCATTTTGTGCAGCTAATATGTCACAGAGACCTCAAGCTTGAAAATACTCTCTTAGATGGAAGTGTTGCACCACGCGTAAAGATCTGTGATTTTGGGTACTCTAAGGTAATACTCCCTCTGTCCCCCTTTATGCATTCCAACTCCTGGCACAAATGTTATGATTTTGTTTGATGTAGTGAACTGTATGCTTTGAGCCGTAACTGATAACAAAGAGGTAAATTACTTAATGAGTTGTATTTATCTTAAAAATGTATCAGAGTTCCATCATGAAGGCAAGGCCCAGTATTTGATTACTATGCTCATGCTTCCTAGTTCCTACTGAATTGCTTTCTATATGTGCCGTGGTTTTGCAGTCTTCAGTGTTACATTCCCAACCCAAATCTGCAGTTGGAACACCAGCTTATATTGCTCCTGAAGTGTTGTCCAAGAAGGAGTATGATGGGAAGGTAATGTTTGGCTAATCTGGGTGATTTGGGTTGTTACTTCACTTACTTGTTACCGTTCACTTAGCTTCTTCAGACCTATTGACTATTTCGATCTTCGTTACTGATAGATTGCAGATGTGTGGTCATGTGGTGTCACCTTATATGTGATGCTGTTTGGAGCTTACCCTTTCGAAGACCCAGACGATCCAAGAAATTTCAGAAAATCACTTGTTGTAAGTAACACCAGCACCAAATCTTATCTATTTTCAAGTATCTTGGTTTCTTGTTAGTCTTAATTCTTAACCATGCCACAAAATGTTTCAGAGGATCCTGGGTGCGCAATACTCTATTCCAGACAATGTTTCGATCTCCTTGGAGTGTAGGCACCTCATATCTCGGATATTTGTAGCCAACCCTGAGAGGGTAAGTTTTATCTTGATTCACTACTCTGTCATCTGAATCATCGGTTACTTGATCATCCCCGGACTTTGTTTCCTTTGTTATTCAAAAGTATCGTCTCTAGACTAGTTCGATAACAAAGTCAGTTGTCAAGGCTTGGCACTTTTGTGTTCCACCTTCAAGCAAATGCTCTTATATAGTGTTCATCTTAGTTCATTTGAGTCTCATGGCAATTCTTTTGAATTATCCAAGTGTTAAGCAACTAGTTTTTCTGGACCTGTATTGATGTGAACTTTTTGGGTCCTTGAACAGAGAATTACAATTCCGGAAATCAAAAACCATCCGTGGTTTGTGAAAAACTTACCAGTGGAATTCACGGAAGGTGGAAGCTGGCAAAGCAATGACATCAATCAACCCTCGCAAAGCATGGGGGAGATTTTGTCTGTAATCCAAGAGGCAAGACAGCCTCTTCAACAGCCTAATATAAATGGCTATCTCAATGGTAACAGTATGGATTTTGATGACTTGGATGTCGATATCGATCTGTATGATATAGAAAGCAGTGGTGAATTTGTATGCCCTATGTAAATATTAGTTGGTCTAAATCATGTAATGTTGTAAAATGTATCATATGTTGTATACTAGAACAACATAAAACTGTTTCCCCCATATTAGCACCAGTCCACAGCTGTACAGAAAAATAGGCAATATCTTTGTATCAATAGAATTATGGTCTTCTTCCCGGTTGAACAGCAGCGCCAATGGCGTATGCTTATGTAGTTATGTGTTTTAACAATCAATTCTGCAGCAGTCTGTATTTCTAGCTTGTGTTTATGTGTTGGAGAGACTGAGCATTTATGTACTTAAATTTGTTTTTATGTACTTAAACCCAAGTTCTTTGAAACCGAAATCAAATACTCCTATCATGTTTTTACCTTTACCGAAATCAAAAACTCTCTCCTGCAACTAAAGTTTTACTCATTCTCTTATGTGATTTTATCGTAACAAAAAACGTTTTAAAGTCGACTCGATCCCGACATAGGATATATTTTTAACCCAAAAAAGCCCGAACATGTAACACTCATCAATGACCCACCCGTTTTCAACCAAATACTCCAACCCCAAAACCCTTCAAAACCATCCATACAACTTACAACTATACAAAAACGAGTCCAACAAAAGGATCCACTCGAAGCCCAAACCCAAACTAAACACAAATCCGACGGCCAGAAACCCACATCAAGGACACGTGTAGGGCTGACAACCATACCACAAGCAAAAATGAGGAAACCACAGCATAAATAGTGAGGGCTTTGTGTCACTCGAAAAACCCTAGAAAAGAAGACGGGCATATAAACCAAAACACAAAAGAAGAGCGCAGTCTCTCTCTCTCCATTTCATCTTGCGCCGCTCCTCAAATCTTCATTGCCTAGCATGAAGGTTAGCTTCTTATTCACACCTTCTTTCTGGGTTCCGCATTTCTTCGCTTGATTTGCTTGTTTTCTATTCAAAGTTTCAATCTTTTTGTTTTTTCTGATTGATTTGTTTTGTCGGGTTTTTTTTTTTCAATTGAAAGTTTTAATCTTTGTGTTGATTTTGTGTTTTTGTTTGATGGTTGCAGTTCAACATTGCTAACCCTACCACAGGGTGCCAGAAGAAGCTTGAAATCGACGATGACCTGAAACTGTGAGTATCTAATTTTAACCTAATGTTTTTATGTCATTGTTTTATTTCATTTATTAGATGTTTTTTTATTGTTGTGGGTTGACGAAAATGATGATTTGGTAGCGTTTGATTTGGAATTCTGTGTACTTGTTTGATATTTGATGGGATACCTTTGATCTGCCCTTTTTTGTCGTTTTGGGTTAATTTTATGCTGATGAAACTTATCTTAGAAGTTATAAATTTGGGAAATGTAATTTGTAATGAATTGTGTTTGTGATCTATGCTGTTATTGGATTTTTATCGGTTCTCATTTTATATTGGTTGTAAATATTTAAAACAGGTTGCGTTAAAATTAATTGGGGACACATATTGTGTTGTGGGTGTTCAGTTTTTCACAATTAATTCGTCAGTAGTTCTATATGTTTTCCCTTAAAAATCAATGGCGTACGCATAATCTGCTATGGGCATTTAGTTTTGCACAATCTCACTGATGAATTTAAATGTGTAATTCAAATATTTGGTGGTTTGAACTCTCTGAACCATTTGATGTTGCCACTGGTTGATGTTTCGCTCAGTTGTGGATGTACCATTGTGAGCGGTCTTCTCTTGGTTTACGTAGTTCATTGCTTTTGGGAGCGAAGCGGTAGTCCTTGCTGTTGATTAGGATCTTAGGATAATTATTGTTGTTACGTGTGACCATAATTGGGTTTAGTTGAATGTTCCTGGGTATAGGAATTTATCACGGCAGACGCGTTGTTGGATAGCTTGTCTCTTTGAGCTAGTAGCGGTTCCAGCCCTTTTGTTTGCCAATATAGACCTGAGATAACCAATGCTTACACCTTGACTTTTACTTAGCTGCCTTGGTGTATTCAGGTGCTCATACAGATTGTAAGATTTACGTATTGACTCGTGTACTATAATGTTTCTCTCTTGAAGTCTTAGTTTTGGCTTCATTCTGATATGCTTACCCTGTGATTGAAGACATTTTTTTAGCACGAATTCATGTGGTTTTCTTCTGTTTGTTATCATTGGATATAGTTGATTGTGAGGTCTTATCTTTTTCCATTTTATTTCTTAACAGCCGTGTGTTTTACGACAAGAGGATCTCACAAGAGGTTTCTGGAGATGAACTCGGAGATGTATGTTTGCTACTTTTATTAGCAGGGATATATCTTTAATGTTGTACTGGCTTTGGTTCCCATCTAATGTTTTGCTTCACTACAGGAGTTCAAGGGCTACGTGTTCAAGATCAAGGGTGGGTGTGACAAGCAGGGTTTCCCAATGAAGCAGGGTGTGTTGACCCCTGGCAGAGTCCGTCTATTGCTCCACAGAGGTTGGTTTCTCTCTTTGCTTTCTGTTCTAATCTTCAGCTTAATTGTGATGCTTTATAACTTTATTGAGTTGACGTACCCTGGTCTGCAGGAACTAGCTGCTTCCGTGGTCATGGAAGACGTGATGGTGAGCGCCGTAGAAAGTCTGTTCGTGGTTGCATTGTCAGCCCTGACTTGTCTGTTCTCAACTTGGTCATCGTGAAGAAAGGTGACAATGATCTGCCTGGTTTGACTGATGTCGAGAAGCCCAGGATGAGGGGTCCCAAGAGGGCATCAAAGATCCGCAAGCTCTTCAACCTCTCAAAGGAGGACGATGTCCGCAAGTATGTCAACACCTACCGCAGGACCTTCACCAACAAGGCTGGTATGTATTCAGCCCTTGAAGATTGTTGCAGTTTTATTTTGTGCACTCTATTCCTTGCCAGTATAACAACCATAATGTTCATTTTTTTAGGCAAAACTATCAGCAAGGCTCCCAAGATCCAGAGGCTTGTTACTCCATTGACCCTCCAGAGGAAGCGCAGAAGAATTGCATTGAAGAAGAAGAGGATTGTCAAGGCCAAGTCCGAGGCTGCCGAGTACCAGAAGCTTCTTGCATCCAGGCTGAAGGAGCAGAGGGAGAGGCGTAGCGAGAGTTTGGCAAAGAGGAGGTCTAAGATCTCGACCGCCTCTAAGAGGGCATCCGAAGCTGCTTAATTTCCATCCTGGCCTGTGTCAGCATTAAGACCTAAGTTTTGGAATGTATTCATGGTTTCTGGCATTTTGAGGTAGAGACTTATAATCTAGTGCCTTTTTCAAGGTAGAAGTGAATTCAATGGATTTTCTTAATGTTGCTCAAGTCTTTTGTTTTGTTAAAGATTTTGTGTCTTCTTATGAACAATATAGCATATGGCAGTTCTCTTGAACTTTGCATGATTCTCTTGCATTGCATCTTTTACGTTTGATTAATATGTTCCGTCTGCCTCAGGCGTGATCAAGGGCCGATCTCGGAAATATTCATGCTCCTTTTCCCTGTGCATGTTTTTTAGAGGGTAACAAGGGCCGAGTCCTTTGGTTTTTACGTTGGTTTTACAATGTCTTTTGACAGAAAAAGTAGTGCTTATAAAGTGAAGGTGCTTTCACCTAGTAAAAGAAAGTGCAATAGTAGGCATAAACCTTCACCTTTTAATACTTTTACAAATCAGTGTCTAGCTGCGCACCGTGAAGCTTGCTCATAGTACAAAGATAAGTTCCGATTCCAGTGTTTTATCAAGCATCTCTAGTTTCCGTGAAACCCTTCCTATATGCTTTTGCCTGTCTGCTTATGCCGAAAAGACATACAAAAGTCTGAGGTTGCAAGGGTGGGGGGGGGGGGGGGGGAGTTATGCCCGTTCGTGCTACATTTCGAGACCCTTGTGTTGTGATCGGTGAAATGCTTTCTTGACCGGTATCAGTAGCAAAAACTCGAAAGTTCACTGGGTTTCCCCTTTGGGGCAGTGGTGTTTAAATGAGTAACTCAGGGCTCATTAAAGGATTGCAAATGAAAATTTGTAGGATTAACAACCTTGTCATTTTCATTGTTTCGTTATTTGAGAACTGAGTATATGCAAAGAAAATTTACAGGTTAAACAAAATCACAAAGAATTGTGGTACATTAAAGCGATCAGTTAAAGAAAGTAAATGTAGGAAAACGGAAAGAAAAAGTGTCAAAAATTAGTCACGGCATGCCCAAAAGACTAGCTGCAATCGGCGTACTCATTCAAGATTCCCCAGACCTTTTCTTCAACTTCGTCCCATGTTTTAACGTCTCTTAAGTCCTCCCATATGCTGAAAAGGGCTCCGAGGACATTGTCATCATGCAGAATACAGTAACACCTGTCATGAACCATCCACAGGAAATATGTCAGTCCGAAAGCACCAGCAGTTTCTATGATGAATGTTGTTTTACAGCTGTTGGTGTTGCAAATGTTGATTTAGTGGGTCTAGTTCCACGACCTTGGGTCCTGGTGTACGAGATCTCGTAGCACTTACCAATGAAGCCATATTGACTAGTATTGAAAAGAAGAAACAACTATACAGCACCAATATGGTCGTATCTTCTCTCAAAAGATGGAATTTAGGTCGTTGCATATGATGTACTCAAACAATAACCCCTATAGATCTTACATCGAGACTACATAAGAGATTAGTGAGAGCACCAAATTTTTTATCAGACGCTGAGTGAACACACAAGTGAATATAATGTGAAGAATTGAACGAGCGTTCAGGAAAGGAAGTTGCGACTCACATTGCCCGGTAAGAGGGGCGCCCAAACTTGATGTCTTCCTTTCCAGAACTATGTAGCAGGTTCTTTGTCAGCAAAGGAAGCTTATAACTTGCCAATAGACGCTCAAATAAACGTGGGTCTCCTCTGAAGATATCTAGATGTATAGGTATCAAGTCGAGAATCGGGTCACCTGGAAGCAGACAAATCAGATACATGAAAGTGCTAGCATAGGCCATAGACAACCGTTAAACACTGTGAACTTACCAATAGACAGATCGCTAAAGTCAAGTATATATGAAGGTTTCCATAGAAGGCCCTCTCCATTCTTCATGTTGTCATTACTATATGCATTGTTTGCAAGATCATGGACGGAATTGCTAGTCAGAGGCTCCAGACAAAGGTTGTCATCCATTATGTCTGTATGTATCCAGGAACATTTTTTCCCCTAAAACATACACCAAAAGGACGATGGTTAGCACGGAAATAATCCATTTTCAGAATGAACTAGCAATAGTTTGATGATAACTGTACCATAAACAGAGGGATCATTTTCTCTAAATCATCTGGGAGGTACTCAACAGCTTTCTCAATGAGATAACTAGGAATAGGGTGGCCCCTGTAAATGCAGATTGCAAACAGTTAGTAAGGATCAACAACTCAGCATAATCTTTGTTTTTTCACTTCCAGAAAAACTTGCACTTTTAAGGGGAAAGAGGTTGCGGCAAGGAGTAAAAAGAAAATCCATGTGAATCTCAGGACATTCGAACTACCTCTGCCAAATTCTCAACAGAAGAATAAGTTGGAGAATTCTGGAATACCCCTAAATTTAAAACCATGACTTCACAGTTCACGGTTCACAGTAATTAGATGCGACAAGCATGAAGAGCAATTTTTGTACAGTCACACAAGGAAGAAACCACAAGGGATAGCTTATTAAAAACGAGGCAAGTAGGTATTTTTCATTGCCGAAGGATGTGATAAAACACACCGCTAAGATGTGTAAATCAAACAGAAGCCAAAGTTCTAGCAGGCATCAACTAAAAGGCAAAGCTCTAATTATTGAGGGTAGAGAGACACATATTACAATGTTTCTTAGCACCATTTCTTTTGAGGAGATGCAAGAAAACATGGCCTGCAACATAAAGTTGCAAAATGAACATCATAAACGGCTTCCTAGCAAAACCACCAGTTGTATCATAACTATCATTGGAGCTGACCAGGACCTCAATTCGTTTCAACATTCCCAGGCCATTGTTCAAAGGCAAGTTCCCTTCACAATGGAGGAACAAGTCACAGGAAAGTGTGAAAAAGTAAATGCGGATGACACAGCAAGTGCTGAGGGAGCGTTTGGTATGATAGCGAACCTAAGGTTTGATACTCCCACAAAGGATTATCACTTTGTCTGCTCTCCTCTTTCACAGGGGCTCTAGATGTGGTTTCTGCATAGACTTGGTCGTAAATTGTTGCTGGAAACAACAGGGTGGTTGCCTGGTTCGTAGAATATGCGTCATGGTGGTGTTGACTATAGTATTGATATGGTGTCACGGGGTGTCTATCAGACACTAGGGAAGGAATCCAGAAGGTGGACATAAATAGTGGTAGTACAACTTTCAGTGGACACGGTGGTGAGTGGGTATGTAGGTGGCTATATATGGTGCCATGGTGGGATGTACCAAACCCCAAAATGGGAACAATCAACCCTGGGGAAGTGAGGTGAATTAACCAAAGAGGGTTTTAGGGGAATTCATAGAGAGGGAATCTGAGAAAAGGGATAACGGGACAAACAAACAGGATAATCTGTGAAACACTGTTTCCCTTTCTTAATTACCCCAAACCAAGCGGCTCCTAAGTAGTGCATGAGATAAGATGCTCATCACAACCCAAAAAGTAATGACGCCTTAGTATTTGTAACAAAAACAATGCAAGTATAACTTGAGGGCAGACAAAGCTTCATTGCAAGTCAGAATACCATTTTTTCAAGCGGCTCACAACATCCTTCTTTTGAAAGGATAGGTTGTGGAGGAACATCTCCCAGACTGCAGCATCATCTGAGTCCACTTCCATGCAACTAATACCAGTAGAAGGGTCAACTTGATGTCTAATGTTCTCCAGCGCTGAGTGGTCAAGCTGAGGAAGAGACAAGGTGTGAAGGTTATGTAGCTGCTCCCCTAGAAAGGAAGCCAAATCCAGAGCAGTTTCCAAGGACAGTGAGTTCCTTCTGCAACAAGAAAGGACTTGAAAATTTGTGAAACTCATATCTTGAGGTCGAGATAAGTAATGAACAGAATTATAGACTAGCTTACATCTCGGCAAAAATATTCCCTTTGCACCGTTTTGTCACAATATAAGGCCACAGTCTCTTGTTTTCAGATGCACTACTAAAGTCAGCAAGTGATCCCAAATTTTTGAGTTCAAATAACTTTTTGCTCCACAAACCAAAGGGAGTGCTATTGCTTTGACAACCCTTGATTTTGGAACCATAGTCGGCAATCACCTGAGGTACCCCTTTTCCATCCCAAGTTACAACAGTGTAAGATCCGTTGTCAATAGAAATAAAACCACTTGCTAAAACATCGGGAATATGGTCCCCTAAAGGAGATTTCACTTCACGGAGCAGATTGTAGAACTCAAGCTGCAGATCAGTAAAAGTTAAGCTATTAACTTATCGACTATTCTGAAACATTCTTTACTGTCACTAACGAGCCTGAGATTTAAATGTTATACCTCAGTGCCTAAACAATAGAGTGACGATTCAAGTCCTCCTTCAAGATAGATTTTGACAACATTATCCGCAACAAGAAAAACCTGCGTGACAACAAAAAGAGATACATAAACGATACAATTGACTTCATAACCTGCAAATCTGTAATTCTTGCAAGGGCAAAAGTCTAGCTAATTACTTAAAAAAAAAATCCCACAGCGATGCCGGAGAGTTTCATTCCAACAAGACTCAAAACCATACTCTTAAATTAGCAAACCACATCAGTCATCTTTTTCTTTACCCTTCTGTAATCCTACACACCTTCCTTACATATGCTCGGTAATATCATGTTACGTCTCCACCATTAAGAATACAGCATGTTTAAAGCACATTAACTGGAATACAGCATGCTAAAGCACATTAACTGGATATAATCAACAATCATAACTCATAGAGGCAAAGGACTTACAGGATTGCTTCCCGTACCTACAGGCAACTTCTCATCATCTTTTGGAGAAGGCATATTATGAAATTGGCAAATCTGAATAAGGCATTCATGCAATTTCCCAGCATTTATAGCAAGGCATGCCCCCTGGAGATAGCAAAATAAAGTAGTTAGTAATTGCAAACCCTGAGGCATATCACGCAAGTACGCAACATAGCTAACTCCATCAGGACCGAAACACACTGAGGCTCATGCAGTTATGTTAAAACAGGGACCAAGGTGGCAATCTTATGCAGTGACCGTGCATACACAGAAAGGTTCCCTCTGAATACATAGAATCGCAAATCCAAGCATAAAAGCATAGGTTGTATAGCCGAGACAAAACTGAAAGAAATATATGTTCCCAGATTTGTGAAGTCAATTTCACGTGAGAGAAAAAAAGCACAATTCCAGACGTGTTATATAAGTCGTGAAAGAAATCTTTGGTACATACATCTCTTGAAAGCAGAGAGAGTTAATGAGTGGCCGAGACCTGCTATGTTCCACAGGACGTCCCCCCCCCCCCCCCCCCTAAGAAAGGGTGATATACCTTCCAAATGCAGTTATAATGATCTCTATTTTCATCCAAATATTTTGACAGAAAGGTTATCTCATACGGCAGATCACTATTCCACATTTGACAGCAAACAGCAGAAGCATTTTCAGCAATATCATGATCGGCATGGTGTGTCCTGAGTCTTTTTTCTCCCCTTGGTGCATCCATGGGAGTTGAACAACATTTAGGACTGTTCATAACAATATTCGCCTCTTCGAAATTGGCATCATCAGTGGCAAGTAACCCAGCACGGCAAACTCCTTTGTGACGGCAGCCAGGAGCCATATCCAAACATACAAACTCAAAATTGGTGGCATTGACAAAGTTTTGAGTAACAGCAACAGTGGGTTCAAGATTTAAAACGCAATGCCACCACCCACTTGGAACAAAAATTGTCTCACCGGGCAACTGAGTACACTCTATAGGCTTGCTTTCATCGGGGAGGAGTGGATAATAATCAAGCCACCACTACTAAGACAAAATGAAATATATAAGTATGAAGAAATGACTAGTACAACTCCGAAAGATAAAATGAGAATTATGATGCATATGATAAGCGGTATTACCTGTAAAGAAGATGGAGTGTCAATATTAATGTCACCATCCTCATCATTAACATGCACGGTAACACCTAAAGGCACTTTTCCAGGAGGATATAATGCCCACCTGTTGAA
Source organism: Spergularia marina (assembly GCA_963680865.1). Lineage (NCBI taxonomy): Eukaryota > Viridiplantae > Streptophyta > Magnoliopsida > Caryophyllales > Caryophyllaceae > Spergularia > Spergularia marina. The sequence continues at coordinate 20,663,773 of OY804551.1, read as the reverse complement.
AAATGGCGAATGTTGTCATCCATAAAGAAGCCCATTAAAATTTATACAGTATCAAGACAACTAAGGATCGAGTGACCAAGAGATTTAGAAATAATTAATATAGCCAGGCTGGACTCAATTATCTTTTCTTTTTTTTTTCGGTTTAAAAAAAAAGTTTCATTACATTTCTAATGGAGCTATAAAATCACTATTCATTGGATTTAGAATATGATAGGATGATGCAAAATGACTCACTAAAATGTCTGCGCTTCTATATTGTGGTAGTAGTCCATATCACAATTCTTAATGCAATTTCCCTTTTGGGTAATACAGAACAACCCCTCTTATGTATTCAACACAAGGATAAAGCTTGGTACATCCGACTCACATCCCTCTACCTTGCCATAGGCGACAGCCTTTGACACATTGAGGTAAAACCAATACAACAACAACAACAACAACAACGAAACCTTATTCCCAAAATGATTGGGGTCGGCTAACATGAATAGTCATCTGGTAACCGATTGAGGTAAAACCAATAATGTAGAGAAACAGTTAAAGCTTCATCATTGCAATTCTTAATCCAGTTTCCCGTTTGGGTAATATAGCTGCACCTCCTATACGCATAAAAACAACTAGAACTAATGGAAAAGTGACATAGTGTTAGCTGGAGATATATTTCATAAGCTCTTGCTCAATTTGATTTCTTAGTCACAAGCAACAAGGAGCTTATGAGAATTGGGAAAAAAAAAAAGGCAAGAACATTGCTCGCTTACTCCCTCGGTCCCTCCGTCCCAGCTCAAACATCCCATGTCCTTTTTCTTGGTCAAACTTTTCAATATTTGACCATTAATATCTCAAAACATATGACACGAAAATATCTACTTTTCTTGTCATAAAATCTTTCATAAAAGTAATGTTTTGAATAAAAATACAGAACTTTTACATACATGTAAAGAGTAATGATTGAAATCGAAACCGTTAAAAGTTAACTGGGGTGTTTGAGTTGGGACGGAGGGAGTATATGGCAAGCTTTCATGACCTCAACTTTTCAATTTGCACGCCAATGGGGCCGAATTGCTCAAGGGGAAACTTCATTCAATTAATGGTGACCTTAAAGACTCATGACTCTGTATCTATACACTAATGACTTCAGACCTCAAAAAAAAAAAAAAAAGGAAAAAAAAATATCACTAATGAGTAATGACTTCATCTTCAACTAGAACACATCCTAGAAATCAGATAAACATGTTCTGATAATTCAACAGGACCAGGCTCTATTATTCTTGAGTGTTTCCTGTTAAACTATAGCACTTTCTTAGCTATCTTTATCCTTACTTAGGGTAAGAGATGTGTTCACATAGTCTGATTTAATTCAAATCAGCTCTATTGGTTCAAATATTCACAAAGTACATGTCTAATTTGCATTGGTCCTTAGAAGTTAGAAAAGAGCAGTGACTCAGAATTGCCAATGTGAGTTTGTCACTTTGTGCAGTACTCTATAGGTGAGATCAAGCATGGGTTGTTTAAACAAATTATACACGTTCACAGATTTCATAACTGCAGCATTTTACGTTCTACACTGTCAATTTTTCGAAGTTAGAGAGTGAAACTTAACCCTATGAAAGCAAACATAAAAAAGGCCATAACATTTCAGGCTTATAACCGTCCAAACACCTGAGAACTCATTATATAGGCTAAATAACAAGTAAGGAACAAAATTCGGTATGAACTTCACCTCTTACGACCACATAGTAGTGTGTTCCATGCGCTAGTGAGAGCTGGATCAACATGCCAGGAAGCTCCTGACCTCTCTGGTCCTATGATGAGCCATCTAAATGATGGGCGCTGATCTGTGTCCAGAACATCAAACAAGTCTTCTTGAAATAGATCAGGCACTGTATAATCCTTCAGTAAACCAGGTGCCAGTTCCCCGAACTGCAAGCAAGACTAGCATAAGTCTATGATTAACAAATAGACATATACTACATAAATACTTTTTTTAAGTCTTAGTCGCACCTTTTCATCAAAGATATAAAGGGGGTCCTCATCATGTTGAAGTTTCATGTATGATACATAATCCTTCAATTTCATCTTGATTTTCCCAGGACTTCGTTGTGAAATTCTAAAAGGTGTATCCCCATAATTGAGCATTAGTTTGTCCAAGGTCCATGTATCCCTTGCTGGCCAAGTATCAGCTAAGGCAGTGATCAAAACCTGAAATAATCAATAATTTATTAACAGATAACCAATCAAGGGAACATGGAGTTGGTGAATGGCGACGCCATGCGTAGCACCTTTTGTCTAATGCTATGAACCAAATCTAAGAACACTTGTGATAGATAGCAATCGAGTGAAGCCAAAAGGTCTAAATTTACATGTTTAAAAGTGTACAAGTGCTAAAATTTAAAACAACCCAATAAATGACCTTCAATCAAATTATCCTGTTTTTAGCAGACATACCGGCTTTATCCCATCATACTTAGTATGGAACTCCTCTGGAGAAAGTGTGGCCTTCCTTTCCACATTTCCATTATCCACAGAAAACTCACCCAGACTAGTATAGCATCTGTACAATCTCCTATAGAGGAACAAAGAGTAGAATCCTGTACAAAGAGAGGTCGCTTAAATGAAAACAAAATTATAGAAGTTGGTCACTGTCTTATTTTCACCAACACAAACTTTACTGGACCAAACTGTAAACTTTTGTAAGGGCTCCATACCATCAAAATGTAATGCCCTATTCTGAGACGTGCCATTCACATTTACAGCTTTTTCCCTAGAATTCAGCATAAAAAAAGTTAAAAATGGGAAATACACTGAAAGATGATCACGTAGATTTATGGCTTGCAGAACATACTGTTGAAGTGCCGTCCTCTTCCAAGACCCTTTGTACTCCAAAAGACCATTCATATTGCTGAGACAGAGAGTCATCCATAGTGGTTCTTCATTGCAAAATACGTACATCACACTACATAGCAATGCAAAAGGGTAACATAAAGGCTCACAGGAAAAAAAAAGATTAATAAGCTGCACAGAGAGGCTACTACATGCAATGATTGTTCAGGTTGTGAGAGCAATGAAAATTTGTTGGTTACATGAAAAGAAAAAGAATGCCTTCAGGAGATCGAAATAAATTGGTAAGATTTCTAGGGAATCGAGTAATACTTTTGCGCCAACCTAATTATGTGATCTAAATCTCCATTAATCAAAATATGATTGGAGATTTTTTAGCAAAACACAACTACATCTTCCCCTTTTTCCACACTTCCCCTCACGTCTCTTTTACCAATTCAGCACCTGATGTTAAGCCAATTTGTACCAATACGTACCAAAACAGCTTTCTTCTAAGCATCACTAGTTAGCAACTTTAACCACTATGGCCAAGAATTTGAATCAAATTCGAAAACTTTTTGTCAAAGTAATTTTCAACAATAAACCTCAGCAACCAAAAACGATTTGTGAAAAAGGATTACAATATCCCCAAATATATTTCATCAGTTTGCCTCCCTACTTTGACAAGCTTAGTTTACGATTTTCTCCAATGGAGAGTGCACCACACACTCTCATACAATAGTGCAATACACTTGCAAACTAAAACAAAAGTGACTTCTAATCGTTGCTTATTTGAACATCAACTGTGACCATCTCAACAAACTAGAACACAACCTAAACTTGATTTTCCTTCGTCTAATCACTAATGCACCATTTCACCTCAAACTACACTCTTACTCAAGAAGCTTCTTCCAACTAATTCAATTGCCGCAAATCCAACATTTAGAGAATCATAATAACAATTCAAAATCCAAAATCAGTAATAATCGAGTCCATTCTGCTTCGATTAATTTGCTTCAACTTCACGACTTTTCGATTCATAGCAATTGGAAAACAATCATCTAGAATCATCAAATTGAAGTCTATAATCTCACAATGCATCCACATCATCAACTCACAATACAATTGATCACAAGCTACTCAAATTCTTAATTATTACACATAAACATAACTCAACAATCGAAACTATAAAATTGTATCACAAGCTACTTAAATTCAATTCGAACTATTAGTAACATACATATTCAAATTCCAATTCGATAACAAAAAATAGCGTGATGAAGAAGCAACCTGCTAACGCAAGAAAGGCGAGCAACGTCACGAGAAGAGAGAGTAGCAATGATGTCGCAAATGATCTCGTCTGGTAATACTCTCATGTCTCCCAGCGCTCCTTCTCTTCGATCTTTCACCCTTGGTTTCTCCATTTTTCTTTCCAATCAGACAACAAAAATTAAACAAATGAAACTTCAATCTGACGATTTCGAATAATTTGAGCTGCAATCTTTTAGAAAAATGTCCAATTGAAATTCTTTTTTTTTTTTTTGGGAAGATTCGCAAACAAAAGATGGAGGTTTGAAAATGGCAATGAAGAGAGAGAAATGCTGATGTGGCAAAGGAGGTTGCGTTTGTGCGTGGCGCGGTCTTCAGATTCCGCGTTTTTTTCTGCGCGTTTTTTCTGCGTTTTCGTAGTGTCTAAAATGTTTGGGCTGGGCTGAATGTAAAACCTTTGGGCTTTTTTTTGGGTTTCATTGTGGATTGAGATCCCTAATTCCAAAGTTTAGTCGTTGTTGTCCTAGTCGCTAGACCACGGAGATGATAAATGAGCATTTTTTTTATTCGTGATAGGAGACTATGGGTGTGTTTGGTCAAACTTTTGAATTGATTGTGGAATGCTTTTGGGTACTAAAAAGTGGAAACTGATCAAATACCCAAAACTAAGAATCTGCTTTTAGTTTTATGAGAAACACTTAGCGTGAATTTGTTCATTAGAACTAGAAGCTCCAATTTGGAGCTCCTCCAAAAATTGTTTCTGAGAAGTAGTTCTGGAAAAGTTGAAACTTGGGCAAACATAACCTATATAATTTGTAGTGAAATTTTTGTTTTTCACGAAGCCCTGATCCATATGACTCAGGCCGGAGCGAACAAAAATTAAATTGGATTTGGTTTTTATTACATTGGGATCGACATTAAAAGGTTGATTGAGGACCGAAGCCTGTGATGGTTTGAGTTGGAGAGGGGATTTTGTTTAGCTCGAACTTGGACTAGACTTGATCTTTCCTCATTTAACACATGTTTGAAATAAGGTTAGAAGGTGCCTCCTTTTTCAAGGGGGGAAATGTTTTAGAACCTCATCCGATTCCCCTTTTTTTTTTTTTGGACGAATTGGATTCTCATCAAAATATGGAACCCCATCCAATTCCTTATCCAACTGAATCTAAGATAAGGCCAATTGGTACCAAATGTGAGAATATATGGCGAGACGAACCATCATTCTATAATATACCTCTGTAAACATAATTTTTTAATTCACTCCATAAAAACCTGGATCATACAAAATTCATATGACAATTAAATAAGATTTTTCAGAAGATTATTCGAAAAAGGTGAGTGCAACAATGAAGATGGCAGATCACCCCACGAGATGTAACATTTGTACATAATCGCCATCCGGCTTCGCATTTTACTCGGCTTGAGATAATTAGCCGAGCCGTCGGCTAAACGCAGTAGATTATTGGATATTCCAAATTCCAGGCACATTCGTTTTAATAAATTCTCAACAACCAGGTGACCTCATGATCTGAATGTGGGTCGCGCAAAGCAGGCCAAAATATTCATACTCTACCAACCCCAACGTCCTCGCATGTCTTTCATTGTAAATTGCCCAAACTGCCCTCTCCCTCACTTTCTGGGAGACTTTCTTGTCAATGTGGTTTGTTTAGTGTTTTAAGTTTAGTACGACATTGATGTAATACCTGTAATTGAATTTTCGGGGGTGTGATTTTTACGCTCCCATGCGAGACAAAAACGTCAAAACGAGAAGTGCAAGGGAAAATTTTTAGAAACCGCAACAATTGCATTATTTTTCGGTCCTCTCAAACACCAGAGGAATTGTTCTCCCCAGTATAGACTACACAGACTGACATTACATGAACATGATACGGTACATAACATAGTAGTATCAAACTAAAAAGAAAAAAAAAAAAAAAAGAATCCGGTACATGGATAATACTATCAGGCATAATCATACAGTCATTAGGAACAGAGTTTAAGGCAAAAATGAAAACAAAAGATAGGTTCCATTTTAGTTGGTCAAAGCAGGCTGGGACTTCATCCTTCTCTTCCTTAAACGTTCTGCAATGATGAAGGCGAGCTCCAAAGATTGGGAAGCATTTAGCCTAGGGTCACAGTGAGTGTGGTAGCGTGAGCTTAGATCGTCAAAGGTTACTGTGTTTGCTCCACCAATGCACTCAGTTACGTTTTGACCAGTCATTTCTAGGTGAACTCCACCGGGGTGGCTTCCTTCTTGATCATGGACGTCAAAGAACGCTCTCACTTCAGCCTGGCCGATAACAAAAGGGCATGTTAGAAACAATGTTATCATCGTCGTGAATGAAACAAAGATCGATTATTCACCATAGCCACAGATATGGATATAATCAAGTCCCCACAACATTCAAGTTCAGAAGTTAGGGGAACGTGTTAATCATTTTTGACAAGCAAACAACCACCACCTCTTTGGCAACTTTCCCCACCTACCACAAAATTTACACCAACCATATACCAAAATATAAAGCTTACAGATTGTGGAAGGTGTTGCTGTAAAGCAGAAAGGACAATCTTTCAGACTTAGCAGCCCCAATAATCCCAATCAAAGTTTTGGCCCCATGAGAAAAGATACTCCCTTGTTTTATTGGGAAGTCTACGTTTGGTTCGAATATGTGAGAGGAATTCAAAACCAATCACTTGCAAGAAAAAATGGAGGAACTACTTCAAGAACCTAGAGTTCAACACCTGAAAGTCTTATGAACTACCTTAAGTCGTGTACTAGTCACTGACTATGGCTCATATAGCCCAAGGGGCCATCCGAGATGCAAAGCAAAGTTACTTTAACCATGCTACCTGAATTGGATCTCCGAGAAACAGCATTTGATGTAAGACTGTAATGCTGGTCTTAATTATTGGCCATTAGCTAAGACGCTCTATAACCAAGGGTAGACGAACAATGTGGAGCATAGATTTCTGAAGTGCTTATAAAATCATTAACCAAATATGCCACCCTACTCAGACACAAACACACAGCAGTCCAATAATGAATGGCATTTAAAGCACATTTCATGTACGATGTCGACGTGATTGACTTTAATTAGGACACAATACTGAATACCTATCCTTCCTTGATTCGCATCTCTTGTTCAAATTCGGAAGTTGCCTCTATATCACTAACCAAATCAAGACTACAATCAAGACAACCATTACTACTTTTAAGCCCAAGACAAACGGTTGTTTGACTTGTCATGCATATTTGTGCACTGTGACGAAAATATCTATTTGAGGATATTAAAGAATACAATCAAGACAACCATCAAGAATACAAAAGTCAACATGTTAAGAAAACGTACCAGAATAGAGTCGAAGGGCCTAGTCTTCAGACCACAAGGAGCTTTAATGGTGTTTCCGTGCATGGGATCACTGACCCATGTGACGATTTGACCAGCCCTACGGACAGCTCTAATCAAATGAGGAAGCTTCACTCTCATGTTCTCAGCTCCCATCCTGGTAATAATTGTGATTCTCCCTGGCTTGTTGTCAGGGTTCAAGATATCAATGAGCTTGATCAGCTCATTAGGATCCATCTTGTCACTCACCTGCATAATCAAAAACAATTAACGATGAGCTTACTTTGCTTGATGACTGCGATTTTAATTATACACACATTTTTCACTCGTATTGATTTTCTATAGCCAAGGGTGTGGGTGGGGGCCCAGATTGTTTCGCGGCTCCCAACCAACTTCTTGAAATTTATTCTTTCTAATTAATAAATCAATAAAATAGAAGCAAATATTGAAAGTATAACAAACACGACTGTTTCCCGTGTAGAGTACCCTGAATATAAGAAAATCGCACACGGGGATCAATTACCTTGATTCCAAGGGGGTTAGCAATTCCTCTGAGGAACTCTACATGAGCACCATCAAGCTGCCTAGTACGTTCCCCGACCCAGAGGAAGTGGGCAGAGCAATCATAGTATTTCCCTGAAGTGGAATCTTTCCTAGTAAGAGACTGCTCATACGGTAACAATAAACACTCATGGGAGGTCCAGAACTCAGTTGAATGCACTGCAGGATGTTCAAGTGTGAGCCCAGCAGCAGCCATAAATCCAAGGGCCTCATCGACACGGTGAGCTAATTCTTGGTACCTACATCAAGTCATAAACTAGCACATGAAAAACTGAACAATTCCGAAAATTGGACTGACAACATTGGCCAATTTACTAGAGATAGTTATACACAAGTATGTTGGCAAATATGCTTTCTTGATATTGTTCAAGCAGGCATATATGTCCTCCGAGCTAACAAACAACATAATCAAGACAACAAAACTCAATTAAGAGTGCCAAAAATGCAATTTTCTTTATAACCACATTTGGTAAAAGGCACAAGGATAGAAAGAGAATATTCAAGTGTCATGCCAAAAATAACATTATGCCCCTTTTGAGTGCAATGCATATGATGGTAACATCTACAATGTTATCTACGTGGACTGTCCTAATCCTATTCTTCATCCTCATACATCATACAATCAACCCTCAGAGCAATCAGATAATATGCCGAATTACAATCATGCGAATAATGTGACCTCGATAGACAACCTTTTTTGTTTTTTTTGGAATGCCCGACCATAGTTCCATAGAACAATATAAGCATCCATCCAACGACTCAAAGACGGTAACTAGAACTCATTCACATTCACAGTGCATAAAAAAATATCCCCACATGTGAAAACCAATCAGACAGTGAAAAAGGAGAGCAATTAAGTACCAAGAACACATATCACAATCATCCAAATAAATATCTCTAACAGACGATCAACAACCATATAAAAGCGACAGTGAAATCAACCATCCCAACACTGAAAAGGCAACAACAACAAATTCCAAACCAAGAATTCCACGTAAACAAAAGGAAGGCGGCAGTAATGATATATACCTATCGGCCTGCTCGCTGTTCTGAGCGAAGTCGAGATTCCACTGAGTAACCCTCTGCATAGCAGCATAACCACCAGTAGCAAAAGCCCTCAAAAGGTTCAAAGTAGCAGCAGACTGACAGTAAGCCCTGATCATCCTCTGTGGGTCAGGAATCCTTGATTTCTCATCAAACACATCTCCATTGATATTATCCCCTCTGTAACTTGGCAACTTTACCCCATCTTTCACCTCAAAATTGTCTGATCTTGGCTTTGCAAATTGCCCTGCCATTCTTCCCACCTATATATATACACCCCATGTCACCTCTTTTAAAAAAGAAATCGTCTTCGATAACTTTACCAGCTAAGCTAGTTCGAATTCACTAATTCACATGTCAGAAGTAGTTTATTTCATCATATTAGACCACACGCTTATATTTCGTAATAATTTGACTTTACCAGTTAAACTAGCCGACAGAAACAAAGTCGTCAAATGTACCAGTCAATTGAATTAATATCACATCAAAAAAACTGAAAAAGTCAAATAAGGTAAAAAAAAATTAATTGAATTAAAAAAAAAAAAAAAAGAAGGGTAAAAGATTTGACCTTGACAACAGGCATCTGACCGGCATACATGAGAACAGTACCCATCTGAAGAAGAACGCGGAAAGTATCCCTAATATTATTAGCATTAAACTCCTTGAAACTCTCAGCACAGTCCCCACCTTGTAGGAGGAACGCATTGCCGAGGGCCGCATCAGCAAGGCGTTCCTCCAAAATCCGGGCTTCCCCGGCGAAGACGATCGGGGGGAAATCCTCGATCGTCTTCAACACGGCCTCCAGCTCCGCTTGATCCGGGTACTCAGGGAGCTGGAGCGCCTTCTTGGACCTCCACGTGTCCAAGCTCCACTTCTGCTCCACCGCGGCCCCGTTTTTATTAATAGTCGCGGTTGGAGCAGAAGTGGAGGAAGCCGTAGCCGTCACCGCAGGCTTCGATACCGATGACACGATCGGGTTCGGATTCTTATCCGACGACTGAACGGCAGATACACGGAACAACAACTTGGAGGAAGGGAGAGACACCACATGGTTAGCGGCGGCTGCGCTCGATGATGATGGCAAGAAAGAGGACTTGGAGGGGAGAATGGTATTGGTAGAAAGAGCCATTTTGTGTCAAACAATGGCTATCTCTCTCTCTCTACAAAATGGGTGAGTTTTTTTTTTTTTTTGATAATGTTGTAATGGTAGAATATATAATCAATGAAAGAAAAGATGTTTAATGTGAGATTTATGAGAGAAGAAGGTGGTGAGGTTTTTTCTTTTATATAAGAGTGAAAGAAACAAGGGGGGGAGGGGTAGTTGGGCGTAAGAGTATGACCAGAACTCCAGTTGTTGACACTTTTTTATTTTTTTTGGTGAAATTAGGAAGAAAGAGATTTTTATTTTTTTTAATTTGTTTGAGTAGGAAGAGGAAGTGGAGGTGGGTTGTTGGGGGGAAGGGTGTTTGTGTAATTTGAGTAGAGACCTAACAATAATATTTAATTGGATTTTAAAAAAAAAAAAATTGTTTTTAGTTTTGGCCAGCTTTGGCTGCGAGACTTTCACCTACTAATCGCCACTTCTATTTTTTTTTTTTTCTTCGAGCTGGCGTGTGCCAACTTGAGGACATCTAGGCGCATGGAGCGAACTTGTAGTAATATTTTTTTTCTTTGTTTCGTTTGTTTGCAAATCTTATAATGAAATGGTTTCGTACGATTGCCAATTGTGAATATGTAATGTTCGATGACACGGTCGTGATTAAAATTTAAAAGTTTGAATCGGTAATTAGAGGCTTGATATATAAGTACTGCGTATATTTCAAATTATAATACATCCCTTCATGCAATGCCCAATGGGCTCTTGTATGTCTTGTATGTTTGATGATGTACTCCTTAAATCCTTCGGTCCTTCATACAAGTAATCGAACTCAAAACATCAAGATGGTTTGGGTTTTCACACTCTGTGATCAAGTAACCATGTCAAACAAAAGTTTGAAAAGATGGTTGAACAATAATCGTTGTTATATTTCTTATTCTTTTCATTAACCAGTACGAATAATATTTCACAAAAGGTTTTAGGGATAAAATTTTAGCCACAAACTAGATGTCATCATGCCATTAGGCAAATAGCATTTTTATTAGAATGTAACATTTGGGAGAAAATTACAGAGGAAAATGTGTAAATCATTGTATTATTTCTCCATGATCATATTTGCTTATTACATTTCTCTATTTATATCTATTGTTCTCAACTTATTCTGTTACAAGAAATAACCGCCAATGACTCAGCATTGACCAGCTCTAACAGCTTTGACTATAACCGTTTCTGAGCTAGGATATCCTGCTTCTCAGTGCAACTCCTTCCAGTGAGGTTGCAGTCGCAGTCCATCAGTCCAGCTATATTACTGTTGGGGTGAGTTCGATTTGGGATAGACCGGGATCAACCTTGGTTTCCTGCGCGCACAAACAAACGGTCAAGGGGGGCGCCAGGCGACGCCCCTCCGACGTTCAAGTCAGGATGGGGTGGTCACAAAATAAGATAGTGATAGAGTAGAGAGAGAATGTACATTGTGTGTGTGAAAAGTCCAAAAGTCCTCTTGATTATGGCAAATGAGGGGGTATTTATAGGGAGTCCAAGGAATAACCAAGGTACCCCTAATCAATCTTGACCCTTCATTCAACCAAGATCTGATGGCTAGTACCCTTTGGGCCTTGAGAGTATCACATGGGTTTTTTCCAAGGAACACTTTCCTAAGGGCTGTGGCCCATTTATAAAATGTGTACCAACAATTACCTACCTCCCCTCCTCAAGTTGGAGAGGGAGGACAACTCACGAGTCCAAGCTTGGCAATGAAGGACTGATGGTGTTCAGCTCCCAATGCTTTGGTGAAAACATCAGCCAATTGACATTTTGACTGCACATGGGAGGTATACAAGAAACCTTCTTCAACACGCTCTCTAACATAGTGACAGTCAAGACGCATATGCTTTGTTCTCTCATGGAACACGGGATTAGCCGCGATATACTCAGCAGCCTTGTTGTCGCAGAAGAGAGGGACTGGGAGAGAAATTTCAACACCCAAATCTGCCAATAATCCCTGTAACCAGACCATTTCTCCAGCTGTTTGGCTCATTGAGCGATATTCAAATTCTGCACTTGACTTGGACACTGTTTTCTGTTTCTTGGTTTTCCATGAAATCAGGGAATTTCCAAGAAATATGCAGAAACCTGTGAGAAATTTGCCCGTGAAGGCACAACTTATCCAATTTGCATAAGAATAGCTGTGCAGTTGGAAATTGTTGTCAGAGGAGTAGAAAAGACCCAGAGGAATGGTGGACTTCAGATATCTCACTAGATGCTGTGCTTCATGAAGATGAGGAATCCGTGGGCAGCTCAAAAACTGACTGAGTTGCTGCACTGCATAAGAAATGTCTGGTCTATTAAGGTTGAGATATAGTAACCTTCCAACCAATCTTCTGAAGACTTCAGGATCTGGTAGCACATCTCCTTGATCAGTGGAAAGATGCAGATTCCTGGGGAATGGAAAAGAGGTGTCCTTACATTTTGGTTAGGTGCATGTCCTGAAGAATGTCAAAGATATATTTCCTTTGGTTGAGGATGACCCCAGATGAAGATCTTGCAACTTCTATGCCAAGAAAGTATCGCAACAGCCCTAGATCTTTAATAGTAAAGGCTTTGTCCAAAGCTGCTTTTACTTGAGCAATATGGCTTGTATTGGCTCCAGTGACAATAAGATCATCAACATATACTAGGACAACTGTAAATGTATCTCCAATGTTGTATATGAAGAGAGAGTAATCTTTTTTTGATCTTTGAAATCCCAAACTCAATAAAAACAGAGTCAGCTCAATGTTCCACTGCCTTGAGGCTTGTTTTAGACCATATAGGGACTTCTTCAATTTGCATACTTGATTGCCTTGTGCTTTATTATATCCATCAAGAATGCTCACGTAAACTTCTTCATCAAGATACCCATGTAGAAATGCGTTGTTGATGTCAAGTTGGTGCAACTCCCAACTTCTTGCTGCAACAATGGCAATTAAGCATCTCACTGTGGTAAATTTTGCCACAGGTGAGAATGTATGCTTAAAATCTTTTCCCTTGATCTGATTATATCCTTTGGCCACCAATCGAGCTTTATATCTCTCCACCGAGCCATCTGGTTGAAATTTGATCTTGTAAACCCATTTTGCTCCAATGGGTTTCTTTCCAGGAGGAAGTTTTGTCAATTCCCAAGTTTGGTTAAGTTCTAATGCCTGGATTTCTTTATCCATGGCTTCCACCCATTTTGGATCCTTTTGAGCTTGTTTGTAGGTTGAAGGTTCAGGAGTGGATAGAACTTTGGCTAAAGAAGCCATCTACTGTGGAGAATAGTCAGAGAAATCTCCTGTTTGAAGAACCAGGTTTGCTGAGGCAGTGGGAATTACATATGCAGGAACATTCTGAAGGTCATAACCTTGCAGCCTGGTTGATGGTTGCCTGTTTCTGACAGGTCTGGTAGGTATTGGATGTTGTTGAATTTCAGGGATTTCTGGGGATGATATATTTGGAAATGTAGTTGTAGGGCTTTGAGTGTGATGAGTAGGAAATGGTGGAGGTGTATTGGTTAGTATAGTGTCAGGGATGGTTGGGTTTAATTCAGAAGTGGCTGAAGAGTTGTATTCATCAGGAAATTGGTCAAATAAGGTGTCTGGCATGGTTCCAACAAGTTGTGTGGGTTTCTAAACAGGGACATGATGTTGGGTGAGAAATGGGAAAGTATTCTCTTGAAACAACACATCTCTGCTGCTAAAAATTTTCCCACTGTTTAACTTCAGAAGTTTATACCCTTTTTGACCATATGGATAACCCAGCAGGACACATTTTCTTGCTCGAGGAGCAAATTTGTCAGAATCATGAATTGCAGCAAAACATAAACATCCAATAACTCTCAGGTGTTCATAAGATGGAGGTTTTTGCAGCAGCAACTCAGTTGGAGTCGACCAATTTAGAACAGAACTTGGAAGAAGGTTGATTATGTGTGTAGCAGCCATGATTAATTCACCCCAATACACTTTGGGTAGACCAGACTGATACATCGGAGCTCTTGCTGTATCAAGTAAATGTCGATGCTTTCTTTTTACCTTCCCATTCTGTTGTGGACAACCAAGAATACTTTTTTGATGCAGAATGCCTTTCTCAACAAAAAGGTTGTGGCATCTTTTCTGAATTACCTCAGTTCCATTATCAGATCTAAACAAATTGAGAGAGGTGTCAAACTGGTTGTGTACATATGCCAAGAATCCAACAATTGTTGGTAAAACCTCAGTCTTGTCTTTGAGCAGATAATTCCATGTGGTCCGGGTGTGGTCATCCAAAATGGTTAAAAAATAAGAAGCACCAGTGACAGACTTGAGTCTATATTGTCCCCATAAGTCTATGTGAATCAAATCAAAGGACTTTGTAGCATGGGAATCACTTAAGGAAAAGGGGAGTTTGTGATGCTTGGCAAGACTGCAGATTTCACAATTAGAAATTTTATTCTCATCATCAGAAAGCTGAGTTACATGCTTCATTTTTCCTAATGAGGTATGCCCTAGCCTAGAATGTAACAGATAACCAATTGGTTTACTAGCTACATTAGCCTGGACAACATTCTTATTTGCAGAATTTGAATTGGCATGGTTATTTACATGATGACAGGTGTAAAGTACCAGCTTTCCTTGTTCCCAAGCATGCAGAGTTCTCAGGTGTACGGCCCTGGTTATAACAGCCAGAGGAGGTAAAAGTCACTATTAACCCAGTGTCATCCACAAGCTTCCCAATAGATAACAAATTATGCTTAAAGCCAGGCACATATAATACATTTCTAAGCACAATGTCATCATTCAGCTGCACATGTCCAATTTTATGCACATATTGGTGTGTTCCATCAGGTATAGTGACTTTTATGGGTGGATCTAAGTCATGAGTATAGGTAAAAAAGCTCAAATCATGGCTCATATGGTCAGAAGCCCTCGAGTCTAGCAACCAATCATGCTTTGCAGAATTTGAACCAACATAAAAGGCTGTGACCATACCTGCAGAGGTGTAAGCAGATGGGACATAAGTAGCAGTTGCAGAGGAAGAAGATGCTTGTCCTTGTTTCTGCTGAACTTGCTGGTAGACCTGATCAACAACATTCTGATCAACCCGGATGTAGTTTCCTGTAGCTGGATCAGTGATGTACACTGGTGCATTGGCTAGTGGATTTACTCCATAGAATGGTCTGCAGACTGGAGGATCTGAGTTCTGAGCTGATGCAGTTGATGAATTAGCAGCAAATTTCGCTTCACCAAGCATCGGTCTGGCCCCTCTCCACCAAGCTGGATAACCAACTACTTTGAAGCATTCCTTGGTTTTTTGACCTGGTCTGTCACAATGGATGCATTCCACTGGTCTTTTATCAGACTTTTCTGACTTAACCCTTTTAGCATCTCTGTGCTGGTTGTATTCATACTATGACTGGTAAGAGTTGGGCCTGGTGGAGTTCCTATAGTTAGTGTTTGTAGCCATGGCACTGCTCTCAGGTAGCATTACAGACTTCTTCTGACTGATATGCTACTGCATCTCGACTTGTTTGATGTTGAAGAATGCATGGTTGAGTTGTGGTAATGGATCAATTGCGAGAATCTGATCTCTAACATGAGTGAATTCATCCCTGAGGCCATTGAGGAATAACAGAAGTCGATGCTTGTTCTCTCTGTCTACAATCCGCTTTAGGATATTACAGGCGCATTGGTTCAGGATGCCACAATCACACACAGGCACATGATCAAGAGCATTCACAGATTCCCAAACTGTCTATAATTGACCATAGTACACAACAACAGACTGTTCTCCTTGCTCAATTTCTCCGAGATTCCTCCTCAATTGAAACAAATATGGAGCATTTGTCCAGCCATATCTCTCATGGATTTCTTCCCACAGTCTTTTTGAGGTAGTTGCAAACATCATATTGTTCGCAATTTCAGGTATCATGGAATGTAAAAGCCACCAGAGGACAGCGTAATCGACACGCATCCAATCATAATGTCGATCATCATCTTCCGGAGGAAGCTCAATTTTTCCTATAACAAATCCGAGCTTGTTCTTTGATTTTAAGAACAGCTTCACATGCCTTTTCCAATTAACAAAATTAGCTCCATTGAATTCTTCAATGACAATTTTGGTGAGTTGTTGATCACTGTTTGTCAAGAAGTATGGATCCTTGTATGATTGAAGAGGCGTATTGTTGACGCCAGAGGTCTCAGAATTCCCAGCCATTTTCAGTGTGGCTAAAAACTTTCAGGATTTCGTCAGAAATGAGAGTAACAAACACGCAAATGTCTGTGTTTTCCAGGTGAACTTGTAGCTGAAGCTTCAGTTGATGTTGCAGCAAAGTACAACTGATTTGACCAATATTTGCAGAGAAATGTACAAAATTCTCTCACGATATCAATCGTAGAATAATCGAGTGATTCCGATCAATTTGAACGATTTCAAACAATTTTCGATGGATTTTAGTGATTCTGATCTCTATTTTCAGAGATTTCAGTCGAAACAAAGGTATTTTGATGGTGAACCTCTCGAATCTTTTGATTCTAGGAGAGGTTTTTGTAAATTTTGATGAACTTGGATAGACCATTGCGGAAGATTAGTGGTTCTTGATCTCTATCTAAGCTGATACCATATTAGAATGTAACATTTGGGAGAAAATTACAGAGGAAAATCTGTAAATCATTATATTATTTCTCCATGATCATATTTGCTTATTACATTTCTCTATTTATATCTATATTTATCTATATAATATAATATACTAAAAATCCATAATAATTTACAAGAAATTGGTGGGGAGCCGAGATACGATCTGAGCCCCCACACCCTTTGCTATGGAAAAACCAATCCTAGTAAAAATAAAAGCTGCAGCCTGCGCCCCAATATCCTGCGTCCTGGAGAACTGCTGGATCCGCTTTAGCAGAGCAACAACTGAAGGCTCCAACTCCCCCAAAGAGCAGAAAGAGAAGAGGAGGAAGCCATAACCCAAAGCAGCGCACCTAGCCTTATACTTAGCACGCTTACGATTGGCCGCTTCCCGTACCGCCTTACCTGGTTCAAAATCCATCAATCCCGTCTGAGTCATGCGCGACGACCCAGTCAAATCGACGCAAACGTCGCGCCCTCGATCCCAAGAATAAAGCAGCATGTCTGCTGGGCGAAGAGGTCGGCCATCAGCACCAATCATACCAATGTCAACCTCCTTTCCAGCTGAGATCCTGGAACGATAACAGATGTCAACCAGCGTGTCACGAACAACATTATGCCGATGTTTGACGCCAACCAACCCCGTACACGAAACAGCATGATCTTCGAATATATCACCCACGAAGACCCGCGAGCAAGCAGAGCACGGGCGATCAATGGTGAATAAAGGCACCCCAAGACGGTAACAAAGCACGCAACGATAAGTACGACCATCCATGGTCTGACCCAGCCCCGAAATAGGGACCACCCTAAGCCAATCGGAACTGTGTGCACCCTGTTGAGACTTCCACAAAGCCAACTGACGTGGTGTCAAGGAATAAACAGAAGCGACATCCCTAGCCACCCGAGCGAAATACATATCTGCCAATTGTTTCATAAGTCGGGGGCGGTGATCTTGCCAGGATTACCCAAGATATCAACCTCTAAAGTCCGATTAAAAACACCAACAGCGTCAACAAACGCAGACCCCAAATAGACAACACCAGCATTACGGAGAAGCTTAGACTGCAGGTCAGCAGACTGAAGTCGCGACGCTAAAAAAACATAATGGATAGCATCCCCGGCCGAATAGACACCAAGCCCTCCGAAAGAAAAAGGCAAAGTAGCGAGCCTCCACTGCCAATCACCGAAACCCGGACCTGAAGCAACAACGATACGCTCCAAGGAAGAGCGTAGGGCCGTCAATGACTCAGCATTGACCAGCTCTAACAGCTTTGACTATAACCGTTTCTGAGCTAGGATATCCTGCTTCTCAGTACAACTCCTTCCAGTGAGGTTGCAGTCGCAGTCCATCAGTCCAGCTATATTACCTACAGTTTTCATGGTTAATGTTCATACACTTGTGCAGTATTTTCATCCCATAAACAAGTGGTCAAACTTCAATCTCTAACTCTTGCAAATTCAGTAACCAATTAATGATGGGAGGAGTCTGCCCATAAAATTGACTTCATTTCTAACCCGGATCATAAGAGATTAGGAGAATGCCCAATTGCCCATATTATCGACACGGGCCACCCGTTTGGACTATGGTTAACGCATAAAAACGCAACTAGATATCCATGAAGAAAAGCATAACTTCATTTCTCTTAAGAAAGCCTTGTGTTAACTTGTAAAAAGAGGTCGAAAGTTCGGATAACGGACGAGTTTCATAACTTTCATTTCTGTATAACGTCATAGTGACTGACATATTATGACTTACCACACTAATCCCAAAACTTTGCTAAGAATTGGGGAAAGTTGAATGCGGATTAAAAAAATAAAAATCAAATGACTTCAACGAAAAAAAAAATCAATGACTCTACATTACTTAAAGCCTCTTGAAAAGGATAGCGACAGCAAGTTTGGTGATATAGGGTGCATTATGTGTACGATTACGAAGTTTAAACCATGCGGATCAAGGTTTAAACTATTTTAGAGTTTAAATAATTATTCCCTTCAAAATATATGCATTACTAGTATATAATATTTAAATTGATCCTACTATTTTGACGGATTATATTGGTTGAGACTAATATATAGTACACTATACCCCTGTTTGATAGGACTTAATAAATGTAGTATTCAGATCAGATCAGAGTCATTCGGATCAGATCGGATCAGAGTAATTCAGATCAGATGAGATCAGTTCAGAAAGATGCAACTCAATCAAACGAGGCCTAAATAAAAATAATAGAACGTATATATTAATTCTTGCACTAAGTGAACATTTCATTTGATTTAAATATAACTACCAAAATAGTTATTCAAAAAATGCAAAAGAAAACCAACAAAAGGGAGTACTATTTCCAGTGACAAGACCATGAGAACGAAGCAAATATGGAGTAATAGGCAATTGTAATTTGTAAAAGATCAATTTTATTTCTGAAAAGATGAAGAAATTGCATGATGGATTCCGATTCATTACTTGATATGAAAAATAATAAATTAGGTAGCGTTTGGAAACATGAATTTGGAAATTTGTAATTATTTCAAATTCATTATTTGAGAATGTAGAATTCAAATATAAATTCAATGTTTGGGGAGGGTGGGATTTCAAAATGACACCTCTTGAGGTGTCATTTGTTTTTGGCTTAATTGGATTTGATACAAATTCCAAATGATTTGACACAAATCCAAATTCTCAAATTTTTGAGTTCCCAAACATATAATTTGTCTCAAATTTGGATTTGAGAATCAAAACCTTATTCCTAAACACTCTCTTAGATATTTAGGTGTAAAATAGAGAAGCTGAGTGCACATATTAGGCCCATGTTAGTGACCTTCACCTACCTAAATCTTTACCATTTCCATTTCATCATTTTATGGACCTCCTTAAACTTTCCTTCTTACCAACCTCATTTTTAGATTGATAAGCAAATGTAGGCAGCAGCACCCCGATATTGCTTATACATCCATAATATTGGCCAACCTTTTTTGTATAATACTACAAATGGTTGTAAACTGGTGGATTGACTAAAATGTTTACGACGACGTAAAAATATTACTTTCATTCATTCCAACTCACATAAAAGTAAAACATTTAACATGTTTTAGCTAAATCGATCTTCATCTCTCCTGACATATTTACCCTCAAGCTAAGCTACCTTGGTAGATCCCAAATTAGCGAATTTTGCTTTGCCCTATCTTGGTGTCGATTTTTGTTTCTACCTCACATATTTACCCTTAATCCCCAAATTTAGTTTAATCCAAAACCAGTAGAATTACTGAGGTCCCTTCTCATATCCGACACCCAGAGGAATGACATGATTTCGAGGGACCATATTATAAAAATATATACGGAGTCTGATCAGGCTCATCAATATACGCCAGGATGGCCCATCGCGTTGTTGGACCGCTGAATATTGGGCCGAAGTGGTCTGACAAATTAGCTCAAACATTAAGGCCAACTGGCTTTAAAAATGAGCATGACACTTTCATAATCTTTCGGGGTACAACTATAACTCTTACTCCCTCCGTCCTATCTTAAACGCTTCGGAGGTTTTTTGCAGTGGAATCAGAAAAATTCATATAATAAGTTGAATGAGTAATATTAGGAAAAAGGAGGAGAGAGAATGTGAGAATTAATGAAAGTAAGAGAGATGTGCGAGAGATGATGTGATAATTAAATAAAAGTAGGAGAGAAAAATATGTCCCAAAATTAAACAAAATTGATATAACTCTTACTCCCTCCGTCCTATCTTAAACGCTTCGGAGGTTTTTTGCAGTGGAATCAGAAAAATTGATATAATAAGTTGAATGAGTAATATTAGGAAAAAGGAGGAGAGAGAATGTGAGAGTTAATGAAAGTAAGAGAGATGTGCGAGAGATGATGTGATAATTAAATAAAAGTAGGAGAGAAAAATATGTCCTAAAATTGATGGGGTGTTTTAGGTTGGATATCCCAAAATGGAATATAGGGTGTTTGAGCTGAGACAGAGAGAGTATGTGTTACGACGTGGAAGAACTCCATGGCGGACTTTGGTCTATAAGTGAGAGTGTCTCACATAAATTTTTCGTATGAAACTAGCTCACATGTCTTACAAATACGGATAATTTTCACAAAAAAAGAAGAGGGAAGACATGGTGGTAGATGTCTCCACACTCCAGCCGCTAGTAAGAGTTATGTTACTTTCAAGAGGAATTTACACTACTATCAGTTTCATACGATAAGATAATCTCGCAATCGATGAGTAATGATCTCATGATCGAATTACTGAGCGCTAAGAAAATTTTGGCTTTCGTGTGACATTATAATAAAAACAAAAAAACAAAAACAAAATACAATTAATAATGTACCACGTACGATATACTGTAGTCCGATCACTAGATCCGGAGTTACATTCACATGAAATCATGTGACCACTGAATTCTTGTCTCTTACACCAACCCAAACATATGGAACATTAACGCACGAACACCCAACATCAAACGTAAATCAACATCTAACCCTTCATCTTCTAGATTCGTTACATTTGATTTGAATTCAAACCAGAGGTAAAGACATTTTACTAGAACACGCCAACACGGTAGTACGAAAAATGGCAAGGATGCAACTATAGAAGAAAGAAACACATGAACATCAATGTAAACAAAGAACTCTCTACATAAGCAAGCAAACATGTACAAACAACAATTTCATTCATATTAAACTTATATAGATCCACACACGGAAGGTGCTATGCTTAACAATAATTTCACAAGGTGCGAAATTAGTACACTCACCTACTTAGCTACTAATTATGGAGACGGAGGCCAGCCAAACTCATACATATCATCCGATCCTTCGTATAATCGGATCTCTAAGCCTTCGTCGTCCCACATCCCGTCAAAGCTCTCATCATCACTATAATCCATGTAATCATAATCCGAAAAATCGGAGTCACCATAAATGTAACAACTTCGTTCCAAGACACCCATGACCACTTGAGGCCCTAGAACCTCCAATTTCGGGTGCTTCTCCTTGAGATATTTCTTGTCAAGGTGAACATCCCAACATCCCCTCAAATCCAATGATTCGAGATTGGGGCAGCCTGAAAGAATCTCAAGAACATTCTCATCGTTTATATGCAGATAAGCTAGCTCCAGCTGCTTAAGTTTGGGCATTGTGTGGGCAATAGCCCGGGCTTCATCAGCATGTGAAGACTTGTAACCTGATCCTAAAGGGTGCATGTTCCAGCTTAATGAAGATAGCCGCTTACAGTTCTTCCCAATGGCTTCAAGGGCTCGAGTCCCAATTTGACAACAGTAGCTCAAGTCTAAAGAAGTTATCATAGAAAACCTTCCAGCTACTTGTTCTACTATGGAATCACTGATTTCGCTTCTCCGCAGAATTAAACTTTGAAGGGATCCAGCACTAACAAAACCAAAGACAAAATGCACCAAAAAAACCTTAAGTTGAATAATATTGCGGTGTTTAAATGTTTATTAAAGTAATGAAACATGTATATCAAAGTAAATTGCACATGAGTAAGATCCGTGAACGACAACTGATCAACCAGAGCTCACCCAGCCTACAGAGTAACATCTCCGCAATGCATAACATAACTCAACTCGATTCCCAACCACAGGGCTCTAGGTCCTACATTGCATCAGGGGCTAGTACATACTAGTCCAATTTAAACTTCCCATCCTCTTTTTTGGGGTCTCGCCTTTGTTCCTCCCATTACCAAAATATTACGTTTTTTTTCAAGTCAATAACTAGGAAGGCAAGATAAAGATGTTGGTGATAATTAGAATTTAAATTTATTTGTAAAATGAATCATTAAGAAATATTCATTATTTTTCCTTACGAAGTGTGCAAAATGCAATGAGAAGTTTAAATAGGACCGGATGGAGTACAGCCTGGTGCGCATTTCGTACCAGGTTCTAACAAGGTATGTTAAAGTCATCCTACAAATAAACATCTCTGCAGCTCTTCTATGTTAATCAACTTGGTAATATGCGAAAAACTCACTTGTTCAAAAACAACACACACAGGAGAAAACGCCTTTCCTAATCCACTTTACTTCCAATCCCACGACCCGATGAACCCTACCAGTTTTCAATAATAAAGCAAAATTGAGGTTCACCAGAAAAGTACAGATGAATAGTAAACTCGCCTTCATTAATCCATCAGAATCACAATCACTCATTAAGCAAACCAATCCGCACCACATGAGTACGTCACTGAATTAAAAGCACGGCCGCGTAGGCCGCAACCCCACACAGACTGCAACCAGAGATCCTCACCCCCAAAGTCATAAATTTGAGCCATAGGATTGGTAAGTGGTATTGGTGGATAAGAGACGTTATCATCATACTTTTCCAAATTGTGAATGCTTCAAAATTCACAAAGCCCCAATCTAAGACACATACCAATGGTCCCAAATCAAAACTTCCATAATTCCCCCTAACAAATCATTAATTCATTGGTCCCCTGATCCTTCTAAAGTACTCAACTACATTAATGCATCGGTCCCGAAATCATGCCTAACCTACTGATTTTTGGTAACACAAATTGTTTGGGGGGAAGAACATTCAGAATTACTTACACCATCTGAATCAGGACATAACAGTAAACAACAAAAAAATGTCAAAAATCCACAATCACAAGAAACCAGCAAAACCACATTATCTAGCAGCAGGCAACATTGTTGAGTAAGAGGGAAATCGAAAGTCTTACTTCTCGGCGATGAAAGCGAAAATCTGATCGTTATTGACACGGGAAACACTCAATTTTCGAAGCGATCCACAGCTTCGAGGAATAAGCCATCGGAGCATACGCTCGACCAGCTCCAGCTGGCAGGTAGTAGTGTACTCATCAATGTCTATCTCTTGCCAACAATAAGGCCCTTGAGCTGCTTTTCCCCATGTCTTACACACCCTAGGAATTACTGTTAAAATGTCCTCCAATGGTAATTTCTTGAAAATTAACCCCAATGCATCTGGTATCATCTCATCCCATTGTCTATAATCACTTTCTTCTTCTTCTCCCATATAATTTTCCCTTCAAAAATTAACCAAATCACTCAAAAACTTGTAACTGACACCACTTAAATTCCACTCTCTTTCAAGTGCAATAAAATTGAAACATTGTCGTATTTGTCAAACTGGCCAAATTTTTACAGCATTTTTTTCACTAGAGAGAGGTGAAAAGATTGCAACTTTACAATCTAAACAGAATATGGGTGAGATAGTGAGATCCTTGTGATAATTATTGATATACCCAACATGCAAAATATCAACAATTTAAATCAGGGAAAAAAAATGTGAGCTAAAATTAAAAACATCACATCATATATCAATTTGTATGATTATCAACTACCCAAAAACCATTAGTGAGATAATTAGATCAAGGAAAGAAAACAAAAATAACCCAAAAGAGAAATGCACAATAAAAGCTAAAAACTTGTGAAAGAAGATTAAGAACAGAATTAAGTAATTTGTTGGAGGGGATAACTAACTAACTTACCAAATTAGAGAGAAGTTGTCAAGTAGTATTTGTTTCTTGAAAGATTCAAACTTTTCCCCCGGACGTGAAGCGGATACTCCGAATTATCCGCTAGAAAAGAACAGGAGAGAGAAAAGAGAGAAAGAGAGAGAGTTGGGGAAGTGAAGTGAGAATAACCGAGTGAGATAAACTTATCTAATACGACTTGTACAAGAACAAGAATTCGAGTGAACTGAGTATTAACAAACGGCTCACAAACCACCGACAAGAAAGTAGTATCTCAAAAAAGGTTTTAATCAACAAATGACCCCACTCACTAATCCCAAATTTTGCTGAATTAGAGGGGTTGAAAATAATTTCACTGCATTTTAGGTGGATTTGCACTTACTCCAGTTATTACTGATTCATTCAAGGTTAAAATTTTTTGTGCCCGTAGAAAATTAGGAGTTGATGGGTGAAAAGTGGATAAGGGAACACATAACTGAGTATATGAGGAATTTTCATACACTGGACCTTTATTAATTTGTGTGATTGGTTTAATTATTAATAACGATAAAATAAAAGGTGAAAAAGTAAAAAAAAAAAAAAAAAAAAAAATGCTCCATTATCCAATACCACCATCATATCGCCACAACCACCCACCTATCACCACCACTGGGCCGGTCTCAACAACCTTTCAACTCCGGTGGTCCAACAGGCAACCACCTTGCACCGTACCTCGATCGAATCTCATGTCCAATGCACATCCAACGTATCCACCCGAGCACCTATGACCGCCCAGATCACAGTTAAATCGGCCGGCCGCACGCCTACTGCCAAGCCCTATTGCCTAGGTGAGTTTCCCCCAAATCAATTGGTTTATTTCCCAATTAGGGGCGGTATATATCTATGGAGAAAAGGCGTCGACTAGGGCCAGAGGAAGCCCCAACGATGATCAGTGGTGGCTCGGATTGGTTCGTCGGCCATGGGCGGTCTTGGTGGTGAAGTCCGAATGGTGGCCAGTGGTGGTTGCTGCTGACGGCGTGGTGGTCGGGATTAACTTATAAGGGAGGAGAGAGGGGTTGAGGGTGAGGGAGAGAATGAGATTACATTTGCTAAGCTAATCACAATTATTAATAACGTATTAAATGTCTTTGTGCTGAGTTGTCATATTATTAGTGGTGGTGTATGAGATTCCTCATACACCCAATGTATGTGTATCAGCTTCGGTAAAAAGTGTATTGTGTGAACCCATTGAAATTAATGGAGACATAAACCAAATCCAAATGTCTAATTTGATCTATAGCATGTGTCATGTGTGTATTTAATGATAAGAAGTCTGTTTCGTTGAAAAGGATGAAATCTGATATTTCGTGTTGGATTTAGATGTTTCATTGCGTAAAGTTTATCTAAGTGAAATATAATTTGCTTTTGTATACGAAATCTGTATACAGTTATAGATGACGATTGATATTAGCTGAATTCAAATCATTTTGGGGATAAAGTTCGATTGTTATTGTATCCAAAATATAAAAATAACGAGATATATAGTTTCAAAGTTAGAGCAAAGTGTTTACCCTAATACACTTGTACACTTATTAAAAGAAGGGAAACTAATTCGGAAAATTATTAAGGACGTTAATTGACCGATAACACAGATTACAAGGGAGGACTACTTTAAATCTTTGACAAATCTGCATCACTTATTGTATTTTCTTTCACAATCAATATGTGGGGTTGACGAAGGCTAAGACGACACATCCAATCGGCCATTAATTACCAAACAAAATGGACATTTTTAACTGAGGTTCAGTTAACTAGTAAAGACTTGAAGATGAGATAGATGCAAGTTTTTACAGCAGATCGATGTAAAACTTGATTTATTGCATAGGTGGAGACACGCAACATGTCAAATCTTACGTAATGTTTTTAAACTCGCACGTCAAAGGTGGGAGTAAGTAGGTAAAAGGAGAAATTTGAGGTAGCTTTGGAAATATCCACTTTTTAGTACGATTTTCTGCACTACATTTTTGTTCACTTTAGTCAAAAGAAGGAATATTTATTACAGGGGAATTAGGGCGCGGGGAGCTGTGCGTGGTTTATAAGTTTATTCACTTAAACAAGTGGAAAATAAAATGCATAGTGAATCATGATCTATGGACAATGGGGGTGATTTTCACGGCGCATTTCTTATATAGTTATATGAGTCAAAATTTTCAATATTTAGTTCACATAGAGATTAAAGAAATGTAAACATCAATCGAATGAGTGTAAAGATGTTTTCATGTCTACTTTTAATATACTAATGTGTGGTATTATTTATCATGTGTTAGTCGTTCTACGATACACATACACCCTTCGTCCCCCTTTAAACACCCCATACCCAAAATACCCCCGTGTTGAGGAGGGTTTACACGCTAATCGGTTAATCAAAGTTCCAAAAAAATTGCATAGTGAGTTAGATAAGAATCTTAGCAAAAATTTCATGCAATTTTTTTGGAACTTTGATTAAACGATTAGCGTGTACACGCTCCTCAATAAGGGTGCGTTTTGGGTATGGGGTGTTTAAAGGGGGACGGGAGTATATTTGTATTTGATCCTATGACTAGAGAAATTCTATATTAATAGATTACCGATTACGTATATGATTCATTCACACCTTTTATTCGTATGAGTTTATTCTTTCATATCATAATCAAATGTCAATGTTAGTATGACCAACCATCCTCTTAGACTCTTAGTTCATCTGTCAGTCGTTTTTATTCTTCATCGTTCTTTTTGCTACGTCTAAAAGTATATATTGCAAAATTACTTGCAACAAATCTCTATATTCAACTAATTTGAGGCCTTGAATAATTGAGCAGAGAGACTTAAGAATCAATGTTAATTCACTAATTTTGTGCTTGGACGATGACTTTTTGAGGGTATATGCTGGTATGACTGTATGAGCCCTTTATTTTGTGCTTCGAAGAAAATGTGACGAGTTAAATGAGCCTTTAAACTTAAAAAAAGAATGCAGGGCATAGATTCTCTGTGGACTACTGGACTAGGGTACCCAAATCTTATGGCTTGCTTTGCAAGCTGCGTTGCAGTGTGTAGCATCTGAAGACTTATTTGCCTGCACTGCATGCAACACTGCACGTTTAGACAGTTTCAAGAACAATACATTTAATTTTGATGTAAAATGTTTTGTATTTTTTCTCTTCAGCCAGCTATACCAAGTTACCTAATTTTGATGTAAAACGTTTAGGGCATGTTCGGTATCACTGCCGTTTTTAGTTTTTGGTTTTTTGCGTAAAAAAATTAGTTAAATGAGTTACAAAATTAAGTTTAAATTGTTTGTTTCTATAGTAGTTATACTGAAAATGAAAACTTGACAACTGGAAACTAAAAACTACTTTTTCTGGTTTTCAAAAACGGGACTTTGGTTTTCAAAAAAACTGAAAACTGAAAACGAAAAACTATACCAAACAGGCTTCTTGATTTTGTTTTTTTTTTTTGTTTTTTTTTTTTTTTTTCTTGATGCACAATAAACACGTTAGTTAGGCTGTAGCAATGTAGGGCACTAAATACCCACTAGGCCGATCAAGCAGGTTTCCGCCCAAATACAATGGTGATCAGGGGTAAAATAGTTTATGTCCAGATATCCTGTATCCGTCAAGGTGATATATAAATAGTAAATGGTACTTATACGGCACATTAGATCACTTATATCTATTATTGAAGGTTTGAGAATAATTCATGCATGTATTCTCTCAATAGTCATGTCAATCACGGTAATTGGCCGGCGTATTTCAGTTCAATTCTCGCAAAGAGAATTGTTAAAATTACACTCGACCTAGAAATGTGAAAATCACCTCCCTAGAATGGCGCATATATACAGCAACCATATGATTATGTAACGATTCCGAAAATGTTCACAAACAGGTCAGGTGATAAGGGGAGAGGGAATAATACCCGAATGAGAAACAAACATGGAAGTGGGACAACACCTGCGTACTGCTTTTACCACTATTTTTACGTACTACCAATTTTGTTTTCGAGATCCAAGAGTTATTTGCATGTCTCTCCCACCATTTCTGGAGATATTCTTATGCTCTCTCTTCACTCTATTGTCCATGGGCTTAGTGAACGAGCTCTATCAAAATGGGGCCCAAATCATTCACTTTTTCCACCATTTTTGTTTTAACTTGTTGTATGATAAAGAGTAAGTTTGATAATTTGGACCGTATGAGAAAGCCAAGTTAACGTAGGAGTTTGAATTGGTACATTTTCCACACTACCGAGTTCTCAAGTCGAGGGTTCGTTGCCTTATTTTACGGCTTTCTGTTAGAGTTAATAATTATATTTTTAAAAATGGTCGACAAAAAGCCGTTTCTATATTCGTGGTCACTTATTTACAAATCTTTTTCGAGAGTTATTTATTAAAACAGGACCCGAACTTTCAATTATTTTTGAAATCAGGACCTGTCAACTTATTTATCTGAAATCAGGACCTCTACTTAACTTCCATCCAATCATTCCAGTTTCCGTTACTTCTATTCTTCCAATGTCATTTGCTAAGATTCATCTGTTTTCCTCTCTCTCTCTCTCTCTCTCTCCCTCCGCCTCCTCAACACAAACCACCAAGAAAATTTGCCATTACATCTAATAAAATCAATCTCCAGTGATGTAAATCATGTGATCATGATCAAACTTTAACAAAAAATTACTACTACATCATAACAATCATTAATCGATGAGGTTGTTGAAGCGGGAGAGAAAGAACTTACAAGACGACTACAAGTTACAAGCGTTGTCGTTGTCGATTTCCCGAGGGAGAATCGAGACTGAACATTTCTTCTTATTCGTTACCCAATATAAATCATAAAATCAAGATTCAGGTTTGCAAAGTTTGAAGTCCAAGGATAACGAAAGAAGATCAATTAAGACGTAATTGTGATTAGAAAATCTAGGTTAGGTTTTAGTTTTAATAGTGATCTGGGTAATCTGAGGTAGGTGTGTTTTTTTTTTTTTTTCCTTCTTCTGGGAATTTTAATAGATTGGATTTGGGGATATGTTTATTTCTTTTTCTGGGGATTTTATCTAGGTTTGTGCTTCTTTTTTGTCGATCCAATTTTCACTTCAGTTCATATATTTATGAGGCTTTGTATTGCTTTGTCATTTTAGCTGCTTTTTTTTTTTTTGATGGGGGTTGCTTAGCTTGTGCTTATTTGGGAGTTGAAAATGTGTAATTTTGTACTGCACTCTATAAATGAGCTGTGTGAAGATTGAATCTTTTATTCATGTTTTCATTTTGAGGTCAAATGTTCATTCAAAGATTCAATCTGGTCTAATTTGAAGTCAACTTTTTGGATTTTGATGCTTTAAAGCTTGATCTTTGAGATGATGAATTGATGGCAAATTATATACTGTACTTACTATTATATTTTGGCGGAGGCGTTTATGGGTTTAGTGGTGGTCCGTGTTAGGCGATGGTGGTCTGATAGCGGTTTGGCCATGGGGGATTATGGCGGAGGAGAGGAGGAGAGAAAAAGGTTGTTTGGGATCTGGGTGTCGGGTTTGATGAGATGATCAAACTGTGATTTGTGACCCGGATTAAGCCACACTTGTATGATTGGCATTCCTTACCAATAACACTAACGGAAGTGGATGGAAACTTAACACAGGTCCTGATTTCAGGGAGAAAAGTTCACAGGTCCTGATTTCATAATCAATTAAAAGTTCAGATCCTGTTTTCATAAATAACTCCTTTTTCGACAAGAAAGTTACAGTTTTAGCTTTGAGTAGGAGTGATTTAGCCCAACTGGCTGTCCAAATTGAAGTGTTGGTCCAAGTCTGGTTACTAGGCCCATTTTCTGATACGTACAATTCACACATGATGAAGAGCCCATGAATCTATGACATGATATGAAAGTTTTAGGGATCCATCGTTTTTGAGACGTGACAGAAGCAATTAAAGCCCACGGACCTTGATTTACTAGTCCAAGAACATTCATTATTACCAACAAAAGTTTACGAGTACTCAGTACTCATACGACGGATTCTTGAGGTCTACTTTAATAGGGAAAAATGGAAGGTGACGATATTACGAGATAATATCGAGAGATATTATGGAGTAATATGGTCAACAATATATTATCATATACGAAGTTATGGTAATATCGTATATATCGTAGATATTGTGAATATGTACGAATTACATATATGGTAGATTGTATTTAGGAAAGTTGTATTACTTGTAGGTTAAGACGGTGGTTGTACCTAGTATAAATACGATGTAGTATTGATGAAATCAATGAGAAAAGAAACTTGTACGAACGATTGAGAAACGTTTCGAACAAATTCCGCTGCGTGTTATGTTTCTCCCCATGAACTAGTTTCATGGTACCGACCGATCGATCCGAATTCCCGTAACATACTTGTAAAGGGGCATGCATCTGGGCTGGCTAAAGCCGCACCAAATCGGACCGAAATGTTCAAAATATGTTGACAGGTGAGGTTAAAGTTCAGACAAAAATATCCTGCTCCGACAAACTAGATCAATTAGGATTATTTTTTTATTATTTTATATATCGTTACAACAAAAGAAAAAACATGTCCAAGATCGAATGGAACGGTAAACTCGCGACATTATTGCACTTTCCTTCTTAAGTTCTTATTGAAATACTACTACTCCAAGCCCCAAGTTTAAATAGGAGTAGCAGGGCAAAACTAGACACAAAACGTTAGTTACTCTTATGTACGTACAAATCATTCATTTAGACATAGAATAGAATTTACCAAGAGTTGTACAATTTTTTTAACCAAAATACAAAGAATGAAATCAATATTAATAGTACAAGGTTTTCTGCATAAAACTTAAGCTTCAAGCGAGGTTAACTTTCTTGCACACAAATCTTCCTGGCCTGGACCAACGAGCCCAAAGTGCTAGAAAGAGCTCATCATGGGAGCGTTTTGCATGAAAAAGTTTTTGGGTCCCAAATAGCCGGAAGCAAGTATTTTCTTCCACGTGTCCCATAGGCATTGAAACTTGCCTTTGTAGACGGGTCAAGTAATAGGTTACCCGGATAACCCGGGAAAGAACCCGACCCGAATAGACCCGTGCAAGCTGATACTGCTTCCAAAGACCCGTCAGCAGGGCCTTGGTAATATCCATCATCAAACGGGTTTGTCACCGCCCCCGCTAACACCGTTGCCAAATTGATGATCATACCGTCGACTCCAACATCGCCATTTGGGGCGACAAGTGGCGGTGATTGCGGGCCGTGAACGGGCTTATGGAAGGGCCAGGCACATTGACCCGGGCATTGCATGTCCGGGTTACCCACCCATGCATAAGGAACACGGATCTTTTTATGCTTACCCGCCATATCAACCCCATGTGACCCGCACGTGTTCATGCAAAAATCACTAGTTGCCACATCAGCAGCCGTCAAAACGACGTTTATAGCGTTTTTACGTGGAAGTCTAGACGCTAAAACGACAAGTTTTGATGGACTCAAATATTTCCCAAGGGTATAACGGTCGTCAAAGGCTTGCTTCCCTAGAGCGATGTTGCACGGTCCTCCCTTATACCTCGCTGTAATCTCCCACCATGTTGAAACGGACGGCTGAGATGTAGGAGCCTTGGAGCTCAACGAGTTGACGAAGTCGACGATTATGGACCGTTGGATGGGGGTGAACTTCCCGTACCATACAAGATTAACGGTGAGATTACCCTTGAGTAGGGGGCCGTTATGGTACGTAAGAATCATAGGCTGCGGTTCCACAAGAAAAAGCTTGCGCGGCAATTTAGCTGAGCATGGCGATACTATTAAGCATGATATTAGCACAAGTAACGGTGCTATGTACAAAATATTGTACGTCGAATAATTAACCATGTTAATAAATTTTCGTCTACTCCAAAATATTTATTTATAAAATGTCAAAAGTTTATATTGTAATTAGAAGGAAAATAGATAAGATTATATGAATGTATATATGATTATAAATTTATATTTGGGATTGTTTTTATAGAAGTAGAGATATGTTTGTGATTTTGTTGATGAGGAGGAAGAGAAGGCCGGGGGAGTATATATATGAGGAAATGGGGGTGACATAGTCCTTATATTGAGTGGCTTTGATTAGTATATTTATTTAGACTATAGTATAATTATTGTGTTGATGGATTATCATAAAAAAGACAAAGGGAACGTACCAAACGAAGGTGATGATGTATGTGGAACTTTGACACCATGGACTATAAAATATACATTGACATGATGAGGTTTGAATTTGATGATTTTTATTAGCTTTATCTAGATTTGATAAGAGTGTAGGCCATTAATTAGTATATATTGTCTACTCCATATTAGAGGTTATGGTATATATATGGTGAAACAAATTAAAATGGTTAAGCTAGGCACATATTTTAGTTAAGTTGAACTTCAATTTGAAAATACACGATAGTTTTACGGTACGTAATAATAGAAGTTAGAAAATGGTATTTTCTTTAGAAATTACAAAAAAAGATGGTATTATCAAGTTGATGGTCATATATGCAAGACTGAAACCCGAGTTGAAATCTACGTATATCCATTGTCAATGAATGTCGTTAATCACGATCATAAAGATTGGTTATACTTAGTTTGCGACTATAATTAATTATAAGTAATTAAGCTTAGTGGTATTGGAAAACAGTAGAACAAAATCACAAGAGAGAAAAAAAAAAGGCAAGTGTGGAAGAGCCAAAGGAGTGGAGAGGAATGACAGGCTGTGGAGTGGAGTTGGTCTTGGATGAACTCTTCCGCTTTATTCCTCTTTGGACGGCAAAAATACGGCCGAGTGTTTTTTCAAACATTTATGTAAGGCGGTTCCTAGGGATGGTATGGGGGCCTCCCCTTGTTTTATACCACCCCTCTTTTCGTATTTTTACATACTTAGCTTCCTGACTACTCATCCCTTTATTTTAACGATTTGTTAATATATTAGGTGAATCGATCTTACAAGGGAAAAATGGTTTTTCTTATCGTCTTTAAGCCCCGTTTGATAGGAATGCATTTTAGTGAACTGATTTTATTAAGTTTAAACAGGGCCTTATTACAATGTGAAGTTTACATTTTTACATGTGTGCCAAAAAAAGCATGTGTTATATCGGTTTATTTGCATTTTTTTAATACATTGTTCTATTAAAGATATCTATTCTCGGGTAAACCCTACATTTTTCCATTTAAATTTTTACACTATAAGCAACATTGCTTTTATTTGGATTATTGAATGAATTGAAGTACTAATCAAAGATAATACTAAATTGATATAAGTTGTAAGGAGTTTCAAAATTATTATTCATATAATTATCACTACTACAAAAATGACCTAATGCAACACTTCTAATGTAACGGTATATAGATAGGCGTTACATTTGCTAACCTATTGCAACACTTTCCTATTTATTCCTCTAAGGAAGTATCTATTGCAATGTCTAATGTAACGGTCTATAGATAGGCGTTGCATTTGAAATTTTCCGTTGCCTTACCTAAGCTAATGCAACGCTACTTTAAAAAAAAAAAAAAAAAAAAAGCCATACTAAAAATTGGGCGCGACAACTGAGCTTCTCCCCCCCAAATTTTCTGTACTGGACAATGCTATTCCCAAACCTTAACTCAAACTTCACTCTCTCAGCTGAAAATTCAACAAAAATCATGCTATACTCTCAAATTTCTCAATCCCTTATCGTCCTTAATTGATCTCAACTTCACTACTCCCACGCATCAAGTTTTGAGTTTGAATGATTTTGGTCAAATTGATTTGGGCAAGAAATTGAAGTATTTAGGCGAAATCGACCCGAGTCTTTTGAGTAAGTATTCTGGGTTCATGATTTTGATGTTTTCCCCAATTTTTATGAATTTTTAGCCCCAATTTAATTCAATCTGAATTGGGTACTCATATTTGTCCTATTTCCGACACTCGCTCTCCTTTGGTCTTTCGCACTGGTGGTGGTGGTGACAGATTCAGCCATCTTCATCTCGCTGCTTTATCGTCCTCGTCATGTATTAGGTAGTTTTTTCCTGCATATTTCATCCCCTCTTCATTTTTATACTTCATTTTTTTCATTAATATCTTGTTTATGATTCTGGGTTTGTATTTTTGTTGATTATACATTTTATTAGACATAATAAGTGTGTTAGTCGGGTCAATATTATCTCCAGAGACGAAGCATTGAAATTTATTGAAGACCAGACTCGCAGTCCTGAATGAGGTTTGTATCTGGTTTCTGCTTCTTTTCTCTATGCTTGATTTTGTGGCAGTAAGTCATTGGCAGTTGCACTAGACATTTGTTATTGTCTATAATGCATAGTCTAGGGAAATTGTTTTGTGGCTTTCTCCATGCCATTGATGTTTCTGATGCGTTTTCGTAAAAATGAGCCAAGGAGCAGATTCTGTATTTGTCAACTCTTTTAAGCTGTGTTTGTCACTCGGCATATACATAATTCTTGCCTTACTCACTCACTGCTTTGTGTTTTGCCTAGGAATCATGCGTAAACCTGATTGTTTATGTTGTATGAATTTGTGAGTATTGTGTTGTAAAGATCTTTAGTTTAGGAATTGAGCTGAGTTTATTAGCTACGGAGTTCAGTTGGCTCACCAACAAGTGCTCCTTAAACACAAGTTTACTGAAGACCAAGAAGAGAAACGAATTCTCAAGGTTTTGCTTATATTTCAAGTTGTTGTCTTAAGAAAACAATAGCAGCTTAAATATACAAGGCTTTCCTTCCTTATGAGGAAAGCTGGAACTTGACAAAATGAGTGTTCATACTCCTTTGCCATAAACAATAATAAAACATGAAAATATCACTAGATTACAATAACAAAAGAAAGGAAAAAGGGCCTGAACAGTTGTGCCTTCCTGCAGCTAGAAATTGCACGGGTAATGATCCCCACTAGCAGCCTTGATACACAAAACAAGATATATTTACATAAGATATTATTTAAGTAAATTATCAACTTAAAAGGAATTAATTTTAGATAATTTAGGAATTGAAAGGCTGAGCATGAGCTTTTGCATTTGGATAGTCGAGACTTCTTCTTTAAAAACAACTGGGTGACAGTAGGCTAGTGTTCCACCACATGGAGCTGATCATTTCTGAAATATTAGAGTGAAATTAATCCACAATATATGAGATGATCAATCATATATAATCAAGTTAATAATAACAAATTATTATTAAATAACTTGATCATTTATGACAGCTCTGAGTATAAGAAAACTTCTTAGACCATATCAAGCATCATCGTGAACTCATGAATAACGCATGGACCCGTCGAGGGACCAATGTCGATATGGTGCATGGACCAGTCGAGGGAACAATGTCGGGACCAGTCGAGGGAACAATGTGCATCTGTTAAACAAAGTACTTGAGGAGACCTATGCACCTGCATCAACAACATTACGTAGACCTTCTGTATATCAGTATGTCTCCCTAGGAATGAGTTTTCGCCTGCTTCCCTTCAGTAGTTTCCCTGTTAGAAAGTAGAAACTGCTCTATACAGTCTAGACCTACATATTTCATACATTCTGAGAAAAATTGCTTAAAGAAGACAGACTTGGAAAACATTGAATTTATGAAAACATAATGTTGTCACTTGTTAAGTGTTTGATCTTTCACACTACTTACTTCGGGTTAACCTGTTCTCGTATGCTGGTGGGCTATGAAAAGTGAAACAGTCACAGGATTTTGGTTCACTTTATTGCCTTGATATCTGCTTTTTGAATCCCCTGTCTGCAACACAAAATATCTCTTTCCTTTTTAAGTATTTTACCGGAATGACTCAAGAGTAGTTATACACATAGTACAAAAGTGTACATGGCACTGTTCTAAACCAGAATCCCTTCACCCTTTCACTGAGCACGGCTGCTCTATTAGAAGTCCACCTGCTGTTGACGATTTCAGATTTAGATGTGAAAGTAATGATCTTTCTGAATGAAATAGGCTTCTTATGACAATATGGCAAGAATGACAAAGTAAATGCAAAAAGTTTACTCTCGTATGATTTTCTGATTTCATAGCATACTCTTTTCTCCATGATTCTACATTGTGAGCTACTGGTTATATTTTTGTTTTAACTAGTGCTTGGTGGTGTTTTTGGCTTCTCTCGCAGCTCTTCAATTGGTGTTTCTAAGACTACTCTCTTTTGCTGGTGGTTCTAGATTACAACTCAAGGGCCCCGTCTCAATGTTTCTAGACATGTGAGTATCAAAACATCATTGTTGTTAGTTCATGTTTGTGGTTAATATCTAATACTTTATTTTTAATTTGTTGGTACTTTATTGTGCTTTAATTTGTTGGTATTGTGCTTTATATGGAGAGAATACAATCAGATGTAGTGTCACGTATTGGACATCAGATAGCTACCACCATCATCACCCAATTTCAGGCAGCAAATCCTGGTATGAATCTCGTTGTTCCTGATTTTCATGTGAGCATTCAGCCTCGTGATCCAAGTAGTGATCCCGAAAAACATCAAGATACGCAAAATAGCCTACCATCAGTTGGAACGAGCACAGCTAATCGGGTTCAATACTTTTCTCTGTCTATCTTTTAAACTCTCTTGCTCTTTTTCTATATCAACTGACTTTATGATGCTTCTATGGAATGAAAACTAAATTTACTACCAAAAGAGAACGAATGGAGTTAGAGACTATGACTTGGTTGAACTAAATTAGTAGCCTGGTTGTCAAAGACATTATGACGTGGTTGCTTTGAACTATAAGCACTGGTTATAATGCTGAAAGTTGGATAGTTGTGCACATCTTGGATTTTTTTTGGATAATGTTATAAGTAAAATAAGAAAGAACAACATAATGGAAACTATGAGCAGAAGGGAATTGTATACTACTGTTGCTTAGCTTGAGTTTCATTTGTTAGTCTGGTCTGATCTCTTAGCTTTGGTTTGTTAGTATGCTATCAAGGCAGACACCAATCTAGATGGAGAAGTATTGGCTCTCTTATTCGTGTATTCCCCTCTTTGTTCTTCTTTGTCATAAGAGGATTTCTTATAGAGGGCCAATCTTATAATATAAACTTGTCATTTCATATAAATTTTGTGAAGTAGTGTTGGCATGGATATGGTTGGTGAAGTGTACAACATGGTGGGAGTAGTGGTGGTTGTGGAGATTGCTATGCAAGTTTCTATGATATGGTCGTATGATTTTTTTGGATGTGTATCTTACGTGGAGGTCATGGCAAATTTTCTGTAGGAACGCAACATATATAGGGAGATTATATCCCTTAGTTTGAAATTTTAGGTTTGATAGTGTATCAATTCCCTCGTCATTATGTCATTCACAAAAGTAACATTATTTGTTTTGCAAGGAATTTGATATTATTGTTGCCATTTTGCTTCTCAATGTTTGTAGATGATTGAGGATCGCAACGAAGATGGTGCTTTATTGGAGTAGTGCGGAAAGACTTTAAGCAAAGCTCAAGCTACTAGCTAGCCAATGAAATTTTGTAGATATAATTTTTTGGATAAGAAACGATTATCTCATGTGCTAGCAATTTGTTTTGGCTTATGAGCTGTAGGTGGTTATTATACGTCTCGGCACATACATTTTAGATAGCTTGATTGGATTTTGTAATCAAAGCGTTATTTATTAATTAATTATAAGCTATCAAATTAATTATTTTAATATTATTTGTACTTTTCTTATTATATACATACGGTAAATAATAATAATAATAATAATAATAATAATAATAATAATAATAATAATAATAATAATATTATTATTATTATTATTATTATTATTATTATTATTATTATTATTATTATTATTATTATTATTATTATTATTATTATTATTATTATTATTATTATTATTATTATTATTATTATTATTATTTCCGCCAAAATAGTATTAATGCCGGCCACCCTAGTTAGCGTTGCATTAGATGCAGTGCATATCATTGCAATTGAAAGCAAGAGCGTTGCCTTAGCGTCGTTAGCTTTACATTATACCTATTGTAACAGCACTATGAGCTAAGGTAACGCGTACATGATTCAAAGCAGTAAGCGTTACATTAGACCCAAATTTGCGTTACCTTAGACCTAATGCAGCGCGGGTATTTGCAGCGCCTCTGCGCGTTACCTTAGGTCTATTATAACGTTTATTTGGGTCTAAGGTAACGATTTTGAGGTGTTGCAATATGTCATTAATGTAGTAGTGTATGTTTTTATACAATGCTTGACAACCCATGCCATGCATGCGGCCACCAGGCATGATTACTCGAGTCATGACATAATCTTTGCAAAGTAAATGTGGGAAATTGTATGTGTTGGTGACTTCTAGCTATAAAGTTGAGAATAACTAACATAACTAATACATGCGGCACAAAACTTGGCTGGTTCGCTTAATGTTAACAAAGTATTGTGTAGTGGTTCATTTTGATGTTGTTTATGTTTATGTGAGGTTAGGTTTAGGCCTTTTGTTGGTCGCAAATATGGAGACTTAGTGCTACTCCAATCATTTTCAAAGGTTTAGCCAACATAAAATCATATCAATTGAATGTGGCACCAAACAAATTAAACTAAACAATAATACATTAACAGACGCACTCTTGTACCATTTCCAATTTCCTCATAAGAACCTCATTGTCAAAGATATATTTCAGTATTAGATTCCTTGTGGTTCATCTGTTTTAAGTCGAATATAATTTACACGTTTTTTTCCAATTGGTAGTAGTAGCAAAATAAATAAGATTGAGTCAATGTGCTATTAGAATGAACTTGCCATTTTATCTATCATACTGAATTTGCTTTTGTGTATTTTAGCGGATATAATCAATATTTTATAATTTAATGGATGTTATCAGATAATTAGTAGTATGTTTGCGTACACATTTTAACAAAAAAAAAAAAAATACACAATGTACTCAAAGTGAAACAAATCAAACAAATTTGATGGATAGTTATATGTGTTTTGAGATTACATGCATATTATACTAGAAGTGAAAAAATCGAACAAATTAGATAGATACAGTCAAATCATACGTAACATAGAAACTCACTTTTGCACACACTTGTTATGATAATTCCGAGCTCTCTTAACTATCTATACATGAGAACCATTTTAGTAATCCTAATTAATGCTTATAATGTTGCTCGTATAATCTAATCAAGAGTTCATAAAGGCGATATAATTAGTGGATAAGGATTGTTAACGAAGCACAAGACTTCGAGACAAATCGGTCATCAATTAATGTCATCCAGCTGCATCTAAGCAATAACGAATTATAGAAAAAGCAGCAAAAAGCATTGCATACATCACAATCTCATTTTATAACATTAATAAAAACATTATTACTACCACCAAATTGTGCGACTAATGGTGGTGTACTAGCCATGGAGTGCTAACTAAAATAGGACCTCACCTTTAATTATATTAAGGATAGACAAGTCTATAAGGCATTTAGCAACAATTGATTGTATATCATTATTACGTTCAAGTACATTGGATAAGTAATAACTTTCCATTGGTCCACTTCTAAGCTTAATTTCGCACTAGTTGCGAGAGTAATCTCACGTAATTAATTAACTTATTAACAAATTTCGCCTTTAGTTTGTAACCAGTAACAATTTATCAACTAGAGAGATTCTTATGCATTAAGAACAACTTCTCAAAGTAATACTTCCGACCAGATAGTCCCTTTATGAATGATTATGAGTCTACTTGTTTGTTTATCGATGAAAAATGTGGTTCTAAACATAGAAAGTTAACCTTTCTCGGAGATGTCTCAAGTTCGGCTAAATTTCCATTTCAGTCCGTCATAATAAGTCCTATCATACAGTGGCGGATTCAGCGGGGGGGCACGTGACCCCCATTTCTCTCTTAGCTATTTCACTACATATACTATTTTGTGTTCTAAACCAGCATTTGAGTTTGTTAGATAAGGTGGAAATCATCTGAGATTTTATGCTGGCTGCCCGAGTTCGAGCCTGGACAGGTACATTTTGGCTCTTTTTTAAATTCTTTTATGCAAAAAGGGTTACCAACTTACCATTGATAATGTTCTTATGAATTTTATTTAGTATTATATTGCATTATTAATTGTTTTGACTTTGTTTTTGTGAAAAAGATTCTCGATTATACGTATGTTAGTGAAAAAATAAAGCCAGTTTTCTTTTTAATCTCCCCATTTTTACGTTTGTAAAACTCGCGTTTTGTTTCATAATTTTGTGCCCCCCAATTCTTATAATCCTGGCTTCGCCACTGCTATCATATCCTTACAAAAAAAAAAAAAAAACTTTAGATATGAGCGTGAAAATATCCTAATCTATTTCCGATCAGTAGCCTGACTGCCTACTTGCCTAATACTGTGCAACCAAAACTGAAAACTATGCTGCCTGAAAATCATCTAAAGTTCATTATGGGAACGAGATACAAGGTAAGCCCAATGTTGTCATGGTTTAAAGTACTCTAGGCCAATGGACCAATATTGGAGTCCAAGCCCAATTTTTTTCTTTTTTTTTTGCCAAATTTAAAGTATCTCACAATCAAACAATGTGGATCCACCTAATCCGCTTCATTTTTAAGTATCTCGGTACAGTGGATCTACCTCGCCCTTTTTTGTAGTAGTAGTAGTATATAGTGTAGTATAGTATTGGAGTTCTTGTAGTATTAGTGTAGTTGTTGTGTACTATCGCATTGAGTGTCACCCTACATAATACGGAGACCAAATTGCGCATGATGTATATTTACCTCATGGAAAAAAAAAACAGCAATTTCTTTTTGACTTTGCATTGCATTATTTAGTATCTTTTTGGCCAAATTTTTCCAAATCTGTTTCTATTTTCATAATCAATTTCTTTAAAAACTGTTATTTGAAAAGATAGTGATTTAGTGTGTTTAGCAAAAACTTTCTAAATCTATTTCTATTTTTCATAATCAATTTCTTTAAAAATTATTTTTTTGAAGAAAATAGTGAGTGTTTGATTAAATATACTACTAAAGCACTTCAATTGTTATTGTAATTTTTTTTTTTTGCCAAATTTAAAATATGTCACAACTCACAAATAGACAGTGTGGATCGATATCTTACCCTTTGCCTGAATTCACCTGGCTGCTTAATTTCTAAGTATCTCGTATCTCGCTACATTGGGCCTAACTCGTCCTTTTTCGTAGTAGTAGTATAGTATAGTAGTTGTTGGTATTAGTGCAGTTGTTGTGTACTCTCGCATTGGGTCATCCTACATAGTAAGGAGACCCTCCCATTGGGTCATCCTACAAATTAAGGAGACCTAATTGCACAACATGTATTCTTATCTCATGGAAAAGAAACTACTATCAAATAAAGTTATACAAATTTTACGATCGTTTTGAACTTGGGGCGGGTAATGGCTTAGGTAGTAGACCCCCCTCAATTCCACCTATAAGAAATATAATACACGATATTTAGGAATATTCTTAACATCAATATAATCAGTGAAGTACATATATCTTGTCCCTCACAAAACCCTAACACACAATATATTCTTGAACGTGTAGGGATCCTCTAGAGTTTTCTGTTGGTGGAGGTTGTAGAGTTTACTATTAATGGTAATAAAACAAAATAAGGCGGTTACTTCAATACACAAATAAAATATTAAATATTTAATTCTTTCCTTACTTGGTAAACTCTACCATATAGAGTTCATTTTAGACTCTAGAGGATCCACACTCATTCTTGAACATATTGTATTTCTAAATTACATATCATAATATTGTAATATTCCTTAACTCGAATATCCTCTGTTACCCCCCCCTCAAACTCATGGTAATTTTGACTAAAAATTACAATGAGTTTGCCAAAACAATAAGGATCTCCGTCGAGATTTTCACAGGAAATATGAATTCATAGTTATTTCTCAAAATTGTTTGGGTATATGTAGGAATGAAATTTCCACATGAATTTCCAATTACCAAGGGGGCTAGGTAAGTCAATTCCCATGAATTCTGAATTCTCACGATTTTTTGCTACGAAACAAATCCACATTTTTTAATTCATGGTGCAACGACAAATTTTGTAATACGACAAAATAAGGAAACAAATGAATATTTTATTAATATAAGAAAAGTTGTGTGCACAATCTTTAATGTAATACTCTGAATTTCACTACGTAGTAGGGGGTGCACCGTACGATACACTACACACGTGTGTGTACGTGCTGTAGGGGGTACGCGCGTCTTCCACGTGCGTTGCCGTTGTTCTTGAGAGGGTTGCAGGGGACTTGAATCTCTCCTTGAATTTGTTTGTTTTAACTCGTGTTCGATTTGATTTGCAGGCGGCACGTGCGTCTTTGTTGACTGCGTGTAGCCGGGAGTTTGTAGAGAATTCCTTTTGGGGTTTTCTTGTCTTTGAACATTCCAACTTTCAAATAAATGAAGGAGACTCTATATATATAGAGTGAAAACCCTAATTTCTGGTGGGCTTGTAGTCGTAGGCCTGTGTTTAGGTTTTATGTGGACTTGTCCCAATATTCTCTTTTGTCTGGATTAAGACCCGAATACCCAATTTGGAAACAGGATCGACCCAAATATCATTTAACGGGGCAAAATGATCAAATAGAGTTAAATTTGACATTAATTCAAAATAATTAACTTATCTAATTTCCGACACAT
Source organism: Spergularia marina (assembly GCA_963680865.1). NCBI lineage: Eukaryota > Viridiplantae > Streptophyta > Magnoliopsida > Caryophyllales > Caryophyllaceae > Spergularia > Spergularia marina. Next base: position 20,620,925 of record OY804551.1, on the reverse strand, counting down.
TAATGATCTTTTAGTGCCTACACATGGGAATTCTGAATTTCCATGATTTTGTTTGGTAACAAAACGACCACTTAAATATGGGATTACAAGTTTCTAGCTCACCTACTTAGTTCGTTCGCGAGTTGGCTCATGGATTTGCTTGCTTTTCTTTCTAGTTTACAGTCATGGATTGGCTCAGCTCAACGATTCACATCCGAGGATTCGGCAACATCTATGGCGCAGGATGAGCATTTTCTTCCTTCAGTCAGCACTCCGACGGGGTTTTTAGTTGCTTATCTGATCTTGGCAAACTCCATACTACTGGGCCGTATGACATTGTTATTCATTCGGATGAGGCGGGCGTGGGTGGGATTCTCATTGTCTCAAGTAGTGTACCGCTGCCTGGACTGCAACTGAACCACTCGAGCATGTTCTCTTGGGTTCCGCGTGTGATTCTGGGGTAATAGCATCATCAACCTCGCAAGCGGAGTCTGTAGCTCTTTGTGATGCACTTATGTGGGCCCATCAACATCATTTTTCCTCGGTATGTATCTTTTTGGATTCCTCCAACTTGGTTGCCATGCTACGGGGCAGCCATAAAGAGGACATTTCATTCTTTTGGCATACTCGTATTCGACAAATCTGATTGGTCTTGGAGTCTTTCCAGTGCTGCAGCATCTTCAAAATTAATCGTGACTGTATCACGTACGCACACGACTTGATCACTGGCTGCCGATAATGTCGTGTCCTGCCCTTTTCGTTTATTAGTCCTTTGTTAGGTAGTTCTTAGTTCCTAGTTGCTTAGGGCATGTTCGGTATTATTGCCGTTTCCAATTTTTGGTTTTTTGCATAAAATTTTATAATTAAATAAGTTACAAAATTAAATTTAAATTGTTTTTTTTTTATATATTAGTCATCGAAAATGAAAACTGACAGCTGAAATCTGAAAACCACTTGTTCTAATTTTCAATAACGGGACTTATTTTTCCAAAAAACAAAAAAAAAAACAATACGAGATAGACCCTTAAATTGATGCTTTTATTTAATATTTTACCTCTATCAAAAAAAAAAAAAAAGTAGCGTCATAGAATAAGTAAGAATGAAGATTTGTATCCCTTCAAAAAAAAAAAAAAAAAAGAATGAAGATTTGTATGTAGGTAGGTATATATGGTGCCGTTGTTAATGCAAGATGTTGGAGCGTATTTAACAATTTAGTGATTTACAGTGCATCATCATCTTCGACTACTCTTCCTTTGGCATTTGTTGTCGGAAGTCGAGGAACAGCTTGATACCGGTGGCACAACAAGCTTCACCCGACGGCACGCACGTGTATGTCTATGTTTCTGCGCCACGGCTCGCTGTATATTCTTCAAGGTCAATGGTTAACACCATTTAATTAATAGTGCACTATTCATTCAATAGATAACTCATAAATTAATTTTCTATTTATCATTCCGTCGCAAAATTTGCGACAAGTTTCACTCGCATTTTGCCATTTTGGTTGTCCGGAAGTTATAGCTACGCTACATGCATGACCCAATTTGGAACCGGTTAAACTCAGATTCGACATAATTCGAAATTATAGCTAATAGAAATTGACCTAATTAACTAAATTGATAGTTAGAGTTAACTTAATGCAAAATAACTCTATTTATCCACCTAATCAAACCCCATAGTCTAATAATATTGACCATAAGGGTTGAAATGATATGATTCAATATATATAAGCTCTATAATAATTCAATATAGGATCCCATAATCGGTTTTAGAAATTCGTACAATTAGACCCACCATATATAATTCCGATCATTTGAGAATATCGACTTAAACCTACTTTAACAATTAAAACTATATATCCAAAATAAATTAAACGCTTCCCACCTGATTGCGAACTTTAAAACTACTACATACATGGGTTTCCAGTGATATTACTCATCCAAGTTGTTCATTAAATTCTACCACTAGCTAGAAAACAAGTGATAGTACCATTTCAAGATTATCAACGACAACACAGTCTTATTTAATCGAGCTTAATTAGTTCATCCCTACCTTGAATAAAGCTTATCAATATGGTGGTATTTAATTTGGGTTGCATCTTGCATTAGTTGTAAACTCCTAACTCCTAGCTAGTAGTACTAGCACCATTACTTAAGTCATACTCTTCCTTTGACTTTTATATTCATTTAAACAATCAATTATTTAGCTTTGCATTATTGCATGGGTGGATTTGGACACTTCCTTGCAACTTCCTAGCTCCTAAAACCCACCTATAAATACACTCAAATACTCCTCTCATTCACTTCATCCCTAAACATTCACATACTACTAAATTAATACTACACAATTAATTACTTCTTCTAATAAGTTCTTCATGGCATTTTCAAACACAATTCTATGTCTTGCCCTTTTCCTTACTCTTTTAAGTTCCTCGTTGGCGGCGAGGCGTCTCGCTGACGCCACCCAACCTATGGCCTTCCAGTACCACAAAGGCACCCTCCTTAGTGGCAAAATCACCACAAACATCATTTGGTACGGCCATTTCAAACCCGCACAACGTACCATAATATCTGATTTCATCACCTCCTTGTCGCCATCCACCAAACCCAAAACCCAACCTTCTGTTGCCACGTGGTGGAAATCCATTGGCAAATATCAGCGCCTCGCCAATCCCAAAGCACAAACATCACTCGGCCTCTCTTTAGCCAACCAAGTGGTGGACGAGTCCTACTCATTAGGAAAGTCCCTCACTAACAAGAACCTCGCCGAGCTGGCAGCCAAGGGCGGTCAACAAGTCAACGCAATCAACATAGTCTTGACCGCATCTGACGTGGCTGTTGAAGGGTTTTGTAGGAGCAGGTGTGGGACCCACGGGTCATCCTACATTACCAAAAATGCCCCTCAAAAGTCAGCCTACATTTGGGTTGGCAACTCTGAGACTCAATGCCCGGGTCAATGTGCGTGGCCATTCCACCAGCCCATTTACGGTCCACAAGGCCCACCATTGGTTGCACCCAACAACGACGTGGGCTTGGATGGCATGGTCATAAACTTGGCTAGCTTGTTGGCCGGAACCGTGACGAACCCGTATGGAAACGGGTACTTCCAGGGTCCGAAAGAAGCTCCACTTGAAGCTGCATCCGCTTGCCCAGGAATTTACGCCAAAGGGGCGTATCCGGGTTACGCTGGTAACCTGTTGGTTGACCGGACGACCGGTGCGAGCTACAATGCTAATGGAATCAACAAGAGGAAATATCTGCTCCCTGCTTTATATGATCCTAAAACTACGTCGTGTTCTACTTTGGTGTGACAAGTAGTTTCTTTTGTATATACAGCGTAAAAGAAGCTTTGTATGATGTGTAATTTAGAAAAACAAGAGATGTATATTGAGATTTGTTAGTTTTGAGTTCAATTTCTTTTATTGAAAACGATCATATAACCTTCCGCAGGTGCACGCATCATAATATCAACGCTGCTAAAGATCTAATGTTAAGATCAGACAAAAATAATACATCAATACTTAGATAATGGTACAATTGAGAAAGTCGTAATAAAGTCAAATCAGAGTTAGTAAAATTGAACTACCAAGTATGATAGGAAAAGGAATTGATACTAAACATTTGCCGGCGGTAGTTTATGCTAATAATGTTGTAGTAATTTTAAGACGGTGATCATAAATTGAAGTGGAGCATAATGAAATCAAATTTCAATGAGAAAAAGACGTAGTGAAGTAGAATTAGAATGGTTTGTCGTTACTGGCCGGTTAGTTTCGAAAAAAAAAAGACGTAGTGAAATAACTTGTTTGCTCCGTATAACACCCCCCCCCTAACCGTTATACACAACACTTTTGTGCAACACTTATAAATAACAAAGAAGTTTGTTACTGGCCGGTTAGCTAGGTTCGAACACAGGTTTTTATGTTACCTATATATTCATTAAAAGATTGGTAATCAATAAGTTTATGACCAAAATTTACCAAATTGATATACAACAACATACATTACACTAGCGTCTAAGGCTATAGTCATAAAATGGGCTAATGGAAGGTATGCTGCTTCACAATTGAAGAAACGCATATAGTTACCTTTTTTGAGTCTACGACTATGGACACGCCTGTCCAGTGCCGTGTCTGTGTTCGACACCGTGTCGGACACAGACACGGATCGGACACGTGCCCGACACGCCCGAAAACCGTGTCCGGTTTTTTTATTTAATTTTAGGAAACGGGCACGGTTTTTTTTAATTGGATACGAATCGGACACCGACCAGACACCTGACACGACACAAAACTACGTCGTTTTGACAAGTTTTAAAAAAAAAAAAACCTATCTCTTTATATCCTATTTTAAATACACTAACCGGTAGCTCAACTATAAGTCTTACTTCTCTATCTCCTTCTGTTTCCCATCTTCCTGCTCCGAATGGTTTTTCCACATTCGACTGACGCCGCCTTAGAAGACCTCCTCTAACCGACGTTTGATAGAGGCCCCACCGTTACCGCTCCACCTGCACCCGGCCTCACCAACCCCACCTCTACCTATCCATGCACAATTCGCGTATTTGAAAAAAACAGGCATTAAAAATACTTATTATTTTTGATTTTTTGCCGTGTCCGTGTCCGCTAAATTTCAAAGTGCCGTGTCACGTATCCGTATCGGTGTCCGTGTTCGTGTCCGAGTCCGTATCGGTGCTACCTAGGTCTACGATGACGGACAATAATTGGGTGGAAGCTAAGAGAAGAGACATAGTATGTCTTACTTTGTAGCGCAGTTAATGCATGCAAGGTGTTGGGATTGACTTTGGATCAAAACCGGCCACTCGTGCGGGACTAGTACATATACTCGGAAGGTTCGTCAGGGTCAATGGATAAGCTCTCGATCAGTGACTGTTCATCAGTTCATGTGCATAACTGCAAATAAATGGGCCGAGAGTTGGTGTATGTATTATTATTGCTAGTAGAGTAGTAGTAGCCTCCTCTAATAATGATCCATTTGACAACAATCAATTTTTTCAAGAATTCAATATGAAGACACCCTACATGAAATATTTCAGAGACCAACTCCTAATTGTGGAACTTCATTGGAATATTAGCCTCTAATTATTTTTTGATGCGTGGCATTTTGTACGACAATAATTGAAACCTTTAATTCTAAGATTGATGGTCATAATTCTCGACTAGAATGCCTCATTATTGCTTTGGAGTAGTTCAAGCTCGCCTCATACTCATACAGTCATACCCAACTAAAGATGAAGTATTTTAACCTATATGCATTATGCAAGTACACTACCTTGCAGAAAGATGATGGGTTGTCCTTCCGATTTCGGCTATGTTTGGTAAAACTAGCTAGCTGAAATAGTAGATGAACGTTGAAATAGTAGCTAAATGATGAAATGGAAACTGAATGATGATATGGAAGCTGCAATAGTAGCTGAAAGTTTTCGGCCGATAGAAATAGGAGTATTATGCAAAATTAGCTGATATATTAGCTTATGTATATAAAATTACGTAAGAATGAGTTATTTATTTTTAATTTTATTTTATTCAATGAAAAACGGAGGGTAAACTAGGTATAAAATTATGATAAGTGGTTTAAATTTTAATAACTTACATTGGGTAGCTTATTATTTAAGTTAGTGGTGTTATTAAACCAACTTATTTGGTAAAAAAGCTTAAAAAACTAGTCAAATAAGTTAGCTTATTTTACATACCAAACATAGTCGCATCAATTTTTTCTTTGGCATGGTGGTAGTTTGCTCAAAAATGTACATGGGGTCCCAAGTTCAAGCCTTAAGACTTTCATTTTTACTATCTTTTTGACCCCGCTTGAATTTTGTCACATCTTTTGACCCCACTTATTTTGACTCTTGTGTCCGCCACTGGTCCTATATACAATCACATGAACTACATTAAACCTCTAATATTGACACATTAGGATTAAATAAAAACTATACTTCTCTATTCATTTTTAAACTTCTCATCTTTTTTTTTTTTGGATTCTCACATTTATTTTCTCATTCCCAAAATATTACGTTTTGTTTGCAATGTAATAATTAGGAAAGCAAAATAAAGATGTTGGTGATAATTAGCTTCTATATTTATTTGTTAAATGAATCATTAAGAATTAATTATTAATATTCCTTACGAATTGAATTTACTTCACTATTTGCTTATTTGTTCTACGACTTTTGAGATAAATCACATATAATTTCTTCTGTATGTAGACCTATAACATCATGCCCTCCGAATCTCAGGGGATAAAAATTGTGTGGAAGTGGAGTGACAAAGTGTCTTACTTGGTGGCGCAGTTAATGCAAGGTGTTGGTAGACTTGGCTCGTCCGCAGACTAAGCATTGTGCATATACGAGTGCAGCTTCCTTTGTACACTTTGTCGGAAGCTGAGGAGCAGGCCAACAGCTCAATACTGTACTGGTGGCGCAACAAGCTTGACTTTTGAACACACGTGTGGTGCACATACATACAAAACCCACGTACTCGTGCGGCTCTACATACACTGATGAGAAGGTTCGTCATGGTCAATGCATAGATAAGCTCTGATATATATATTACTCAGTCAGTGTCATGTCATGTGCTTGATTGCTAGAAAATGGCTCGGGCCGGGGGAGTTAGTTGAGATATTATTAACCTAGTAGACTAGATTAGTATTAGCCACCTTTATTAATGGTCGATTTGACATCAAATTATTAGGGCAATTATTTGTATTTTGAATTGAATAATATGAAGTCAAAATGCTCGAACTTAGCTTTAATTTGCCTGGTTTGATTGCCAAGTTTGAATTAGCCCTTTCTTTGTCGTTCTTGCTTGGAGGCATCTTGTAAGACACTCACAAAAATTTGATATCTATACACCTTCTATTCTTTGAATAGCTAAGGTTTAATGCAAGTTACTCTTAAATAGATATTAAAATTGTTAAATATTAAGACGTAATTTTTTTATGAGTGTTGTATATACTCCCTCCGTTCGCCTATAAAAACGCGTAGGGTCGCAACACAGTTTTTAAGAAAAATATAATAAAGAATGAGTTTTAGTGTCCACTTGGTGTAAAATTACAAAATAGGGGTATGTTTCACTTACATTTTCAATAAACAAATTACTAATGTGGGAGTATTTTGCTCTTTACATGTACACATAAGAAAAAAATCTTAAGTAAGAAATTTAAAGATGATCACCCAAAATTAAAAAAAAAATGAAAGTTTATAGGCGAATGGAGGAAGTACATATGTATCGCTTTTAATGGTCTTGGGCAGACTAAGAGCAAGGCCGTAGCATTCATTTGAGGGGCCCTGGACAAAATACATCAAAACGACAATTTTGAGGCCCTAAATATAAACGACGCATTTGTGTTCGAGGCCATATACAAAACATTGTTTCGGACCCCTTAAAATACTTTGAAAGTAAAAAAAAATTAGAATTAAAATAAATAAGGAAGATTACAAATATTGGAAAAGAAAAAAAAAATCAAAAGTAACACATTTAATCTGGGCAAGGAAAGAAAAAAAAAACATTGGAAAAGAAAATAAATAAATAGAAACAAGTTAATCTGGGCAAGGAAAGGAAAAAAAAAAGAATTAAAAAAATAGACAGTGGGTTTCGAACCTAGGTACATAGGTTTTTTGAATGCCACTAGGCTATAATCGTTCATCTAATATATTAGGAAAATGTAAATTATATATTACGTTTTGACAGTTTTGGGCCCCTCAGATTTCGGGGGCCCTGTTCCTGGGCCCGGCTCGCCCAGCCTTATCTACGGCCCTAACTAAGAGTCCTAATTAGTCAAAATGATAAAGTAGTCCTGAATTTTTGATATGGTATCTAAGCTTAAGTGTCACTAGGCTTACAGTCGTAAGTAGTCGAGTCACGCTCAGCGATCAAAGCACAAGAAATGCTATTTATTACTAAGCCCCCCTCCACTCTATATATTTGAAGTTCCATAATTTCTAACATTAGATAAATATATGTGCGTTAACGGTGTAATTGCATAGTTACACACATGGCATGCAACTAATCCGTGAGGTCAGCCGCCTCCGTAGTCCGTACCAATAGCTACACATTCTTCTCTTTTTACTGGCAGTCTGGCACCTGTCACCTTGATTAAGACGCTTCCTTAGCTACACTTATGCTGGCATTCTCTTTTCTACTCACATAATCACTCGCTTCCAACTTGAGTTGTGTTCATTCAATTTTTACTACGCGCACTGTACAATGACATCTGCGGTCTGCCTCATATTTTAAATTTTTAACAACACGGCCGGTTTTATCCAATTCAGGTTGCCACTGCATGCATACCCACTAGTGAGACATTACTAGCACATTTTGCGTAACTTATACACATCATCTAATCTCTTCACTTTTTAATTCTTCCTTAATGATTGCTCTACATTGTATATCCTAGCACCTTCCTTTGCTTTAGACCATCACCATATATACACTAACCTCCACATTTCATTCACTTCATCCCTCAACATTCTCATTACTTCCTACATTTTTTGGTTGTATATTACCCCTCCCTAGCTTATAGTCTCCATGGCATCTTCAAACACAATTCTACGCTTTGCTCTTTTTCTAACCCTCTGTAGTTTCACATTGGCGGCAAGACGCCTCGCTGACACCACCCAACCCATGGCCTTCCAGTACCACAAAGGTCCACTACTAAGTGGTAAAATGACTACCAATCTCATTTTTTACGGACGTTTTAGCCCCGCACAACGTACCATAATAAATGACTTTATCACTTCTATATCACCCTCGAAAAGTGAAATTCAACCATCGGTTGCCACGTGGTGGAACTCCGTAGGCAAGTATCATCACCTCGCCAATCCCAAGGCCAAAACCTCACTCGCTCTCTCCTTGGGCAACCAAGTTATAGACGAGTCCTACTCACTTGGGAAGTCCCTCACAAGCAAGCACCTTATTGAGCTAGCTTCCAAGGGCGGTCAAGACATCAACACAATCAACATAGTCTTGACCGCATCTGACGTGGCAGTTGAAGGATTTTGCAGCAGCAGGTGTGGGACCCACGGGTCATCCTACATTACCAAAAATGCCCCTCAAAAGTCAGCCTACATTTGGGTTGGCAACTCTGAGACTCAATGCCCGGGTCAATGTGCCTGGCCATTCCATCAGCCCATTTACGGCCCACAAGGCCCACCATTGGTTGCACCCAACAACGACGTGGGCTTGGACGGTATGGTCATAAACTTGGCTAGCCTGTTGGCCGGAACCGTGACGAACCCGTATGGAAACGGGTACTTCCAGGGTCCGAAAGAAGCTCCACTTGAAGCTGCATCCGCTTGCCCGGGAATTTACGCCAAAGGGGCGTATCCGGGTTACGCTGGTAACCTGTTGGTTGACCGGACCACCGGTGCGAGCTACAATGCTAATGGAATTAACAAGAGAAAGTATTTGGTGCCGGCTTTATATAATCCTACAACTTCATCTTGCTCGACTTTGGTTTGAACACTACATACTAAAACAATAGAATACAAGTTTTGCAACATGCATGTACAGACAGTCAGATACTATAGAAGATTAGAACTTTACGTTACTACTTTGTAAAATTGATAATCGAGTTTGTGTTATTTGTTGATATTTATTATTGTATTTGAAATAAACAAAGTTTGGTGTTAACTTGTTAGGTCAGAACAAATTGACTAGCAGCAAGCAAGAACGTTTATTTGACATATTTCGTGTCGTTATTGGACAAGTACTCTATGAAGTATGAACTCACATCGAATATAACCAAGTCGGCAAAGTCAGCAAATTCTCATATGCGACGGTCTCACGATAATTTATTGAAGGCGAACTTACTTGTTTAAAAAGTGAATCATTTAATATTCATTGTGACCATTATATCGTGTTTAGTGATCTTGTTAGTTTACGATTTAATCACATAAGTTGTGATTTAATAGGGTCACAAATTATGAAATTATGAATAATTTATGGAATACTCATTTTATACGAGACATAGTAATCTTACATTAAACTAAAAAAGTCACTTAAAAAAGTATAACGGTTACTAAAAAAAATGTAAAAGAGGTCACTATTTATATAAAAAAAAAATGGTCTCACAATTAATTAGTGTGAGACCGTCTCACACGAGACTTAACTTGAAACTAATTGATTTTGATCACTAGTAACCAAGTAATCCCTCTGTTCCAAATCAAATGCCCCGTGGGTCATTTGTAGTGAAATAAGAAAAATTAGTAAAGAAAGTAAAGTAGTGGTAGTGGAAGAATATTGGGAGAATACAGGAGAGAGAATGTGGAGATTAACGAGAAGTAGGGGAGAGAATGTGAGAGGGTGGAAGATTAGAAAAAAGTAGGAGAGATAATGATGCTCCAAAATAGATATGGTGTTTAAGTTTGGATATATAAAAAAAAAAGAATATGTAGCGTTTGAGTTAAGACCGAGGGAGTAATATTCTCTTCTATAAAGTAACCCATTCTACAGATTCCGCGAAGGACAAGGAGTCATGATGTGAAGTGACAGTCATAAAACGGGAAACTCCGTGAGTTGGCCGAGGGATGACACCACTCTTATTTTTTACAAGTTCCTGCCGAAATTGAAAATGGTCAATATAGCTAAACACTTAACTCTCCAAGTCCACGTAACCATAATTAAGATTTTGGAATACCACCAGAACCAAATGTATGAGCCGATAATTATTGATTCACACTTTCTCATGACAGAGCTATTCTACGTTTAGAGCGTGAATGGGGCGCATATCTCTCTCGCTTATTATTGAAACTTTGGTACGTAGTTATGTGCAGTCTTAAAAAATACCAATGAATGTAATCCTTAAAACAAATGAAGGTATCTAACACTTACCGATCAGCTCTAAATCCTCTTGTATTAGCACTATGGACAAACACAGGCGTAATACTTACAACTGACTACGAATTTCAATTCCATTACCACTCCAGATCTCGAGCGCAAATGATCCTCCTTGTACCTAGCTAATTGGAAGTCCCCATTTCTGATTACAACAAACTTTTACATTTAATTATTATCAAACCACCCTCAATCCGCGAACCACACCACCTAATGAGTATCAAATTCACATTAGTCACACCTCCTCATGACTTACAAGCTCCATCACGAGACACTACCTTAGTCAAATAAGACCTGCTCACATAATAAGTGCTTTAGGTAGACCCCTAATTATAATCCCGTTGACCTCACCCCATGCATTGCATGCACAAATAGTATTAGTTTGACTCCAAGCTGCTGCAAGCCTGGCATTCCTGCATTCCAGTGAAACATGATGACATCTTACCAGATTCTTACTTACGCATTTAGCGGCTCTCAACTTGCACTTATACAGTATTAGCTAACATTTTAAAATCCTTTTTATGTCCCCTACTCAATATACACACGCTTGTACTTAATATCTCCAAATATCTATGTGACTCATTATTTTACTGAAGTCATACGCTTTGCATAACGCTCACTTTTTGGCCATTTTCCTCCCTTCTTCCACCCACTTTCCTTTCACTTGTTTCCCTCCTACTATATATACATCCCGAATCCTCTCTTATTTCTCCTCATATTTTCAACTTACCAATCACTCTTCTTACACATAGTTACACCACCAAGACAAACAAAAGAGCTAAATCGATTTCAAAATGGCGTCTATTTTCACGTCCAAGGATACACTATTGTGTCTTACTCTCCTATGTCTTGTGATCAATTGTACGTTTGCGGCTAGGCCGATCAGTGACTCGCCTCAGTCTGTGATGACATTCCAGTACCACAATGGACCTCTCCTTAGTGGCCGGGTATCCATTAACCTTATTTGGTATGGCAAGTTCAACCCGACTCAGAGAGCCATTGTCTCCGACTTTGTCACCTCCTTGTCATCTACCCAACACAAAGGCGGCCAACCATCTGTGGCCGGGTGGTGGAGCTCCATTGACAAATACTACCGCCTTGCCAATTCAAAAAAACCATCTTCACTTTCACTCAACCTAGGCAAACAAGTGACTGACGAAGCTTACACCCTAGGCAAAACCCTCACAAACAACCAAATTAAGGCCTTGGCTTCCAAAGGCCTACAACAACCCAATGCCATTAACATAGTCTTGACCGCGGCTGACGTGGTCGTAGACGGGTTCTGCAGTAGCCGGTGTGGCACCCATGGGTCCACACCAGTTACCAAAACAACCAAGACTACTTACATCTGGGTTGGGAATTCACAGACCCAATGCCCAGGGCAATGTGCGTGGCCCTTCCACCAGCCAATCTACGGCCCACAAGGTCCACCATTGGTTGCACCAAACAATGACGTGGGCGTAGACGGTATGATCATAAACATTGCTAGCCTGTTGGCCGGGACAGTGACGAACCCTTATGGAAACGGGTACTTCCAAGGCCCAAAGGACGCGCCACTCGAGGCTGCCTCGTCTTGCCCTGGGGTTTACGGCAAAGGGGCGTATCCTGGTTACGCCGGACAGCTTCTAACAGACGCTACATCTGGTGCGAGTTATAATGCTAATGGAATTAACAGCAGGAAGTATCTGCTCCCTGCTCTGTTTGATCCCTCCACCTCATCCTGCTCAACACTAGTTTGAGATGTAGAAACGAGCTGCACTGTCAGGCCACAAGTGTGTATACATAGGAGAGTAATAGAGTATAGAAATGTAACAAAGAATGCGAGGAAAATTAGTATATAGAGTATAAATTTTTGTGTAAACTTTTTTATGGTCCGTGTATATTAGTTTTTTTTCTCCAGAACTTGATTAGTACAGAATATCTATCTTACAAGTTACAACCTTAAATGTTTACAATTGACCAATTTTCGAACCAAGTTTCACAGCTCAATGTCTTCGACGTAACCAATTGGAGAAACTCTAATAAACATCCAAATTCGAATAGTCGCTACGAGTATCCGAAATGCTCATGTTATGACCTGCTGAATGTTTCAAAGGCAACTTACCTATCTTATGCAAACACAACTATACTAAATACAAGCTTGAAGATTAGAGCACTAAAACTATAATGTCGATTAACAAAAAATATTGGATTCAAAAATCGACCTTAAGTCTTCACACACGATTTCATTCAGTAAAACTAGAATTCGATATCATCACTAGAGCAAATCGCAGTTTAATTAAGCAAGCAAGACAAATAACTAGGGGAAGTTTTCTTAAAAAAGGGTCTAGTTGGTTAATTAGATGACTCGTAACTCGTAAATCATATCTACATAGTACAAATGGGAAAATGAGCTCGACAAATCAGTGTAAGTAGACATTACTGATCTCACAAAAAGAAAAGGAAAAAAAACAGGGATTCATCATGTCACAATTTCACAGAATTGTTTGAAACATTGCAAAAAGTTTTTTTTTTTTTTTTTTTTTTTTTTTTTTTTTTTTTTTTGTGTGTGTTTGTGTGCGTGTTGAGTGATTAGGGCAAATTTCATACAAATGAGTATCAAACTCACATGGTGAGTATCACGCCTCAGCGATTTCACCAGGTAAGCAAAAGATGTTAGCTAAGAGATTAAAGAGCAAGATGGAGTAGAATTCATCCACGTCTCAAACCACCAAAATTAAAGAGAATGACTATTGCCAGTTTGGCACTCCATCCATGTCTCTCATATAGTGGGAATGCTGGAAGACTGGTATGGAGTGTCAATGGTCGTTCCCAAAATAAAATATCCAAAAAGAGTTAACACCAATAGTACTTCGAAATTAACAACATTACCTCGATACCTTAAAAACCAGCAATTTATGTAGCGTCGAGTGTACTAAAACTTCCTTCCAGAACTTGGCGGCTAGAGCCTAGAGTATTAAAACCGTGGGGTTGTTTGCCTAAAAGCTTACTCCCTCCGTCCCAGTTCAAACGCCCCATATTCCATTTTGGGACGTCCCACTTCAAACACCCCATCTATTTTGGGACATATTTCTCTCTCTTACTTTTATTAAATTATTACATCTTCTCTCACATTATCTCTCCTACTTTTATTAATCCTCACATTCTCTCTCCTCCTTTTACCCCACTCAACTTATTATATCAATTTTTCTTATTCCACTATAAAAACGCCTTGGGGCGTTTGATCTGGGACGGAGGGAGTAGTTACTAATCAAAGCATAATATCCACGCTCCACATCATAAGCTTCTAGTCTAGTCACAGTGAAGCTGCAGCAAGGCTGGCATATTCCCTTTCACCCAAAGAGCACACCATATTTGACCTTTCCTCAGATACAGCTAATAATTCTTCCACTCTCTACAAATGAAATTAGCATGCAATTTGAAACTGACCCTACAATTTTAAGCCCACTCACCAGTTACCCTACCAAAGGCCAAGGGTATACCTTAAGCAAATCAGTCGAACACGTCTTCATTAATTAAGCACACTTTCATAGTCCACACAATTTGGAACTTTTAACATTTTTCCTGTATATTAGTAGCATAGTACTGTATACAGTAGCGCTGACTGCATGGACCGTTTCTCTTCAGTGTGTTCTTTCCTGCCACTATCCTTCCCTCTCCCTTTCCCCTGTCCTATATAAACCCTCTCTCCATTCATAATATCATATCATCTTCATTCACCTCTAACATTCTAAGTTTATACACTCACTTGCATCCAACTTCACTTGATTTTTCATCTTTCCTGAATTTCGACAATGGCATTCAGTTACACTACCAAATGCTCAATCATCTCCCTTACTAGCCTCATTCTCCTAATCAATTCTACCTTAGCAGCTAGACAACTCCCCGAGTTGTCGAGTCAGCCAATGTCCTTCACATACCACAATGGACAGTTACTTAATGGTCAAATTTCCATAAACCTCATATGGTATGGCAAGTTCAACCCTACCCAACAAGCTGTGGTTTCTGATTTCATTGCCTCTTTATCATCAACTCGCCCTGAAAGCCAACCATCGGTGGCTACATGGTGGAGTTCGATAGGAAAGTACTACCCTATCGCCGCCAAACCTAAGAGCTCGAAATCAGCATTGTCATTGGGCAAGTTGGTTGCTGACGAGACTTACACCCTAGGCAAGTCCTTAACCAGTCAGCAACTTGAGGTTTTGGCCTCAAAGGGTACAAATCAGCTCAATGCCATAAATATAGTCTTAACAGCAGCTGATGTAGCTGTCGAAGGATTCTGTATGAGCCGGTGTGGGACACATGGTTCCATGCCCGCTTCAGACAAGAAATCCAAGACTGCTTACATTTGGGTTGGTAACTCCGAAACCCAATGCCCCGGACAATGCGCCTGGCCATTCCACCAGCCCATCTACGGACCACAGAGCCCACCCCTAGTTGCCCCCAACAACGATGTAGGCATGGACGGCATGGTCATTAACTTGGCTAGCCTATTGGCCGGAACTGTAACCAACCCTTTCGGGAATGGATACTTCCAAGGCCCCAAGGATGCTCCTTTAGAGGCCTCCTCAGCGTGTCCAGGAATCTACGGGAAAGGGGCGTACCCGGGTTACGCCGGAGAGCTATTGGTGGACACTACTTCCGGTGCAAGCTACAATGCTAATGGGATTAACGGCAGGAAGTATCTACTTCCTGCTTTGTATGATCCTACCACCTCATCTTGCTCAACACTTACATAAGAGACTTCTCCCACAAGACAAACACTCCACACTACACTTTACATGATGTATAAATCAATACTGCTAGATAAGAAGATGTAGCTCTACTATAGTGTAATTCATTCATTGTATTATGTGTGCTGTAGAAGTTTTAACCAAATTTTTGGACCTCTATAATCAATAATAATTTTCAAATACTCAATTGCAAATCCATTTGATTTACTGAACAATCAATTATCAAGCTAAAAGTTACATAAATGATTCACAATCTCAATCAATCCACTTAAAATTGATACAACACAAACAAGGCTTATTTCCATTATGATTCGGAGTCGGCTAACATGAATCGTCACCTGTAACGACTAAAATTGATACATGCAATTAATCAACCAACTCTAATCTCTCCCCAAAACCTCAAAAGATACAATCTTTAGTTCATCTTTAATTTGATCTCAACTCCACTAAAACAATCCCATTTTACAGCAATTTTCAAAGGTTGCATCACATTAAACAAATTCAATTCAAAATTGACTAGGAAACACTAAATTATATTATAAAAAAAATAAAAAGGTCAAGCTTGCAGAAATTTGCAATTACATATGATCTAGAACAAAAAAAAAAAAGCAAAGAAGAACTACGTAATAATACAGTAAAAGTTTAAAGTACCCGGAAAAAGAAAAAGGGCGGGTAGAATTAAAGATCAAGGACAAGCTCTTGTTTCTGGAAGTAAGAAATAAGGTAAGGGGTGACTCGAACAGCAGCGACAAAGGCGGCGAATAGAGCAGCGTGGGACCGGAGCTCTTTCATGGCTCGCTCTTTGCTTGGCTTCTTCCTGAAGAATCCTCCCAACGCCATTCTTTTTGCTTCGTCTTTTCTTCTCTGTTTTTTTGTTGTTGTTGAAGTTATCTGAAAAGTGTCTCAAAACTGAAAACCCACTTGATTTGTGCTGTGACTACTTGTGAGTTGTGAAGAGCTGGCAAATCCGGCCATGGGCCGCGGGTGGCCCGCTCGACTCCCGGGCCGGCCCGAAGCACGACGGGCGTGACCCGGGCCGCGGCCTTCGATTGGTTGAAATTGTCGTGCCTTGGCACGGCCCGGCACGAGGCACGATGGGCCGGCCCGCTCAAGGCACGAGGAAGCCGGCCCGCCCAAGCCCGAATTACCATTTTTTATACTATTTTTGAAAAAAAAATGAAATTATACTATATTTCTAAAAACCCGAAGCGAAGCCCGATATTTGGCACGAGCCTGGCCCGGCCCGAGGCACAGACATTTGAAATTTCGGCACGGCACGAAGCCCGTGCCCGTGCCGGGCCTCCGGGATGGTTGGGCACGACAAGGCCCGGCCCGCTGCCAGCTCTAGTGAGTAGTTGTGACTTGTGAGAGGAGCGTCTGATGATCGATTAAATTAGGTTGGGTGGTGGGTTTATAACGTCTCGTGGAACATATGGGCCGAAAGACAACTTTGGATTTGAAAGGCCCGACTCAGAAAAACTATTCGATAAAACATGACTTTTTAAAACCCGAACTTAAACCTCTGAAATGAATACTCCCTCCGTCCCAACTCAAACGTCCCGGAAGTTTTTTTGTAGTGGAATAAGAAAAATTGATATAATAAGTTGAGTGGGGTAATATTAGAAAATAGGAGGAGAGAGAATGTGGGGATTAATAAAAGTAGTAGTGATAATGTGAGAGAAGATGTAATAATTTAATAAAAGTAGGAGAGAGAAATATGTCCAAAAATAGATGGGGTATTTGAGGTGGGACGTCCCAAAACAGAATATGGGGCGTTTGAGATGGGACAGATGGAGTAGGTTAAAACTGAAGCGATCTAATCCCTTAGAAAAAAAGAAACGAAAAACCGAATCGATCTGCTTGGCCCCAAATGACCAAAAATTAGAAAAGTTCATGGTATTATACCTCTGACGGCCTAAAAGATGCCAAATTGCCAAGGAAATTTATCTGTTTCTTCCACTAGTTCGAGTCATAGCTCATAAGTATATACTCCGTATCAAACAAGATTGTTTAATGTTGATTTTAATTTATCCCCGTTCGGCCATTTGTAATGATTAGACCTGTCAAACGGGTCGGGCGGGCGGGTTTCGGGTTCGGGTCACTACGGGTCGGGTCAAATACGGGTCGACTATACGCGGGTTTATACGGGTTCGGGTCGGGTTACGGGTTGACCAACGGGTCAAAAATACATGCTCGCGCCTTTTTTTCTCGGTAATTATTATAATCAAATTATTATTTTATTACTATTTTACAAGTATTTTATGTATTATATTATATAATAATAATCGTTTAATAATATTTGTATCTTATATGTCTTAAATTAATCAATTATTAATATTTAATTAATATTTATCTATTTATTTTTTATTTTTTATTATTATAATATATTTTTTGCACAATTCATTTGACCCAACGGGTTGACCCGGTCCGGGTCGGGTTATGACCCAGACTTTCGGGTCGTTTTCGGGTTCGGATCATGTTCGGGTCCGGGTTGAGAAAAACGGGTTTTTTCGGGTTATTTCCGGGTCGGGTCCCGGGCGGTTTTTCGGGTCGGGTCAGCTTTTGACAGGTCTAGTAATGATCGATAGCCAAATTGGACTGTATTAGTAAAGTTCGTATTGGTCACTAAATTGTAGAATGTCAAATTATGAAATGAGACAATAATACCGACATTATGTCGTTAATCAAAATCGGTTGGATCTTTTAGGAGTAAGCGGATGTCTATACTAATTGTGACATCTTATTAGTAGTTGAGATGTAAAGTGAATCTCACCAATAAAATGCTCTCATTATTGTTGACATTGTACACCGAGTCACAAGTTTAGATCAAATGATGGAGAAATATATTGATCATTGAATGTATACATAACAAGATTAGATTAAATAAATGAATGAATATTGGTCAACTTCCTACGAACCCCATGCTTAATTCTTACAACTAATTAACACTATACAAAACTATTGAATCTTGTGCAAGAAGCTGCCTCAAACCAAGGTAGAACATGAAGAAGTAGAAGGATCAAACAATGCAGGAACTAGATATTTCCTTCCGTTTACACCATTAGCATTGTAACTAGCACCGGTCGAAGGGTCCACCAAAAGGTCCCCGGCATAGCCCGGATACGCCCCTTTTGCGTAAACCCCGGGGCAGGCCGATGCGGCCTCGAGCGGGGCCTCTTTCGGACCTTGGTAGAACCCGTTTCCAAATGGGTTAGTCGCAGTCCCGGCCAACAGGCTAGCCAAGTTCATCACAATGCCGTCCATACCAATATCATTGTTGGGTGCAACAAGTGGTGGGCTTTGTGGGCCGTAGATGGGCTGGTGAAAGGGCCAGGCACATTGACCCGGACATTGAATTTCGGAGTTACCCACCCAAATGTAGGCGAACTTGTTACTCTTTCCACCACTTAGGTGTGCAACTTTGTGGCTAGACGTGTACCCGTGGGTCCCACACCTGCTCATGCAGAATTTGTCGACCGCCACGTCGGCCGAGGTCAAGACGACGTTCACGGCGTTGGATTGGCCACCCCTCGCCGCGAGCCGTCGGATTTGGGGGCTAGTGAGTGACTTGCCTAAGGAGTAACGTTCGTCTAGTATTTGTGCGCCCATTGTCAAAGAAAGTTTTGGTGACTTTTTCAAAGAGGTACTTAATTGGAAGTATTTTTGTGTACCCTTCCACCACGTGGCGACAGATGGTTGGGCTGATTTAGTAACCGGAGAACTTAGGGAGGTAACGAAGTCAACCACAATGGCTTTTTGTGAAGGGGTGAATTTTCCGTACCATATCAAATTAACGGAGATTTTACCGCTAAGGAGTGGACCGTTGTGGTATTGGAATAACATCTCGTCCTGAGGTGATTCATCAGACAACGCCGTAACTAGCATTTGATTACCTATAGCTAAGCACACAAACAATTGAAGAAATGTGACAAGTAATTTTGCCATTTTTCTTAATAAGGGTGTGTTTGGATGATGTGAATATGAATGTTGTAGTAGTAGTAGCGAAGAGTTAAAAAGAGTAGATTGTTGAGTGAGTGTAGAATGGATGAAGAAATGTGAGGTGGGAAAGAAGGTATTTATAGGGCAATGTTTGGTTGGAAGAAGCTACGAGGAAAGAAAGCGAGTAAAAAAAGTGTAATGGGACAACAAGCAAAGGAATAGGAATAAAATAATGCCGCGTTTGGTTAACAGCTAGCTGGGTGGTAACTGGTAGGGTAGGAAAGGGGAAAACGAGAGGTTACTTTATGTGGTAACCGTATACAGCGGCGGACCAACTTATTAGTCAAAAAAAGGAAACCGTCAAGCTAAGCCGTGATTACTGAGAAGAATAGGACAAAACCAGGGTGCTCTTCTTCATTTTTATTTGATCACCAACAGAATTGCTAATTATATTTAATTATTGTCTAAACTCGTATAAATAATGTTATTGATTTCTTATTATTGAACGAGAATAAGTTTGATTAGCGATGAGAGACGTGCATGTCCTTAATAATGTGGGAGTATTTTAAGAGGGAGCAGCTTGTTTTGTTAATGAATTTGGTATTAGGTACAAGAAGTTGTGATTTATAAACCAGCAAATGAAACAGAGGCAACAGGGTAAGTTGGAGGATTCCATATTTTAAACATGTTTTGCCATTTCTTATAGGATATTGAAATTTCCACGTTAGTTTTCAATTGGTTCAGGTTCACACCATATATATGGATTTATCTCATGCGATACAGCGCTAGGCATATGTAGCGTTGACTAGTCGAAAACTGCCGTGAAAATATGAATTGACTTCATATATCTCCAATTATTCCTATCATTCTTTCTTTCAGCTGAGCATTCATTGCCTAGATTATCATATAAAGGTCCTTTAGTTGCGTCACGTCCTCAATTAACTATTCACCTCTACATATAACATAAGGCGTGTTTTTAGATTGAAATTATTACTACGCAATTTAGTGAAGATTATTAGCTCATGAATGATGAATCAATTCTACTGTTATTTGTTAATATTAATTTAACTACATTGAGATACTTTCCTATAACTTCATTGTAAACTGAACATTGTAAAAGCTCCAACACATTACATAGTAGAACTGATTCATAGAAGTCAAAATATTGTTGTTGTTTATTGCACTCGTTTTTGCTCGGTTTTTATTAGTTTCATTCAGTTTTTTTTATATCTTGTGGAGTACAATAAAGTACATGTCCTCAATATGAAACTTCAGTATCACTACTACTCTATTGGCCTTTGGTGCCGTGGGCTTTATTATTTGAAACGTTTTACTTTTACTGTTCCACCTCAGCCCAACTACTCTGCAAAAAAAAAAAAAAAAAAAAAAAAAAAAAAACACATAACGAGCGTCCTAAACACGGGAATTAGGAGCCTCTCGTCTCAAAGGTTAGCCCATTATCGTGTGGAACCATAAAATTATGAACCAAAGAAAACAGAAATGGCTCTTTTTGTTGTGGAGCAAACCAAAAAGTTTGCCAATTTTTTCTTATTAATATAATAATAGTAATAATCCCATTAATACGAAACAAATGAATCAATGAATGTTTTTACCTAACTAATTAAGTACCCTCGACTTTAATTAATGTAACACTAATACATGTAACTTCTTCATTACACCAAAGTAGAGCATGAGGAAGTGGCCGGGTCATACAAAGCGGGCAATAAATACTTCTTCCCATTCACCCCATTTGCATTATAACTTGCCCCGGTTACCGAATCCAACAACAAATCACCCGCATAACCCGGGTACGCCCCTTTACCATACACACCCGGACAAGCGGATGCAACCTCAAGTGGAGCCTCTTTCGGACCTTGGTAAAACCCGTTTCCAAACGGGTTCGTTGCGGTTCCGGCCAATAAGGTGGCCAAGTTCATGATCATCCCATCCACACCCACATCAGCGTTGGGTGCACCAAGTGGTGGGCTTTGTGGGCCGTAAATGGGTTGGTGGAAGGGCCACGCGCATTGACCCGGACATTGGATTTCGGAGTTACCCACCCAAATGTAGGCGAATTTGTGGGGTCCCTTTCCGCTAGAAGAGTGGGTTCCACACCTACTCGAGCAGAACCCGGGGGCTACCACGTCGGATGCGGTCAACACTACGTTGATTGCGTTGACTTGCTCGCCTTTTGAGGCGAGCTCGACTAGGTGCTTGTTGGTTAGGGATTTACCCAACGAGTATCCTGTCTCAATGACTTGTTTACCTAAGGCGAGTGAAAGGGTGGAAGGCTTTTTGTTGGCGAGGTGGTAGTATTTGCCAATGGATTTCCACCACGTGGCGACTGATGGTTGGTGTTCGGATTTTGTAGTGGTGGATGATAAGGAAGTGATGAAATCTGCTACTATTCCTCTTTGGGTAGGGGTGAATTTACCGTACCAAATGAGGTTAACGGTAATTTTACCGGATAAAAGTTGGCCCTTGTGGTATTGGAGGGTTGATAACGTGGAAGGGTCATCTACTATTGGTTGTTGCTCATGTAGCTTGGTTCTACCTGCCGAAGCGAGGTGGATGAGAGAGAAAATGATGAAAAAAATCGAGATTAAATTTTGAGCCATAGTGAATTGTAATGTTTAAGTTTGATTGTTGGGTCTAAGAGAGGTTTTTCCAAAACTTTGTGTTTGTGTAAGTTGAGAGTTGGAGGAGTGAATGAATGAATGAGTGAGTTGAGTGAGAAAGAAGTGAGGATGAGGGAATATATATATAGGAATTAGGAAGAGATGTAATGGACTGACCCAAGTGAAAGGGAAGGTGCGTAGGAAAAGACACAAAAGATATGCGACCTCGAATATAATTTTTGTTTACTTTGCAACAAAAAGGCTGTGCTAGAAAACAAAAGTTTACAGCTTATTAGATACGCTTGGCTAGCTATGGGTTGGCAGGTGGAATCTCCAAAATACCCTTGAAAATGTGCACTATGCAAATGTTTGGTTCCTGTCGTATTTGCCTTAGGTGGACAATTTTTAACACTAATAAGCAAATTGTTCTATCCACATATTTAGTTCTCTATACTAATCTTGCTTACCTATACTAATTGTCGACATATATAACATTAATCCATGATTTTTAATGACAAACTTTATTTCATCTTATTGTCCCAAACGACCAACTGAAGAGAACCTCGATATGAGGTAATCTTCTTGAAGAAGATACTGAAAATGTAAAGTAAAACCATTTGTTAAGAAGAAGATTGTAGGAGAACAATAATCGTAATTTGTGTAGTACAATGAGTATATATAGTCCCAGATTTGATAACAGAACTCAACTGCTTCTAAAAATTTATAACCACCAATTCTGACGAGGCAAAGGTGAATTCTATTACAGACGGGGAGTGATCATCTGTATGCCAGAGTAGCTTGATTGCCGTGCTCCTCCTCTCTACACCAACAATACACTTGCATTTTCTAACTATGTTGTGTCGTGCATGTCCTTAGTCAACTTTTATTAGCTTTGATTAACACGATTATTAGATTATACTCGATCTGTTTTAGCCATATTCGAAATTGATCCGATTCATTCGATTGCTAGTTCTAGAATCTAGATGGGTTGACTGTTGAGTGTGAAAGGTGAAGGGTAGGAGGGGAAGAGAAGAAGAGACAGGCTGGAGGCAGATAGGTAAGTACATAATTCGGAGAAGGGTGAAGAGTACAGTACAGTGAAACTGGCAAAGGCAGTAGTAAGTTAGGGGAGCCAATCCTGCTGGCTTTTTATCCATTTAAAGGTTTATTAATGTGACGTGTAAGAGTGATGTGTCTATAACGCTATAACTCTATAGGTGGGTATCCAAAGAAGAGAGCTGGAGCCACACGGCGCGCCCAAATTCTTGTGAAGATATACTGAATGATGATATGGACCAACATCCAGGCCAGCATTTTTACAGAAGTTTTGGATCACGTTTACTCCATTTATTTCCTACAACACTAATTCAACTTCTTTATCTTCATGTCATTTCTTTCTAGTACTTAAATTAATGATGTTATATTTTGAATGGTTTGGGAAAATCGAGAAACTTTTTTAAGCCATCAAGCATCAACTTGATTATAAAGACATTGGCAATTGGTTTATTGTGATTTATGTTTAGTGAAATGAGTGACAATATTGTTATTCGATCTCACCATAGCGTTACATTGTTCTAGTAAAATTGTTACTTAAACGCGCCTACATAATATATGTTACGACACTATCTTATTTCTCTAGCCCGTACCAAATATTATGATTGACTGCTTTATATATGGATAAATATTTCGTACTAATATTATGTTGGATATAACATTTCTCGATCTATCCTAATTGAATAATAGGATAAAATACTGACTGAACGTTGGTTGGCCAGGATAGGGAATTATGAGCAAGCTAAGCACAGTATTCGACGCAGCGCCCAAGCCAGCTGGTTCAAGCAAAGCAAATGACAGCTGGGGGAGTGTGTGTGGTAGTACTACTCAGCATAAAACTCACGCATATATCCTGACTTTTTGGGGGAGGTCGGTTTGTAATTGGACCTCTTCTAGTATTATATATATTTTTTTTTTCTTCTTTTAACGTCTTTATTTTATAACAGCTGTGTCCAGTGTCCTTACCAAAGGCTGCTCATTTTGTATACTTCCTGTTCCTGCCCTTTGTACTTAAAATTGTGCCGTTATAGTCTTGCCGCCAACGAAAGTAGAAAAGAAAAGTAAAAGACAACTGCACTTTGAAATTGTGACTAGCCTTAAATGTACTCACTAGTGCTTTTGTAAACTTAATGATCTCAATTTTGTGAAAAAAATCAATTTGATTTCTAATTAAAGTGTCATTTCAAACGTTCTGTGTACTGGTTAGTGGTTACCTAATGAGAGACGAATTTACGTCATCAACAAAACTTATAGTATAGATATAGGTTAACTTTTGCGTTAAGTTTCATTTCGCTAGATGAGCAGTATATCAAGTTTCACCCCCTCTGTATAAGGTTTAATTAAGTTCTCTTATTCACCAACGTAGACTAAATGCAATGCCCGTCTCGCCGAGGTAACTTTACCTTAGCCCACAATGATACAATGATCGAGCAGTAATTAATTATCCTATCTGAAACCTTGAAGTGAGAGCACCCAATTAGAAGAGAGAGTTGGTAAAAAGCAATGAGTAAGTAGCAAGTTGTAACTAGTAACCAAACCGTCCAGCTGCAATGGCCTAAAACCCCGGTAAACTAAAACAAGTTAAACAAAGATTAGTCAGTAGTACACCAATTAAGCGCACACCAGCTTTGTCCAATTAGTTAATTAGTGATGTAGTACAGTGATTATCATCTCCACTTGGTGAATTATAATTATGATTTCCTAGGGTACTTAAATTAGGTCTTCATAAGTCGAACTGCCATACTCTGCACATTTTGATTTATTTTGTTCGATGACAATGGATCCAAGCTTATTGTCCAGGTAATTGTTTAAGGTAAAATAAAATTCGAGGATTTACAGTCTAACTTGGGATTCGATAAGGTAATTAAAGTGGTTATGGGTTAAGATAAGCTGCCAATATAATTACTGCCAACAGCATAATGGCAGTCTTGTTTTTTCTACTCAAGATGATACTGTTTTCAAATTTTTTGGGTACGTTAGACTCTATAGAGTTTTAAGACCATGTATCATTATATATCGTGTATGGTAAAGAATCCGATGATCTTTCCGCAATAATATTGCATCGGGGAATATAATAATCCAAAATTTTAAGCCGTGTTACAAAATGGTTTTTAGAGAAAAATGAGACTTCGAATCAGGATTTGACCCATAAGATGAAAAAACCCTTCACTTTCATTGTGAAACAACCATTTTAAGCAACAAAAGTGTTACGTGATGGCAGAGACCTAAACATTTTTGCTAACTGATCGTTACGTCCAATGAATGTTAACATAACTTGCAAATTGCAACGTAACTTGTAATTTTATTGTCTTAAACTAATGTGTACTAATAGTGCACAACACTGCAATACCATCATTCATCTACTCCAAAGCGATCTAATAGGGAAAACGGAAGGCGACGACATTATGAGATAATATTGAAAGATGGTCATAAATATTACCATACGAAGTTATGATGATATCGTGCATAACTGCATATGTTAATATAGTTAATATGGTAAATTAGATTAACCTAGATTGTATTTAGGTAAATTGTATACCTTGGAAGTTAAGTTAGTACGAGTATATATACGATGTAATAATATTGATGAATTCAACGAGAAACCTTTATAAACGATTGAGAAACGAGAAACTAAAAAACGTTTCGAACGAATTCCGTTGCGTTATGTTTCTCCTCATGAACTAGTTTCATGGTACCGACCGATCGACCTGAATTCCCCATGTTATACAATTTTTTAGGGGTAAACAACGAGTTTCGTTCTTATTCACTACCCCTCGTGGCTCATATACAGTCTAAAAATGAAATAATGACAATTGGAAAATAAGAATTGAAAACATTTCTACCTAGTGTTCCCTACTACCAAAACAATCTCTCAGAAGCTTCCAAATTGAGTACAGAAGATAAGATAGTGTTTGATAAAATTGAAAGCAAGAAAAATGAATGAGGCTGTCAAATTGTCAACATATGAAGAAGCATGCATGCAGGGGAGGGGAGGCACGTACAACGCACAAGTAAGGTGGCGAACGGCTCCACGATCCTCGGTGTTACTTTTTTCGATTGTGTTTCATTTTCATTAAACCTTTGAGCTGGCATGCTCCTCATAAATCTTAAGTTTATAGGCTACTTAGATATCGTATGAGCTAGCTAGAGTTGACTATATAGCCAACCTGCCCACTCTTTTGTGTTTTGACTTAACCCCTTCAATATTAGTTGTCCTTACCTCCTCACTCGAAGCTTCATATAGTCAAACACTTGTCTAGTGAGTTTTGAATTTTTGATACACACATGGACACTATAATGCATGTAATTGAGATCAGACAATAATTTTATATTTTTACACACATATTTTTGTAAAAGCTCTTTGAGCTGGCTTGAAATGTGGATACTGCACAAACTTGTCACCTCGTACTTGAGACCTCGAACACATTGAGAATATAATGCCATGAAAAAGATCAGCCTGATCAAAACTCTAAATTGATGGTTAAGGTTCAAACAACGATTTTGTAAGTTTCGTTCATAAATTGCAAGATGAAAATGGTTGGTTAGTCTTAGCTCTAGCTTGGCCTGATATGAATGGATATAAAGTACACGTATTGACTAGCTTTTCTCAAAGTTTTAATTTCATTCGAGAGTAAATAGTTTAGTTTTGTGGTAAGTCTAAATTATTGTATCACTCGACCTATCAGAGGCGAAACTAACTAGCTTTGTTTTAAACGCCTTATATGAACCCTTAATTTTTTAGGACGATACATTTGATCCAAAAATAGCTCCAAACATGCATACTCAAAAACTGTTTTTGAAAGGGTGAGATTTTTGTGGGTAGAAAGGTGTATATATTAGACAAATGTATATGAAATAATTTAAATAAGAATCGTTATCAAGGGGATGATGGGCGAAAAGAAACACGTAAAATTCGAATCACATTAATGAATCCTCCAAAGAGGCCGGCATGGTATGGTGCATGGTTACGCAACTTCACATCGGAATGGCCGAATGCGGGGACCTAAATTCGGGCAATGGTGCCCATAATTTTCATATGCATTGCATGTACTTTATCCAACCCACCAAACACACCACTTTGTTATGGTCACTCCACCTCCAAAGTCACGTAACAAGCTAAGTGGTCCTAAATATTCGGGGATCCGTCAAATGGAAGTATTTGGTATTTTGCTAATATATTCAATCCAAATCGCACGGAATGTTGGGTTGTGAAATAGCGTTACGTAAGATGACTGTAATGGAGATGCGCATGCTATGCTGGATGTGTGGACATACAAGAGATAATTGGTTAAGAAATGAAGTTATTAGGGTGAAAGTAGGGGTTGCACCTAGACCTGGCAAAAGTGACCCGATACCCGAAACCCGACCCAAAAATTTTGACCCGAACCCGAATTTCACCCGAAATGATATCACCCGTATTTGACCCGAACCCGGTTACACCCGACCCGAACCCGATTATCACCCGAGGTCAATTAACCCAAAGTTGACCCGAACTAAACTAGCCCGACCCGATTATCACCCGAACCCGAACAGACCCGTACTAAATTAACTTGAATATTTTGATTCCGCATACTATATGTCTAACCTTTGATTTAGTGATACGAGCATTTCGCGCCTTCAATTTTGTATCATCTAAAGTGAGTACATTATATGGCATAATGTTCCTCTTTTTCACATGAAAGAAGTACCTAAACAACTTAATTTAATGTTTTCCTTCTATATTTGGTCAATCAATTGAAAAAAATGTAAATAGTACAAATCTAATCATTATTTGTCTCGATTTTTCAACTAGACCGGAATTAACCCGACCCGAATCGACCCGACCCGTATGAACCCGACCCGAACTAACCCGAATAATTTGACCCGTACCCGAAATTGACCCGAAGAATGCTAGACCCGAAGTGGCCCGAACCCGTCCGAACCCGACCCAACCCGAGTGGCCCGAATATTGTAGTGCACCCGAATTGACCCGGCCCGAACCAACCCGACCCGAATGACCCGTTTGCCAGGTCTAGTTGCACCCATTGAGGACAAGATGATGGAGAACCGAATGAGGTGGTATGGCATGTGAGAAGGAGGCCTAGTGACGTGCCGATTAGAAGAGTAGAAGGGTGGGGAAGTGATAATATTATTAGGGATCGGGGAAGACCCAAGATGACTTGAATGAAGGTGATTAGAAGTGATACGATTTTCCTATGGCTTGAGGAGAGTATGGTGTTGCGGTGTGGAGAGACTATATTCATGCATATGACTTAATTTGACTCTGTTTGGTTTCTTTATTTGGTTTTCCCAACTTTTCCCCCCAAACTTTTCTTTACTATGTGTTCAAAATTCTTATGTTTTTCCACTATTTTTCAAACTTTCTATTTATTTTGATAACTTTTTAAAACTCCTTTTTATAGTGTTTTATCCCTAAATGGTTCACAATGTTTTGAAATTTTATGTTAACTGGATGACGATTCATGTTAATTAGCTGACCCCAAATCATTTTGGGAATAAAACTTGGTTGCTGTTGTTTTTGTTTTATTCAATCCAAATCGCAATAAAAGTAACTCATCAACTTATTAACATATTTCAAGATTCATGGTTTAATTTACTACCTCCAAATTCCCATTACATATATGTACTGTGTACTTGTGTAGCGTTTGGAAATCTGTAATAATTTTGAATTCTATCATTTTCAAATATATATCCAATCTTTGGGAGAGGATGAAATTTCAAAATATCAGAGGATTTGATACAAACCTAAATTCTTAAAATCTTTAGTTGTCAAATATGGAATTTGAGACAAATTTGAATTTGAGAATGAAATACATTTAACCAAACAATCTCTTACACATCCGACCTTGGAAATTACATATGTAAAGTTTGTACATTCCCAAAACAAAAATATTAGGAGTCTATATGTAGATAAATTAAAAAAATATCTATGGTAGATCGATAATTCTATGGTCATTACCACTAGTGGTAATCACCATAAAAATATATTATTTTAGTTAGATTTGATATCTTCTAATATTAATTTAAAATACAATCTATTATTTTATTAAGATTTGTTATCTTCTTATACTATTATAAAAATAAAAATATCTTCTATTTATATTATAAAAAATTGTAAAACTTAATCCATGTTTGGTATTGTCCTCCCGTTTTTCATCAGCAATAGCCATATCAAGGTCAAATTTCTCATCAGCAATAGCCGTAACAATGTCCTCAATGTTTTCCATGGTTAAAGCGCAATGTATACGTCACAAAAAAAAAAATGAAATAGATGAAGAATGTAGTCGGTACAACACGTTAATATATACATGTACAAAAATCATGCGTTAAACCCTAACTTTTTTTTTTTTGGACGGGAAAACCCTAATTTTTTTAAGGGAAAGTAGTAACCCTAAATAATCACAAACAAAGCCTAAAAAAAAAAAAGAATAGAAAAATATATTTTTAATTCTAAACAAAAGATTTCAATGTAATTAAAATATTACACTGAAATATTTACCCTTACTAAAATAATATATTTTTATGGTGATTATCACTAGCGGTAGTGACCATAGAATCATCGATGGTAGATTGTAGTAAAATTAATCCAATGTGAAGTAAATATTGTTATATAATTTTGCAAATGTTATAAGGAAAGAGAGACAATCAAAGGTTAATTAAATCAATTTAAATTTCTTTCTATATATAGAGTCGTAACTATGTTGATTTTACTGTAAATTTCATAAATTTACTGCAAACATGTTAAATTTACCATACAAGCATATTATTTACTACTTGCAATCTTTAATTTACCACACATAATTATGTTATATACAAATTTTCTACTGTCTACATATACACTCCTAGGATCATCTTTCCCAAAATTGCTCTTAAGTAGTTCTATCAACTTACAACAGAATAATTTCCAACTTCACTCCCAGAGGCCTACTTATCAATTTGAACTCGTGTGATTAAGAACAATAGGCCAACATACAATGACCATAAACAACAGCCCAAAATACGAAAAGCCTGTATCTATCATATAGTACAACAATTTATCCAGTTGCTTAAGCACCAAGGATCTCATGGAGATGTGGGCCGTAACCCAAGACTAATTCTGTATGATTTGGTCTAGTAACCCAAATACCCAGTTGTCGATGTCTGGCCCATTATACATGACCTTTACACCAGCCAGCATTTACGGAGCACAAGGCCTTAACGAGACGAGTACCAATTACCAAACATGATTGCTAAACGTAACATTTTTTTTATCAACGTAA
The DNA here is from genome assembly GCA_963680865.1 of Spergularia marina. NCBI lineage: Eukaryota > Viridiplantae > Streptophyta > Magnoliopsida > Caryophyllales > Caryophyllaceae > Spergularia > Spergularia marina. The sequence goes on along the minus strand of OY804551.1, from coordinate 20,590,498 downwards.
CCTATCTAAATACCTATATTATCCCTATATTCCCCAAAATTACAAAAAAAAAATAACCCTTTAGTATTCCGTATTGTTTACTTACATAATTCTGGCTCTCCTCATATCCATCTATCGCCACTCCTTTTACCGTTCTCCGTCATGTGCATTGGAGCCATTGGTTATTGGACAAGTGCGTTAGCCTTCATGTTCTTGCCTTCTCGTCTATTATTGGAACTGGGTACTTATTTAGAGGAATCAGTAATATGTAATTAGTTAATACATACTAGTATATTCACACTATATGCTTCATCTGCAACAAATTATTTTGCCTCATGACTTCTTACGTGTTTATCCATTCAGAAGTGAGCAAAAAGGCTTGTGTGGGAACTCTACCTTTGTAACAATCGCTTCATGTTCCCGTACCTGGCATTCGTCCATCAGGATTGTAAAGACGATAACCGTTATCAACTTATCATATTCTTTTAGTTTGTTTGCTATAACCAACTAATGGATATACGGAATATAGTTTTTTGGCTCACATATTCTGGTAGCGTTTGAAGATCTTTTGGCGTTGTTAATGATGTATCAAATGATAATGCTAATATTGTAAAGTTAATGTTAATCAGATAATGTTTAATTTATTTTTAAAAGTTATAGGATGAAGGGAATCATTAAGGGTAATAAAGGAAGGAAAGGGGAAAGAAAAGGTTACGGTAGTACTTTTCAGGTTACGTTTAACAATCCCCATTACCAAATGCATAACAATTTCAGTTTTACTTAGCAGTTTGATGTATGGACGAGAACATAAAGTGGGAGAGAAGATTCAAATCGATACCTATATTAATTAAGCATAAAAAACATCATCGATCTGATTATACTCAATTCGAATGCTAGCACCAAGATAAATATTGAAACCCTCGATTATGGAATCGAGTGTTTCACATGTGAGAGTATGAGACGATATTAGAACCGTACTCTTTTGATTCTCAGGTTATCTAAACCAAATTTAACATGTACACCCTCCGTCCCAGCTCAAACGCCCCATATTTCATTTTGGGACGTTCCACCTCAAACACCCCATTTTTTTTGGGACATATTTCTCTCTCCTACTTTTATTAAATTATTACAACATCTCTCACATATCTCTCCTACTTTTATAAGTCCTCACATTCTCTCTCCTCCTTTTTCCTAATATTACCCCACTTAACTTATTATATTAATTTTTCTTATTCCACTACAAAAACGCCTTGGGGCGTTTGAGCTGGGACGGAGGGAGTATCGATTATTACTCTTATTACATCAGTAGTACTCAAATGACCAACCATTTCGTCCGATTATTGATATTGGTATTTGTAGGTTAGCAATTAAGTAGCGCTGACTAATGTGTGAATTAAATGGCATGTATTCCGTATCAAAAATACTAGGTGTCTATATGTAGACAAATAAAAAAATGTATATGGTTAGTTTGTAGTAAAATTAATCAAATGTGCAGTAAATTTTATTGCATAATTTTGTAAATGTTGGATTAATAAGGAAAGAAAAACAATCAAGAATCCTTGATTTGGGAGTTAAATCAATTAAATTTATTTCTATTAATAGATTCATAATAATGTTGATTTTACAGTCAGTTTAATAAATTTACTGCAAACATGTTAAATATGCTACACAAACATATTATCTACTACTTGCAATCTTTAATTTACCACACTTGATTATGTTATAGACAATTTTTCTATTGTTTACATATGAACTCCTAAGATCATTCATTCCGTATATGATACTGATGCATGCTCAAATTCGGCAAACAACTTTTTGAGTGTTTCACTTAAAAGAATAAAAGCAATCGCCTCACCTAATCGAGCATTCACAATTCCGTTGGTCTTTTATACGGAGTAATATATCATCGATCACTACAATTTCACATGATTTAAGTTGAGGCCAACCTACACACATCATTTGTCTACCTTTTATTTTCACCACATTAATGCCTAGGAAAAAACCTTGCAAAATGAAATAAAAGATCTAATGCGTAAACCCCCTCGTGCAAATGCTCATTTGATTTGTCATGCATGGAGATAATGTACAAGTCGAACCATGTATATAGTGCGCTCAAGAGTCCACTTGATATAAAGAATATAGCTGATGAGGGAGTTACCAAACTTTGAATTTGAGACTTGTAGAATGTTAGGATCTGATGACACCAACCACGATGCCAGGTGCAACCCCATTCAAATGCCTAATCTGATGGTTAATTAGAGTTTGGTCAGTGATTTTATATCTTAGCACATCATGTAATCGGAGCTCAAATTCATGAGGTTCTCATGAGATTCATATCATCCGATGGATTTCTCTAGAAATGGTCCCGAAAGTTAGCTCATTGAGAGTCTGAGACGACGTTCTGATTGTTGTGCCCGGCCCATTAGGCAAGTATACACCACATGGCTGGAGACATCTTTAAATGCAGATGATCCAATTTCCAGTTATTTTACAATTATTGGTGTATGAGATAATCCCCTTTTTGGTCATAATAATAGAAAAGACGAGCCTGAATTGCCTTTACACTTATAAGGCATCTTGTGGTGGAAAATTATTAGTCCAAAAAACTCATACTCCCGTCGTCCGAGTTTAAACACTCAATATTGAAAAAGCACCATTACTATTAGAGGATATGTTATTAACCACTAGGTTACTTGCATGTTTATGGTTTTATTGACATCTTATTTTGTATGAAATGAACCATCAGCTATTGGGTCTTCAAAAATGGGGGCCCTAGGCGGCCGCCAAGATCGCCTTGGCTAAAAGCCGGCCCTGCTCACCATCGACCTACCAGTGTTCCGACGGCTCTAAACTTTTCGGCATTACAAAAGCGATAGTTGGCCGGTGTTCCACTTTCTAATTTCGTGTCACGCCAGCGTCACTTCTAGCTCATTAGCCGGCTCTCCTGATTGCGGTGCACTGTGGATGTTATTGCACGTACTGTGGTCCGACATACACATGCGATTATGATTAAAATATTAATTTAACTCATCTACATATCCATTCTATGCATATTCTAATCTCCTTTCTTGTGGGAATAAATACAACGTTTTGCAACAAGCTGGTCCATTAAAATTGACCTTGTATGTAATAATGTATGTCTTGCCGACGTAAGGACATACATCGGCGCTCAATCCTACGAGTGAGTACACCCAATCATTACGTTATTAGATAAGCATTTGATCACCGTCTATGTCACTTTACTTCCACAGTTTCACTAACATTTTAACTAGTTAGAGCATTTCTAATGGCAAACTATAACTTTTATAGTTTGTAATTATCATGTAGGAGACATTTAGGAAATTAAAGAGAAGAGAAAACTAAACTACACTATTTTTTGTGCAATGCCAAACCACATCTAGTGTAGTTTTGGGTGGGACCCATATGATATTTGTTTCATTATTTTTAATTCCAGATTAGTTAATTATATGATTAAAATAAGTTTTTGCTATTTATTATTTAATTTTTAATTTTTTCTAAATTCTCAAACCATGTAGCTTGGCGGAGCTACCTTGTTTGGCAAACTACAACTTGTAAAAGAAAAACAATGGGTGAGCAAATGATATCTTCAGCTCACCAAGCCAAACTGCAAAGAAAAAACTAGCATTGGAGATGCTCTTAAAATATGTGATTTCATGGAATTTAATTTCGATGATTTATCTTTATGAAAGTGCATACTATAAAGAAAATTAGGCCGTAATTGATAGTGTGATTTATGGCGAATGAGAAAAAAAGTTCACCCATGCGGTGATATAAATGAAACATTCTTGTAAAGAAACCTAGATTGCTGTTATTACTCCCGACTCGCAAACAAATAAGCAATCGCAAACAAATAAGTAATTAGTTCTCCGTTACATATCATGTGTTGACGTGTAATTGTAGATTAATTGAATTATTTGATCAGCACCAACAGATGACGATAGTCCATTATCAATCGCGTTATAACGGAATCACGGAGAAACTAAGTGTACTCTAATGCAGTCGTTCGACACTCTACTCACAATATTTTGCCCTTAATAGAAGATCGAAATAGTTCCTCCCCAGTGCCACTCCGGAGGTATATGGGCGTTTTGGTCGGAGTCGAACATCAAAGTCCTTTGGACTTCTACCACAGCCCGGACCATAGAACTTATTGTAAAAGATCCTTCCAACAATCAAATCGTATCAGTCACAAGCCTATATGCACCGGCCCAGGAAAGAGACAAACCACAGTTATGGAACGAACTTATTCAAGATTTCAGCCTCAAAACCATCCCGTGGCTATTGCTAGGCGATTTCAACGAAATCCTCTCATCCAACGATAAATTCGGAGGCATCACCCCTTCACCCCAACGCGTGCTAAGGCTTAACCGTTTTATCAACACTTGCAATGGAATTGACGTAACATGTAACGGACCCGCTTTCTCCTAGAAGAGGGACTTTCCGCGATATACGGTTTACGAAAGACTAGACAGAGCAATTTCAAGCTTGGATTGGGACAACCTATATCCTAACTCATACGTTACGTATGAAAATTTCACGATCTCGAATCATGCCCCCTCATCCTGATCACTGATACAAATCAAGCTTCAAAAGGCCCACCCTTTCGCTTCCAAAATGCTTGGACTAAGGACCCAGAAACAATTAATATTGTTAGAAAGGCTTGGTCGACTCATATAATAGGTACCCCCTTCTTCAGGGTCACCCAGAAACTAAAACGACTGAAATTCGCCCTTAAAGAATGGCACTCCGCAAAATATGGTAACATCCGTAAGCAGTTGGGACACAATGCGAATAGGATTAGCATAACCGAAAATGCTCTAAGAATGAACCCTTTTAGTCCCTCACTTAAATTTCAACTCAAGCGCCTAATAAAACAAAGGGAAAGACTAATGCTTTTCAACCAAAAATATTGGGGCAGTCTAAACAGAAAGACTTGACTCACTCAAGGTGATAGGAACTCACGATACTTTCATGAAAAATTCAAAACGAGGAAAAAACGAAATACAATTCATAGGATTAAGAACGAGCTGGGTGATTGGATTTATGACCAAAACTCAATTAGAACAACTCTAAAGAAGGATTTTGAAAAACGCTTCAAAACAGAAGCCAACCCAAATAGAAGGTTTTTTATTGATTGTTTCCCTGAAAAGATATCCCCCGAAGATAATGAAACCCTCACATCACCCATCACAGAGCAGGAAGTGTTAGAAGCGCTAAAACAAATTTGCCCCTACAAAGCCCCTGGATCCGACGGCTTTGGGTCCCAATTCTTCATGACATATTGGCAAACAATCAAATTTGACGTTCTTAAGGCAATCAAAAGCTTTTTTCACTACAGGATGCCTCCTTAAAGAAATTAATCTCTCGCTCATTCATCTCATCCCAAAAAATGACAACCCAGAGCATGCTGGTCACTTCCGGCCTATAAGCCTATGTTCCACTCTTTACAAGGTCATAACTAAGATCCTGGTTAACCGTCTTCGTCCCATTCTAGCTAAAATCATCAGTCCCCTTCAAGGGGCGTTCATGACAGAAAGAGTCATCCAAGATAATCTCCTCATTGTACAGGAAGCACTACACCAGTTCAACTCATCAAAGAGTAAAACGGGTTGGTTCGCTCTCAAACTTGATATGGAAAAGGCTTATGACCGAGTCGAATGGGACTTTCTGTGGCAATGTCTTCACCTCTTAGGATTCTCGGAGACATGGATAGGATGGATCAAAGGCTGTGTAACTACGGTCTCCTATTCCTTAATTGTCAACAACTTTACCAGCGAAATCTTTTCCCCTACTAGAGGCCTTCGCCAGAGTGACCCCCCTTTCCCCGTATCTATTTTTAATATGCATGGAAGTTTTCGGTAGACTTATGACCATCCATGCAGACCAACCGAAAACCGGGATTGGGATCAAGCTAACCCCCGCTCTTAACAGAATCCCTTGTCTCCTGTTCGCGGACGATAGTTTACTTTTTTGCAAGGCTACTCCTACAACATGCCGGAATTTAAAGAATATCTTGGATCATTTTTGTGATTCCTCTGGACAGTTAATTAATTTCCACAAATCATCAATTATCTTTTCTAAACATGTTCCGACTCAGAAAAAGGAGAGTTTAGCTGCCTATTTTCACATGACACCAAAGAATGTACTAGGGCGATACCTGGGAATCAATTTCAATGGCCCACGGCCAAAGGCAGAAGATTTCAAACACCTCATAGATCGGTCTGAACATAGATTTAACTCATGGACGACATCCTTCCTTTCCAAAGCAGGTAGAAGTGTTCTGATTAAAGCAACTTGGAATCCCTCCCCTCCTACTCAATGACCTGCTCGGCGATTCCGGCCAGCATTCTGGATAGACTGGATAAAATAAACAGACATTTTTTCTGGCAAACAGACAGATCTAAAACGGGAATCCCCATGATTGCTTGGAATACGGTATGTAAGCCGATAAGGTAGTACGAAGGATTAGGGCTAAGAAAAATGAAGCCCCATAACGAGGCGTTCTTATGAAAACTAGCTTGGAAGATTTTAAAAGAGCCAAATAACCCATGGACGAGATTAATCCGTGAAAAGTATCTAAAAGGAACAAATTTTTTCGATTATAAGCCGAAGTCGAATGATTCCTTTTCTGGATTGACAATTGGTGCAGTAACCGCAGTATCGCCGAGATGCTCAACATGACTCTAAATGAGATTCAAAATCCTAATCTCCGCGTAAAGGACTGTGTTAGAGGAGGGAATTGGAACATTGATTTGTTGAAAACGCTAGTTCCACCTTATATTCTAGACTTAATACGGGTCATCCTCATTCCCATCCCGTCAACAGGAGTCAGAGATGAAGTTGTATGGGGTTTAAGTGCGGATGAGAATTATACTGTAAGCTCGGCGACCTGGCTCGCCCAAGGCATCTCCCCTGAGAATAATGGATGGAGCTTCCATTGGATCTGGAAACTCAACTTGCCCCCCAAACTCCTCCTCTTCGCCTGGCAACTCCTCCAAGGTAGACTGCCGACAAGAGGGAACCTCCACTACCGGATACCGGGAATGGACAGTCACTGCCCGTCCTGCAATAATGCCCAGGAAGCAGAAGACCACATTTTCCTTAGCTGGCCGACACATCTAAAAGTGTGGATTCACCCCAGAACTCGTCGATGGATTCAGAAACGGGATTTCTCGACGATCCAGGAACTCTTCAACTTCTACAAAAGTCGAGATCAAGTCATCTTATGCAAAAGGATCTTTCTCCTATGGAGCATATGGAAGAGTAGGAACCTGCTATTATTCCAAGGACACATGGATAACCCTTTAGCGTGTTTTATCCGTGCTTTCCGTTACTCCCAGGAGTGGAAAGCTCGGACTGTTATCGACTCTTCATCTCTCACTCTTTCTTCCAATTCTACATTTCCTCTGAACCACCAGCCTTCATTTATTGAAGTTGGGTGGTTCCCCCCAACAACAGATTTCCTTAAACTCAACTTTGACGGATCGGTGAAGGACGGTCAAGCGGCTGCAGGCTTTATTATATGAGATAAGAATGACGAAATCATGGAAGGTCAAGCTATTAATCTGGGAAGATGTTCGGTGATACTGGCGGAAGCGCAAGGCCTTAGAGCAGGTTTACTTCGGGCGAAAGCAAAGGGTTACAGAAACCTCCAAATCGAAGGCGACAACCGCATTGTCATCGAAGCAGTCTAAGGGAAGGTCAGAGTTCCGTGGCAGATCGACTACCTCGTCTTGGAGATACGACAAATCCTGACATATTTTGAGCAATGGGAGATCAACCACATCTACAGAGAAGCAAATAGAGCTGCTGACTGGTTAGCTAATCTGGGCCTCTCAATCCTTAATTCGCAGGAAGGAGAGTGCCATTCTTGGATAGACTGTAGTGATTTGTCCACTATCATTAATGCGGATAAGATGGGTGATACTCTGGCTAGAAGGGTCACCTAATCTTCCCCCCCTCCTTTGTACCCGCTTACCAAAAAAAAAAAAAAAAAAAAAAAGAAATGGGATAACGAGAGTGTTAGAAAATTGCATTGGAGTAGTGTGGATATAATCTTTGTCTAAAATTATCGATCTCTAGTCCAATGAATGGAATGGAGCTTTGACCTTCCATCTTTAATTGATAAGAAATTTTATACACGTCGAGACACTTTCCCATAATGCTATAAAAGGTGGTCACTTGCACAAACATTATAGTGCCAAACTGCCAATTATCACATTATTACATACAATTTCAGCCTAAAACATACTCCACAAACAAAAAAAAAAAAAGAGAAGAAAAACATCTTACACTGAACTTGTTTAAATGGGTTCAATCACGAATCCTCGACAACAAAAACCCCATGCAGTATGCGTACCGTACCCTGCACAAGGCCACATAAACCCCATGTTCAAGCTAGCCAAACTCCTACACTCTAAGGGCTTCCACATAACCTTTGTCCACAGCGAGTACAACCGTAACCGTCTCCTACGGTCCTACGGCCCGGCCCTCCTCGAGGGGCTCCCGTCGTTTCGCTTTGAGGCGATTCCTGACAGGCTTCCCCCGACGGATGCCGACACCACGCAGGACATCCCGTCCTTATGCATTTCCACAGAGCGATACGGGCTCGGACCGTTCAAGGAGTTGTTGCGTAAGCTGAACGACGGCTCGTCCGGTGCGCCACCCGTGAGCTGTATAGTGTCTGATGCAACCATGTTTTTTACGCTTGATGCAGCCGAGGAGATTGGTGTACCGGAAGCATTGTTGTGGACCGCTAGCAGTTGTGGTTTATTGGGGTATGCTCAGTATGAGAAGCTCATTCACATGGGAACTGTTCCTTTCAAAGGTACTACTATTATTTTACTCGCTGGCTATTATTGCCTAGCCAATTCTTTCTTTGATGATGATTATTGCTTACAACACTACTCCCTACGCTCATTTCGATTGTTGACGTGTCTAACAGAGTATAGAGGTATAATTGTAAATTGTTACGAGGTCCGGATCTTGTGACTCGATACCCTATGAATGTGCTGAAAGCTGTACCGGTATATGGTGTCTGACATCTGTATATATACTATAAGCAGTGTGACAATTTACAATTGTACCCTTATACATTATTAATGATCTGTGAATTGTCATATCGTCAACGCTTTATACTTAAAGGGCATTTACATAAAAGGCCATGTTAAATAATAAAGTCATTGTTTGAACCCTAACTAATTGTCTACACATTTGGTGGAGATGGTTTCGTAACAATTTTTTGTCGATTTCTTTGTTGATGAATTTCCCCCCTTTGAATTATCTTGTTCTATGTAGATAGTGATTACCTAGACGTCACTAGCTAGTTGGTTTTCTTTCTACATTAGTATACCCCTTTTTTTCTTTAGAGGTATATTAATAGTAACCGTTAGCTAGTTTTGGATCAGCACGTCACAAGTTTTTGGCAGGATCACATAATGGGAGTTTTGGGTTTTTGGCGGGGGAAAGGTACTTATCTGACTACCGTATTACAAACAAATAATACTCCACAAATACTTATTTGACGGCAAAAGCAATAGCCACCACTTGGGCTATTATCTTGTAGGGTAGACCCGACAAAATACAAGTCGGAACCGAAAACCGACCGGTACATATATTCGTATCGTTCGTATATGGTAAACAGTAAACTGATATGCACAGTATTGTGTTTTCTTTGCATAGGAAGTATCTAACGTCGATGATATATCTAAACGAGTGGAAATTAGTTTTCAAAAGTTTTCGAGTTATAACTTTCTCTCCGTGTAACTTATAACTTCTCATGTTGCCAATCATCAATTTTTGATTGGGATTCCTATACATTTGTGACTACGCAAATTTCCTATCTACCGATTGGGATGCGCAGGATGTATATATTACACGAGGAGTTCTAGGGTGCTCGACAAGTACCCCGCAAAAATACCACAATAAATCATTTTTAAATAACTTAATTATATTAGATATAATTTGTACCATGTATACGTAAGCATAAAAATTTAAATAAATGCAATTGACCATTTTTTCCTATTTTTTTTGTTGTTTACAATATAATTTATAAAATATATCTAACTAAAAACAACGGATGGTGTAGATTGATTTTTAAGATTATGTACGGTTAAGATGCGATTATGGTGCTTTGCGTTACTTGTCAAGTACCTTAGAATTACTCATATTACACTATACTAGCAACACGATTAATTGTACAATCATGATTTAATTTTACTACAGTAATAAAAAATTTAATCGCAAATTAATTTATTACTACTAATTCAATTTTACTACTATGTGTAAAGTAGACAAAATAATTGTACCTACACCGTACAACTTAGCATGTAGTCCGTCTATATAATATAATATATATATAGAGAGCAAGTTGCTAGAGGTCTAATTGACACATAATTTGTGTACAATATAAAATTGAGTTATTACTAGTAAAATTGAGATTGGTGTATTAAAATTAATTTGTAATGAAAAATCCTGGTAGTAATAAAATTAATTGTGTTGGTAGTAAAATTATTTGTGTGAGTTGTAAAATTTGATAGTGCTGTAAAATTATTGCTGATAGTAAACACTTTTTAAGTGTCTAAACTGTAGACATCTAGCATTATTGTTCATACATAAAATGTTTGATATCTGATGATTGAATAATAATGTTGATGTTATATATGCTAAAGCAGATGAGAATTTCATGACGAATGGTGATCTAGACTTGGCCCTAGACTGGATTCAAGGCTTGGAAAACATTCGACTTCGGGATATGCCGAGCTTCTTAAGAACAACAAACCCTGATGAAGTCATGGTTAACTACGTACAAAGGCTGCTTCTCAACGCGAAACGTGCATCCGCCGTTCTTATTAACTCATGTGACGCCTTAGACCACGACGTCCTCGAATCGCTTTCGCCCAATTTCCCACCCCTCTACACCTTAGGCCCGTTGCAATCCCTCCTAGACCCGATCAAAGCAGAAAACAAGCACATCAAATCGTTAACCACAAGTTTGTGGAAAGAAGACCCACATTGCGTAGAATGGCTCGACTCCTACGAGACTAACTCTGTTGTGTACATGAATTTTGGGAGTATAACTGTAATGACTAATGAGCAGTTGGTTGAGTTTGCACTGGGACTCGCAGATAGCAAGCAACCCTTTTTGTGGATAACTCGGCCCGACTTAGTGTCAGGGGACTCTGCCGTTCTTCCACCAGAGTTTTTGGAGGACGTCAAGGGCAGATCACTCATCGCTAGCTGGTGTAACCAAGAGCAAGTCTTGGCTCACCCTGCGATAGGAGGGTTTTTGACGCATAGTGGTTGGAACTCGACTCTGGAAAGTATAAGCAATGGTGTGCCTATGATATGTTGGCCGTTTTTCGCCGAGCAACAGACTAATAGTTGGTATTGTTGCGAGAAGTGGGGGATTGGGATGGAGATCGACGCGAATGTTAAGAGAAATGTGGTTCAAAAGCAGGTTACAGAGTTGATGGAGGGAGATAAAGGAAAGGAGATGAAGAGAAAAGTAATGGAGTTGAAAGAGTGTGTTGAAGAAGCAACTGTTGCTCCTACTGGTTCTTCGTATGCTAACTTGGACAATCTCATCAAAGTGCTTCAATCACAAAAGTAAAATCTTATGAAGTGCTTCTAAAGTCGAGTCCCTTGGACCTCTGCATACGTTCGTTCGTTTTTCTTTTTTACAAGCAAAATGTGTAATGTGTATTTATTTTTTTAATTTTCATCAATTTTTGTTTCGTTTTGTTTTTATCATTGTAATTTGTCTATCATGAAGTGCCTTTTGACGATTATATTAATGAACTTTCCGTCCTATTTTTCAAAAAAGAAAATTGTGTATCATGTAATTTGTTGTTAAAGATGAATGAATTGAATGTGCGTTGGGCTGGCTATAAGTTTTGTAACAAGTCCATGAAGATTATAGTTTATCTTAATTTGGTGTTGCGAAAATCTCACCTATGATCATCCATATAACTATTCATTGATCATCATATAACTCATGAGTTAATTATTCATATGGCGGAGCTAGGGGGTGGCGGAGTGTGACAGCCCCCCGCCCAAGGATAAGTAATTATTTGTGTATAGGGAATTAGGGATACCATATAAAAGATATGTCAAATTGGTTGTTGGTATATTATTATGTACGAGGTCTCATGTTCAAGTCTTTGATATGTCATTTTTGCATGTATTTTTAATATTTTTGTAAATTAAATTGGTCGATTTCGTCCCCGCAACCTCTTTGAAAAGACAACTTGGCCTCCGAACCTCCAAATCCTAGCTCCGCTTTATTCTCCACCTTCTAAATTCTAAAATGACACCATACATAGTCTCTCTGTTATTCTTAATGGACTTGTTAGGTAAGAGTATCCTAAATAGGGCGAGGTGACCCATATAAAAAAATAGTAAATTAAAAGACTAAACATCAAAGGTGGTAATTATTATCGGTCGCCCTCGTCAATTCCAATCCATATATGCATAGGGCTTTTTGCACCACCAAAATGACTGGCCCACTGAAGCACGCAACCCATCTCCATATGAGCTCTCTCAAGTTTCAATTGAACTTATATAATATCCCAGTCTTTATTTAATCACCCATAATGAGTCAAGATCGATCTCGTCATCAAGAAATATATGTTACCCCTAGTGTTACGGAGGATATAGATGCATGATTCGTCATTTCATCTTTAAATCGTTTTTGGAATTTAACTGGTGCATAACACAATTGAACAATGACTTGATTGAGACACGCACTAGCTAGTACCGTGTAATTAATTAGTGACATTGACATATATATGATCAGTGAACTAGTGTTGATTAATCAAGATACACATTAGCTAGGAATTAATTAGTGATAGGATAAGAAGACTAGTATAAAGTCGAAGCTTCTTGTAGATTAGAATACTCTGTAATATACCATTCACCTTCTTTTACTAAATTAATCCCTTCTCCATACATTCTCCTATAGATCAATATTAACAGGGTGATTAGCAACAATAATGGGGTCCTTAGTTAGAGATGACCAAACTGAGCTCCATGTTGTGTGCATGCCATACCCAGCACAAGGCCACATATGGCCTATGCTAGAGGTAGCCAAACTCCTACATGCTCAAGGCTTTCACATCACCTTCGTGCACACTGAGTACAATCTCCGACGCTTGGTCCGAGCTCGGGGGCCCAACTCTGTAGATGGTCTCGAACGTTTTAAGTTCGAGACCATTCCTGATGGACTCCCACCCTCGGATGCAGATGTCACTCAAGACATCCCGACTTTATGTCACGCGGTCAGGAATTACTAGTTTTAAGCCCGTGCGTTGCACGGTTCAAATATTATATCATTCTTAATGATTTTTATGTTTATAACCTATTATGCTATCATTTCAATAAAAGTGATTCATAGCAGTTGTTGTGATGTTGATTACATGTATTTTAAAATCTTGATCAATTCAAAAAAAAAAAAATTACAAAACTATCTAAATGGTTCATGTTTAAATTATACAAACAACATTTCTTATCTATAATCTTCAAAAACACCCTTTTTTAATACATATAGTATATAAAGTTGATTGTAATCATTAAGCATTGCTTATCGAAAAATGTATAAATGGATCTGAAATTGAAATTCATTTCAAATCAAATAAAATGATATATGTTTCAAAAGTTTCTGATACACATAACCAATTGTATGATCAATCATAGCGTGGTCCTATAATATAGTGTGAATGGTTAATAATTAACTGTGTAATTTATCCTCTCATTTTTTGCTCTTTCATCATACACTAAACTCTTCGTTTTTGCTCTCTCATCATACACTAAACTCTTTGAGTAATTCTTAAATGTTGGACTCTTCTTTTTGATCTTTCATCATACACTAACTCTTTGAGTAGTTCTTAAATGATTGACTCTTCCTTTTTTGCTCTTTCACCATACACTAAACTCTTTGAGTATTTCTCAAATAATGGACTCTTAAATTGTTTTGAATATCGTAAAAATGTGTAAATGGATCTCAAATTGAGATACATTTCGAAACAAATCTAATGATATATGTTTTGAAATTTTCTGATACATGTAACCAATGTTATAAGTGATTATGTCGCAATACATTTATTAGAGAGTCTTACGAAAATAAGGATTCTATATGTGGATTATTAATAATTGTCCGTGTGAGTTGTTAATAATAAAATGTGGGTATTTTTCATTTTTTAAACTCTCTCAATATTTATCTTTTGTTGGACTCTCTCTTGGCTCTTCGAAAATCTGTCGCAATACATTTATTAGAGAGTCTTACGAAAATAAGGATTTTATATATGGATTATTAATAATTGTCCGTGTGAGTTGTTAATAATAAAATGTGGGTATTTTTCATTTTTTAAACTCTCTCAGTATTTATCTTTTGTTGGACTCTCTCTTGGCTCTTCAAAAATCTCTCTTTTATATATATATATATATATATATATATATATATATATATATATATATATATATATATATATATATATATTAGATTTTCTTGAACCTTTCAAAAACCTACTTTGTAAGCTTAATGATCCTTCTTCAGGCTCACCACCTGTCACGTTCATTATTTCCGATTGTGTCATGCCTTTTACTCTTGACGCCGCGCTTGAGATCGGTGGCATCTCTTTGATTTGGCTCTGGACTGCAAGTGTCTCTGGATTTTTAGGATATTCTCAACATCGTGCGTTACTCAACATGGGTATTGTACCCCTTAAAGGTACACATTCTATATTTTTAACCAAATACGGAGTGTAGACACAAATTTTGTATAGATCTGAATAAGACAACAAAATATGAGTTTCAAATGAATTTAATATTTATCAGAATTTCTTGTACAATCTTTGTGATTTCTATTAAAATAGAAATAAATCCTCTGATTCAATCTCCACTTTGATCTTCAATTCGAGGGTCGTGATGACTTGATCTCGAACTATACTTGGATTTGAATTTAGGGTTTTGACAATCTTGATTTGAGAATCTCCTTGATGGTACTCCGAATTTCGCGTTCAAGGGCCTAGGCTTGATCTTGAATTAGATTTGATTGTTGAACTTTTGTGGATGATTGTTTAACTTCTGTGGATCTCCGGTGCTTGGAAGCTTTCTCCGGATCTTGTGAGTTGATTGTTGTAGGTTGATTGTTGTCGGCGACTTTTTGGTGCTTGTGAGCTTTCTCCGGATCTTGAGGGTTGCTTGATTTGATCTTGGCGCTTGAGAGCTTCCTCCAAGATGGTCTTCAGGGATATTCAACATTTGATCTTCAGGAATGTGGAAGACTTGATCTCCAGGAATCTGGAAGACAATTGTGAGGTGGGGGTCATCCTCTATTTATAGTGGAGGAAGTGAGAGTTTGATGGAAGGTAGGATAACTCAAGAGATTGAGTTAAGATTGAGTTAGGACTCTATCTTAGGAGGAAGTTGACTGGTGGAACTCATTGTCTTCCAATAAACTTCATCTTCTGAGTTAATTAATTCCAGTTTAATTTGGAATCATCTTCTTGCAATTCACTTCCAACTGTAAGTCGTAGGTGACATGTGACGGTATTTTATTCAACAGTCATCTAATATAAAAATGACACGTGGCCTTTTATAATTGGCTGGTCAACTTGTCAACGTAGACTTTTCAACCTCCACGTGGCGCATTTTGATAGGTTTTGAATTTTTTGCCTCCTACAAATGCCCCCTCGAGACTAGGCTACGTGCACGACTTAGGAGTGCTTAGACGTGGGCTGGTCTCGAATAACTTGATTTTTGACTTGAAAGTCATTTGAGTTCGCTTGACTTCGACTTGAGAGTCACTTGAAATTTTTTCTAGACTTGAGAGTCACCTTGATTTTGACTTGGAAGTCACTTGAATTTATTTGATTTCGACTTGGGAGTCATTTTGTTGAACAGGTGTCCAATGAACTTTGATATCACCTTGGATGAACTTCAACTTCGACTTGGTAGTCATTTGAATCTATTTTCTTTGACTTGAAAGTGTTCATGACATGGAACCGTTGTCAGTTTAGAAGCCAGCTCGGTTGAAGTCTGAATTTGATTTTGATTTTGAGATTCAACGTGAAAGTGGCACTTGAACATTTCTTTCTTTTCACCTGGGTGTTGTAGCTCAGTTGTAATTTGGACTAGTGAGTCGTTGTCATTGACCAATTCAGTTTGAACTTGGTTTTTGGTTCGACTTGAAGGTCGTTGTAGTCGATTTTCATCTTCGACTTGAAAGTCTTGGGCAACTTTGATGATATATTTTTTTCAACTTGTAAGAAGCCGGACTGGGGTCTATTTTTGACTTGAGAGTCCCTCAACTACACTTGGAGGTTGAACTTCGATTTTACAGTCATCTCGATTGCGGTTGAGGTTGAACTACGACTTGTGAGACACCTCAATTACGATGGAAGGTTAAACTTTGACTTGAGAGTGACCACTGTTGCTAAATATTTGTTTTTTTCCCCGACTTTTAAGTCGTCGTGATTTATTTCATCTTCAAATTTGACTCTACGATCGTTGTACTTTAATTTGATTTTGACTCGACGGCCCTTGCATTTGAACTTGAGTTTGTCTTGGAATGCTCGATACTTTGAGCTGTTGTTTGAGGCGGCTTGTCATTTGACGAATTGACGAACCGTCAAATGTTGAGTTGACGAATCGCTGAATGATGTGTTGGCGAGCTGACGAACCGCAAAGCCACGAATCACGAGTCGCAAAGAGACGAATTGACGAGTCGTTGTAGAAGTGAATTGACGAACTGCCCAAACTTTGAGTTGTGGAATTACTTCTATTGTGATGCGCGTTGGATCGTAAACAATAGGAGTAGTTATTCTGTCTACATCAACTTAATTGGAGACTTTCCAACATGCAGTTGACGACGCCTTATATCAATCCTCGCCGTTTTTTTGAAAATTTGACTTAGAGTTGATTGAACATTTTGTCGATCGTCATTCACTTTGTATGTTATTTACTTGAACACGGGCTTCTTGCTTTCTCTCGATCAAGTGCGGTTTCTTCACATCTTGGCGATGTGATGGTTGACGTGGATTAAGTGCTTTATGCTTTCTCTTAATTCCACCTTTTTCTTCTTTGTCTTCAGCCGACATGATCACCATAGGAAGAACTGAAGATGAATTTTCCTCTTTTTCGAAGTGAAGATTGAGGGTTTTTTTGTTGTTGTTGTTGTGGTGTGATTGAACTTGAGGGGTTTTTCAAGCTGCCTACGTACTCACTTGACAATTTGAGTGAGATCAAGTCATAACGTAGTTCATTTATTTGGGGATTTTTGTGGGGTTTTTTTTTTTTTTTTTTGGTTGCAGTTTAATCTCTTGCTAAGGAGGTCTTGATTTGTTGTTGTAATTTAGTCTCTTGATGAGGAGATCTTGATTTGTTGTTGCAGTTTTATCTCTTGCTGAGGAGGGGGAGGTCTTGATTTGGATTTGAACTTGCTGTTTAGGCTCTTGCTTAGGAGTGCTTGATTTGGACTTGAACTTGCATTTTAGTCTCTTGCTTAGGAGCGACCGATGAACTTGCAGTTTAGGCTCTCGCTTGAGAGCGATTAATGAACTTGCAGTTTAGGCTCTTGCTTAGGAGCGATTAATGAACTTGCAGTTTAGGCTCTTGCTCAGGAGCGATTAATGAACTTGCAGTTTAGGCTCTTGCTTAGGAGCGATTAATGAACTTGCAGTTTAGGCTCTTGCTTAGGAGCGATTAATGAACTTGCAGTTTAGGCTCTTGCTTAGGAGCGATTAATGAACTTGCAGTTTAGGCTCTTGCTCAGGAGCGCTTGATTTGGATTTGAACTTGGCAGTTTAGGCTCTTGCTTAGGAGCACTTGATTTTGTTGATTTCTTGTTCAGGATACCTTCATTTGGTCCGGATTTGAACAATCGTCTACGACTGGCTTGAATGTCGACTTCGTTGCTTTGTCGAAGACGAGGAGTTTGCAACTCCTATGTGCCCTACCATTCTGGAGTTGCCCGCTTTGAGGAGACGAATTGCAATTTGCGATTCGTGGAGGGGAATTGCACTTTGCGAGTGGTGGTGGCGAATTGCACTTTACGAGTGGTGGTGGCGAATTGCAGTACGTGATTTGAGATGATTACAATTCGCGATTTGTGGGGAGCTTTCTTCATGACTGGTTTGTCATCAAAACTGCAGTATAATTTGATTCTGCATTATGTTCTGATTCGTCATCGGGCACAACTGAATCGTCATTTGATTGATCATCATCTTCCGAAGATTTTGAAGTTGTCGACTTCGAACTTCCATCATCAGACGTGGTGGTACTACTGTCATCAGAATTTTCAGCACCAGATTTGTTGGACGGCAACTTGTACGCAGCTTTTTTCTCCACTTTGCTTGGAAATTTGAAATCTTTACAATTGGAGATTGTATGCTCCATGTCGCACGCCATTGTTGCCAAATCTTGAAAATTTTTGGGCTTGATTCCATGGAGTATGTAGAACAATTCTGCATGCATTCCCTTGATGCACATCTCCACGGCCGAGGCTTGAGACAAGTGATCTTTGCATTGAAGACTTAAGGCTCGCCAACGGTTGATATATTCGATGACTGGTTCTCCATCAAGTTGTTTGGTGTTTGACAACTCGGTCATGATGACGACTCTACGGGTACTGTGAAAGCGATTGAGAAAAGCTTCTTCCATTTGTTTCCAACTGTCGATTGAGTCAGGCGCCAAATCTGTGTACCAGTCAAAGGCCACTTCTTTTAGGGTGCGAACGAACTGCTTCACCATGAGGTCTCCTTTAGTTCCAGCGTTGTTGCATGTCTCGATGAAGTGAGCAATGTGTTGTCTTGGATCGCCTCTTCCACCAAATTGCTGAAATTTTGGAGGTTTGTAGCCGAAGGGCATTCGGAGCTCGTCAATCCTTCTGGTGTATGGTTTGACGTATCGCTGATTGGTCTTGAAACCTTCGTCCACTTGCATCTTGACCATATTCACCACCATGTCTTGAATTTGTTGTCGTGATAGTGAGTTGGAGGAAGATCCTTTGATAATTTCGCCTCCTTTTGTCTTTTGTTTGCCTTTGTTCTTGGAGGACTTGTTTCTTGAACTTTTCTCCAATTCTTCTGTGAGGATGGCTATTTGCTCGTCACGGTGCTTGATTTTTGTATCGATCTCTTCCCTTTGCTTAATGAGATCTTCGAGAAGAATTTCCATGTTGGCAATTTGTTCCTCCATGGTCTCTGCTTCAATCACCATAACCGCTACTGTTGTGGATCGACAAGAGTGTGGAGGATGTCGTGCACCTTGAGGACACTCCTTGTTGGCAACAATTTTCTTTATCAAGGTCACGATCAATCTTTCGGAGAAAAATATGAGAGGCAGAGATCTTCATGTCGGGTTCACCAAAAATTTGTAGACACAAATTTTGTATAGATCTGAATAAGACAACAAAATATGAGTTTCAAATGAATTTAATATTTATCAGAATTTCGTGTACAATCTTTGTGATTTCTATTAAAATAGAAATAAATCCTCTGATTCAATCTCCACTTTGATCTTCAATTCGAGGGTCGTGATGACTTGATCTCGAACTATACTTGGATTTGAATTTAGGGTTTTGACAATCTTGATTTGAGAATCTCCTTGATGGTACTCCGAATTTCGCGTTCAAGAGCCTAGGCTTGATCTTGAATTAGATTTGATTGTTGAACTTTTGTGGATGATTGTTTAACTTCTGTGGATCTCCGGTGCTTGGAAGCTTTCTCCGGATCTTGTGAGTTGATTGTTGTAGGTTGATTGTTGTCGGCGACTTTTTGGTGCTTGTGAGCTTTCTCCGGATCTTGGGGGTTGCTTGATTTGATCTTGGCGCTTGAGAGCTTCCTCCAAGATGGTCTTCAGGGATATTCAACACTTGATCTTCAGGAATGTGGAAGACTTGATCTCCAGGAATCTGGAAGACAATTGTGAGGTGGGGGTCATCCTCTATTTATAGTGGAGGAAGTGAGAGTTTGATGGAAGGTAGGATAACTCAAGAGATTGAGTTAAGATTGAGTTAGGACTCTATCTTAGGAGGAAGTTGACTGGTGGAACTCATTGTCTTCCAATAAACTTCATCTTCTGAGTTAATTAATTCCAGTTTAATTTGGAATCATCTTCATGCAATTCGCTTCCAACTGTAAGTTGTAGGTGACATGTGACGGTATTTTATTCAAAAGTCATCTAATATAAAAATGACACGTGGCCTTTTATAATTGGCTGGCCAACTTGTCAACGTAGACTTTTCAACCTCCACGTGGCGCATTTTGATAGGTTGTGAATTTTTTGCCTCCTACACGGAGTATGAAATTTGAAGCTTATGCTGCAATTTACTTTGCTACAGAGAGGTTTGATCTAGCACATCCTAGAAAAATTAGGAACGAAACTTAAGCATCCTTAAAAAAGGCCCCGGATATATCCACGTAGAAAAGTACTGAGGTCCACCTGCCTAACTGGGAGTGGCATGCCCCAGTACTTTTTTGCCGTGAAAATTACGAGAACCCTTAATTAATGGAAAAAAAAACAGGGTTTTTGTTTTCTTTGAAGAAAAACGACTCGACCTTGACTATGGACCAACAAGTGTGAGCTAAAGTAATGATTGTGATGCGATAGGAGGGTTCTCAATGATCATCATGCCAAGTTGTCAATTACTCACTTCATTCAAGTCCAATATTGTTAATTTAAAATGCACAAAGTTGTCAAGTAGATTAGTGTTCATGTGCAAGTTGCATAGATGAGGGTAATATGATAAACTTATTACCAAATAAGTAAATAGGAAGATTGGACTTGAATTCCCCAATATGGCAAATTAATAGGAAGATTGGAGTTGAATGGAGGGAGTAGAATTACAAAACGGAAAGTGACAAAGCAAGATCAGGTGTTACTGATCAGTATCACCTTCATTAAGAGCCTTAAATGTCCTGTACATTAAAGTACTCATACTTATACTATGTTTGAAATCGAATTTATTGAGAAGTGACAATAAACGAATGATTTTCGTTTCGAACAATAAGAAAACTAAGGGGTAACCCATCAAACAATCAAAAGATCAAATCTCTCAAATGAGCCAAGTAGACCTCATAATGGAGTAATATAACTTCACAAATAAAGCGAATAAACCTTACCATGGACGCAATAATAATCACCCGAAGGAGCTGTATAAACTTCAAAATGGAGCCAACAAAGATCTCACAAAGGAGGCGAATGAACCTCCCGAATGAATCAAAACTAATCGATGCTGAAATTATATTGAATAACTATATACACGCATTTTTTGAAATTTTGACTAATCGATTAGTAGATATACTCTCCTCAATAAACGTGTCATCCACCCTTGCGCATTTTATAGCCTAACGGTGGTAATACTCAAAGGCCACATAAGGCCTATATTACAACTAGCAAAACTCCTCCATGCAAAAGGCTTTCACATAACCTTTGTGAACACCGAGTACAACCAACGTCACTTGTTGGGAGCGCAGGGGAGGCCATCCTGGACGAGCTCCCACCCTCATAAGCAAATGCCACCCAAGACATCATTCCCATGTGCCATCACTGCTAGGGATGGGCATGGACCCAGGACCCGACCCAGACCCGCCGGATCCGACCCGCTCGGGTCGGGTTTGGGTCTTAAAAATTAGAACCCGACGGGTCTAGACCCGACCCAGACCCAAGCATATAAATAACGGGTCGGGTCCGGGTCCAGCTTTTGAGACCCGGACCCGACCCAGACCCGCCTAATTTAAAAAAAAAAAAAAAATCTAATGTTGTTAGCGTATTAGATTCCGCGACTGCCTCTCCAGTCTCCACTTTTAACACATTCATTCCTACACTCTTCATTTCATTCATGAAAATTTAACTTCATCTACTGTCGTTGGTCGCTGCCGATTTTTATCGCCGTCAACTTACACATGACTTGTCTTCCGTTATAAGGCCGATGGAAAATCATTAATTTAAGGTACAAATCAGTCAAAAAAAGCTTGAAAATTGATTGTTAAACATTATATTTTGTATGTTCTCAATTACATAGTTTAAATCCTTTTGTTTGTATTCAATTGTTATGTTGGGCAATAGTAATTTCAATTTATTATTTGGTTTTGGTTTTCAATTGGTAGGTCTGAGTGTTTTTGACATCTCCTATAGTATAGATATTCAATTATCATCACCTTTTTAAGTTCATCTTTTGA
Source organism: Spergularia marina (assembly GCA_963680865.1). NCBI lineage: Eukaryota > Viridiplantae > Streptophyta > Magnoliopsida > Caryophyllales > Caryophyllaceae > Spergularia > Spergularia marina. The sequence goes on along the minus strand of OY804551.1, from coordinate 20,568,320 downwards.
GTTCGGTTTACCCAGATATTTAATTATTGTTGGGTTTGATTATTATTTGTGTTTGGTTTACTTATTACCGATGTTAAACATATGCGAATTTCTTTTCGCGTATGATATGTGACAGAATATCGAAAGTAAATTGTATTCCTACTCAAAAATATCATTTCTTATACGTATTAAGGCCTTCGTATATGGGACCCGCACGAGACCCGACCCAGACCCAGACCCGACGGGTCCGGGTCTGGGTCTAGAAAATTCGGACCCGTCGGGTCCGGGTCTACACAAAATATCACGGGTCCGGGTCCGGGTCTTAGCGGACCCGACCCCAACCCGACCCATGCCCATCCCTAATCACTGCCATGCTGTCTGTCTTGAATTATTTTCTTACACCCTTTATGAAGGTTGAGGGGGAGATGATGGGGGTGGTGAAAAGTTTGACTATTCTCATTATAACTGATGAGTATAATTACACAAGATTAGAGTTAGGGTTTTGCTAGAGTACATAATCATAGATCCTAAATTACTGAGATTACCAGAGTTAATTATGCCTAGAATATAGGATTGCAATTGATTAAATATACTAACAAATAATTTTAAATTTTAAATACAAATATGAACATAATAATCTATGCTAGAAAATATATCATTTCCTTATACGCCCCCGCAAGATGGACGTTCGAAGAGTAAGGCCAATCTTGGATAAAATCATGAATAACGATGCTCTGTGGCCGCTTGATGATCGACTTGAATTGAGCTGTGAGTGTTGGATGAGTTGTGACATGTGAAGAGGTGTTGCAGTGGAGATAGATAATACGGGAGGATAGTGTGACAACTAACAAGTGTTGAACGAAAAGGGAGGAAAAACGTAAAATAAAGGAGTTTTAGGATCTAGAAGAGAAATTTGTGAATGTGGCCTTGGGTGGAGTTTGGTCGAGACTCCGAGAGTGAATCTGGGTTAAAAATTATTTTTTTTATGGTTTTTTTTGTAGTTTTTTTTTTTTCGATTGAGGCCGGATTGTGATAACGTTAAGTTTTGAGAGTGTGTGTTATGTGACAATCAAGATGTGATGTGAATTAAGAGTGTGGGATGAAGATGAAAGTACATGATACTAGCAAGGTAGGGGTAAAACAGTGGAGTGTGTGAGATGAGGGATTGAATGACACATAAAATAAAGGACAAAAAGAAGTTTCAGTAGATAAGGAAAAGATCAAAGGGGAGAAGGAAAGGGAGATTTAGATGATCAAGAATAAGAGCAATTGGGAGGAGGCAGAAAAAGATAGGTGCCAAGGAGGTTTGCCGAGGGGTTTGGCAAACAATGAGGGTAAAATGGGCAGAGTGATTTTCACCTTGGTGGGAGTTGATGTGGTCGAGAGATGACGGTGGCCGGAGTTTGAGGGTGGCCGGAGCAGAGAGTTTGAGATCACCAATTCCCGGATTTCAGTGAAGGATAATGATGCAAGAGGAGTGTTTGAGAGGTTGAGAAGAAGATTACTTGTGTTTGTAAGGGGAAACACAGTATAGCCGAGTTTTGAGAGGAAGAGGATGATGAGTTGTGGTTTTGTAGAATAGAAGATATTTAAAAATAAAGAAATATACTTTGAGGGGTTTAGAGTAATCAACTTGAAAGAGAATTGTAAAGAATTGAAGAAATGGAGATTGGGGAGAAAGCCGTGGGGTTACTCATTCCCGGATTTTGATGCTAGACAATTATCAAGTCGACGATCGAGTAGTCATCCGTGGTCCGATTCGTATGAAATTTGACGAGCGTGTTGAGAACACAAGGGTCTTCGATCTAAACGGTGGAGTTTTTGATTAGAGCTTCAGATTCGAAGTTATGACAAAATTTCGAGAAGGTTGATTTTGAGGGTTTAGATAGGATATGGCCATGTTTAGGGGGGTTTGGCCATGGTTTTGGAGAGTGATAGGGGTTGTGAAGGGTGGCTTGATCAGAGAGTGGCCGTGAGTATGTTGTAGAGGGTTATAGATCTGAGGGTGATCAACTAAGAAAAGATCAGGAGAGGAAAGTTTAGCAGCGTTTAATTATGGAGGGTGAGAGTGCATGTGGCCGGAGAGAGGGTGGCCGAGTTCTGAAGGTGGCCGGGATATAGGGTGGCCGTGGGTTGTAGAGGGTGGCCTAGAGTCACTACGTCAAAAACAGGCTTTCAGAACGGTTTCTCTAAAGCTAAGCAGAACGGTTGTGGAACCGTTCTCTAGACGACGGTACTTAAAGGCTAACAGAACGGTTGTAACCGTTCTTAAAGGGTATAAGAACGGTTTTGAACAAAACCGTTTTCAAAGACCTTTAAGAACGGTTATCAGAAAAACCGTTCTCAAAAATTGTTGCCTTACAAAACGGTTTTATTAGAAACCGTTCTGTTATGTACCCATTTTTTAGTAAAAAAAAAATTCAAGATATCCTGCTTTCCCAACCCCAACCCAGATCAGTAGCAGCCCGCGATCCCCCACCCAAATCAGTAGCAGCAACAACAACTTCAACAAGAGCAACAATAAAACAATAACAGTAACAACAACAACCACAACAAGATAGAAATTTTTTATATGACTCCCATCAAGATCTTATTCATAATAAATCACTGAAAAGAATTACATCAGAAATTACACAAAGTATGCAGAAAAATCACTAACCAAACATAAAACCTAACACTATTTTTAATTTCTCTCAAATCTTATTGCCATCGTCTTCTTCATCCACCTTTAGATCTGTCAACTTGCTTGCGTTCTAACCACACAAAAAAAAAATTAAAACATTACATTAATAACGAAAAATACAATAGAAAAAATAATCGATGCATTAGAATAAGAATAACCAAGTTAGATAAAAATTAGGTCCGGAAAAAAAATGAAATTCGAACTTAGATAAAAAGTAAATCTGAAAACGAAATTTGAAATTAGTTAGAAATAGATCTGGAATCTCGAAATTAAATTTCTCAAATCACATAGATCCTATACATAATCTGATCTCAAACATTGTCAACAATATAAATCACAAAAAAAAAAACATACGAATTCAAGAAACTTAAAACAAAACTTACCAAAAGAGACGACGAAAGTGAAGGGTTTGTAAATCGATCGTCGACAAGGGGCGAGCACGTAGAGATGGTGAGGAAAGGCGGCGCCAACAAATTGAAGTGATCGACGAGGAGAAAGTGACGAGTTATGGTAGAGGAGATCAAAGATGGTAGAGGAGAGAGAATGGAATTATGGAAGTGATAAGAAAAGAGAGTAGAAATGAAAGAGATCAGAGAGAAGAGTGTAGAAAGGAAAGAGTAGAGAGTAGAAGAAGTGATGGCAGAGAGGACGAGGTGATGCATATCTGGGGGTTTTATTTTATTTATTTTAATTTTTTTTTTCTTTTTTGGCATGATTAAGAACGGTTTTATACTAAACCCGTTTTCTTAGGTAGATGTACAAGAACGGTTTTATTTAGAACCGTTCTCTTAGGTTTAGTTCACTTTCTAACCATATATAAGAGAACGGTTTTGTCAAGAACCGTTCTCTAAAGTCTAATTTTATTTTTATATTTTTTACGTAAAATACATTTAAGAACGGTTTTTAGCGGAACCGTTCTCTTATACTATTACAGATCGGTTTTTAAAAATTCCGTTCTCTTAACCAGGTTCTGGAAGCCCAAATTTGACGTAGTGAGTGGTGGGTTTGAAGCTTTTCGAGAGTTTGGCCGATCATAGGATTTATGCTCTAATAGCATGTTGAGGGGAAGAGTATGAGGGTGGTGAAAAGGTTGACTATTCTCATTATAATTGATGAGTATAAATACACAAGATTAAAGTTAGTGTTTAGCTAGATCCTAAATTACTGAGATTACGAGAGTTAATTATGCTTAGAATATAGGATTACAATTGACTAAATTTTTTTTTTTTAAAGAGCGGTAGCATAGCATTGAATAAAAGAGATACAAGAGTGTTGAGATTATTACATCATAATTAATTAGTCCTACTAATCCCGCCCGGGTCAATATCTTCCCCCGGGTTAAAGCGGGGAACAAAGGTGCCGTTATCAGCAAAGAACATTTGAATAAATGGGGGAGGGGTTACAAGATCTTTAGATTGAATGCATGTTAAGGTCTCTCCAGCTTTGCGGGCTAGAACATCAGCAACTTGAACCCACGTTCTCGGTATGTAGTGGATCGTCTCCACGATGTCATCCCTGATGAACACCCTGCACATGTCATATAAATTGATGAAACGATCCTTAACTCTTTCAGTGCCCTGAATTCCAAGAGTGACAAGCTTGCAATCGTTTAGAATAGTGACTGATTGTCGGCCATGGTCTTTACACCAGTTGGCTGCTGTCAGGATGCCAAGGACCTCTGCATGCGTAGCATCCAAGGCAAAGACCGATGCCATGAACCCCGCTGCCCAAGTACCATCCTGGTAAAGAAGGATTCCACCTATACCTGCAAAAGCCGATGAGGGAGCAAAGGATGCATCTACAATGAGAGTAAAGTGTGGGCGGGGAAAGGTGAGGTGACCAGGGATGAACTCATGGATGTGGGTGAAGGTTGCATGGTTAGGACCAGGGGCGAGTGAGGTAAAGTTGACAATTTGTTGTTGAGTGGTGCAGACAAGGGCGGTTATGGTGGTATTTTTCATTTCAAAGAGCCAAAGGTTACGACGCTTCCAAATAGCCCAAAGAAAAAAAGAAAAGGTGGTACTCCAAGCACGGTCTGTAATTAGATTAAGTTGAAACCAATCCTGGAGGGATAGAACAAAAAAGTGAGGTGGGACATTAAAAGTGGTCCAAACCTCCTGAGCACGGGGACAGTCCCTAAGGGCATGGAAGATGTCCTCAGTAGCGGAAGGACAGAAGGGACAAGATATTCCACAAGACCACAACCCATGCCTCTTCTCGAGAGGGTAGATCTAGTGGGGAGACGGTCCCAAAGGGCAAGCCAAATGAAAAAACGGATCCTGGGAAAAGTGGGGAGGGACCAAATGTCCTGCCTGCTACTAAGGGGAAAATGGGTCCTCCAAAGGTCATTATAAACAAAGGAAGTATTGAAAAAGGTGTGAAGGGAGGAGTTGCAGCAAAAAGTGTCCTCCCAAAATTAGGCAAAACCATATGGGTTAGTCTATGAACAATCTATCTAGTTCTACTAAAACAGAAGCCACTAGGACACGTGGCATCCAATGGCTACACATTTTCCCGCTAAAATTTTTGTTCCTAATAACATGGTTTTTAATAATTTTGTTCCTATTAATTTGCTGCAAATTCTAACAACTCTAAGTTAATAATGAAAAAGCAACTAATAGCTAGGGCCTTCTATTAACAACAAAAAAAAAAAAAAAAAAACAACTTTAATATGTTCCTAATAATTTCTACGTTAAATTTATGAGACCATTTCAACCAAATATATATACGGAGTATATCCCAAAATTTTGCTCTTCTTTATCTACTTTATAATCAAAATTTGTCCTCTTACTCACTGATATAGTGATTAACCATTTTAATGGCTAAAGACTCGCTCAAATAGAGGTAACTAAAGGTCACTATTCTTTTCTTTTTGTGTTCTTATTTATTTGTGTAATCTTCTAATGCAAATTTCATCTTCATTTCTAAGTCATGGGATTGTAAAGTCACTGAAATTTTGAGTTGGTAAATAAATTTGCCATAATACAGATGTTCCCTTACTAATATTCATACTTAGAGATACATTCACGCACACACACTTTGATGAGATTGCATTTTATCAAGTGCAAATTAAAGTCGTACGTATACATGATAGCTAAGCTATTCAGTTCTTTTTTTTAAAAGAAGACCTTGATATCTTCAGTCGGGAAAATAGATTCGGGTATATAACTACGTTTCAAACGCCAACAATATAAATCCGTTTTACCAAGACAAAGTTAAGCTAGACGTGTTGCCGCACGTTACGATATAAAAACTTTTGGCTACACATTTCCGTGCATAGCACGGGTATTATACTAGTTGACTAAATATACTAACAAATAATTATAAATATTAAATACAAATATGAACATAATAATCTGTACTAGGAAATATATCATTTCCTTATGGCTCCTTCATAGGCTTAATAACGACCCTGCCCTCGGCTTCGCCTCCGGTCACCCTAATTGTCTCTGATGGCATCGTGCCCTTCACTCTTGACGCCGCGGTAGAG